>JAMJXE010000011.1:0-600000 GCA_023634365.1 Tilletia setariae
CCTAACCCTAACCCTAACCCTAACCCTAACCCCAAACCCTAACCCTAACCCTAACCCTAACCCTAACCCTAACCCTAACCCTAACCCTAACCCTAACCCTAACCCTAACCCTAACCCTAACCCTAACCCTAACCCTAACCCTAACCCTAACCCTAACCCTAACCCTAACCCTAACCCTAACCCTAACCCTAACCCTAACCCTAACCCTAACCCTAACCCTCTAACCCTAACCCTAACCCTAACCCTAACCCTAACCCTAACCCTAACCCTAACCCTAACCCTAACCCTAACCCTAACCCTAACCCTAACCCTAACCCTAACCCTAAAAGGTCTTTCGATCCCGAACTATCCGAAGTCGGTCGGGCCGGATGCCGGAGACCTCCATTGAGAGGATCTGGTTTTCGGGAGAAGTCGGATCGGGACCCGATGACCAATGTAAAGGTGGGATGAAAATGGTACATTACTAGTCTATCTTTTCGAGATCTACCAGTTCCTCACTTGGGTCTTGGTCGTCGGATCCGATCCGGCCGAGATATGGGCCCTTTGTCCGATCTTGGGGAAAAAGTCAGGATTTTCGGGGAGATCCGGACCGAGTTCCGAATGCCGATGATAATGCCGGATGTTATGGTCTCAGATGATAGATCCCATCATTCTGAGTCTACCAATATGCTTACTTGCCCGATCGGATAAGAATTGACGGACCTTCATTGAGAGGAAGTGTTGGTCACGTGACATTTTGGAACTTTGGTCGGAGATTGCGGAGTGAGGAGTGATCGGATCAGGCTGAGACTTGGCAGGATTGATGATCTAGTAGGTCTCTATCAATCATATAAGAACACTGGAAGGATCCATCCAAGTCCCAGAACCGGTCAGATCGGTAAGGGGGGAGTAAGGCAAAATGTTCAAATCCGGATCTTGGGGACCTTCGGAAGCGGATGGCCGGATGAGTTCGGAACCGACCAAAGTGATACTTTGGGGAATGATAGAGATGAAAAAGGTCTTTCGATCCCGAACTATCCGAAGTCGGTCGGGCCGGATGCCGGAGACCTCCATTGAGAGGATCTGGTTTTCGGGAGAAGTCGGATCGGGACCCGATGACCAATGTAAAGGTGGGATGAAAATGGTACATTACTAGTCTATCTTTTCGAGATCTACCAGTTCCTCACTTGGGTCTTGGTCGTCGGATCCGATCCGGCCGAGATATGGGCCCTTTGTCCGATCTTGGGGAAAAAGTCAGGATTTTCGGGGAGATCCGGACCGAGTTCCGAATGCCGATGATAATGCCGGATGTTATGGTCTCAGATGATAGATCCCATCATTCTGAGTCTACCAATATGCTTACTTGCCCGATCGGATAAGAATTGACGGACCTTCATTGAGAGGAAGTGTTGGTCACGTGACATTTTGGAACTTTGGTCGGAGATTGCGGAGTGAGGAGTGATCGGATCAGGCTGAGACTTGGCAGGATTGATGATCTAGTAGGTCTCTATCAATCATATAAGAACACTGGAAGGATCCATCCAAGTCCCAGAACCGGTCAGATCGGTAAGGGGGGAGTAAGGCAAAATGTTCAAATCCGGATCTTGGGGACCTTCGGAAGCGGATGGCCGGATGAGTTCGGAACCGACCAAAGTGATACTTTGGGGAATGATAGAGATGAAAAAGGTCTTTCGATCCCGAACTATCCGAAGTCGGTCGGGCCGGATGCCGGAGACCTCCATTGAGAGGATCTGGTTTTCGGGAGAAGTCGGATCGGGACCCGATGACCAATGTAAAGGTGGGATGAAAATGGTACATTACTAGTCTATCTTTTCGAGATCTACCAGTTCCTCACTTGGGTCTTGGTCGTCGGATCCGATCCGGCCGAGATATGGGCCCTTTGTCCGATCTTGGGGAAAAAGTCAGGATTTTCGGGGAGATCCGGACCGAGTTCCGAATGCCGATGATAATGCCGGATGTTATGGTCTCAGATGATAGATCTCATCATTCTGAGTCTACCAATATGCTTACTTGCCCGATCGGATAAGAATTGACGGACCTTCATTGAGAGGAAGTGTTGGTCACGTGACATTTTGGAACTTTGGTCGGAGATTGCGGAGTGAGGAGTGATCGGATCAGGCTGAGACTTGGCAGGATTGATGATCTAGTAGGTCTCTATCAATCATATAAGAACACTGGAAGGATCCATCCAAGTCCCAGAACCGGTCAGATCGGTAAGGGGGGAGTAAGGCAAAATGTTCAAATCCGGATCTTGGGGACCTTCGGAAGCGGATGGCCGGATGAGTTCGGAACCGACCAAAGTGATACTTTGGGGAATGATAGAGATGAAAAAGGTCTTTCGATCCCGAACTATCCGAAGTCGGTCGGGCCGGATGCCGGAGACCTCCATTGAGAGGATCTGGTTTTCGGGAGAAGTCGGATCGGGACCCGATGACCAATGTAAAGGTGGGATGAAAATGGTACATTACTAGTCTATCTTTTCGAGATCTACCAGTTCCTCACTTGGGTCTTGGTCGTCGGATCCGATCCGGCCGAGATATGGGCCCTTTGTCCGATCTTGGGGAAAAAGTCAGGATTTTCGGGGAGATCCGGACCGAGTTCCGAATGCCGATGATAATGCCGGATGTTATGGTCTCAGATGATAGATCTCATCATTCTGAGTCTACCAATATGCTTACTTGCCCGATCGGATAAGAATTGACGGACCTTCATTGAGAGAGACCGGTTTGAGACCCCCGGGTCATATGGGGTCGGTCATGGAGTCTCAATATGACCTTCGGATAGAACAGCCGGAGAAGATCGGGGGGTCTCCCGAAACACTCCTAAGACAGTCATTGGTCATGCCTTTCATACGGCATCGTAGTGGTAGGAAGCATTTTGTGCTCTGGAACCATCCATGTCATACCTGACCTCCTCATATAATTGACCTATGGCGGTCATATTGCAGTGGTAGAAGCGCACTGGGAATGCGGTTCCAACAAGCTCATAACATTTCAGAACCCTCGAAGTTTTCAAAAATAACCCTAGTAGAGAATAGCCCTAATTTTGCCTGCCTGAAAAACACCCTCCGCGCCATCACCAATATCTCCTCCGCTATCCAACTTGAAGCCAAGCGGTATGGCCTGGAGTACTCTCCATGGACCGGACTAGACGTCCAGAAGACTCAGGCAGTGCTCAAGAAGTCACCTGAGAAGTTTCAGACTGGAGACCCTGAAATAGACAAAGGGAAATTTCCAACTTTGAGGGGCTATTGCTCGAAACCCAAATTCTTAAGGGCCTATGATATTCTAGCCGATTGTGTACGAGGACGGACCCTTTCGATTGCCGAAAAGAAATGAGGTCCGAAAAAAAAACCCTAGTGGGAACTTTGTTGTAACCCTAACCCTAACCCTAACCCTAACCCTAACCCTAACCCTAACCCTAACCCTAACCCTAACCCTAACCCTAACCCTAACCCTAACCCTAACCCTAACCCTAACCCTAACCCTAACCCTAACCCACGACGATCGTGCTTTGAATCTGGGACATCACTCAACGAACAGACAAAGATAACAAACATTGGCTCTGACGACCGGAATGTATCTCAACATTGCGGGAGCATCGCAGCCGACGAAAAAAAGGCCGTGAGCGATGATAGGAGCTTCGCAGCCCGCCGTGCGTAAAACTCCTGCCGCCTGTGGATGAGGATCAGATTGCCGTACCTTCTGTGAACATAGGCAGCATTCTACCTGGAGGCTGCTTTACTTCAGCTGTGTGGGTCGATTTGAAATGTTATGCAGCCCATGACTCTCACTGCTGCTACATTACCGACGGAGGCACAGGTGGCTTGAATTGTTCAAGTGTCATTTGCTCTCGTTCCCGAACAGAATTTCTGTCCACTGAAATAGACATTGTCGTACTTAATGCCTACATCGCTAACATACAGGTATTGCTTTGTTTAAAGCTCGAAAACACCATGTCATGCAAATTTGATTCAGGGCTGGGTGTCATCTGCTAACTGTTGTCAACAGCGTCGAGGGGGAGCATCACATATTTGCTAGCTGTAAGCAGAGTCAAATGCCGTCATCATCCATGAATTCGGTATTTCCATGCTGCCAGCGTGCAGGCTCCAGGCACAACTGGGCAGCAATTGAGTCCTGAGCCGTTTCCGACGCAGCAATCATCGCGGCAGCCTCTGCAGTTCATCCATTCCAAGCTGTGCTTTGCAAAGGTGTCGCAGGTCTGTCCAAAAAAACGTTTTCGATCAGAGCTCTTCTTTCGACATCGACTGAGAAAGCACTCACCGGAGTTTTATTCACGTCATTGTACTGCAAGCACGAAGCACTCTCGCAATGGTTGCACTTCTGATAGGAATCACGCGTCCAGGAGTTGCAATCGAACATCGTGCGGTCGCAGTTCGCTGACTGTGCAGCTACCTGCTTTTTGCAGTCATTGAAATTCCACTATTGCTAAGAGTTCAGCAATAGGTCACTTCAACAACGTGCGAGATGGACACCTACCAGTTTTGTGCGAATTTCGTTTGCAGATACACTCGTACCCAAAATGAACAGTCCGAGAACGACTACGGCTCGGAAGGTCTGCATTGTTAAATGGATGAGAGGTGCTGGCTTTTCGGTGTCTGTTCGGAACCTAAGAGTATTGTAGCAGTTGTACGGTGCAGGTTAGTGTCTTGTTTCTCTTCATTCACGTTCTTGGCCCTCGTATTTATGGATCAAAGTCTTCATAACGACCGGGTTCGTCTGAGCACCAAGTAGCTTTGGAAAACTCCGCATGTTCAGGACCTTTGGGTAAACTTTTGATGCCTACTAGCTCATGGTCAATGTTGTTCAGTTGCTTTCTGAACCAGGCGGACGATCATTTAGTCTTTGTGCTAGTTCATAAGCGGCCAAATGCGAAACGTTTAGCCATCGGAGCAACATTAGTGAGGTGCTGGATCAGTGTTTCTCAATCTGTGATCCAAGCATCGGACCACTGCTACTCATAATCAGGCATGCAGACTATGTAAGGGAAGGGTATATTACTGGTCTTTGGAACAGATTGCCACTGATCTACAATTTTCATAATCATTTTGGTCTTTCTGAGCTGTTTTCAAGCCATTTCCGACGGACTGGTTTGCCGACGGATTGACTTGTAGCTTCAGTAGAGATCGATCACATCATGAATTTATGTAGCTGGAACGGTCTCTATGCTCCTGATATATGTTGTCTCTTCATAGCTTGTTTTTGTTGCACTCGACGGTTATTGGGATGAACGTTTCCTGCTACCGGCTGTCCATCCGTAGAAAGACAGTTTTTTTGGTGTCATGCTGACTGTGTAGATTTTGACGGACGGCCGAGTTCCTATGGCCGAATGAATTGCTCATAATTCCAGAGTGGGATTTGGATCCAAGCTTCTGACTCTTGAGTCTGCAGTGTGACTTAACACTCCGCGACTCCTGTAGAATTACCTCATGTTCCGGCTTGTCTCGGCCGATACTTCTCAGACGGTCGCGCTGCCGTTGTCTCGGCCGATGTGCAATTTCTCGGCCGACATGGTCTGACACCACAAACGCTCCGAGCAGGCCTATCCTCACGATAGATGATCCATCCACAAGAAGAACGGCTTGATGTTCTCGTAGGCAGCACATCGCAGCAGGATCAAGCGCGTCTGGCAAGCGGCGGAGCGACAATGGCAGGCGCAAACGGCAAGCAGAAGCAGAAAGCGACGCAGGAGGTAGAAGATGAGGAAGACCTCCCTCAGTTTCCCCTGGCCTGGCCCGTCCCCTTACCGACGAACGATGAGGAGCTCGTGCCCTTGGCAGACATCCAGCTTGAGCAAGATCTCCTCCTCAACAGCTCCAACCCGCGGACTTGGAATGCATACATTGACCACATTCTCACCACGAATCAGGCGTCCATCCCTCCTCACAATAACATACCCGATCAAAGACTTTCGCCCGCCCAACTTCAGCTGCTCGGGCCGCGGTTCTCCTCCAGCAAGCAGCGACTGGCCTACCGGAGGATCGTGTCAATATACGAGCGCAGCCTGGCCGTCTTCCCGTACAGCTACCCGCTGTGGAGGGACTATCTTCTCGTCAGATCAACCTACGTTCTAGGACAGCCACGGGGCGGTCAGGCACAAGCACGGAAGCGAATGATCCAGGCCAGTCTCAAGCAGTCGCTCGACCTGGGACCGACCTTGCTAGATCGCGCAAAAGGAGAAGCGGAGGAAAACGACTGGGCGTCCGATGAAGCACTCGATGGAGAGCTTGGATGGGAGGAATGGAGAAGTCTAGCGGCCACGTACGAACGCGCCATCCGATGCTTACCGAAGATGCCTCGGTTCTGGTTGCTCTACCTCTCCATGTTCTTTCATCCCAAGTGCCCGGTTCGACTCGCGATGGGGCCACATGCTAAGCTCACCTTCGATCGCGCGCTGAGGGTCCTCCCGCCATCCTTACATCTGCGGATCTGGAAGCCATACCTGCGGTGGGCAGAACGCGAAGGCACCCTGACCGGGCTCAAGGTGTGGAGAAGGTATCTCGCCGTAGATCCCTCCCTCACAGAGCGCTATGTCGGACTCCTACTTGAAAACCAAAAAGCGGCTGGTGGCTCTCCCGATGACATGGACATCGACGACGATGAGGGCGAGGACAGCAGCGGCGCGGCATCAATAGGACCGCGCGCGCTTGAGGCGGCCAAGCTCTTGCTGGCTCTAGCACGAGCCGCACAGCAAGGGAAATACGTTTCTCCAGAAGGCAAATCACCCATTCAGCTCCTTCTCGAATGGCTCGACCTTTGCATCCAGTTTCCAGAATCTATCGGCCTCGAAGCAGAGGAAGAGCCTTCCGAATCGGCACAACGGAATCTCGAAAACGAAGTCAATCCTCTCGATCCTCACCACTTGCCGATCTCTTCGATCGTTCGGGCAGATGGACTTCAACGGTACCCCGATCAAGCCGGCAGATTATGGACTGGCTTGGCCACCTACTGGATCAAACGGGGAGAGCTGGACCACGCCAAGGAGACGTTCGAGCAAGGCATGAAGGAGGTCGTCACCGTGCGAGACTTTACACAGATCTTCGATGCATATGCGGAAACGAGCGAAAACGTCATCGGCTTCCTGATGGACGAGCTTGCCGCAGATGCGGAAGGAGAGGAAGAGCCAGAAGCAGGAGAGCCGACGCGCTCAGAGCGAGAAGCGGAGCTAGACGCGCAGATGGCGGACTTTGAAACGCTGATGGAGAGAAGGCCCTTTCTTGTCAACGACGTGCTCCTTCGCCGGAACCCTGACGATGTTCAAGAGTGGGAGAAGCGGATTTTGCTACATGGGGAAAATGACGAAGAGGTCATTGCGACATATCGGCGAGCGCTCGAAACAATCAATCCGCGCAAAGCAACGCCCAACTTACATCTGCTCTACCTCAACTTCGCCAAATTTTATGAGGCGGGAGGAAGCATCGGTCTCCGACGTCTGGCCGCCTTGGAGGCAGAAGCGGATCGTCTCGCCAACGAGGGAGCGGATGAAGAGATGAAGCAAGAGGAGGCCGATGACGACGCGGATGACAACGACGAAGGAGCTGAGCCCGACCTCGATTCTGCCCGGCAAGTCTTTGAACAGTCTTTCAAGGTACCTTACAGGCGCGTCGACGATCTTGCCGAGCTGTGGTGCGAGTTTGCCGAGTTTGAGGTCAGACAAGGTAACTATGATGCAGCCTTACGCGTCCTCGCCCGAGCCACTCAGCCACCGACACGTCGGAATCCAAAAGAGATCAACTATCATGACGATGCCCTCAGCCCGCAGCTCCGGCTCTTCAAATCACTGAAGCTGTGGAGCTTCTACGCAGACTTGGAAGAAGCGCTCGGCAGTGTGGACTCCACCAAGCGCGTGTATGACCGCATTCTGGAGCTCAAGATCGCAAATCCGCAAATCATTGTCAACAATGCGGCCTTCCTGGAAGAGAACAAATATTTCGAGGACGCATTCAAAGTCTACGAACGAGGTGTCGAGGCTTTCACCTACCCGGTTGCATTCGAGCTGTGGAACGTCTATCTCAGCAAGTTTGTGAAGAGATATGTGAGTGCTCTCTGTCCATGTTGACTTCTTTCGAGCACATACACGGTGTGTTGGCTGACCTTGTTATGGTACTTTCCTGTTGCTCAGGGCGGCGCCAAGATTGAACGGGCGCGCGACTTGTTTGAGCAAGCTCTAGAGGGATGCCCGCCAAAGTTTGCGAAACCTCTGCTTCTAATGTACGGTCAGCTGGAAGAAGAGCACGGTCTAGCCAAGCGCGCCATGAGCATCTACGATCGTGCCACTGGTATGGTGGGAGATGACGATCGCTTCGAGGTGGGTTCTGACAATCCATTCCCCGGACTTTCCTTGCGTTGCGCAACTGACCACTGATCATTCCAACTCTTGCAGATGTACGTTTTCTACATCGCGAAGGCAGCAGCAAACTTTGGTCTCGCGGCCACACGGCCGATCTACGAGAAGGCAATCGAAGTCTTGCCAAATCGACAAACCGCAGAGATGTGCTTGCGCTTCGCCGCATTAGAACGCAAGCTCGGAGAGATCGACCGTGCGAGGGCCATCTACGCACATGCAAGTCAGTTTTGCGATCCAAGAGTGAGTACAGACTGAGCGTCTTTAGGTAGACTTTTCTTTCTTCGCTGACTTTCGGGTTAAACCTCCTCTTCCAGACCAACCCTTCTTTCTGGAAACAGTGGAACCAGTTCGAGATCGAAACTGGATCCGAGGACACATTCCGAGAAATGCGTAAGTATTCGATCTGCAGCTAGCCTTGTTTTCTTCTGGCATATGCATCACATACTGATCCTTTTCAACTTCGGTCCTTCTTCGCATACAGTCCGCATCAAGCGATCGGTCCAGGCGCAATTCAATACAGACGTCTCGTATATTGCGGCATCGGCTCTATCCGCTGCTGCGAAGAACAAGCTTGGTGCAGCCCAAGCACAGCTGGCCAGCAACGGCGCCGCGGAAGATTCCGAAGACGACGACGACGACGGAGATACGGAAGATGAGGATGGCGATGATCCGATGGCCCAAGCGGAGAAGGCCGCATTGGCAACCCGGAGAGAAGCAGCGGGTGGCCCGGCATTCGTTGCCGCCAAGCGAGGAGTCGACACACGGGCAGAGAAGGCTGCGGCTGCAGCGGAAGCAGCGGGATCGACGGCTGTCGATGAGGCAAGCGCAGGGCAAAGCGGGCAAGCCAATGCAGATCGCATCGGTGGGGATGAGGACGACGACGATCTGTTATGAGTGCAAGCAATTCAAATCCCTGCTCTGCGTGCCATGTGCTAAGTGTATTGAGGTCCGCATTTCTAGTGATGAGCTAATGGGTACAGCAATGCAGACAGACCCTATGTCCGCCTTTTCTATAGTTTCAGGAGCGTCATGATCAAAAAGCCAACCGTGCCGACAGTGAAAGTTGCCAGGACGCTGGCCAGGATTCCGACTCGAAGGAAGTCTTTCACAGTGACGTAGCGTTCACCGACAGAGTTCTCCATCGACACCGCAGTCATGTTGGGAAAGCCTGACGATATCATCGTGATGTCAGTGCCATGTTCCAAACTATGTCCGGGGAAATGTGACTCACCGGAAACGGGCAGACCCATCGCAGCAGAAGCAGTCAAGACGGTAGCCATGATCAGGAGTCGGGGGTGAGGCTCTGAAAGACTGTCCCCAACTTGCGCAGCAATAGGAACAAGCAGCACAGCTGCAATCGTGTGGGAGATGAAGGTCGCCACCACGAGGCAGATCGCCAAGAGCGCGAAGAGAACTTTCCATACCGGCATGCCTTTAACGACTTCTTGGATAATGTTGTCTAGACTTTCGAGCAGGCCACTTGATGTGACTGCTTTGCCCAAGGCGATACCTCCCATCGCGACTGAAAAACGCAGAGCTGTAGTGTCAGAGCGGGGTCTGATTCAAGAGCACATACTTGGCGGAGTGCTCACGGAAGACAATTGTCCACAAGAAGTTGTTGAAGTCTTCTTTGGTAAGGATGCCCGTTCCGAAGAACAACACCAGAGGGACTGCGAAAAGCAAACGTGTCAGCATTCAAATCGCTGTGTCACCGACAAAGAATAGACTTACTTATAGCAATGATGCCCATGTCGCCCAAGACCCACTCCAACTTGCGTTCGAGGACCCAGAGGAGGATTGTCGCGATCGAGACGCCGGCGATGAAGTATTGGATACCGCTGAAAGGGTCTCGGTTTTCTGTGATGCGCTTGATAACCGTACCTCGCCCTGAGCCGTAGGCCCACAGCAGCACTAGCCAGATGACTACCAGCGAGATGCCGCTGACGGGAATGGTGATGGCAAACCATTGGAGCCAGCTCAGGGGCTCGGCCATGTATTGGAGTGCGATGAGATTCTGAGGCGAGGCGATCGGACTGGTCTGACCACCGATGTTGGAAGCGAGTGCGATTCCCATGATCAAGGCGGACCCGTAAGGAGACTTGTTGGGCAAAGTGCGCAGAATGGGCTGGATGAGGGAATACATGAGGACGGGCGCGGCGACGTTGCTGATCCACATGCTTGCAAAGCAGGCGACTCCCATGTGTGCGAGAAGGACGGAAGACGGTCGGCTGCCCGCCAGTCTTAGCACCTTGGTGGCCAAGATCTTGTCGATGCCGTACTTGGAAAGGGCAGCGGCGATAGTGAATCCTCCGAGAAGCAAGCACATGTTGGGAGCAAACATCTGAGAGAATATCCAATGGGTGGTCTCGTTGGCCGTTAATCTCCTGTCCTGGTGGTCATCCGATCTTGCAACGCGCAGCGCAACAACCAACAGCGGTACCATGAGCGATGTGACGAATAGTGGAATAACCTGATATTGGCGGGACCCGCAAGACACGCGTGGGACTGGTCAGAAGGTGACGCGTCGGGCATTCTTTACTCGGCGTGTCAGGACTCACCTCGGTTGCCCACAAGATGGTGCAGAAGACGAGCAGCGCCAAGCAGTTTTGTTCTTCCACGCGCTCAAAGAAGCGGAGACCGGGAGCCTTGAGAAGCAGGACGAGCATCAAAAAGGCGACAAGGAGCTGCACGGTTGAGATCCCGAGCCACGACGGCAGCGTGATAAATCCACAGGGTGTCCGAATGCGAGTCGCTTTGGGTTGGTCGCCTTCTTTGACGCCAGTCGCGCGAGCGCCCATGACGCTCCTCTCAAGCGCAGCCCCCGCGACGCGTCTTTCGATTCCAATCATCTCTCTCCACACTGTGTTCCTTTGCCAGACGACTTGCTCGCGAAGCTGCTCCTTGAGCTGGGCTGTGGCGAGGACCATGTCCCCTGAGGTGACCACGTTTGCGTACAATGTGGTCAGTGTGCTACTAGCGTCGTCCAGCTGGGCTTTGGCCTTGGCTGTGAATGGATATTGTGACTAAGAGACGCGTCAAGGGTCAGCATATGTTGGCAGCTGTTCCAGGGATCGGCAAGCCATTGCTCACAGCGACGACGTCTGACATGTAGCGCTCCTTCAGATCGCTCTTGGTTATCTTATCATATCTGTAACAGGTCAAGAGGTTTGGGCTACGTAAATGAACTGCCAGCAGAAAGGTTCAGAGCAACCGCGGGCATGACTGACTTCTTGAGAATCTTCTTCAACCCCGTCTTGTTGAGCTCGACGTACTGCTTGAGCTCCGAGATGTCTACGAACAGATCGTTGATGCGCTTCTTGAAGGTGATGCGCATGTCAATTGCCCAATCGCTTTCGAGACCGATAGGTGCCGCCAATCGGGAGGGCCGCCTGCCGGGAGTGAGGGGACGAGGTGACATTCCATCGTTTGAGACGACGCTGCCCAAGGTGCGAATGCTGCGGGTTGAGCTGGTGGGATCCAAGCCGCGTAGCTCACGCGCCTGCGCTGCTGCTTCGTTGTACTTGCTGGCGTCTGTGAAGATGGCGTCCAGGCTTGGTCTGCGTTCCTGGGCAGTGGGCTTGAGGTGAGCGCTGCGGAAGGTGGTGTGGGGTGACTCTGGTTCGCCATCATCATCGTCATCGTCGTCGTCATCATCTCCAGGCAGGGTTTCTGAGGCGGATAGGTGGTGGTGGTAAATTGGCTCGTCCATGTGGGCCTCTTGCTCTTCGAGATCGCGTTGGAGGACGGAGAGATCGGTGAGAAGCTCCTTCTCTTTAGAGGTGTAGAAATCGAGGATTTTGGTCAGCTCTTTTTCGAGGAGGGGCAGGAAGATGCGCTCTGCATCGACTGATCCGTCTGCGCCGCGGAGGAGGGCTGACGATTCGGTGTCAGCATCGGAGTACAAGGTGCTGGGTCCGCCGGTTTCGTCATGGAGCTGCTCCTTTTCGATCTGGTAGATGGTCTTCTTGAGATTCGAGTAGCTGCCGAAGAAGAGAAAGATCAGAGTGAGGACGTGCGATGAGGTGTGCGCACGCATATGGAGGAGAGCACTTACGCCAGATAGTAGTTTGCCCACTCTGTCTTGCTGTTGAACTGAATACTGTGGGAGACTGTAGGACAAGAAGGGAGGGGTTGAGTGGAGGGCAAGGGAGTGGAGATCTGAGATGGACTCACACTTCATGTCTGCGCTGTACGGGAACGAGGGAGGTCGGGCCGGAGTGCGCTTTGGAAGCTGCTGAAGCGGGATAGACTCTGACGCTGGGTGGTGGTGTTGGTTGCCCCTGGAGGAGGTGGTGGTGGACGATGGCGGTGGTGGATTGTGCGGATGTTGCTCGACGGAGCGCATGCAACTGCGACCCACAGCAGGTGCAGGCAAAGCCAGGAGGAGTAGGAGGAGGTGGTGGTGGTGGTGATGCAGAGAGAGGAGTGAATGTATGCTGTTCCCAGCTGAAGCCTGTCCGATAATAATGTCTCGAGGACACAGCCAAGGTGGACGCCGTCAATGCTGCGGCCCAACTCATCATCAGGCACAGCAAGCAACGCCTGGCTTGGCATCTCCCGTCTTCCCACGTGGCAATCCTTCTCAGCAGCTGCATGCATTCCTCCCAGTCCCAGTCCCAGCATGGCACGACGTCTCTACGAGTACGAATGGATTCCATCATCTATTGGAGACTGCCTCACTACTGCCGCACAAATGGCGTCGTATGGTCCTTGTACAGGACAGACTGGTCAAGCACCTTGCCGTCGGTCGAGCGCACAAACTTGACCCTCAGGCTGGTCGAGTTCAGCACGGAAACAGTGGCAAACGCATAGTCAACCCCATTCGCAAACGCGGTCGCAGGCGGCTTGTACTCGACCGCAGTGAAGCCCTCGATGTTGCCCGCCGCACCAGCCACAACTTCAAAGACCAGCGGAGGATCAGCAACTGTGCTGAGCAGTCATCGTCGCTCGCTCATCACCGGCCAAACTCCACTCACTGTACATGGGGGCCTTTGGGTTCCTGAGCCCGGCTGGGTCCACAGTTCCATTATAAATGGGATTGAAGCGCTGCGAGTTGTGAAGATGTCCGAAGATCGCCAAGTCAACTGGATGTCCACCAAGTCAGGGACCGGCACAAGATCGTCAGCGCTGGTGGACCGAATTCAAGGTCCAGAACTCGCAACCAACGCACCTCCATACTTGTACAGCAGCGGTTCAAATGCGGCCTTGCACGCAGTGCAGCCGCTCGAAGGCGAGCTGTTAGAGCTGGTCGAGTACCTGTTCGTATCGAACATGCATCATCTCAGCCATCCGTATCTACCCAAGCAGACTCTTCTGATGCGAATCAAGCCACCACTCACCAAGGCCGGTGTCCTGCAACCACGATCCAGGGGGTCACCGTGCGGTCTACTGACGCTAGATCAGCTTCCAGCCACGCAAGCTGCTGCCCGCTGGATCCCACGGGGCCTTGACCAAGGTTTGGGTAACTCGAGCCTCCGGGCGAGTCCGGCGCGTTCAAAAAGTCAGTCTCTGTGTTGATCATGGAAAAGTGGACAAGTCCGTCTACAGTCCGTCGCCTCAAAAGAGAGCATTCAGCACATCCTCCCTTTGTAGCAGCTGTCGCAACAAAAAGCCCTCGATTGCGGCACAACTCACATTCAAACGAATACCAGTAAGGAGGCAATGCAAGGCTCTTGGCCTGGCTCCGCGCACTCATCGCGTCCGCATCCGAAGATCGAGAAGGAAAAGCCCTGGGCATGATCGGGCCAAAGCGGTGTTGGAAGTCGGTAAAGTTCGTCTGCCCACTGCCGCAGAACTGGGGCGTGATTTCGGAACAGGTAGCTTCGTGATTTCCTGCCGTATGAGCCGGCGCGTGTGAAGAAATCAGGGCTCCGATCCGTCAGAGTTGCGCGCGCGCGCTCAATTTCTGGACGTACCTGGACTGGTCATGTATGGTTTTTGCTGCGAGATCGGAGCAAGCTGGTTGTAAAAGTTTTCAAGAATTGCTTGATACGCATTCTGGCCGTCGGGAATATTGGAATCCGTCAATCTGTTCAACCAGTATGAAAGACTCGATGTGAGAGTCAAGATAGAAGGCTCCAAGGTCGCGCAGAACTCACTGCCAGTCATCCGCGTACGCAAGGTCACCTGGATGGACCACAAAGTCGTAGCCAGAAGCAAGCTGGGCGAGTCGACCGATCGTGGTGTGATTCAGAGCCGGGTCGATGGTAGGGATCATGGCACGTTCAGAGGGACTGCCGATCGTGTACCCGTCCTTGCCGAAAACACCCATGTCCACCACCGAAGCAAAAGTGAAGGCTGTCTTGTCTCCCGCCTGCCGAGGACTCTTGATCTGGACCACACTGGAGTTGGTCGACTGGATCTTGTAGTCTGTTGACCCGGCCGTCAGGGATCGGAAGTCGGGGTTGAAACGAATATCATGAGCAGGACCACTCACAGTAAGCAATGGCAGGTCGAAGTCCAGTCAGGGTCACAGTGTTCGCATATGTGCGCGAGGTTGGGTAGGTGACAGAACTCGAGGAGCAAGCGACTGAGCTCAGGTTCTTTGAGTTCGTACCGTATGCCACGCATGGCTTCGTGAGCTTCTGATACGTGTTCCAAGCCACAGTGATTGCTGAAGAGGGGCAGAATCGTCAGAAACGAGGTCAGCTTCAAGTAAAGCAAGGAGGGATTCACCATCAGGAGCAGACATGGCTGTACGGAAAACGAGGCATTTAGACCCATTGAGCTCGGCGATCAGACAGAGGACGTCACACAAATCCTCCATGACAGCTCACCAATGCGCTGCTGCGTAGGAGTGGTCTTGTCCTTGGGAATGGGCGGGAAGTTGACCGCGGAGACCGAGGCGGCCATGAGGGACAGTAGCTGCACCAGGACCTGGAAGAGATTCTGCATGACGGAGACGCGACAGGAAAGGACGTCAACCACGAAAAGTGAGCACAGGGAGACAGGTGAGCAAGGCGATGCAGTGAGCGACAGCCAATGTGTGGTGGAGACCCGTGAGAACGCGATGCTGGCTTGGGCGAGTGAATGAATGCGCTCGGAGAAGGATGTTCTGTCTGCAAGACTTATAAGCCTATGAGTCCTCATGTCACACCTTTTGGCGGACCGGGTCTGTTATACCGTGTTGCAGATCGGTTAGGGGATTCCTGAGATCGAGGACGGGGTGTCTGAGCAAGGTGACAGGCTAATGCTCCTGCTCCTCCAGTTGCATCCGCCGCCCGAGTTCCGAAGACGGGAAACAACCAGCAGAATTGGATCCGGGCAGGTCAGTCAGCCGGCAGCCATTCTTTCCACAACAAGCACTGCTGGACTGGACTGCCAAGAAACAGCTAATGTCGCTGCAATCTGGCTGCCCGGCGCACGCAGCCGCCGGAAACGACGAAGCCGGCCCTCTCATCTTGCCGTGACCTTCCACTGGCAGAGTCACGACTTGTACCCTCTGGTTCGCTGCTCGTTTTCATCCCTAGGCACACTTCGCCATTCAACACACAATAACATCGTTACCGAATCATCTATGAAAAACACGTTCAGGGGTCGTTCGCAGAGCTCCTCACTGTCGCACAAACTGGGTCGCATGGCTCTTGTACAGGACAGACTGGTCAAGCACCTTGCCGTCGATCGAGCGGATAAAGTTGACCTTGAGGTTGGTCGAGTTCTGCACAGCAATCGTGGCAAATGCGTAGTCGTTTCCGTTGGCAAACGCAGTGGCCGGGGGCTGGTACTTGACTGCGGTCAGTCCTTCAATGTTGCCTGCTGCACCGGCGACGACTGCAAAATAAACAGAGAGAATGTGCCACCGTCTTGAGTAAGGTGACTGTTCATCTTTATACGAAAGTCCGATTCGCCTGCACTCACTATACATCGGGGCCTTGGGATTGTTCAGGCCAGCCGGGTCAGCGGTACCGTTGTAGATGGGGTTGAAGCGTTGAGAGTTGTGCTCGTGGCCGAAGATCGCCAGGTCAACTGAACGTGCGATGGTGGGGTAGGACAGTCAGTCCCAGAAGACACGTCGATCGATTCGCAAGGTCTGAATGACTCACCTCCGTATTTGTACAGAAGCGGCTCAAAGGCAGTCTTGCAGGCAGAGCAACCGTTGGAAGGAGAGCTGCTCGAGCTAGTAGTGTACCTGACAATCCATAAAGGTCACGCATGTCATGTCAATACCCATCTTCCTTCTGGATCCCACACAGTTCGATCAGGCGGACTCACCAGGGACGGTGTCCTGCGAAGACGACCCAGGGAGTCACCGATCGGTCGATGGATGCAAGGTCAGCATCGAGCCAAGCAAGTTGCTGCCCGTTCGACCCGCGAGGAGCCTGGCCGAGATTGGGGTTAGTCGATCCCCCGGGCGAATCAGGAGCATCGTCGAAATCGGTCTCGGTTGACGCCATCACAAAGTGCACAAGCCCGTCTACAGGCGCACAAGAGCGATCAACACCTCTGTTCGCATTTGAGCGAGGAGCAAATCGGCAGATGGGGGGAACTCACACTCGAACGAGTACCAGTAAGGAGGGAGTGCAAGGCTCTTGGCCTTACTTTGGGCGGCCATCGCGTCCGCATTCGAAGAACGGGAAGGAAAGGTCGATGGCATGATCGGTCCGAAGCGAGTTTGGAAATCGGTAAAGTTGTTCTGACCAGCGCCACAGAAGGTGGGCGTGACCTCAGAGCATGTGGCTTCATGGTTCCCTGCAGAGCAATAATTCCGCAGGTCAGACTCTGGACGTTAGGACTAAGTGCATCACTCCCGAGACATACCCGGGCTTGTCATGTACGGCTTCTGCTGAGCGATGGGGGCGAGCTGGTTGTAGAAGTTTTCAATAATGGCTTCGTAGGCGTTCTTGCCGTCGAGCAAGTTCGACGCTGTCTCCCTATCCAAAAGGACTGTGTCAGTCTGCAAATGCGGGTTTTCCAACCTCTGAGCTCGTTCACAGCTCACATCCAGTCGTCGGCGTAGGCGAGATCACCTGGGTGCACCACAAAGTCGTAGCTTGAAGAGAGGGTTGCAAGACGGCCAATTGTGGTGTGGTTCAAGGCTGGATCAATCCTAGGGATCATGTCACGTTGAGAAGCGCTGCTGATCGTGAATCCATCCTTTCCGTAGACACCCATGTCGATGACGGAAGCAAAGGTGAAAGGGGTCTTGTCCTCTGCCTGGCGCGGACTCTTGATCTGGACAGTGGGAGTGCTGGAGTTGGTCGACTGGATCCTGTAGTCTGCAGATCCGGCACTCACACATGAGTTCTAGACCAAAGCGGGGATGAGATCGTCGCAAACTCACAATAAGTAGTGGCGGGCTGGAGACCAGTCAGGGTCACGCTGTTGGCGTACGTGCGCGAAGTCGGGTAGGTGATCGAGTTGGACGAGCACACGACCGAGCTCAAGTTGGTCTGACTGGTACCGTAGGCGACGCAGGGCTGCGTGAGCTTCTGGTATGTGTTCCATCCAACAGTGATTGCTGCAAGGAGGAAGCCGAATTTCTCATCAGCCGGCATTGAAGGTGTGAACCGATCGAATGCGTGCACTTACCGTCAGGAGCGGACATTGCTGTCCAAAGGTAGCACACAGGTCCTGTCAGCTCGAGAATCCATCAGCGTGCTTTGTGTGAGCTCAGCATCCCTTACCGATTCGCTGCTGAGTGGGAGTCGTCTTGTCCTTTGGGATCGGTGGGTAGTTGGCCGCAGAGACCGAGGCGGCCAAGATGGACAGGTGAACAAACACCTGCAGGAAGGTCTGCATTGCGAAGATAGCTGGATGAGAGGAGGTCAATGGGTAAGGGTACGGGAAGAAGAGGCAAGGATTGAGCAGGTATTTCTCAGCAGTAGCGATCTCAGCAAGAGTTTTACTTGAGACCTGAGAGAGCTTCGCTGGGGTAGGCCAGACAGATAGAGGGGGCCGATGTCTTATATGCCACGAACGAGATGGACCTCTTGCACGTTCTGGTCAGACAGTATCTGACTTGGGTTGAGACGCTCACGAGACACTTGCGACCCTCGTGCCGCTGCTGCCAAAGACTGGTTAATCGTCGGTACTGTGTGCCTGAAAGTGTCGGATCCACCAGAGCAAAGTGGCACCGAGGCTGTGTGGTGACAGATGTGTCCAACCCGATTCGCAGGGCCGTTCGTCTGGCCTGATTCCGGTCACCACTGTGCGGGAGAAAGCCGTGGTCCAATTGAGCGAGTGCCTGTGTTAATAATGACAGCAGGAACGTGCTCCTGCGCTCAACGCTAGTCAGTGGGGGGCGGGTGGGTCCGGCAACTGACTGAAGGGCCCGATCCAACGCTCAAGCTCGACTCTCTCTTTCAATCAGCTGCTCGCCATTTGTCGGCCGCGGACCGAACGCAGGGCCGCCCTTCAAGCTTTCTGCTGGGTGGTGGCGGCTCACAGGGCAAGAGGTGGTGTGGGTGTGGCATGACCACGTGTGAGCTAGGAACCATTTCCAATCCCATTCGGAGCGGCATCTTTCATTTCCCTCACAGCCGGCCGACGGCAAGATGACAGAATCCATCTGCCTGAGACGGTCTGCGTGCGCATCCGCGGCAAAGTGGCCGCCTCTAGGGCTCAGCGTTCAGAACATGCACATCTGTTCTGTTTTGGATGAACGGCGCTTACTCGAATGTGGCTGGCACGACAGCACATGTGCTTCCCAACGACCACAGACGGCGGAGGAATACAGAGCTGGATCAAAGCATGCAAGCCACGGATGCGGGGACTGCTCTGCCAAGAATCGGCTAGAGTCGGGGAATTCTGTAATAGGGAGGTGCGAATCGGAACTGGATGGCGACGAAGGACCATCGACTGAGACGGACTGGGGAGATGGGTTCGGTTGCTGAACTTCTACATATGGATGAGGCCGTGCAAGGGTGGCTTCTAACCATACGCGAAAGCGCTCAGTCGACACACATCGAGTGTATTGCTTGCTGTCTGCTTGAGCATTGATGGGAGTTGGGCGAGCTGTCCGGAAGCCTGGAGGAAGGCCGACGGCCGGTGCTGATATGAGTGAGCTTTGTGGACATGGGCGGTCTTAAAGGTCGCCATCCTGCCGTGCCAAAGCAGCTCATGCTCGAGTCGGGAGCTGTGGCGGCGAGGCGGCGTGTCGAAAATGGCGTTGGCATGTCCAAACCTGCTTGACTGCACCCACTCGCCCTCCTTGCTGATGTGGGCGCGGAAGCGCCGTCCAAGACGTCGGTCAGAGTCTGATTCACAAACAGGACATCGAGACAGGTAATACTCTGCGCCGTCCCAGAGTGTTGGAGAAAGAACTCGTCGAGCATCAGCACCTGTTTGGCATGCAGCGCCTCGATCTCGATGTGCGTCAAGCGAGGGGTGTGTCGACCATGAATCAGAGCTGCGATCACGCGTGGGCAGGCGCGTGGTACCTGGAGTTTCGGCAGCTCAAGCTTCGGCTCTGATTGCGTCGTATACGCTGTCGCGACCTGTGAAGAATGGCAACACTTCAGTTCGACCAGCTCATACTCGTAATGGAGTAGGAAGTCGCCGATGGCCCGGGGCTCGCATTCCACGAGGGCGACTGATTTGAGTTGGGGCATTTCGACTTCAGGTGAGAGTGGAGGAATGTCTCCGGTAGAGAAGATGTCGAGATGCTCGAGTAACGGACGACACGACATTCCAGTCTCCAGGATCGCGTGCAATTCCTTCCTGGTACTCTGTCTGGTGCTCCATGTCGTCGAAGTTGAGAGTCGGCCGCTTCAATTGCGGCAAGTCACTCTGGAAAACAAAACTTGCGTCATTGGAGTCAGCGGGATCCTGGCTGTTGATCGGTGGGCGAAGGGATGTCCGTGAAAAGAATTGCGAACTGGTTCAGACAGGCTTGAGGAGACTTTGTTCAGCGTGCTGCATTTAAAACGCCTTGCTTGCTCAGACTCGGGTCAAGGCGGCATATGCACGGCGGCACGCCAGGATACGAACATGATGGGATCATGGCCAAGAAGGCAGCATGTATACTTTCCATTACCCGCCCCAACATGTTCCAAAGTTGAGATGTCGTTCCCTGGCACCTTTTGCAGATGTGAATGCGAAGTTCAAAAGGTGGACCAAAGGCCACCGGGGCAGAACCGCAAAATTTCTCTGGATTACGATCTGCGTGCAGGTGGGGGTGGTGGTGGTAAGAAGGGCTTGCCGCCTCCTCCTGCGCTTGATGATGAACCTCCTAGCAAATTCACACCGCCGGCCTTGTCAATCTTCTTCCCGCCTCCAGGTAGCTTGATCGAAAAGGTGGCTCCTTCCTTGAGCGAAAGGTCGACTTTGGGCCCGGCAGGGAGGTGTGGTGATGGACCTGACGGGCCGGAGGGGTCGTCTGCGTTGTCTGCCGGGCCAGCCTTGGCAGCTCGTGTCCGTCGCACCCATTCGGAGAGGGCCACCTGAAAGTCGAAGCTTTCCGATCTGTCCAGGAACTGTGAGCAAAGGCGCGCACAATGGGGAGCCGAAGATCAGTCGACCTCGGATGTAGTGGAGCAAGTGAAAGACTCGGTCGACCCAACTCACCCCCATGCCGATGTATGCTTTTCTCTTCTTGCTCGCATTGTTGGGGTCGTCGGACTCGACCCTGAGCACAAAGTATCGGGACGAGTCCAGGACTCTGATGTTGAGAGACCGTCCATAGTGATGCAAAGGAGAAGGACTCTGTAAGTATAACGCTGCTGAAGCACTGAAGGACCCAGGCGAGCTCACGGTTCTACTGCCGTGCCGCTAAGGTCGTACGGAGCCACCGCGAAGAGTTCACCTAGGCAAGAGTTGAAAAAGCGGTGAGTCTCACACGCGCGTTGCAAACAGCTCGTTCGGCACCATAGATGCTCACCTGTATCCTTATCTTCTAATCTGATGGCGCAGCCTTCCCCCTTTGCAATGATGCGCAACCGCCCTTTCCACAGGAAAGCCTGTTGAGAACACCGAAACAGCGAGAGGGACAAAGCTCTGTCAGCCCTCGCAAAGCCTGACGCGCGGTTGCCGGAGAATCATGTCGAGCTGCTCACCTCCATATCACCCCAATCCGCGGCTCGGTAGCCAGCTGCAGGTGAAAGAGAGAACACAAGTGCGGTGAGCGATCCTGAAGTCGCGGTCCATTACCCACCAGCGGAAGGCGGGGATTTTACCTGTGGACGAGCGGGGCGGGACCCGGTATACATAGCATTCGCGCGCAACAAAGAGAACTTGTTCAACAGCGTCGTCTTCCATAATGTTAAGAAGGTTAGCGAAAGTAAGCTCGAAGCCGGAGTGTGAGGTCTGGTCTGGAAGAAGTGCACTGTCAGGGTGCATGCAAGCCGAGATGCTGCTGTATGTTGGTCTGTGCTGGGGAAGGGGACATTTACCACGTGGCTCAACTTCAGCCCATGCTCGCCTCCATGTGTATCAACCCTTGACCTCGAGACTTCTCACCGACTCGTGACGGGGCTGCTACATGGACGCGAAGGGATGCGCTTCCGGGCGGAGATCACTGATGTGAACACACTCAGCAAGATCACCCGTGAGCGAACCATGTTGAGCATCTGGAATCTTGCGTCCTGCTTTTCGCTTATTCTCATCTTTTCGCTCTGTCAGAGTCGGTGAACAAGGTCAGCAATCGCTGTATTCTCTCGCTGAAACAAGAGGAGTTCCATTTCATCTGCGTTGGCGATCCAGAAGGGCTGCAAATCTGGGCGTGAGTCTGTTGTCGGATGGCCCTGCCAGGGAACACTCTGCTCATCTCTCTCTGATTCATTTTCCCACGTACTTCAGAAGACTGAACACTGTTCGTGCATTCTGCCTTCCGGCCACTCTCCCTGTGCGCTGAAGATCGCTGAATCGCTCTGAATTTTCCCATAGGACCAATTCTTCAATGAGTTCCGGATCGAGTCGAACAACAAGAACAGCATCTTCATCGAGGTCGCCACCGAGACTCTGCTGAAGGCCTTCCGATCCGGCCTGAATGCCGTAGATGTCACCATACGACTGGCGAAGCGGAACCAGATCCCTATGCTGAGCTTCCACATTACGAACGCGGTGAGTATTCCCGCTGCATCCTCCGCCTTCGTCTACGGCAAAAAAAGTCCGTTGAAGCTGAATTCTGCTTGAGGAATTCTGATCTCAGAGCCACATGGGCGGGCGCTTGGTGGTTGTTCAAGACGTGCTGATCCGGATCTTGAAGCCTGCTGAGATGGACCGGATCAAGGAGCCTCTCTGTCCTGCCCCTGACGTGAGCCTGACTATGGAACTTTCAGCAAGTCTTGAATTCCGATCATTTGACCATTGCCCCCCCCCCCCCCAACCCCCCCGTGGTGCAAAATTTAGGTCCACATTACGCTGCCTCCGCTGCTCAAGCTTCGCACGGTATGTGAACGGATGCGGACGCAGTCAGACGTGGCGACGATCTCTGCCAATCGAGAGGGCAAGTTCAGGGTAGAGATATTCACAGACGAGCTCAAGCTTGAGACATGCTGGCGGAACTTGCAGCATCCGAACATGGATGGTGAGGCGGGACTGGGACCACCGTTCTGAAGGTCCAATGACTTGGGAGCGTGCAGGCAGACTGACCAGGATTTTGCCGGAAACATCTCACAGTGGAGACAAACGAGCTTGAGGCGCCGGCGGAAGAGTTCCGTGGTGTGCCGCTGGAGCTCAAATCCTTTCTGCGCTTCCTAGCCTCGTACGTGGTCGAGACGACGACGATTGCTGCCATCTGCAAGAACCACTGCGCGATCTTCTATGTGTACATCGGGGATACAAAGCATGGAAAAGGTGTCATGTCGGTGAGCGTTTGGGCTTGTCGAAGATTGATGTGCTTTTTTTTTTTTGAGAGGTGAACCCCGTTGCTGATCTGTTTGTGTGCTTGTACAGTTTTTCCTTCCTGGGGTCGAGGTTGATTCCTGATCCTTACTGTACGCCATCACAGCTGCCCAGAAGACCGCTGTATGCTCCCACATTGAGACATGAATGCTGCGTACTGGTTTTCAACCCCTGATTTGTCATCCGCACCGCTGTACGATACGCTAGGTGAAACCTTCAATCGCATCCCCAGTCAGCAAAGTCTCTGTCAACTTGTGTCTATTGGCGCAGATGGAGGTGGAGCTACAAGTTGGGCAGAAGTGCCGGTGAATGTTGGCTGCCCTTGACTCCGATCCCAATTGATGTTGTCGAGAGTGTCTGCCCATGCAGTCGCGACTTGTCCACACTGAGCACAGACTCCGAGTAAGGCGGTGGCCAGGGGTGCAAAGGTGGGAGCGGGAGGCGTGCATAAATGCGCAGAGATCAACCTGAGCATGGGGTCGTGCGTCAGTGTGACTCAGAACAACGTACCAGGGAAGAGAAGGGGGAAAGCAAGAGTCGGGTGGGTATAGCTACGTACGCATACGAGGTGGTGGATCGTTCTGCCAGATGGCGGAGGAGGGCGATCAGATCCTGGACCGACTTGTGCAATTCGTTGGGTTTTGACGACTGCCACATGGCTTGTCCCATGGATGCAGAGCAAAGGGAGACTGTGGTTCCGGCAGACGATCCGGATGACTGTGTGCTATCTGTGGAAGGAAAGGTAGCAGAGGCTCGAGTATGGACCTTGCCAAAGACGCCACCTGCGCTTAATGATTGGTGATGATTGCTCTGAAATGACGGTGATGTCCCAGCCTTGACATTTTGCTTGCGACTGCTGGCTCGGGTTCGTCTCCTTGGACGATGTGGTGCTTGGGCAAAGATGCGGTTGCCGCACTTTTCGATGGCTCTGACGCTTTGCACCCACTTGGTCGCTCTGAATTGTGCGTTTGCCTTGTAGAGCAACTGGGCGAGGAGATGGAGTTCGTGGAGGAGGAGGCGTGGATGCTTGGAATGGACGAGGGCAGCGGGCAGGGAGACGGCCTTTTGCTGGTGCATGGGCGATGAAGGTGTGATGGGCGTGACAGAGCAAAGAGCGGTCCATGGATCTGATCTACGCGCGTCTGATGGATGGGGCGAGCAAGCCGATGTTGGTGTTGAGTGAGAGCTGATTTTGGAAGAAGTGTGATCTGCAAAAGACGGCTGATTTCCCCGATCTGAGGGCGCCACAGATGAGCGCCACTCAGTTAGCCATTGCTGCTGCTGCTTCCCGGCCGCAAGCGGGTCAGCCGACGCAAAGCGGGAGAGACGGGACAGACAGACAGACAGGAGTCAGGAAGGAAGGAAGGCAGCTTCTTGTTGCAGAGCCGACGATTGCTGATTTGATCGCTGCTCATTCTGGAATACACATAAGGAGAGACAAAATCGCCGCAGGTTGTGGTTAATAGATGAGAAGAGCAGGCTAAAATATGTAAAGTGCGTCCTATTTAGGCTGAGAAACCGAACAACTGTGCCTTGCTTTGTTCTTGGAGAAGGAGGAGGAGACCTTGTTGGATCTCGACATCGACATCGACGACGACGACGACGACGACGATCATCTTCAGCGCGCGCGAGAGAGAGGGAGAGACAGACAGACAGGGACAAAGAGAGACAAGGCAAGGGACAACAGCTGTCAAGATGCTGCCGCCGCCGACTCCAGCCAAGGACGATCGACCTGGCTTCCCGCGCTCCTTCTCCCACAACAACATCTCCATCCCGCCCACCCCTCTCAGAAGCTCAACCAGAGACTTTGGCAACAACACCGTCGCAGTCCATGTCACCGCCGACGACGGCCACCACCAGACTTCTCACCATGGCGGCCGCGGCGACGACGACGACATTGACGACGACGACGAAGACGATTACCAGCGCATCCTCGCCTCCCCCTTCTCCAATGCCCACCACCGCAAGACCATGATGACCTTCCGCACAGAGGCTACCGACATCCGCCTCGAACGCGAAAAGGACGAGTTTCTCGAGTGGAAACGACTCGAGGAGAAACGCAGCGAAGCCGTCGAACGCGCCCGCTCCAGACAGCAGGAACGAGAGCGCATCCGCCAAGACGAACGCAAACGAGACGAACTCATGCGCAAACTCATGGCCGAACAAGAACAGGACGAAGACCTCCACGGATCCGGATCCACCCCTTCACCAACCGACCATCGCTCCATCAGCCGGACTGCTGTCATCAGCAGGGCAGACCGGTCCATCCCCCCGCCCTTACCACCACCACCCACCCCCTTGCCCGACCTGCCCCTTCCACCGCCCGTCGTCAAAACCTTGGTCAATCCTCACAAACTCAAAGCGACTGGCTGGATCGTAGACGCTGACAACACCAGCACCAACATCACCCATCGTAGCAGCCATCAGCATTATCCACCTATTGCAGCAGCGGCAGCCCCTCCTCCTCCTCCATCCTCATTCGCACATGGCATGCCCGCTTCCTCCCTAGGTCACAACAGCTCCAGTAGCTTCACACATGTCAATCCTACTTCCTCTCTCGGTCATGGCGGCGCTGGCCCACTCAGCAATAGCAGCCATACGCATGCATCTGCTAACAACCGACGCCTCGTCCAGCCTCGTCGGTCCCATACCTATTCAGAGTCGGAAGCTTCCGGGGCTCCTTTACCCCCGCTTCCTCCTCCCTCACCAACCCCATCGACCTCCTACCTCTCTCAACCGCAGCAACGCCGACCAAGCTCCTCGGGCGAGCTTTCGCCTCCACCTCCATCCACGACTGTCAACAATGCACCCCTCGCCGGCCGTCCAGCCTCGTCGGATCGGCCACAATCCGCTGCCTCGGCAGCGCAATCATTACCTCCTCGGGCACCACCGCCACCGGGGCCTCCTCCGCCGGCTCCACTACCAGATCGTATCCGCACAACCTCTTCGGCCTCGTCCCGAAAACAGCACCGAGACGAATCACAACCACTATCTCCAGTCTCACCGCCTCCGATGCGCAAAACTCAGCAGCAGCAGCAGCAGCAGAGGCCGATTTCATTGTCGACAAAGGAGCAGGCTCCGCGCGGCAAGTCGCCTTCCCGTCAGCAGCAACATGCCAAATCTAGTCAGCAAGAAACGCCGTCGCGGGAGGCTGACAAGAAGGAGTATGAGGCTTCACTAAGCTCGTCGGCTTCTTCCATCCGACTCAGTCGGATTGGGTCCACATCGACTACGCCATTCCCCAAAATTCTGGCAGAACCTTTGTTTTTCCCTCCCATCCACGCTCCGGGCCCGACCCCGCAGTCGAGACAATCGGTGGAAGGAGAGTCACTCCTCTTGCCCAACTCGCTCCATCAGATGCCCAAACGCGTCTCGGCGAATTCGACAAACACCACACTGACCACCTCCCTCCCTCCCACTCCCACCACGCCCACGTACACCAAGGATCTCTACAATTCGGCCCTGCCGCCTCTACCGGAGGAAGAGGTCCTGCTCAAAGCCAAGGCACAACGTGCGCGCGACCAACAACGCCTCCTCGACGAGCGTGTGCGAGTATCGGAACGCAAGGCACAGGAACGGGCCGAAAAGGACGCGATTGCGCGCGCAAAGTGGGCCAAGGAGCAGGCCAACCGCGACCGGCTGGACGCGTGGGAGCGTTCGGTGCTCGAGTCTGCGGAGCGCAAGAGACGCGAGCGGGTAGAAAAGCTGCGCGAGGAGGAAGGCCGGAGGGTGGAGGAGGCCAGACGGGAGTCCGAGTTGCAGGCGGAGGAGGAACGAGACGCGTTGGCGGAGGCGGCGAGAAGGAGGGAGTTGGCACGGGAGCGCGAGGCTAGGATCAAGCGCGAATACGAGCTCAGGGTTGCGGGTGATGAGGCTGCGCTTGCAAGGGCGGCTGAGCGGGAGGAGGCGCGCCTGAAGCTGAAGCTGAGGCTTGAAGAGCTTGAGCTGGGCAAGAGTATGGTCTTGAATGTGAGTCATATATACACGCGCCCATACTCTGCGCGTCCGAGAGGAGTTTTTTTTCTTTCTTTTTTGGCTCACTTCACTCTTCTGCTCCAGGGAAGCATCACTGTGCAAATCGGCGATTCCTTGGTAAGTCGGAGCAGTGGTCTCGGATGGCAAATCAATGTTCTGTATAAATGTTATCGATCGAACTCACCGCGAGCGTGTGCTTTCCACGTATACTTTTGCAGATCTGGAGAAGAAGGTGGTTCGAACTTCGAGGCAACTCCATGCTCCTCTTCAAGTCTGAACATGTAAGCCATCCAAGCCCGCGGCCGGCGTCCATTGAGAAAAGACTGACTCTCTGTTCGCCCCCTCGTCTGGACTCTTCAGGAAAAGGCCGAGGTGCTCGAACGAATCGACCTGCGCGGTACCATCAAGGACATCTCTGACGCGTATGAAGAATGCCAGATGGTCAACAGCTTCAAGGTGACGTTTGTCGAGGGCTCGCCGTCGGCGTCTATTACCGCCTACACGGACACGCCCGAGGACAAGGACGTGCTTCGATCGGGCATCGAGGTCGTCTCCTCCATCGAGCTCTAAGGGGAAGGGGCACCAAGCACTGTTTGACTTCTTTACGCTCCCTGCGACCTGCATGTATTTTTTTTTTCCTCTTTCCCGGTTTCGTGCAGCGACTCTTTCTGCCACACCCCCACTTTCTCTGGACTTTCTCTTCAGGTTGGATTTTTCTCGACATCAGCCTGTCCCCAAGCCATTTGCCCACGTCAGCGGAACGCCTGTGTAGTTCTCTTTGCAAAAATCGTGATCTGTGCCCGACATGTGTCCCTTCCGCCTCCAGCCCCGGCCCCGGCCCCTTGCGCTTAAGCGAACGAGCCTGGGACTGCCTCACGGCAAACAACGGTGGCAAACTCGACCGGTTTTGGTGGGTTAGAAGATCTTGTTGTTACAGTATGAGGGGGAATATGCGAGCATGAAAAAAGCTGGGGGGGGGGGGGGGGGATCAAGGAACAAAAACAAAAAAGGCAAGCAAGCTGAGCCTTGACGGAAATTGCTGAAGATGCAAGGAGTACTGAAGAGAGAAAGCGAAGTCGGTGCAAGGGCCAGCAGGCAGAAAGGAGAGGCAGATGAGCTCGTCGGCAGTTGGGGGCTTTCGACTGAAGTTTCGATTTGACGGCGCAGCGGAGCATTGGGAACGAGGATTTGGAAAAAGGGGGGGGAGCTCGGTGGTTCCTTGTCCTTGGCCCTTGACAGGCTCGAACTCAAGCGACTTCCTTGGTGGCCATCTCCGGCGCGCCTTGGTTCACCGTCGACCCACTGTGTCCGCTGCTGCTTCCTGCCGCCTGCTGCTGCTGCTCGGCGTCGACGGTGGTAGCGTGGATGCCACCTCTGTTGCGCTTCTCCTTCTCGGCCTTCTCGCGCTCTGCCTCGACGAGGGTTCCGGCGACCATGCTGGCCTTGTCTTCGTCCTTGTCGAGCGCGTGCTTAAAGCCCTGGCGAGAGCTGAAGCCGGCGGGCACCCAGGAGACCGAGTTCCAGGGCTTGCAGGCGGGGTCGTTGTACATGTCGTTCAAGGCCTCGAGGGTGAGGTTGGAGGTTTCGTAGACGAAGAAGTAGGCAATGAGCGCGTTTGCGACGTTGCAACCGGCAAAGACAAAACCGTACTTGAATCCAATGTCCCGAGTGATCGGCGTCGTCCAAAAGGCGAGGAGGAAGTTCCAGACCCAGTTGGATCCGGTGGCGAGGGCGGCCTGCTTGGCGCGGGTGCCGGCTGGGAAGGATTCTCCTACAAAGAGCCAGATTCCCGGTGCCCAGGTGGAAGCATAGCCGAGGATGAAGAGGCAGGCAGTCGTGATCATTCCAGCTCCGAGCCTCTTGCGCTCCGGGTTGGCTTGGCCGTTGGCCAGTGTCTCTGGAGTTCCCTCCAGCTTGATTCCGATTCCAGCAAAGATGAAGAGGAAGACAGCCATCCAGATTGCTCCGAAAATCAGGGGACGCCTCCGACCGAATCGCTCGAGCAGATAGAGGCCCAAGAAGGTGGTCCCAAAGTTGACGGCGCCGAGGGCGATCTGGGTGGCGAACGGGTCTGAGACACCAACCGGCTGGAAGATGGTGGCGCCAAAGTAGAAGAAGTAGTTTGCGCCTGTGAGCTGTTGACCTGCCTGGAGAGTGACGCCGAGGAGGGTGCGGTAGAGGACCTTGCCTCGAGGGTCGAAACAGGCAGCCCAGGTGGCTTTGTCGTGCTGGTTCTGTTCGGCCTGGATGGCACGGATGATCTGGGTTTGTTCCTCCTTGACAAGGGCCTCTGCCTGCTCTGCTTTGAGGGCAGCCTCGTCTCCGTTCTGACCTGCCAGGTCGGCCTCGTGCTTCTTGCCAGACGCGCCTCTCACGATGGCGACCGACTTGGCGGCTTCGTCGAGGCGGCCGTTCTGGACGAGCCAGCGAGGAGACTCTGGGCACAGCTGGATGCCTAACCCCAGCACGGCGGCGAAGACGATGCCGAGTGCGATGGGAACGCGCCATTCCGCCGAGGAGCCGTAGTTGCGGGTGCCGAGGTTGATCAGGTATGCGATTCTATAAGGAACGTCGGAATGAATGAATGAATGATCATGGCCGGAGTCGAGCCTGAATGAAATTTTTGCAATACTCACAGGATGCCAAAAGTGATGAACAGCTGATAGGTGGCTACGAGGGCACCACGTATCTCCTTGGGGACGGTCTCTGATTGGTATAGGGGTACGGCGGCAGAAAGGGCGCCGACTCCGACGCCGGTGACGCCGCGTCCGATTGCGATCTGATACCATGCGTGGAAGGCGGTGACCTGGATGAGGACGCCGGCGCAGAAGATGAGACACTCGATGCTCATCGCCTTGCGTCTGCCAAACCTGTCTGCGAGGGGAGCGCCGATGAGGACGCCGATCAAGGTGCCGATGCTGAGGGAGGAGACGATGAGACCCTCGAGCCAGGAGTTGAAGAAGAGGGCGCCGGTGGAGTCGCGTTCGGTTGCGAAGCGGTTGATGAAGTCGGGCATGAGGATGACTCCACTGATCTGACCGGTATCCTCGCCAAAGAGGAAGCCGCCCATGGAGGCGAGACAGGCAATGACGATGGAGATGGGCCCAATGGGCGAGCCGCGGACGGTGATGGCCATGGCGAGTGGAGCTGGGCGAGAGGATGGCTGGCTAGCAGAGGGTGGGGTGGGGAGGGAGAGAGGGAGGTCAGGGGATGAAGCGGGGGGACTTGAGCTTGGGGTTATATGGGCCGTCTTCCCCAAGCCGAGTTCGGTCGGGATTCGGAGCAGAGTGCTGCTGTGATGGGGGCGGGCGCTCGCTGGGCGCAACAGATGGGATCGCGGCACCGACTCTGCTGTTTAAATGACGACAAGGGTTCTGTGGGGGAGCGAAAGGGAAAGGCTTCCTGAAGCATCAGCTCAGGCGACTTTCGTCTGGAAGAACGTCATTGGCCTTCTTAGACTCTTCTCCCTCTTCTCTCTCTCTCCTCTTCCTCAATCCAGGAACACCCGCCCTGAACCCGCACTCGGGCCACCACGGCAACGCCCTCTCTCACCCGGCTCATCTCTCTCGTTCCACCAGGCGGCTCAACCGAAAGAGAGCAACAACAACAACAACCCACCTGTTGACTGTTGAGCCAAATAATGCATGCTGACATCACAGCAGTCTGCAGATCATCGCCCCCCACCCCGATCCCCCGATCTGGCAAAGTCACGTGCCAGACCAACAGTTCCCACCGCCATCCGTGCATCGCCTTGCCTCCATCCTCCTCAGCTTCGCGTAGTCGAGGTTCGAGAGAGGATGGGCGAGGGACAGCAGCAGCAGCAGCATGTACTGCCTCTCGCAATACAACACGCACAGCACCTCCACCACCACCCAGAACAGGACCCCTTCGCACCCACCCCACGTCTCGACGATGTCAACACCGACAAAGCACCACCACTCCTCTCCTACGCATCCCTCGACCAGCTCACACCCTCCCTCACCCAACGCCTGCACAGGCTCTGGCACGAACGAGGCGACTTCTCCAAATTCAAGTCATCCTCCCTCAACACCGCCGCCGCCGCCGCCGAGCCAGTAGATGTCGATCACCCATTTCCATCCTATGGAATCCCATCTCCACCACTCCCTCCGTCCTCGTCCAACCACAACAACACTGCTTCAGCCTCCAGCCAATACCAACGCCCATCCTCAATCTCTCTCCAGGATGCCGAGACTCTCAAGACGGACATGCTGAATCGCATCGGAAACGCCCATTTCGCAACATACTTCCTCCATAACCTCCTCGCCCTCTTGCTCCAACAGCAGACTACACAGCGCAAGCTCGAACAACAACAGCAACTACATCAGCACCAACTAGAACAAGCCATTCCAGGTTCCAAGTTGTCCGCGTCCAAGACTCGGTCAGGCACTCCGCTGGCCGAACAGGATTCGTCAGCCGCAGCCGCAGCAGCAGCAGCAGCAGCTCACTCCGAACCATACTTTGACCCTACCATCCTCGGTCTCAGCGAAGTATACCGGGATCCCATCCTTCATCCCGCCGCCCCTGCTCAAAACAATCAGGCGGCCAACATCGACGACGACGATGACGACGACAATGACAATGACGACAAAGACGAGCGGATTTCCAACCAGGATGGAGCACAGCAACCAGACAGCATCCCACTTCATCAGACCCCACTTCCGGCCCTAGCCACCACCCGCGCCACCCTCTCCCGAGCATCCGCCATTCTCAGCCGAGGCGCATCATCCATCCGGCGAGTCTCAAAACTGCCGTCAGAACAAGTCCGGTGGTCTTCTCTCGCGCATGTACGCACATCCTCGTCCGCATCGCCGCCCTCCTCCTTCTCCTCCTCCTCCTCTCAGTCTCCTCGAGCGGAAGCAAGTGGGAGCAGCCACAGCCGTAAAGAAGCCTCATCTGCCGTCCCGGCAGCTACGTGGAAGCTCTCTCCACCTCCGCAAAACGTAGGCGTGGGTACAGCCGTCTGGTGGGCCGGTCTCTCCGCCCGTGAGGATGGCGAGGGGGCAGGCGCTAAAGATGCATGGATCGGATACGGCTTGCCAGAGCTACAGCCTCGCATGCGCAGAAACGCGCTTGCGTATTTTGCTGATGATGATGATGATCATCATCATCGAGCAGCGGAGCAGGAGGTGGAGGATGTGATGATGGCAGCAGCAGCAGCAGCGGATGGGCCGGAAGGGAGAGGGAAGACCAAGAGGGAGGATTCGGTTTCGACTTCGCCGCTCGTCTTTGTCCATCGGCCGCGCAGGAGATTACGGCTCCAACTCAAAGGTCCCCAAGGTCAACTACACTCTGCCGATTCCTCATCTGCACCTGCCGATGTGAGACGGAGGAAAAATCAGAATGCCTGGGCTCAGATTCAGAGCTCGCTCAGAGAAGCTCAGGAGGAATTGATGGATGAGGAGCTATGGGCCGAGGTGAGAACATTGAACACGGCCTCTGCAGCACACATTGTCAGCAGAGTCTTGCTCACAACCTTTCAACATGTCCACAGCTCTGTACCCAGGTCAGGGATTCCCCCGGTGTCTTGCTGCGCGTCGGCGCCTCACCGGCGGGCGCTGCTGCTGCTGCTGCTGCTGTAAATGCGTTACCAGGAAGCGGCTCTGCCAGGTCCGTCATCCCATCCAAGGCGGAGTCGATGGAGGTCAAGCTGGGAGGAGACTGGCTTATGTGCCTTCAGATGGTGAGTTCTCGACCTCGCAAAGGGAATGGACTAAACAGGAGCCAGGAGAAACTCATTTCATGCGACAAAATCTTCAGGCTGTGCATTCCACCACAGGGGAAACACACTACCAGGCCGATGTTGATGATCCAGATTCTCAGAGATCTGCGTTCCCTCGAGCCCTGCTAGCTTACCTCCGTCTCTCTCTTATCCGGTCCATACGAATTCGTCTCAAGGCTGCTGCCATCAACGCCGTTTCCAATCCAGCTCCGAGCGCGGCAAACACCAGCAAGACCAACAATCAGAAGGGAGATCCGATAGTGGGACCACAGACACATATCAAGAAAGGTCTCAACAGCAATAACAAAGCCGGCAAATCTATCATCCAGCTTGAGCGAGAGGCGGCGGCTGCAAATGCAAAGAGGGGCGTGGGAGCATACGAAGTCGTCAGCAATCCTACCACCAACTCGGCTGCGTCGAACAATAGCAAGGGACAGGCGCAGCAACAGCAGCAGCAGCAGCAGAAAGATGGAGCTGTTGCCGCTGCTCAAGCGGCCACCCAGGCACTGCAGAAGGAGAGACATCTCGATCCGATCCTGGGCCTGTTCAGATATGCAAAGGTGAGATCTGCCCCCCCCCCTTCCCGGGATTTTCAGCTGTGAATGCATGCATGATTCAGAGCGTTCTTTCCCCCCGCCCGCTGACCACCATGTTCCCTTCTCGTCTCTAACGCCTTGTAGTTCATATCTGACATTGAGCGCACACTGGACGACCTGATCGCGCAGTCCGCAGGGGCTGAGGGAACCAGTTCGCGCCTGGTAGGAGGGCAGGAGCAGAGAATATGGTACCGTTTGGCACCAATGGCCAGTCTGGTCGACAGTGCGGACTGGATGTGTACCTTACTCGGCGACGCTCGATATCCTGCTGGGCTGTCAAGAGCAGCTCCGCCGGTGGGTCAGCCGGTCCCGACTTTCCCATTGCAGCAAATGGAAGCTGTGAAGATGCTCAGTGGGGTCGGTACCGTCTTCTTCAACGAGAGGTGAGCGTTCAATTTCTGGTTCGATATCCCATGGCGATTGCAGCAGTAGGAAGCGCATATAAATTTTTTTTGCTTCTTGCTTACCATGTTCTCCCTTGTACAGTCCCTTGGTCCTCATCAGCTTTTCTTATCCTGCCCGATTGACGCTTCAATTCTGTCGGCGACGGAACGGGCCCACAGCCACAATCGAATCTCCCTCGTCACCATCGTCAAGCTCCTTAGGTGCCGACGGCAGAGCGGCATCTACGCCTGCAGCGGCCCATCCTACGCCACGGCCCGGGCAGGGTGAGAGCAACAAAGCACGGAGCTCCGCAATCCCACCAAATGCAAATACAGCTTCAGCCGCTTCTTCTGCAACGGCCGGTATGTGGACTGGCGAGCTGTCCCTTCGGGTGTTTGCGGACTTTGTGGGCCGGGAGCTGGCCTCGGTTCAGAGGAGCACATAATGCGCCCCCCCCCCCCCCCGCGGGCGGTCCGGACCCTTGATCTGTCCCTCCTGCCACTCACATCTTCGCAATTGGGACATCACATGTCGCGTACATTCCTCGTGATACTGTGCTTGTTGAATACATGCAGACTTTGGTCACCAGTCGTACTCCACTCGAATACAGAAATGGAGCGCTACTCTTTACCATGCGGATAAGGCAATTCGTCTGCGGTACATACCACCTCTGCTTGCTCAGGCCATTGGCCATGCTGGAGCAAATTTCTCACAAACTGGTCGCTGCACTTGGAAGGCTGTGCGCGAGAGCAGTGACCGTATCCTTCATGAATCAGCAGCTTGACATTGTCCGTGCCCCATTCTGCTTGCGCCTCCCGAGCGTTGAAGAGGGGAGTGACGGGGTCGTATGTGGACGACACCATCAGTATAGGATTCTTCAGCTTGGCAGTGTAGTTGCCTCGGTAGACTTCAGCTGGTGGGAGATTCTTGGGGAAGGTGCGGCAACTGAGGAAGAGCTGGTACATGTACGCCGCCGAGATTCGGTGCCTATGAAAGGATGGCCAACAAAAACGAAGCAGGTCAGTCGAGGAAGCATTGCAAAATGGGGGATAAAAAAAAAGAAGGGAGCTTGGATAGGGCCGGCCTTACGTGATCGCTGCCTTCTTGTAGTACTGCAAGTACTCGTCGACCGTCAGCTCTCCATCCTCACCGCCCTGCACCGTCGGGAACGCATCCGAACAGAACACCGTGTTCTCCAGCATGTTCCACTTTGCCGACGGAATGTGAACACCTTTCCAATCGTGCCAGGCATGCTTTGGGTTCTTGTGAGGGTCATAGGCAAACGTGCCCATCTCGAGGGCAAGCGTGCCGTTACGATGGCGTTCAAGTTGGTGTAACATACGCGCTGCGCCTGGCCAAGCTCCGGGTTGGTATAGTGCGTGGAAGAGGATGGCGTGCACCCATTCGTAGCTGTGAACACCAAAACAGAATCGAGTGAGTTAAACCGGTGGTTTGTCTACAGCACACTGGCTTTCCTGCTCTTTGCGCCTTACGTGACGACTCCAGGTCCGAGCTCAGGGTGGGTGGCGGGGATGGGATGATCCTTCAAGTGGTCCAAGAAGGTTTCCAGCCGTGTCTGTAGCTCCTTTGCACTGATATTTTCGCCATCCTCGAGTAAGGGGCAGCCCTTTGGACCAGAACGGACACATTCCCCAATGATTCCGAGCTCCCAGATCTCCGTGACATTTCCAAGGACCTGTAGGTGGAATGTGGGGTTTGTGGTCGACATGGATTCATACTTATCGGCTCTTTCCATCCAAACGTACCGAATAGAACAGCCCTTTGATTGTACGGGCCGACCGGGCGCTGAAAGGGAAGGAAACATATAAGAACATATCTCTTTCCAGCTCAGAATGGAGGCGCGACTCACTACTGCACTCCATCGAGAACCAAGCGACCAACGCGGTCGGGAAAGAGCTGTGCGGAACGGAGCACAGCGGAGTGCCGATATTGAGCACGAGACGAATACGCGGGCACACAGTGGATTTCTCGGCTGGGGCAGCCTCACTTACAGCTGCATACTCCTGCATGAGATGCGTGCCATATGAGAAAACGGCTGCGGTCAGCTCTTCCTCGCCGAGGGCCTCGCGAATCCTGTCGACATCACGCGCGACGAATGCAGTCGTCATGAAGCGGAGAATGTCTCCATGTTGCTGTTCACATGCCTTCCAGGTTGCATCGAAGTAGCTGCAAATGGGGAAGATCAGCGACTCGATCTTTTTGAGCCGTCTGCACCGCAACTCGATCCAAACACGTACGAATCTGTGAGGCGTGCTTGATGTTGAGCGAGAGCGCCTTCAGGAAATTGACCCACGAGGAGCCGCCAGCGGTCCTCGTATGCGTCATTCTGGCTGCACACAATCGCAGGCGAGGACATGTTGACGCCTGGGAGCCACTCAGAGACGCGCACGTATCAGTGAAGTGTGCTCGAGAGCACAATCAGAGAGGGGAACTGGAGCAGAACTCACCGCGAGGATCGAAACCGACGACATCCATGGTGCCCCCGGTGTAATTTGTGCTGTAAAACTCGCCATTCCAGAACGCTTGAAAGGTTCCCGAGCCTCCGGGCCCTCCTGGATTAACGAAGAGGGTCCGCTCGCTCTTGTGTTTGCCTACTTGGTACTTGACCAGTGCGATTCGGGCGGTCCTCGGATCGGAAGTGTTCGTATAGTCGAGAGGTACATCGAGGTATCCGCAGTGAAACTTGTGCTGATTTGTGTCCTTCTGAGGATTGGGAAAGCAGTTGACCCAGTGCAGCGGTCCTTTGACTTTTGACTGCGGATAGTGCTGCGGGTGGGGGGGGGGGAAGGGTTAGGGGTCGGTTTGACCAAACTCTGTCAAGCCATGTGCGCAAGAGTACTCACCGGTTTGATGTTTGCCCAGATGTCAGGGTGTGGATCGAGCACAGGCTGTGTTCGGAGCGAGGCCCACCCATGGAACACCACATAGAGCGCAGCCGAGGCGACCAGCACCTTTGCTAGGATGGACGTCCACTCAACAACTCCTCGTCTGTCTTGCTGGCATGGTTGAGCAAGGTCTTTGATCAGCGCCTTCTCGTCGTCCACATAGACAGAGCTCGGGGCTGCCAAGATCATGCTCTGACCATCTAGGCGGACCATGGTTGGAGTGACTGCAGTGAATGCTTGAGACGTCGACGTCGTTGTTGAGCCATCCTGATGGCAGCATCTGGTGGGTTCGGTCTGGTTGGGCGTAGGAGCATCAAGTTCCCACGCCCTCGCTTATGTTTGGTCTCCCTTTATGTGCGAACAGGCGCTTGCGCCATCTGCGTCAGACTGCGGCAACAGCCCTCTCTCTGGCTGGAGGTCCAGCGTTCATTCACCTGCCAGCGACGCTCGTCGACATGACACGCCCGTCTTGTGCGCATTCGGGACAAGCACGCCTCAAGTCACAGAGTGAACAATGTCATCTTATCCTCCGCCTCTGGAATAGTCATCAATTCATCATTTATGGAGCACGTGGAAATGGTTTGTTGTCTGCCTTGCAGTTCACTTGCGCAGACGCTGGCCACCGTCCATGTACTAGCACGTCTCGCATGTATGCATAGGTGCAGTTCGACGGGTGACCAGTGACACCATGTCCGTATCCTTCATGAACCACCAGCTTGACATTGTTGGGGCCCCACTCGGCCGCGGCTGCTCTTGCGCTCTCGATTGGGGTGATGGGATCTAGCGTCGTCGAGATCATCAAGAACGGATTTTTGAGTCTGGCAGTGAAGTTGCCCCGATAAACCTCGATTGGTGCCAGGTGTCTGGGAAAGGTTCGGCACGCCAGCGTTGTATCAAAGAGAAAGCTGGCTGAGAACGGATTTCTGTTCACAAGCGGAACAATAAAAAAATAGCAGAGGACATTTAAACTCGAGATCAAGAGCAGTGAGTACGACTCAAGACCGGCGAACTCACTTCCCTGTAGAGCTCCGATAATATTCGATGTAGTCTTCGATTCGCAGAGGGTCGCCAGCCTCATCAGGTGGGAACGAGTCGCCGCACATCACGGCGTTAACCAGCGGCTTCCACCTGGTTCGGGGAGAATGTATGCCTCTCCAAGATGGACCATCGTGGTCCTTGTTCGGATCGTAAAGGTAATTTTGTCTTGCGAGCGCTGCTGTGCCGTTTTGATGATAGACGAGGTCACTCAGGGTGTTTACCTGTGCAGGCCATTCAGATATCTTATACATGCTGGAGAAGATGGAACCAACAAGGGTTTCGTATCTGTGAGCAGGAGGGGAGAGAGCATGAGTCATCCCTCTGAGGTCAATCGTAGCGCAAAATGGGCGGTGAGGGTCAGAATTCGGCTTAGAACGTACGTGATTACTCCAGGACCAAAGTCAGGATGGGTTGCTGGAAGAGGGCTTGCCTTGAGGTCCTCAAGGAACGCTTCCAGCCGCTGGTCGAGCTCATCTGCAGTCATGTTCTTGCCCAATGGTACGAGAGAGCATCCTTCGTTGCCTGACCGCACGCAGTCACCGATGAGTCCCTGCTTCCAAATGTCCAGCTCGTGGCCAAGTGACTGCAGATGAGGGCAACATCAGTAGACGATCTAGTCATCGAAAAATTAAATGTGCGGATCCGCCTGATGGCTCACAGAACGCATGATGCCCCGGACTGTCTGCCAAAACTTGGGACTGATTTGAGCATCCGCAGCATCAGCCGCATTCGATTGAGTGGACGAGCTGTAGCTTCAGTGAGCACCCTCATCGATTTCACGTACAAGACTATCCCATCAACGATCACTCGACCGAGACGCTCAGGAAAGAGCTGTTGTTTCCAAGGAGAGGATTCTCGACAGTCAGTCTCGGAGTCAATGGAAGCATGCACATATTGATAGCAATGATGCTCACCACACCGTAGGTTTGCATGAGAGTGGTTCCATAAGAGACTCCGTATGCGGTGAGTTCTTCTTCGCCAAGATGATGTCGGATGAGGTCCATGTCGCGCGCGACAAAGGGGGTGTTGAGATATCGAAGAAGGTCACCGTGCTGCTCCTCGCATGTCTTCCACACGGCTTGACTGTACCTGTTCAAACAGCAAATAGGGTGAGCAGAAACACAGACGACAAGAATGTTCAATCCGTGGTACTGACGCGTCGCTGAGGCGGGCAATCCTCATGGCACCGCTTCCTTCTGGACGCTGGGTCACGAGTCCCTGATAACGATCGGTGTATGCGTCGCTTTGTGAGCAAGTCAAGGCAGGTGCTGACATGTTGACCCCTGGACAGCATTACGCAATGTCAATCATCGATAAACACGTACTTCCTGAAACTGCGCAGGGCCATCCATCCCACAACCTGGAGATGGTATGTCTCACCTCTTGGGTCGAACCCCAGCACGTCCAGAGTCCCCTCGGAAAAGTCGCGACTGAACTGCTCCCCCGACATGAACGCCTTGAGAGTACCAGACCCGCCCGGCCCGCCCGGATTGACAATGAGGGTTCGCTCGCTCTTGTATGCTCCGACTTGATACATCACCAAGGCGATGCGTACGGTGCGCGGATCAGAGGTGTTCTTGTGATTCAGTGGTGCATCCACGTAGCCACATTTGAACTTGTGCGCATTGGTGCCAGGCGCAGGATTTGGAAAGCAGGGTACCCAATGCAGTGGCCCTTGACCTCCGGAGAAAGGATAGTGCTGATCACGAAGAGGAGGATGGATGAGTCAGGCGATGTGGGGTTTCAAGTTTGATATGCACGACCGCTCACCGGTCGTATGTGTGCCCAGATATCAGGGTGCTCATCGAGAGCGGCCTTTGGACGGGGTGAACGCCACGCAGGGACGACCAAAGAGAGCAGGGCACAGGCGGCCAGTACGCTGACCAGGAGACTTGCGAGTCTGGTGATCCGCCCCCTCCTATGACCCACAAGTCCAGGAGTAGGGTGCTCAGAAAAGGAAGTCTTTTCCTCAGAATCGGGCGGTGATGGGTTTGCTAGAATGACGCTTTGACCGTCCAGACGAACCATGCTGGGTCGGTGACCCGAAAGAGCTGGACACAGCAAAGCGTCCTGTGGGAAGGTGATGGGGATGGATGAGGCTCACTTCGCACAGAGTTGACCACTGCAAACCACCACTCTTGTTCCCACGAACCTCTTCGCACATCTCACAATCGCGGACGTCCCGTGCGCCAACTGCGTCAGAGGGCGTCGGCAAGCAGACAAAGGGAAGGAATGGCGTTGGCGCAATACTGTATGTAGGTGGCGTCGGGAAGTACCTCCAGTCAAAGTGCTCTTCCTGGACGAGTACATGCGCTCTCGGCATCCACACATAGCTATGAGGTCAATGAGATTGACACGAGACGTTCCCCGCTCAGGCTCTGATTCCGAGATGAGAAAAAGTCTTGCAATACATGGTGTCGACAATGAGCATGCGTTCATTCAACTCGACTACTTCTGAGGATGCGGGAATGGCGCTTCATCCGCCTCACAGTTCACCTCTGCCGAGTTTGGCCAGCGTCCGCGGACGAACATGTTGCGAATGTGGTCGTTTGTGCAGTTTGACGGCTGAGCCGTGACTCCATGGCCATACCCTTTGTGCACGACCAGCTTCACATTGTCGGATCCCCATTCTGCCGCCGATGATCTGGCGTTGTATAGCGGGGTGATGGGATCCAGCGTCGAGGACGTCATGAGGAAGGGATTCTTGAGCTTGGCCGTGTAGTTGCCTCGATAGATTTCGACGGGTGTCAGGTGTCGAGGAAAGGTCCTGCATCTCAGCCAAGTGTAGTACAAAAAGTCTGCGGAGAACGGATGGCTATGTGCACACATTCAACACAGGTCAGCTTACCATCCCCAAAAATTTGTGTGTATTCACAATGAGGAACTCCGACTCACTCGGTGGAGGCGTTCCGATAGTAGTTGACAAAGTCATCCAGGGAGAGTATGTCCTTTTCATCCGCTGGCAAAGCATCGCCGCAGAAAACTGCGTCCGTCAACGGACCCCACGTCGTATGAGGAGAGTGGATTCCTCTCCACGAGGGTCCTTCCTTGTCCTTGCTCGGATCGAAGGCAAATTCGCTCATCGCAAGCGCTGCTGTGCCGTTTTTGTGATAGATCAAGTCGCTGAGAGCATCTGCCATTGTCGGCCAGAGGGACACCTTATACATCGAGCGGAAAATGGTCCAGACGAGCTGCTCGTATCTTTTCAAAGGTGGAATCGACGGTCAGAGACCGAGGAAAACTTACTGGTGAGCGGTCAAAATAGAAGTTTACAAAGCAAGATTCTGGGACGTACGTGACGAGGCCCGGGCCGAGCTTGGGATGGGTGGCAGGCAGCGGGGATTCCTTCAGTTCGCCGAGGAAGGAGTCGAGCCGGTGCTCCAGTTCGGCCGCGCTGATCTTCTCACCCTTTGGTACAAGAGAACACCCTTGGCTACCTGAGCGGACACAGTCACCGATCATGCCTTGCTTCCAGATTTCCATCTCGTGACCAAGAAGCTGTCGTTCAGAGTTTCAGTCAGGATGCCTGCTGATCTCGAGGATCAGTGTGATGCTGTCTGCTCACCGATTGCATGAGACCAGAGACAGTCTGGGTGAATTTGGGGCTGGGTTTGATCCGCAGACAGCAGGACTTCAGCGCTCGCTGGAGCGGCAGGTGAGATAGCAGTCTACTCACAAGACGATGGCATCGATCAACACTCGACCAACCCGTTCGGGAAAGAGCTTCACAGAGGAGATATTTGAGATCAGCGAATCAGACTAGCTATTGAGTCAATCTGATCAGGATTGATCCCCTACTTACCACACCATACTGTTGCATCAGACTACTGCCATAGGAGAAGCCAGCGGCGGTCAACTCGTCCTCGCCCAAGCTGTGCCGGATCAGATCGAGGTCTCGGGCGACGAATGGCGTATTGATGTAGCGGAGAAGGTCCCCGTGCTCCTCCTCACACGCCTTCCACACGGCTTGGCCGTACCTGTTCGGGTGATGAGATGGCAAACAAGATGAGAAGTCTCGTGTGCGCATGAGCGCTCGAAAGCGCATTGAAGCAGAGGAACGCACGAGTCACTCAGGCGCGCAATCCTCATGGCATCCTCGCCAATTGGGCGCTGCATAATGAGCTGAAGGTAGCGATCGCCGAACGCATCATTGGTCGCACAAGTCAAGGTGGGCGAGGACATGTTCACGCCTGGCAATGACAGTCAAACATCCAAAGCATCAGCTCGTGAATCGAAGCATGGAAGCAATCCACTGCGCGAGGCAGTATACCGCGTCAGCACTTACCCCTGGGGTCAAACCCTAGCACATCAAAGTTTCCTTCTGTAAAGTCGTTGCTGAGCCGCTCGCCCCAGCCGAAGGCCATTGAAGTTCCGGATCCACCGGGTCCGCCTGGATTGATGACGACGGTGCGCTTGCTCTTCTTCGGACCTGCCTGGTACATGACGAGAGCAATGCGTGCAGTACGAGGATCGGACAGGTTCTTGTAGTTCAGTGGCGCGTGTATATAGCCGCATTTGAATTTGTGTGCATTGGTCCCGGCAGCAGGGTTGGGGAAGCAGTCCACCCAGTGAAAAGGCGATCCAGCACGGTAGTGAGGCTGGATGTGAGCCCATGGGCCCGTGTTTTGGACGCTCAGAGGGGAGCGGGGCGCATAAATAGGCGCGATCGAAGATGCATCGCGGAAGACGTAGAGAAGAGCTGCAACGCTGAGAATGAATTTAAAGAGAACAACACTCAGTCGACCGAAGACAGAGCGCTGGCGCCGGTGCGTCTGGCCGAGCGCCTTCTCGACCGGGAAGGAGTCCATCGCCAGCAAGTTGCAAGTCGTCTGTCACAGAACGGGTGAGAGAAGTCAGCAGGTGGTGGTCGTCAGCAAGCTGGAAGGCCAGCAAGAAGTCTGCTGTCGCAGCAATGGATGCGGTACGCAGCCGGCCGAGCTGAGCCTGCCGATGCGCAGTTTCCCGATGCTAATAATAATGCTTTGAAACTTGGTCTGAGGGCTCAGAGGTTCCATCGTGGTCGCCAACCGGACACGTTGCGAGGCATCCCCTGCGGGCACACCACCATGACCGGACACATGCCCAGACGATGGGGAAAGTTCATGGTCGTGGCCACCTCATCGGGATGTCTGGGATGCCTGCCGGATTCAGGGAGGGAGGGAAGTGCTGGGCGTCGGGGATGGTAGCAGAACGGGAGCCGAACAGCCGTTCCTGTGACACACGTTTCCTCAGAGAAAAGCACTTTTGTTATTCAATATTAGTTGTATGTAAGTACGTAAAATACGAAAGATATGTATTTATTTTCCTTTTTAGAATTATAGATAATGAGATATATCTGAGGAATGTATATTAAGAGTATATAATATGAGAAACAGAAACATGTATATCATTTAGAATTCTATTAGGGAAAATACCGAAGAGGAACGTTGTAAATAGAAGGGGTAGAAGAAGCATAGTTTCTCGTCGAGTTAGATCTTTAGTGTATCCTAGATATTTACTTCAAGATCCAAATCTAATTCGATTATAAAGCCAAATAGAGTATCTAGCACTAAGTATTATACCTATAGATCCAACACTAGCAATGATTCTATTTTTTTGGAAAGCTCCAACAAGGGACATCATTTCACCTACCCAATTAGCTGATAGAGGTATACCCGTATTTCTAATTGTAAAAAGAAAGAAGAAAATTGAGAAGATGGGCATATATGTTGTTAGTCCTCGGTAATACATAATTATACGAGTATGATATCGATCATAAAGTACACCTCCTACTAGTATAAATAGAGCAGGACTCACGAGTCCATGAGCAATACCTAGCAGGATTGATCCTTCTATACCTTGAATTGTATTTGAAAATACTCCTAGTACCACAACACCCATATGAGCTACACTTGAATAAGCAACTAGCGCTTTAAAATCCGTTTGTCGTACTGTAGCAAGACTAGCATAGATAATACTAATTAGTGCCATAGTTTGTACTAGAGGAGAGAAATAATTAGTAGCATCTGGAAGCATTGGTATGAGAATACGTAGAAATCCATATAGTCTTAGTTTTAGTATAAGACCTGCTAGTATTACACTACCTCCCACAGGGGCTTCTGCATGTGCTCGGAATAGCCATAGATGTAGAGGCCAAATAGGTGTTTTAATAGCCATGCTTATAAAAATACCAACCCAAAGAAATTTTTGTATCATGGGATCTATTTCAGATAGTGATACTATTTGAAAATCAGTAGTTCCTAACTTCCCATCACAGGTCGTCCCTCCGCTTCCATCCGCACGACGTCCAGCATCGGTGAGGATGGTTCTCAAGACGGCGCGCGGCCCCTGGGTGGTGTCCACTCTCACCCTAGAGCTCCCAGCTCGCGATCCACGGGCCTTCCAGCCGGACCATTACAAGCTCAATGGCCAGCCAGCATTCCACCTGACCACCGTGCTCGTGACCATCTTCTACCCTACCGACAGAAGCCCACAGCCAGACAAGACCAGGCTCAAACCCACTTCGGCCTCGGAGAAAATCAAGGCCACAGCCGCCGCTGCTGCAAAGAAGGATCACCAAGAAGGAGATGCCCAAATCAAACACGAAGCAGGAGGCAAGGACCAGAACAAGGAGCAGAAGACCGATCGGCCCACTCCGTTGCATTGGCTCAACACTCCTCGACTGCGCTCCATCGAGGGCCTGCTCAAATTTGCTGGCTTGCCAAAATGGGTAGCCTTGCCCGTCATCTTGCCAGCATACCGCGCCTTCCACGCTCGACTCCCGTACGAGACCAACGCAGCCCTCAGCACTAATCTGCCAGATGCCGACAGGAAAGAGGCTCAAGACTCCCCCTTGGCCAACCTCATACGTGCACAGGTGGAAGAGCGAGAGCAGCAGGCCGGACAGGGGACCAGTCCCAAGCCCGTCTTCCCATGCGCCGTCTTCAGTCACGGACTAGGCGGGACGCGGGTGACCTACTCGGCCTATGCAGCAGCACTAGCCTCGCACGGTGTTGTGGTCGCTGCCATTGAGCATCGAGACGGAACCGCGCCTGCAACCTCAATCTGCTCGCGGGTCAATGGTGAAGGCCAGGCCGAGGGCGAATCGGCAAGGTACTGGGAGGAGTCCCTCATCTGGCTCAGCATGCGCGATCTCGAGTAAGTGTGAAGGGCTCAAAATCTGACCATGTGCATTGTCATACAATGAAGTAACGGTGTCTGTTTTGCGAGCGCAGTCCAGATGAGAAGGTAGATCCGTCCGACTTTTTGACCGCCAGAAGGGCCCAGCTCGTACTCCGCCGCGCCGAGTTTATCGAAGCCCTGTCCGTGCTTCGAAGACTCAACAATGGCGAGGGCGACCTCTTGGAGCGTGAATGTTTGCGCACTCACTACGCAAAGAAGACGGTCGGCGCGACGCCTGCTCCCTCGAAGAAAGATCACAAGAAGCAGGCGGACGGATCAGATTCGGGCCCGGCATCTTCTACAACTGCGGCGGCAAGCAAGAGTCGTGTGCGTACGAAGCAGGGAGGCGGTGTGATAGTGGAAGTAGGATCCGAGCGGTCTCTCAATCTGAAAGACTGGGAGGGCCGCTTGGACATCGAGAACGCTTGGGCTTTAGGACATAGCTTTGGTGGTGAATACCCTCAGACTGCATGCTGACTAATTGGTATATCATTTGCTGAACCACCTGGTGTTGCCTCTCACAGCTGCGACCGTAATAGAGGTGATGCGTACCGCATGTACTCCACCATCTCTCGAGCTGGATCCTTCGCTGGCCACATCCGACGATCCTAAAGTGAATCTCCGACCAGAGGAGAAGTCGTCACTGTTACATCCCACGCACAAAGAAGTTGCAGAGGCCGCGTCCTTCAAGCATGCCGTCGTACTTGATCCTTGGACTGAGCCTATTGAGGGTCCAGACAAGGCTCAAACACTAAGACGACCTCTGTTCATCATCAATGTAAGTGGAGACGGCTGATTGAATGCATTTTCTGCCTGAGTATTGACTCCATGATTGTGCCCAGTCCGAAGCATTCACAGTATGGCACAAAAATTTCAACCCGCTGCGAAAGCTGGCAGAAGAGTCGGCCAAGCATAATCGTGCCCAGGAAGGGTGGCTAGTGACGCTCAGTAAGTCTGAAAGAGGTCAACACTATCGGAACTGAACCGCACCAAATTCACACTCCTGGAACTGTCATCTGCTTCAGCCAAAACGAGGCATACAGACTTCTCTGAGTGAGTTGCATTTCGGGATAGTGCATAGCGAATCCCAAAACGGTTCACTGATGTTTCCCTCGTTTCCAATCACCGCAAACCGCAGCTACCCATTCGTCCTCAAGACCCTGTTCGGCTCAGACGTGAGCGCCAAGGAATGCACGCGCGTCTTCACTGGCCTCACCCTCCTCCAAATCGCCGCAAGAGCGTCGACGCCCAAGCTTTCTCCGAGCGCTCCTGAAGTTACCGGAGGTGAACAAGCGCAAGAGGGCACAAGCAACGGAGGAGCTACCAGCGTCACGACCGACGTGATCCAGACCACACTTTCGCCGAAGGAAGAGGCCGATATCGGTCTTCACACAGTCGCGCCCACTGTGTCCGATTCAGATGGCTCAAAAGCCTCGTTTTGGGCTGGCGTTGATGCCCTTCTGAACAAGGGTGGCAACGAGTCGTATCGTGCGGCAGATAAGGAGAAGTCCAGGTATGAAGGCTGTGTCAAAGACACTCGCTTACGGGTCGAGTGGGAGGGAGAGTCGGACCAGGACCGGCTTGGTCGGCCGTATGATGCCGCCCATCTGGCCAGACTGCGGGAGGGAGGGCAACAGAAGCAGCAGCAGCAGCAGCAGCGGCAGAAGGGAAGCTCTAAGAAGGGCCTGGACAGATCGCACAAGTGCGGCAATGAGCGTCCGGGCGTGTTGATTGTGCACCCGCTCGGGACATCCGGCAGCTGTCCGCAGGCACTGCTGGGACATGGAAGGAATGGAGCGGCCACCGTCACGGAGGATGCGGGTAAGCCCATCTACGAGCACGAGAACGCAAATACAGCGACAGCGGCGGCACAGGCACAGGCAGACGCTGCCGAGCCGCCACCTGCATCGCCAGTGCGCAAACTTACCGGCTCGATACGAGGAGCAAGTTTCACACTGAGGAACGAGCGTCAGCTCTCGCAAGATGATCGCACTCCAAGGAAGAAGTCGTCCCGGCTGGAGCCATGATTATCTTCCAACAAGTGTATCATTCGACATAGATAGAGGAGCATTTATATCCGCTTGATTTTAGCAACTTACACAGTCTATGGGGCTGAGGATAGTGGAATCACAACTTTGGCTTTGGTGCCGAGGCACCAGCGGGCTTCTTGGGAGGAGCAGGAACATAGTGGCCCTGCTGAGACATGGTCGCAATGATATCGCCTTGCTCGTTCCAGAGCGTGACTTGGGAGAACGATCGGCCGGCCGCAGCTGTGAGACCTTTCCAATGGCGGAGTGTCCACTTGTTCGCATCCAACCCGTCCTCGCGATGGAAGCGGATGGAAAAGTCGAGGGAGACATCGGGAGCCGCTGAGGATCTGGGAATCTTTTGGATCACGATTGGCGTCAGGGGCACGATCTGGTCCAGTAAGAAGGTAAAAATGGTCGTGTGCATCGGTACGGGTCGGAAGGGGACACAGTCTGGTTGCTTTGCCGAGGCCTCTGAGATGCCGCGCTCAGACAGATCTGGCCTTACTCTGAACCAGTCTGCCATGACCTTGTCAGTAGGAGCAAGGCTGTCCTGGTTTGTGTCCTGATCGGTCTTTGTTCCCCAGAATGTCTGGTGCATCAGCGAGTCTGTAGGAATGCGGTATTCGAGAAAAGGATTCCATCGGCTGGAAAAGGCGAGCTCTCTTTCGAGGGATTTGAGCAGATCAGTGTCGTTCGATTCTCTGGCAGCTTTGATTCGATGCTGGATGTCTTCGATTTGAGGAGGTAGATCTTCTGGTCTCGGCCAGGGTTTGTTGGTGAGCGGGTTCAGAGCAGGGGCGCTGAATTCGGTCAGTCCCTTCCTGCCGCGCCGAGCAAAGTCGCAGACTCCGACCAGGGTGTTTCTCCGCACGTCGGGTCTGGCAGGATCTTGTTGTGAGAGGGTGACGACTCTGGTCACAAAGCTGCGCGTCTTTCGAATGGTTGTGACTGAGATCCGGATGGCGTATTTGGACAAGGCAGGTCCCAGGAAGGCGCCTTGGTAGGAATATGCGCGGAACTCGGAGGCGTCCTTTTCGCCGAGCTCGTCGTAGAGGGAGGCAAAACCTGCCTGCATGCCGACGCCGAGGGAGATGCCACCGAAGATGCCTGGGCGGGTGAAGACGGTGAAGCCGACGAGGACAGTCTCGTAGACAAATGTGCCTTGCGCTGGATCACAGAGTTGGTCGAGCCGCTTGAGCCTGAGCAATTCGTACATGGGAACCTCGTCTGGCAGGAGGGCAACCTGTGGATCTTGAGATGGAGCGGACATATCTTCCTTTGATCAATGCGGGGTGGATTCCGGGTACAGATGGCAGGGGCAGAGGAAGACTGCAGGGGCGCGGTGGTGAGCGAGGAAAGGGCTGGTTATATGCTGTGTGGGACTCCCAGCTGGTGCCTGGTGGGTGGGTGGCCTTGCGGAGCTTCGGGGTCAAGAGACAGCAAGGTTGTGCTACAGGACGGAAATACCGACAGCACGCCTGCAGGCCAAGGCAAGTCAGATGCAGGCAAACAGCGCAGCAGCAGGAATGACTCTGTCAGCCAGTCGTCCGGCATGCAGCTCTCGCCGGATGTGTGTGTGTTGTGTGGTGTCATCACACACGACAGCTCGGATCCCGATTCTTTGCCGACAGCCGGAAGAAGTCACATTCTTGTACGACCGAAGAGTGACCAAACCTCATCCATCCATGACTCTGGCTTCCCTCCTTCCAATCCTTGCAACCATGTCTTCAATCGTGCCAGATCATCAGAAAGTCTCAGCGTGTGTGTGAATTCGCCTCTGAGATACCGAGTGAAGTCTAGAGAGAAGGAGACAGAACTCCAGAGTAACACTATTTTCTTTTTACAGCCGCGCCGGCCTGACCGGAGGGGGGCGAGGGGAATAGAAACACTGTTCAGACACAGTCGCAATGATTTTCCCCTGTGCATTCCATACGGTGGCCATGTTGAGCGAGCGTCCAGAAGCAGCAGTGTGAGCGCGCACCTCGCGCAAACACCACTGGTTCACATCCAGCCCTTCGTCTCGATGGAACCGCAAGGAGAAGTCAAGGGTGACCACCGGCGCACTTGTTTCTGCCGGCACTTTGGCTGCAGCGACTGCGCCGGCGGGGATGATCTGGTCAAGCATGAAAGCGAGACAGATCTGATGGAAGCTCGTCGGGCGGAAAGGAACGCATTCCGGCTTTTGCGCCGAGATCTTGGTGAGAGAAGGCGCTGATAGATCAGGTAAGATCCGGAACCAGTCCGCCAGACGGCGGCCATCGATCGGCAGTCTATCCTGTGCCGTCCTTTCGGTCCGCACTCGGGTCATGAACATGTCCTTCAGGAGTGAATCTGGAGGGGTAACGTGTACGCAGAAGCCGTTCCAACACCTTCGGAAGCTGTATTCGAGTTTGAGTTTGGCGAGTAAGGTCTCGTCCCCGTCCGCTTGAGCTTGCTGCATGCGCGCTTCTAGAGCTTCCATAGGAGGTGGCAGATCGGAAGGCTTCGTCCACTGGCCCAAGGTCACAGGATTCATGGAAGGAGTGTCGAATTCAACGAGCGATGGCCGGCCTTTGAGCACAAAGTCGCACACGGCGACCATAAACTTGCGCAGTCCTCCGTCCCTGGTCGAGTGTTGGGACAAGGTGACCAGTCTGGTGACAAAGCTTCGAGTCCTTCTGATGGTCTCCACATCGATCTGGATCGCATATTGTGCAGAAGCAGGAGAGCAGAACGAGCCTTGAAAACTGTACACGCCAAACTCGGCCGCCGCCTCCGCACCTAGCTCTTCGTGGATGGACTCGTAGGCGGCCTCGACCCCGAGCGCGAAGCTGACCCCACCAAATACGCTTGGTCCGAGGAACATGGTCAGCCCGGTCACCACGGTGGTGTATCGCCATCGGCCAGCATGTGTGGGCCTCTGATCACCGTCCGGCATCTGATCTTCAAGCTTCCGGATTCTGAAGAGTTCGTACACTGGGACATCCTTTGGTAGAGGCCTCGTCAGGGCGGATTCGCTCATGACTGAACAGGCAAGTGAGTGAGGTAGGTAGACTCGTTCAAGAAGGGAACGGTGTGCAGCTTTCATCCGGCAACCTTCCCGTCAGGAAGTAGCCGTTCCAGTTCTGTTCTCATCCAATATTTCTGACAGCTCCCGCTTCATGGAGCAATCCAAGGCACTTCGACATACGATGGAGCGGGCAGCAACGACTGCTCTTTGTATCGCTACATAGCAATTGATTGCAGTCCATATGAACAGGAGAAGGTTACGGAGACGATAAAAAAAGACAGAGGGCATCTAGAGCTTTTCCTTTGGTTGAGCGGTCAGCTGCGTTGTCCTTCGAGGCGTGTTGAGACATTGCTCCGACATGGTCGCAATGATTCTGCCCTCTTGATCCCACATCGTTGCCACATTGAGTGAGCGTCCCGAGGCAGCCACTGTGCTCTGAGTCTGCCGGAGCAGCCACTTGGTCGTGTCGAGCCCTTCGTCCCGATGAAATCTCAGACAGAAGTCGAGCGTCACCGCGTTTTCCTCCGAGCCGGTCGGCACTTTGGCGACGGCCATCAACGAACGAGGCAGGATGGTGTCTAGCATAAAGGCTAGGCAGACGTGCTGGAATGCTGCGGGCCGGAAGGGAACGCAGTCGGGCCGTTCGGCTGATATCCGGTCTAGCGCGGCGTCACTGATGTCGGCGGCCACGCGCGACCAGTCCGCCAGACGGCGTTTGTGGATGGGCAACACGTCTTGTGCCGACGGTGTCTCGCTCGCCAAGGTGAAGTATGTGTCGCGAGTCAGGGAGTTGGGCGGGCAGATGTACTCGCAGAATCCGTTCAGCCACTTCCGGAACTCTTGCTGTAGATAGATCCCTTGCAATGTGTGTTTGTCCCCCTCCGCTTTTGCTTGCTTGACCTTGGCAGCGACCTCCTCATCGGTATCGGGGCAATCCGAGGGTGTAGTCCACGCACTGCCCGTAGTCGGATCCAGGGCTGGAGAATCAAACTCGAGGAGAGAGGGACGACCTTTGGCAGCAAAGTCGCAGATTCCGATCAGAACATTCCTGCGCGAGCCTCCCTTGGCTGGATCTTCCTGAAACAGGCGCACGACGCGAGTGACAAAGCTTCTCGACGTCCGGGCGCGTTCCACAGCAATCTGGAGAGGAAGACGGGCAAACGCCGGACTGGTAAAGGCGCCTTGGAAGCTGTACAGACCGAATCTGGACGCTGCAAGCAGACCGAGCTCGTCTACAATTGATTCAAAGGCAGCCTGGACCGAGAGTGCTAGCATGATTCCTCCGAAGATCGTGGCACCCGGCATCGCTACAAATCCGACCAGGGCATTCTCAAAGGTCCAGTCCCGGTTCAGCGTCTCTCCTGACGCCTTGGTTCTGCGTAAGCGGAAGAGCTCGTATAGCGGGACGTCCTCGGGTAGTCTGCGCACGGATGGAGGTTGGGACATGTCGACCGACTCCTGACAGTTGTTTCAAGGGTACAACTTGTTAGCATACGTCTAGGATCACCGCTCGCACAGTTGCTCCGGAGGCTCCAGAGCGCGAATCGTGTGTATGCGCTGACTGAAATGCGGCGGCAAGCTGGACGGCAGCTGTGACCTCCCGAATGGAGCTCTTGTGGGTGGTGATGGTGTTGTCACGTGCCTGCAGATCCCGCACCGGGGCCAACAGAACACCTCGACGAGTGTCTTGCGAGGTGCCGGAAGATGGACGACCGGGACTCAGGACGACTGCGAAGGGCTCACGCAGGATGATTCAGAAGAAGAATGGCGGCGCGAATCTCGGATCTGGGCCAGACCTCCCTTGCAAAAATCGCCCTGTCTTTCCTCAGGCCGGGTTTCTGACACTGGCGGGACCATTTTCAGTCTGGTTATGGAGTGCTATATCAAAGTGGTTGTTCAAATTTCTCTTGCTTGCATAGTAAGGAGAAGACCGATTTTGGTTGTGTGGGGTGTGTAGTGGAAGTGGGGGTCTGGAAGAGCAAAGAAGACACGTGAAAGACATTACCAGGACTGGATTGGTGGATATGTGACAAGTCAGGAGAGAAGAAGGTTGCGAGGGAACGGGGGGAGCAGCGACGTGGTGAAATGATCCGACCTATGCGCTGCCCGATGAAGAACCGGAGTCACCGCCGCTTCCGCTCGAGCTGTCCTTGTTCGACGACTCGTTCTCCGCCTGTCTCTTCTCATACACCTTCTTGAACAGACCCAGGCTCGCCTGTTGGGTCTCGTCAATCTTGGCACGGATCGCATCCGCATCCACTCCGCCAGCAGCGTCCACGTCGCCCGAGGCAGCCTTGGCCGCGATTTCCTCCAGCTCCTTGACAAGCTTCTCCACCTTCTCAGCCTCGTCCTTGTCGAGCTGGTCCTTGAACTCGGCCATGCTCTTGGCAGTCTCCGAGGCAACGCTCTGGGCCCGGTTGCTCTCGTCGATCAGGGCACGGCGCGCCTTGTCGGACTCGGCGAACTGCTCAGACTCAGCGACCATGCGCTCGATCTCAGAGTCGGACAGACCCGAGCCGGCGGCTATGGTCATAGACTGGTCCTTGCCAGTGGCCTTGTCGCGGGCTGACACGTTGACAATACCGTCCGCATCGATGTCGAAGGTGACCTCGACCTGAGGAACACCCTTGGGCGCTGGTGGGATACCGGTGAGCTGAAAACGCGCAAGTTATAGTCAGCATCTGGATCATGTGATAGAAGGATCAGAAAAGACGCGTCTAGAATGCATCGAAACTCACCTGGAAGTTGCCGAGCAGCTTGTTGTCACGGACAAGCTCACGCTCGCCCTGGTACACTTGAATGTCGACAGCAGTCTGGCCGTCGGCGGCAGTGGAGAAGACTTGCGACTTCTTGGTGGGAATGGTGGTGTTTCGGTTGATCAGACGAGTGAACACACCGCCGAGTGTGGTGATGCCGAGGGAGAGGGGAGTAACGTCGAGCAGCAGAATGTCGGTAACCTGGCCGGCAAGCACACCGCCTTGAATGGCAGCACCCTTAGCAACCGCCTCGTCAGGGTTGACACCCTTGGAGGGGGTGCGCTGGAAGATGCTCTTGACGGTGTCGAGAACCTTGGGCATTCGGCTCATGCCACCGACCAGAATGACCTCCTGGATCTCGCTGGGCTTGACACCAGCGTCGTTGAGGGCCTTCTTGCAGGGCTCAACGGTGCGCTCAATGAGCCTGTTGACGAGGGTCTCGAATTGAGTTCGAGAGAACTTCATGTTGATATGCTTGGGACCCGAGGCGTCGGCAGTTATGTAAGGCAGGTTGATGTCGGTCGAGGTGGTGGAGGAGAGCTCGATCTTGGCCTTCTCGGCAGCCTCACGGATTCGCTGGATGGCCATGCGGTCCTTGGAGAGGTCGATGTTGTTCTCCTTCTGGAACTCCTTGACGAGGTGCTCGACAAGGGCAATGTCGAAGTCCTCGCCACCGAGGTGGGTGTCACCGTTGGTGGACTTGACCTCGAAGACACCCTTCTGCATCTCGAGAATGGACACATCGAACGTACCTCCTCCCAAGTCGAAGACAGCGATCACAGAAGACTCGGACTTGTCGAGACCGTAGGCAAGAGCAGCGGCAGTGGGCTCGTTGATGACACGGAGGACATCGAGACCAGCGATAGTGCCGGCATCCTTGGTGGCCTGTCGTTGGGAGTCATTGAAGTAGGCTGGGACAGTGATCACTATGATGTGGCAAGGATGGCACGAGGAACACAGAAACGCGTCAGTGTATGATCGAATGGGAGACAGAACGACTGCGCATGACAAGGGACAAAGGGTCGCCTACGACGCGCGTCCATGGCAGATTTGTTCACTTACCAGCGTGCTTGACGGGACGGTTGAGATAACCGGAAGCAGTAGTCTTGAGCTTCTCAACAACAAAAGCGCCGACTTGGGAAGGGCTGAACTTCTGGCCGCGTGCCTCGACCCAGGCGTCACCGTTTGAGTGGGGGACAATCTTGTAGGGGACATTGTTCAGGTCCTTCTGTACCTCCTTGTCTTGGAACTTGCGACCGATCAAACGCTGTGAGAGGACAAAGAGGAGGATCATCTTGTCAGTGATGCGAGCGCAGAGAGTGAACCCAAGGTTGAGTAATGAAACTTACCTTTGTTGCGAAGAGGGTGTCCGAGGGGTTGACGACGGCTTGGCGCTTAGCGGGAATACCGACCAGGCGTTCGCCCTCCTTGGTGAAGGCCACGACGGAGGGGGTTGTCCTTGTGCCCTCGGCATTCTCGATGACGTTGGGCGATCCACCCTCCATGACAGCCACACAAGAGTTTCTGAGTGGGGGAGGGGAGAGAGAGATGTCAGCTGAGTCCGGGAATGTATGCGGTGCACGCTCGTGTGTGACTCACGTTGTTCCCAAGTCAATGCCGATGACGGGGCCGGATACTTTTGACGAGTTCCATCGTCGACCGAGGACTGCTGATGCTGAGGAAGTTGCGAGTGCTGCTGATGCTGATGTTCTTGATAATCTAGAGAATGATGAGACTGTGGAAGAGGTAGAGCCGACTGAGGACAGAGCTGAGCCACCGCGGATGGCGGCTGAGGCTCCGACCAGAGCGCTTCGAGCTGCGACAGTGGCAATCATGCTGCTTGTTGCTGCTGCTTGCTGGTTGAAGATGCGGTCTTTGAGGGGGGGAAAGGAGAGGAGGGTGGTTGGTCGAGTGGATGAGAGGGTGCTGGTGATGGTCGAGGAGGACGATGACGAGTTCGGGTCTTCTTGAACCTGTTTCCTTCTCGCATCAGCAAAGCTGAAAAATCTGGAAGCAGGCGCGCCTCCACTTGCTCGGAGCCTTTCTCAACGACTCAGAAGAACCCAGAAGAACCTCGCCGAAGTCACGCGACAGTTCGGCCAGATCCGGATCCGCCCGATTTTATCTCCCATCATTCCGAGTGTGGTCTGAGATAAGATTAGATAACCACGTGGCCCGCATCAGACAGCGGGCACGTCCACCGCATCGCCTTGCCTTGGAGGTGCACCACTCGGGACTCTGGGAGACCATCCGCAAGCTCAAGGTGTTGTTCCTCTTGCTCGATCTTGTGCGGACTTCAGCTTTGACTTCCACGCATCCCGGGCGAGTGTCGTTCGAGTGCGTGCTGACATTACCAGAGAGGGCACAAGGCACGGTCACCACGGGGTTCTAAAGAAAGAACTTCCAACGGTCGATTCACTCTCCACTCCTCCTCATTCGCATCCCGCCCGCGTACCACACAGGTGAGCATTCACACGTAAGCCAGAAGAGCTCACCATCCGGTGTCGCGGATGTGGATAGTCCAGCTCATCTCGTGCGCTGCTCTTCTCCGCAGGAGCTCCTCGACCACCCATCTACTCTACACCCCAATCCACCCGCTGAAGTCGCTCACCACCAGCCATGGAGGGCCCCGCAGCATCGCCTGTCAAGGCTCCTTCCCGCAACTTTGTGTGGGCGCTGCACGATTTCGAGGCCGAAGCTCCAGATGAGATCTCATTCAAGGCAGGTGACAAGATCACCGTAATGGAGACTGATGATCAATACAATGACAAGTAAGCGCTCAGTCCATTGGCTTCTTTCTGACCACCCATGCACATCTTCTCAACTGGATCCCGGGGCTGAACACCCAAACATCTTCCCACTTCTTTTCTCAGCTGGTGGCTCGGCACCACGCAATCTGGACAAAGCGGACTCTTTCCGAGTACATATACAACACCGGACAAGGCCGTCATGCTCGCCTCCCGCTCAGCATTTGCTGCCGTCCCAGAGGTTGACGACGAAGAAGCCCCTGCAAGCGCGCTCAACAGCGGAACACAGAGCCTGATGGGCAACACGATGGCCGAGCTTGACGATGCTCTCAAACAAATGCAACGCGATCCGCGCGCATCTTACGCCGGCACAGACTTCTCCGCCAACGACTTCGACAACGAGACCGAGTTGGGTGACGAAGACGAAGATGGCAACCGCCGTGCGCGGGATCAGAACAAGGAAGATGACGAGCTGGACGAGGATGGAGAGGAGGACTATCTTGCTACCCGTTCCACCGCCGCACGCGCTGCACTCGCCCTGCGCGCCAAATCGAATGCACTTTCAGCAACCGAACGCGAGAGAAACGAGGCAGAACAGCGCAAAGCAGCTGCTCAGAAACGACTAGAAGAGGAGGAGGAGCGCCAGAGAGCCATAATCCTACAGCAGTCGGATAGCATTAAAACGCTTGGTGGTGAAGGCGCAGCTGCTTCGGCCACCATTATCACCACGACCACAACTGCAACCAACGGCGGTCTTCAGCGCAAGTCCACTCTGACCAGCAAGCGCTTGCCCTTGAAGGATGTCGAACTTAGTGACGAGTCGGACTCGGAAGCTGGCGACCATCTCCATCAACACCAGAAGCGCACGAACAAGGGCAAGACGCCCGTGCGAGGCGATGCGGCTCATGCAGCGGCGGTATCATCGACTGAAGCCGGACCAGCGTCAGGCAGTGACGGACCAGCGTCCAAATTCTCTATCCCTTCCGTCGTCCTGGATCAAGGATCAGACCAGCGCAAGTCTCTCTTCCCTGACTCGTCCGCCGACACCAACTCCGTCCTGTTCGGCGCCAACGACAGTGCTTTCGCAAGCGGTATGGGAGGCTTGGCTCTTCTACAGCAGCAAGTCGCAGCAGCTACGGGCGATGGCTCACCTCCTCAAACAGAAGGAGAGACCGAGGAGGCAAATGTGTCAACATCAGATCATGTCGGCGACAAGACTCCGCCTGTCCAGGCGTGGCCGCACTCGAGCAGCTCTGCGGCTGTTCAGGAGACAGAGGAGGATGGGAAGATTGTCGAGGCGAATGTTTCTGGAGGGGGGCGCGATGATGGAGATGATGAGATAGAGGAGGACTCGGAGGATGTCGAGCAGCCCGTCGAAGCCGTGAGCGCATTTACCTCCATACCGCCATCTTCGAACCCATCCAAGGTAGAGACAACAGAAACTCCAGCAGCTGCCTTCGACACCCCGCCTTTCCCCGCCGCTTCCACTCCTCCTGCCACTGCATCGACCCAGAAGGAATCAAGCTCGGTCACTCAATCAGAAGCTCCGATCCAGCCTCGAACACCGAGTCCCATTCTCGAATCAGGAACAGCTCCTGTGTCCAACGTAGCTTCTCCCAACTCGCCTAGTCCTAGTGGGGCAGGCAAGTCCATTACGGGATCTCAGGCAGACGACCGGGAGCTGCCGCCTGGTCCTGGTGGCGATCCGACTGATTGGTCGGTCGAGGAAGTTGCTCAATGGGGCCGCAGTCGCGGTTGGGACGAGAAGACCATCGTAAGCAAGTTCATCGGTACGTGGCTCCTCCCCCTACCTTTTCATCATGAACGGCTGACGCTGATCTGCCTCTGACTTTTTTTTTCTTTATCGTAGAACACGAAATCACCGGTGATGTGCTGCTGGAGATGGACGTCAACATTCTCAAAGAGATTGAGATTAGCGCCTTCGGCAAGCGCTTCCAAGTTGCGTCCGCTATAAAGGAGCTCAAGAAGGGCCATGAGAACCCTGGCCCTGCTCCCCTTGCTGCGAACGGATGGAGTACGCAAGACCAGAGCGGGAGCCTCATTTTGTCTGGAGCTGTCGGATCTCCCATTGACGTAGCCTCGACTTCTTCGTCTCCCTTCATGCGAACTCTGCAGAGCACGCATCTGGCGGGGACAAACGGAGCTCCTGCAGGTTCCAGCGCCGGAGGCAGTATCTCGGGCGTGAGCGGCGAGGAGGTACAATACCAGACTGGCTTTGCCCTTTCTCCTGCAGGCAACGAGACCCAGTACGTGGCCCAGTTCCAGGATCAGGTTTCTTCTACCTCGACCCCGATCTCGACACCCGCCATTGGCAACAGAAGTGGCTCAACGGCAGCTGGTGCAGGAGCGGGCGATACCAGCAGCTCCACATTTGGACCCTCTCCCGCAGCAGCAGCGACGCCGTCTGGCTCGACACCCTCGCCGGCCCCAACGCCACGCGCACGCGTCAGTTTCTCCTCGACGGTGCAGACAGTTCCGCCGCTGCCGCCCATGGGAACCGGAATCACATCTACTGGCTACGGCGAATACCGCCCTCCCCGGATGAGAAGCTCTGGTCAGCTCGGGCCAAGTCGCGTGGGATCCGGCTCGGCTAATGGGCATGGCAAGCCCGGGGGTGGAGCTTGGCCCGCTCATCTCGTAAGCGTCTCAACGAATGGATACGGTATCGGCAATGTGGACGCTCGCAGGGACTCGAGATCGAGTCAGGGACACTCGGGTAATGTCTTTAGGGCTAGAGATAGCTATTCAAGTGTTTCCCCTTCGGCATACGGAAGCTTCTCGGGAGCTGGCGCTGGAAGCGGTAGCAGCAGTGGGCATGTCGGATCACCTCCACCTCCGCTGCCCACGGTGTCGGGAGGGACATATGTGCCTCCCGTGTTGCTGCCCGGTCGCAGGGACAGTGCTTCAGCAGCTGCGGACCTAAACGCGAGCAAAGGTAGCACGCCTCCCGGCAACGGTGCATCGGAAGACCCGGAGAACGCAATGGAGTCACTCGCTCCTGCCGTTCCTCGCACGAACACGGAAAGGGAGAATGGCAGAGCAGTAGGCTCGGGCGAGCGCACCTCGTTCTTTGCCTCGCTCACTAACCGGAACCGCAAGCCAGCGCCTCGGACAAGTCAGATCTCTACAGAAGCGGATCACTCAGTAGGAAGTGGTAACAGCGGCTCGAATGTGAAGAGTGGAGGAGGCGGGCTTGGTGCGCGATTCAGGAAGCAAGTTGCGACCATTGACAAGGAGAGCATCTCGTCTCCGAATACCGCAACTGCTGAATCGAGAGATGGATCGATGTCACCTGCGAGCGGTGGACCCATGCCTGGTGGACGAAGCTCGTTCGGATCCGGCACAGGCGCTGTGCCTGGTTCACATTCGCGCGATCCCAGTCTGACCATGAGCCGGGCTCCGACCAACGGCAGCGGTGCACCGGGAGCGAGCGAAACGGGCACAGCGGCGGCCATCAGCAGTGCTGGTGGTATACCTGGCGACAGTGTCCTGGGCAAAATCCAGCCAGTGGATCTGGAGGGCTGGATGCTGAAGAAGGGAGAGCGATATGCAACGTGGAAGCCTCGCTATCTCGCACTCAAGGGTCCGGACTTGGTCGTGCTACGTGCGCCAGATGTGAGTCTCAACTTTCGTGTATGCGCCAGCGCGTGTTGTCAGATGATGTGATGACTAAGAATCTTCTTGAGTCGTCCCCAGGCGGAGAAGATAAAGGGCTACATCAGCATGAAGGGTTACCGAGTCATAGCTGACGAAAACACGAACCCTGGCAAATACGGATTCAAGCTTGTCCACGAGACGGAGCGAGCACATTCGTTCTCCTCTGCTGACCCTGCCATGGTGCGAGCCTGGATGAAATCACTGATGAAGTCCACAATCGGGAGAGATCATTCTTGTGAGTTTTATGGATCTGTTGCTCGTAGATGCCATCGCAATGTGTGTGGTGCTGATGTTGAAATGTATAAATGTCGCAGTCCCTGTCATTTCCTCATACAACAACAAGACGATCTCGCTTCGAGAAGCGCAGGCAATGTACCCGCCTCCTCGACCTCCCTCACCAAACTCCCGTCTGCGAGTGCAACGCGCCAACATTCGAGCCAATCCGAACTCGCTCTCTGCGAAGGATGCTGCCATCTTGACAGGCCTGTTACCGAAGAAGGCAGGGCCAGGTGGGAAGTGAACCTTACATTTCCTGCTGCCATCATCCTCGAAAGCCCGCCGACTTGCGACCTCACCACATTCAACTTCATCCAATTCGTCGTTCTACACAGTTTTGTCTATAAGAAGTTTTCACCTTCGTCGTCACCTCTACACAACATTCTCCTTTCGAACACTACTTTGCTGTGTCGGCTTTGCAATCGATTTCAGTCCTCGAAGTTGCGCATCTTCAGAAAGATGCTCTTGCGTGGCTCTGTGTCTGTGATGAGATCGGATCTGCTGCAAGCGCTAGGAAGACATCTTTGAGATCAACAACGTTCGCAAGCACGATCGACATCGTGGGAAAATCAGCCCGATCATGCTTGTGAATTGTAAATGCTTTCACTGCTCGACACCAGCTTGCTTGGCGAATGATGCACTCAACAGGGTCTCAAGATGTCGCCACCGTACTCTCAAGCAGACGGCACTAGAAAAAGGAGCGACAGCCTCCTTTGCGCTTTCCATCCTTGCACCTTCCCATCGAAAATTAACCCTTTGCAACGCTCTTCTGCCGTCATAGACGTGAACGACAGATCTTCCCACATTTCACCAGTAGGTCTACCCGCAGCCAACCAGACAGACCATGTCCGCACATACGAGTGAGTCTCTCTGCCTGACTCGCTCATCTATCGTAAGTGGTTTCCCCAACTTGATTGACACACCCTTTCGCACCTCCACTCACCCCCAAAAGATCCGGGCAACTTTGCAAACCGGCCGCGCGAGGACGTAGTCGCTGCAGGCATCGCAGGCGGCCACCGTGAAGGAGCAGGCTCTGCCGTCAAGCACCAGAAGGAGGCGCATAACAAACTGGTGGCCGAGGGTCTGAACCCGCTTGCGCCCACTGGCAACCACGGCGACAACTCGGCTCAAGCTGCGGCACCTGCTGGCGAAGAGCAGGTCGCCGTTGAAGAGTATGAAGACGAGGGCGAGTACGAGCAGGAGGAAGGTGGTGATGGTGGTAGCGACGACAAGCCCAAGAGAGGATTTGCTGCTATGCCGAAGGAGAAGGTCATCGAGGTGAGCTTTGTATGCATGCAGGCAATGGCTTTGGAAGCGCCCTCTTGCGTAGAACAGCGGCTGATGTCTTTTCGCTCCTCATTCGCCCCCTCGCAGATTGCTCGCAAGGGTGGTCACGCATCTCATGGAGGCCACTGAGATAGCAGTCGAGACAAGTCCCGTTCTCTGAGGTTTTCCGACCTTTCCTTTCAGAGTTTCATCTCCTGCTCACCCCGAATGTAGGCGTTCTCACATCTACGCGACAAATTCAACCACAGCCTTGTCTTGGTCTTAAACAACGATCAAACGCAGTTCATCTTGTTGCGCTCCATCTTCACAAAAAGCATACACGTAGTCAGCCTGTAGATGGAGTACTGTATGGGACAGATCTAACGCGACACACTGGGAGCCAGCACTGTCATGGATGAATGCGCCAGTCGTCCCGTTTGTTTGTTATACTCTTCGGCTGGGCCCAATGAGAGGCAACGTCTTCTGATGGAGAGATGCGCACATTGGCCCTGACCCCACCTACAAGGTACCCGGGGCTGGCCTTCCTAGCATGCAGTCCCACCAGCCGACTGACGGACAGGTCAGGTCAGGTCAGCTGACGATGCAACTTCGGTCTGCTGTCATCGGAGCGACTTGCCTTGTGCCTTGTTTCGAAACATCCAGCCTTTTCGTACAGAGCACATTGCCAGTCCTTTCCAAACCATCAAAGTTGCATAAGGAGCCATCCTGAGAGTTTTCGTAGATCATAACTACACCTCTCCAATGGCAGTAAAGTCATCTTGTGAGCAGACGTACTGCATTCTGATCGGATTGGTCCTGGTATGTGGGCACGTCGCCAGCAATACATTGCCCCTGGCCGCATGGGGCCGTGGTACTTGATCGCCCCCGAAACATTTTGCGAGCTTGCGACTCGTTTCCTCTCAGCGTGAGCATGAACTGCATATCGTCTCGATCTATGCCAGAGGGCATCGTGTTCAGGCCTTGTTCAGCTGTCGAACATCCGTCCGGTGAGCGGATCGTCGTCCTGGAGAGGCGCCGCCGGACTTTAGCTGGGCTGGTGTGGTCTGTATGATGTAGAACATTTTCACTCACGGTCACCCTATACGTCCCTTCAATCATCATCCAGGCCTTCTCAAAGGTGTAAAATCTCCAATCGAAGCCACACACCGTTGGGACGTAGAAAATTTGGTGTTCAGCGAATTCGTCGGCCCTCCACTCGTTGATTGCCGGGATCGCATCCTGCACAAACTTGACCAGTGTGCCGAGTGTCGGTGCAAGGCTTTGTGGAGTAGATAGGTTCAAGCACCTACTATTACTGGAACCGTACCATTGTTGAGCAAAGAGATGCGTGAAGCGCACAGGAGGGTAGGTGATTGCCTCGTGAATCGGCACTTTGTCCATACCCTTGTCACAGATAGTGTTGTAAAGCAGATACCGGTCGCGGAGAATGGGGTGAAACTGGAAGCACTCGGGATGTGGATGGCGAGAGCGATCCTGCCCCCGCCGCTGATCGTATGCCGCCCACTGCCTGTTGACGGCATCCCAATCTGTGGATACGATCGACCTTGGCAACCCGGAGTCGTCGCTACTGGCCACGAGACGAAACAAGCGTCCGTCGAATCGGATCTCCTCCAGAACCAACTTGAACGTCTTGCAGGTGGCCTGCAGTGCCTTGAGGACATAATAGTCTTCGATGTGGTCAAATATGCGCAGGAAGATCTCTCCAGGCAGTCGCATGACAGAAGGGGCTTCATGACGATTTGATGGCTGGGCAATGTCCGCCTGAGTGTCGGGAGCCTGCATCATGTTTGCACAGCTGCAAGAGCGAGTCGGAAAGGATGGCTCAGACAGGCGTCAGGGTCGATGTCGCCCAGTCAAGCGCTGAAGAGTGTCATCGTACAATCAATGAGCAACGTTGTCCGGAGGCTCGAGCACACGACCACCATTCCTACGCTCTGGCCTCTTGCGCTTTGACCTCTTCAACCACCCCCTAACCGTTTCCCGCTGCTCCCTCTGACTCTCTACTTCCCTCTTTCCACACTCCCTGCATCGATCTGCTCCTGAACCTCTCGTTGTGGGAACGCTCCTCGCTTTCTCACAAGATGTCCACTGTCGTTTGCTTACCTTGCCCAATCTAATCAACACATCACTTTCTTTCCTTCTTCACCTTCTGAGCCCCTCTATCCCCAAGGTCTCTCACCGACGGGGTGAGTGGCTGCGATCCTTTCCTCCTCTCTTGACAAAGAGAAGTTCTGTGTTAAGCAATGTGCCGCGCTGCAGTCAATGTGGCCAGGGTTGGGACTGGACGCGAAGATGGGATGCGGATGCTGGTAGCAAGATGACACGGAATCGACGCAAAGAAGTGAGTATGTGTATCTTTTATGCTGGCACGTTATAAGACCATATGGTCTTCGAGGCCCGAAGAATGCCTCAGTTGAGACCTTGTACAGGCCCGGATTGAGATCAGCAAAGAAGGCGAACGGGAAAGATGGAAGTCAACTGATTCGCTTGTGCTGCAGTTTCACTTTCCCCGGGGCGCGCTCAGCAAGGGAGCCTGCGTGCTGCATCCGAGCCAGCCCGCAGCTGATCCCAGCGTCCAGCTGAGGATTCCTGCACTGTGGAAGCATGCCATTCTCTCCTTCCGTCAGTCATCAGTCTGTGGTGGGGCGGAGATTTTGGGGAACAAAGGGAAAAAGTTTCCACTGCCTGCGGCCCAAACGCCAGAAGATCAGCTTGGACGACATCACATCAACTTCTGGCCTGCGCATGAGTGTATGCCCTTCTGCGTCACCCTCACCCGCCTCACACCTCCCCGCGTCCACATCAACACACAGCTCCTCATCCGCAAGATGTCCCAGCAGCACCAGGTGCCCCCGGCTGGCGAACGCAAGGCATTCGAGCGGACCATCTTCTCCTATGACCCCATCGACGAGTTCACGGCCACAGTAGGCGACTGGATCTACCATCACACACAGAATCAACAAAACGTCGAGGTTAGTACACTGATGTCCTGCTCCCGTCATGCAGCTCTGACGTCTGTACTGCGCCTGCTCCCCTGCTGTACAGATCGAAGCCAAGATCGGGATCCTCGTCGACAAAGCGACGGACCAAAGGCTGTACATGCCAGTCATGACAGAGACCAGTGAGTCTTCACGCATACATGCGCTCAGCTTCACCCCAGTCCTCTCTCAGCAGCTGATAAGTATGCTTGTCCACTTTCTCCTCCCTGCCGCAGTCTTGAACGAAAACACAGAAGGGATCCGTTTCGTCAGCGACATCAATCTGGTGAGCTGCTCTTGTCAACCATGACTGAATCTGATCGCGCTCTGAACACAAGCTCAATCGTCAAACAACATCTGATAATCCCAAACAGCCACATCATCAAGCCATGAACAAGCTGCTGAATCAACTCGTCACCTACACAAATGTCAAGACGTACGAAGGCTCCAAAGTATCCTACCAACGGATACAGGAAATCGACTTTTTCCACAATCTCGACCCTCGCCGGATACCGCCCGAGTCGGTTCCACCCGAAGAGCTTGCGCATATGAGAGGAGAAGCCGGGCCTCAGCGGAAGGAGTCCAAATTGCGAGTGACCAAGGACCTCAAGACGGGCGAGCCCAAATACGACCATGCCATCGTGAAGAGACGGATCGCCAGCTTAGAAGTCTACTGTCCCAAGCGCTGGTACGATTATCGAATTTCGATCAACACCGAAACACCGGGTGAGTACGTTGCACATGGGTTTGACCCGATCATTTGGTTGCCTGCTGCTTCGCTGACGCTTCAATCCGCTAATAACCCTTCTTGCTCCAACGCCATTCGATATTACAGTACCATTACCACCTACTGACGACAAGCCACTCTATTGGCGAGAAAAGAATCGGATGACATACAAGCACGAATTGTCACAAGTGGACTTGACTGTAGTACGATCCATGGACCCGGTATGTATGCAATCTGTTGAGAACACTGGATCTATCAAAGCTTTGTTCGGTGACATGCTCACCCGACTTGGCATCCCTTTTACTGCCCTTCACTCGCCTCACAGATGAAGGGTCAAGATCAGAGTCACGAGCTGGAGATCGAGTTCCGAGACGCTCGGGAGCTTCTGGCGGCAGCCCACGAGTCGAGAGGCGGAGGGCCTCTCCAGGATTGGACCACTTTCGACGACATGTGTCACATCTTCCTCAACAACGTCCGGATGCTGATCCGGTAAGTGTAAGCTCGTGATTGATCTGACGATGAGCAGAGCTGCTCCCACGGTCGTCCAGGTCTGTGGGTTTTGGCCACACCCCTGACTTATTTTGGCTGACATGGCTCTGCGCCTTTCACAGGAACATGCCGGAGCTATGACAGTCATGCTGAAAACAGGATGGCCGGGAAGAGAGGGCAAGAGCGGGGCCCCAAGCTGAGGCCATGTGCGGGGTCAAGCGCCAGATCTGTCAGCTGCTGCTTGTGATTGGCATTTTGCTGGCGGTCGACCCAGGTGTAAGGTAGCCCTGTACAGTATCAATAGAATTTGCAACTTTGTCGTGCGAGCCGTTGTCTATCGGCCGATAAAGCAAATTGTCGGAGCGTTTACCAAAAATTTTGGGCCAGAAGCAAGATGAAAGCTGAGAAGCATCAAGTATTCAGCATTTGCCTCAGACGAGCATCAAGCATCAGACATCGACACCGACACCGACACCGATGCGGCAGAAGCGGGCAAAGCAGTACAGACGGCTCCTGCAGCAGTATCAGCTCCACTTCGGATTCCGACCGCCGTTCCAAATACTCGTCGACGACGCCTTCACCCTCCAACTTGCGAAAGAAACCTCCCACACTTCGGCTTCCCACGATGATCCCCAGCTGCTGCTCTCTCGTCTGTCTACCATTCTCCAGCAGCCTGCCGATGCGCGACACGTAAAGCTTATGATCACACAGTGCTGCATGGTCGCGCTGTACAAGGTGGAGGAGAAGACGAACGAGAAGATCAAGGAGCTCAAGAAGGCCAGCACGTACAACATCGAGCACGAATCTAGCAGGATTGCGCTCGCGAAGAAGGCAATTGCCCTGGGCAAGACGTGCGAGCGGAGGAGATGCAATCACAAGGAGGCGATCTCGCCAGAAGAGTGTGTGGCTTCCGTAGTGGGGCCGACCAACAAGCACCGGTACATCCTAGCGACCGCGAGATTGAAGCTGAGGACTGGGGACGTGGGCAGCAAGGTGGTGGGCCTCCCTGTCATTCATCCGAACGAGACAGGCGTATTGGTCATGGCGCCTATGAACGAGGAGACGACCAGCAAGATTAGTGAGGTGTGTGTCCACCCCGTTCGATTGCCTGCGCGCTTTTAGCGACTCCTGATTGCTCACGCGCTTTTCCTCTCCACCCCCTTTCCTACCTTTTTGTTTGGCTCACAGCTCGAACGAGCAGCTCTGAAAGGACCAGCAACAGAGCCCTTGCCCGACAATGTCATCACCGGTCCAGCCCCCAACCCATCTTCCACATCTACCTCAGTTCCAGCACAACCTCCACCTTCAAGGAAGCGGAAAGCAAAGGGCCCCAACCCTCTCAGCATGAAGAAGAAAAAGAAGCCAAATCCGACGGCGCAGCAGCCGGCGAAGAAGCAGCAGAAAAGAGATTTAGGGAGCGCCAGTACCGGCTCGTGATTGCCTCATTGCTGCCAATTCTGGTCTCTTGGCCTGTCCTCTCCTCGTCTTTCACAATCTGTCACGCCGCGCTTTTTGTTCATCACCTGTACTTGTACCTCTGCAACAATGTCAAGTCTCTAATCATGCATTATGCGTGACGATGTGCTATCTAAGTATTCTTGCAATGGTCCTTTTGCATGCAGCTTATAGAGGCTGCTTGGAGTTCCTCAGCATGGAAGCGCCGCGACATTGAAGCGAAGAAGCTCCTAAGCTTGCATCGGAAGGACTTCGCCTTCAGGCCCTACGTCCTTGCCATCCGACAAGTACCACTGTGAGCCAGGCAAGACCCAGACGCGTACGCTTCCGTCGTCCGCGCAGCTTGCGAGTAAGTTGGATCCCATTGAGTTGCGGAGCCTCTCCTCTGCCTCGTTCACCTCTTCGAAGCGCTGCTGCTGTTGTTGTTGCTGAACGGAATGCTGAGAAGGGGCAGGGGCAAAAGCGAGAGAGTTGATATCTGAGACGCCGTGCGCGGAGGAAATCGAGGCCAGCACGTTGTAGCTCGGACAAAGGACGGCAGGAGAGGAGATCGGCGCTGTGGGGTCCCAAGGTGACTCTGGCTCAGTCTGACATGCATCCGAGGAGAAGGAGAAAGTGGAAAAAGGGGGGTCAGGGGCTTGTTGATAAGCTTGCATGTACATTTGACGAATACGGACGCGCGACAGAGTCCTTACCATTTCAAAGACGTTGATCGTACCGTCCCCTCCTGCTGAGGCTAATCTTCCCAGACTTCGTTCGCGAGGAGAGTCGGAGGATGGGTCGATACTCCAGGAAAGCGCATATGTTGTTCTTGAATGAAAGCCTTGAATCTTGCCGACCAGTACCCATTTCTCGTCACCAGCCGCGCCGGCCTCGCGCTCCTTCCCGTCTGTCCCATCTGTTGCAGCAGCAGCCTTCTTAGCGGCCTTCTGCTCCGGAGCAAGCGGTCCTACGTCCCTCCACAAGTGGATCTCTGCATCGTCCGAGCAGGAGGCCAGCCATCTGCCGCAAGGGCTGAAGACAATGTCCCACACGGTGCCCTTGTGTGCATCGTTGAGGGTGCGGGCGCAATACCAGTCATCGGAAGGATCGTCCCTGAAGAACTTGATCGAGTCATCATACGAGGCCGAGACGAGCAGCTCTCTGGCCGGATCTGGGTGGAACTTGACTTTCTTGACGTCTTGGGAGTGCGACATTTGTACGCTGAGACATTCAAACTCGGGAGAGTCGGTCTGCTCGTGCATAGCTCGCTTCCAGGCCGGTAGCGATTCGGGCGGGGGAGGCTGAATGCACTCCCAGATCCAGACAGACTTGTCGCGGGAGCAAGAGGCGAGGAGGTGGGAGGTGGGGGAGAAGGCGATGGACTTGCACTCGGAGTCGTGGCCCTCTAGGGTACCTACGCAGTCCCATTCGGACTCTGGCTCTGCGTCCTCGTCGTGTGCATGGTCGTGGTCGTGATCATCGTTGTGATGTCTGTCGGCAGGAGTGATCTTCTCCCAGATGCCAATGGTTGCGTCAAAGGAGGCAGTCGCAAAGAGACGTCCATTTGTCGCCCATTCGATCTGTCTGACTGTCCGTCGGTGACCTGTGTTCAGGGTATCGGCCAGTCTGAAGCGCGGTGGTTGTTCGGGAGAGGGAGAGGGTGCAAAGTGGAAGAGGCGGACGTGTTTGTCGGTGGAGCAGGACGCAAGGATCGGGAAGACGGGGTTCCAGCTGACGTGCCATGCCGCACTCTCATGAGCTGGCAAGTCTTCCAGCAGCCGCAGTCGGTCCGCCATCGTCCTTGTCCTTTCCTTCGCTGTTCGCTGTCGGCTGTCAGCAAGCAGCATTCCACCCAAACCGAAATGCTACGGCCCTCGGTTGACTGAAAACCCGCAATGTTGTGCACTCCAGAAATCGCTCCGAGATCACCTGTAATGGGTTTCATTCTGGAATGTGTCTCTCGCTGAGCGCGTTCGAAAGTTTGTCAGGCCAACCTGGGGTAACGGGTCTCACATGTCATGCAGCGTCTCGCAGGAGATGTGGCACGTGAGGTAAAGGTGCTGGATTATCATCCGTGTTCAATCACGTGATGGATGGAATAGCGTGTAACCACATCACTCCGCCAGTACCCCCGTAACGATGATTGGGTTGGGATCCTGCTCGAGCTGAACGCGCTCTTTGATCTCGTCAAGGCGCAAACCTTCCACACTTTTTTGCATTCTTCCATTTGCGGATACCCTTTGGCCACGGGCTTGAGGAGGATCGTCTGGCAGGTGGCGCAGCGCTGGTGCTCTGCTCTTTTGGAGGCTGCCATTGCCGGACCTGTCTGCTTCTTCCCAGCAATCCCAACATCCTTGCGCAAACCGTTCGCTGTCTGAGGCAGGCGTGCTTTGAGAAGCAACGCAGACCATGGTGCTCCAGGCTCTGCACAACCAGCTCGCGGCCGCCTCGGGCGCAGCCTTCACCGTCGCCCTCAATCTCAACCTCCCGCCTGCGCCTACCTCAGAAGAAGTCCGCTCACTCGCACAGACCGCCTGGCCCGCCAAACGAGGACGACTGCTAGGCAACGTCGTCATTGCGCGCGATGATACCCTGCGAGCATATGAAGTGCGCGAGCCCCTGCCGACTCGGCCATACGAAGCAGCTCCTCTACCAGAGCTCGCAGAAGGCGAAATTTTCGAGGGCGAAGCAGTTCAGGTCAGTTTTTTTTCCCTTGCTTCGAAATGAGCAGCTGCTCTGGACTTCTGTGCTGAATCCCTTGATCTATTGTCGCTGCATCTATCTGCGCGCATCTACAGGCCAAGTTCCACATGCTATGCTCGCACCAGCTTTTCGGAAATGTGACGGGATTGGCAAAAGTGCGGACCATCGCCAGCGCCGAAGACAGCCGTGACCGGCTGTTGGTCTCTTTCAAGGACGCAAAGGTGAGCTGCTGGAATCTGTATCGCTCGCTGCTCCTTGATCAGCAGCATAACCTTGATTGGCCTGCATCCACCTTTGAGTCTGCAGATTGCTCTTCTCGAGTGGTCCGACAGCGACAGAGACCTCGTGACAGTCTCAATCCATACCTACGAGCGTGCTGCACAACTTGTGAGCATGAGCTGTCGACACACTTCCCCGCAAACCCACTGCTGACTAGCCGCTTCCCTTGATTCCAGGCGTATGGATTTCCCCTCAACTTCCTACCCGTCCTCGCAGCGGACCCCGCGGATCGTTGTGCTGCTCTGCTCTTGCCTCAAGACGCCATCGCGGTGCTTCCTTTCCTCCAAGACACATCGGAACTGGAGCTATTTGAAGGACCGCAAGCGCAGGCGTCGAAGAGCCTGCCTTATGCGCCATCATTCGTGCTCCCGTTTGCACAATCGGATCCCAAGATCAGAGGAGTCCGAGACCTGGTCTTCCTCCCAGGCTTTCAGAAGCCGACACTGGCTGTGCTATATGCAGCTCAGCAAACATGGACAGGGTGAGTCGTCCTGGTCTTCGGAAGGGAAGCTGTGAGCACAGCGATCTCAACGTGCTCTGCCGTGCTCTCTTCGAACGTAGACGGCTAGCAGAAGCAAAGGACACCTGTTCCTTCGCCATGATCACCCTCGACATGACCTTGTCGAGTCATCCTGTGATCTCCGAACGCCATGGTCTTCCCTACGACTGCTTCCAGATCGTGGCCTGTCCCGTCAAATTGGGAGGCTGCATGGTCATCACGCCCTCTGCCGTGCTTCACATCGACCAGGCGAGCAAGGTGGTCGGCGTAGCCGTGAACGGTTGGCATGCACTATCTTCTGCTCTTGCTCTTCCACACGCCAAGACATCTGCCCCGCATGCGGTCACCGGAGATATGGACGTTAACATCAATGAGTCCACGGAAGACACACCACTCCAAGTTGAGCTGCAGGGGTCGCAGCTCTTCTTCGTGGATGATGCAGCGGGACTCATTCTGCTGAGAGACAACACAATGCTGAGATTCCGCTTCCTGTTGGATGGACGATCGATTTCATCACTGTCCCTCAGTGTCTCAGACCAGCGAGGAATGACTGCTTCATCCTTAGCAATTCTCGAAACGGATCGGGCTCGCTTCTTGGTGTGTGGGTCAATGATCGGCGACACGTTGCTGAAGCGGCTGGACAGCATTCAGACCACGGTTGAAGACGCCGAGCTGAACCAAGCTAGCCAAGGCGACGACATGGAGCTGGACGTAGGTCAGTGTCGCGCCGTCGTTGTGATAGACCGGATAAGCCAGTGCGTTACTGACACACCTGTCTATTGAAAATCTCAGATCTCTACGGTGAAGAGGCAGGACCGTCCACAGATGGTGCCTCCAAGAAAGTCCGAGTCATTCGATTCACTGACGCGGATCGTCTGCAGTTCATGGGTCCCATCACCGACCTCTGCGAGCGAACAACCAAAGGATCGCCTGTCATAACTTTTATTGCGACGATTGGAGCGGATGCAGAGGGTGGTCTGGCCGTGATTGAGGTAAGTCCTTCATCGTCGTCTCCTGAGTGCTGTTTTTAGTAGGGACTGCTAACTGATACGCGCCGAACTTGATCTGTCTTCCTTCACAAACAGCCGCAAGTGATGCCGCGGAAACGAAGGCGCCTCAATGTTGAAGCGTCAGACGGAATCTGGGATGTCACGGGCAGGACGGCAGACGCGAAAGCGGAGCGTAGCGTGTTGGCTACTAGTGGAGGCATTACTCAGGTGAGCTTCTATGTAAAAACTTGCAAAGTCGAACAAATGTCCCAACGCCCTCTTCATTCTCCTCCTCCAAACAGCTGGTGCAGTTGACAGACGGAGCCGACCCGACGCCGATCACCATCTGGCAGGAGCCGACACTGTACGCGGCGCCAATACCAGACTCTAATTTCTTTGCCCGACTGTCTCCAGATAGTTTTGACATCTTGACACAAGGTGAGTGCAGGGCAGACAAGACAAGACATGAACTCAGTCGCGAAGAGGCTGCTCAAATGTCTCAAATTTCGTTTCTTTAGAGGGTGAAAAGGTCACTTCTATCCCTAGCTCGGAAGATGAAACCTTCCTTGATTGCCAGGTGACGAAGCGGCACATTGTGATTCGTACCAATTCTGGTCTTCGTCTGGTACAACTACAGCTAGGCAAAAAGAGAATCCTGAATGCTCTCGACTCGTTCGGAGAGGTGATAGTGAGTGATTTTCAGCACAAATCCGTGACACGTGGTGTGGTGCTGACATTTAGATCTTGAATGACACAGAGACGGTACCATCACGCGGTCTACATTGACAAATCGATAGAACCTGGGCACCTAGTGACTTTAAGCGAAGAATCACACATAGAGGTGATTATCCTCACGTGAAAAGCCTTGTCCTCCTTACTGCCAGAATACTGAAAACTCTGTATCAATCACTAGGTCTATGACTTGACGAGTGGCGAGCTGCGGTGGCGATCGCGGACATTGCTTACTGCAGCCTCTCGTCTCGACACACACATTCCGGATGCTCCACACCCTGCAGTCGCCCTAAATCTTACTTCAGCTCTGTTCTTTGATCTACAACACATTTTGCACTGCGCAGTGAGTAACGAGGCCATCATCTGGCAAAAGCGGAACGGTAGTCATGCTCACGATTGTTTGTCCAATTTTCCGTATCTGTAGGTGTTATATGACAACGGCCTTTTCGTCGTCTACGAGGCATGCCGTTGGGATATAAGCCCTTCTCAGGACAGATTAGCAAATGGAACTGGTTCTCAAACGTCCACCAATATCTGCTTTGTCAAGCGGCTCACGGAGTACTTTGGTCCTATCAGCAGGCTTCGTGCCATCCCCTTCACCGGCCTCGGCGAGTTCGACGGTCTCTTTTTGTGTGGCACTCCGCCACGGTGGATCTTACGGTCTCCACAATCAGAAGTGAAGCTATTCGTGCATGATCGAGAGAGCATGCATGCCTTTACCAAGATCGGCAGCATGGGCTCTCTCCTGATTGCTGAGAGCCACGGAGCTGAGGTGAGCATCTAAAAGATGGCCATGCAACCAGCTGGTGCTGATTGAGCTCACTCCTTTGAATGACAGACATGGCTCGCGGAGGTTCCTTCGTACGCAACAGATCTCAGTGTATTGTACGAGGCGCATAGAGTCGGGAGAACGTTCAGTCAGGTCAGGAGCCATCCACACATCAGAGCAATTGTGGCGGCATCCAAGATGGATGGACGCTTTACATTATTCGAGCCGGAGGAAGGAGCTCCCATCGGCGATCCCTCCTGTCAGTAGAACGATTGCTTTACCTGAACTAGCATGGTTCCTGACGATCGCATTTGATGCCCCACTTTGATGTCACAGCCGATCCTATTCCTCCAAGGATCCCTTACGGCTCGGTGGAACTGTTCGTGGAGAACCTTCAAGCTCCGGTTCACGGCTTTGAGTTCGAGCCCAACGAATTTGTGACAGCCATGGAAATTGTGACCCTTGACACGATGAGCCACCTCCCGACCCGCAAGGAATTTGTTGCGGTTGGCACAACCTGGTTCCATGGCGAAGACCGACCGACACGAGGAGCGGTGAGTGAGACTGGCCACGTTGTCCCCCCAAACAACGATACGACGCTGTGGCTGATCTTCGCGCACTTCTCTCTAGACCTACATCTTTGACGTTGTGGAGGTGGTCAGCGCCACGCCTGAAGATGGACGCGAGTACAGATTGCGTCTGCTCGGCAGGGACGACTTCACGAAAGGCCCTGTTACTGCGATTACGGATCTCAACGGCTATATGGTGACGGCGGTCGGACAGAAGGTGAGCATCATTTTCTCCTGCGCATCCAGGATAACAGTATCTGACATTGTGTGCGCCTCTCGTCAGTTGTTCGTCCGCGCATTCGAGCAAGACCAGTGGCTCGTTGCTGTTGCCTTCCTCGACATGTTCTTTTACACCACCAGTCTGCGCAAACTGAAGAACTTCCTGATCGCGACGGACGCGCAAAAGAGCGTCAGCTTTATTATGTTCCAAGAGGAGCCCTATCGCCTGTTCTCGCTGGGACGCGACTATCGAAACCTTCATCTGACGGGTGGCGATTTCCTTGTCAGTGGGAGCGAGCTCATCATTTCGACCATCGATGTGGATGGGGTGGTACGGCTGCACGACTATAATCCTGCGGGTGAGTGGAGATGTCACGGCTGTGCATGGGCGTTGTATGCTGACGAATCTCGCTGCTTCCTCACCTCCAGTGACAACCTCCCATGGAGGTCAGCGGCTCTTACTACGGACAGAGTTTCAAACCTCTTCCGAAGCAACGTGCACGTTGCGCTTGCCCCGGTTCGCGGGAGAGGCAGAGGTGTACGACGCTTCCGAGGTTGTTCTAGGTGAGCGCCGTCGCGACAGTCGTGTCTTCATCCAGTCAGGCCTCCATTCTGACTTGCGCAATTATACTTGAAACAGGCAAGAGCAACGGCGGGATCGAGACATTGATACCTGTGTCAGAGCAGATATTCAAACGTCTGCAGCTGCTACAAAGTCAGTTGGTGCGAAACGTGCAGCATGTCGCTGGTCTCAATCCTCGAGCATATCGGTAAGTGCAATCTCATTTAAACTCCAACCGGGAAGCCCCGACTGATATTCCTGTTCGCTGTACAGAGCGGTGCATAACGACTCCTCTACACGACCGCTGGCGAAGGGCATTCTGGACGGCACCTTGCTTGACATTTTCGCGACTCTTTCATGGCCGCGGATGGTGGAGCTGGCGTCTGGGCTTCCGGGCTGCGTAGGGGGACCTCAGCAAGTCTTGGACGAACTGTACCTTCTCAGGAGTGCCTGGCTATTCGCTTGAATGCATGTTACCGCGCTTGTACGCAGGATGGACGAGGTCGATTTGTTCGATGCGTCTGTCGTGCGAGAAGTTACCTAAGCATCCCCGATCTTAATCTTGACCAACCTCGATGCCGCTGAAATGATGGGAATGTCGTGCCATGCCGCAAGACGGCAGGAATGTCACAAGTTCGCAATCTTCCTTGCGACCCAGAAGGCAGGCACGTAGTTATACTGCAGCATCGCAGCCGTAGTGCCCGTGTAGAGCTGCATGGGAAGCATCCGACATTCTTCCACCTCGAAGCCCATCCGTCGGACTAGATCCATCGTCTCGTCCAATGTCAGCTCGATGCTCATTACATCGTCTGCTGCCTCAAAATGCCAGAGAAGGGGTCCGGCGTTGACCCAGTAGCCGCCTGGTTGCAGGAGCTGGTTTATGATCTCGATGTAGCGAACGATGTTCTTGGCTGTATCGATGAAGTATGATGTCGCAACGCACTGCCAGCGCTCGCGCTCGCCTGGTCTGCTGTAGACCTCGATGAACTTTGTTGATTTGTTGACAAGGCTTCTGACATCAGTTTCGCATCACTACCTTGTGCTGACATGCGTTACCTGCCCTGGACTCACCTCCCCCGCGACCATACTAAAATCAACGCCTTCGGGCAGGTGTGAGGGTATCACGTCCGGTATTGAAACTGGCTGCAGCATGTCCGCCGCCGCCCTCCAATTGCTCGCAAAGTGAACGTGTGGATAGATGGTATGCTCGTGCAGACTGTGGCTCTCGTTCAGAATGAAGTGAGAGGCGAGCAGCATGAAGAAGGAAAACTCGTTGCCTTGTGAGCTGTAGCCCAAATGCGCAAACTCCCACGCCAGGCGGCCGAGACCGGCACCTGGCACGAGGATGTGTATGGTCGAGCTGGAGAAGAGCATGTTACAGGTCAGCATGTGGACCACCGGGGAGTGCTGTGAGTGCTGAAAGGTATCGTATGAATTCAGAGACTTACCGCTGCGAAATCGGTAGATGTTCGAAACGCGCCTCAATAGCCTGGATGATGGGCCCGTATGCGGCTTCCCTTTCCTGATGCCCCTGATGAAAGACAATGCGGGACGTGGATTTAGCTCTTCTTCGAGGCAGAGACGCGGAATCCTGAGAGGGAGCTCTCCATGATAGTCTCACTTCCTTGCTCCAATCGCGCACAAGCTGCTTCAGTGTGCTTCGCACCTTCTCCTGGTGCTGGTGTCTTTGCTCCAGCTCTTGCTGTGTTTGCTGCGCATTTTCCGTTGCTGCCACGTCCTCGGCTACGGACGAGTCCGCAGACATGTATTGACCCGCCGATTCCATGAATCTCCTCGAATCTCCTACGATTTTACCGAGCAGATCAGCATTGCGCCGGATTCTGTCGTCGATCTCGTCAAGCCGCGCTCGCACCCCTCTTCCAGTGACGATCTGGTTTTGTAAAGAATTGTCTGCGTGCGCGTCGTAAGTCGGAGATTGACTCAGTCTTGGTGGTGGCAGGACAGGGCCGATGTCTTCGAGAAGACTGCGATGGTGTGAGGGTAGCAACCTCAATGCTCTTCTCCGTTTCTCGTTGTTCGCTAGCTGATTCAGAGCACAGCAGAATAGCAGACAGGTAGCATCTTGAGAAGTTACACAGCCGTCGATTGCGATGAGAGCTTCCAAACTTGAGACTCACTGCCGTGGGAAGATAGGAATCGTATGCTTTCAGGACACTCTCGAAGTGCTTGCGTTCCTCATCGCGCTCCCTCTGACTGTTTCTCCTTCTCCCTGGAGCTGCTGCATTCTCCATGTCACAAGCGTCGACGCTTGCCGGCTCGCCACTATGAGTATGCTCCATCTTCCTTGGAGTGTTGATGCTTCTTCTGCGTGGAAGAACTTCCAAAAGACGCGCTCGGCCAAATCGACCCAGTGTTGGTGTCACGTGCAGCGTCTCATGTCCACCATCCCGTCGACCACCGCGATCGCAGCCGGAGCGACAGCTGAGCCCAAAGTAGCCGCTCGTACTCGTACTCGTGCGCTTGGCCAGCTGCCAGGTCCAGCCAGTCCTGATGAGAGCTTCCGCGAGCACCATCAACGCTTCCGGCGATGATTCCTCTCGAGAAGGCACGCATCACAGTCGACATTGAGGATGCATACGCCTCGCGTCAGTCGAGCACAGCTCGAATATGCACTCTCTGGACCTCGCGATTGAAGGATCTACTTCTGCTCATTCTTCTGTCGTACTATATCTCCTCTCTGACATCTGAGAACTTTCTGCTCCAGCAAATTCGAGAGGTAGGCAACATTCAGCGCCTTTTGGTCCAGCCCAGCGTGTGAGACTTGAGAAACTGACATCTGTCTTTATCCCAGCATCAGCGTGCTTCAGGATCAGAGCGGGACCCCCTCCACCTGAACCCATGCTTCCCAGAGACAGCCTCGAACAAGAACACCACGCACTGGAAATGTGGATACCTCGATGTCCCGCTCGATCACACCAACTCGTCCGATCTTCGAACGGCCCGCCTGGCAGTTGTGATGTATCAGGCTAGCAAGAAGAAATCAAAGCGGACGATAGTCATCAATCCAGGCGGTCCTGGTGCTTCAGGGACGTCTTATGTATGGCGGATTGGGGAAATGATCAGCAAAAATTACACCGATCACACCTACGATGTCTTGGGCTTTGATCCTCGAGGTGAGCTCCCTCTATCGTCTGCGTTACACATCTAGTCGCTCACCTTCGATACTATTTGCGCGAGCAGGAGTCAACATGAGCACGCCGCACTATTCTTGCTATCAACACGATGCCTATCGTGATCGATGGTCTCTCATCACCCACCATGCAAGGGAGACTACCAAAGAGCCAAAGGAGCACCTCCGCTTGCAAACTTCGTGAGTGTGAAAGCAGAGTACCTGTATCGTTGTGGACACAATCGCGGAGAAGTTATTGAGCACTCTTTCTGTCTGAATGCACCACAGATATCACGAAGCCATGTGGGAGTCATGCAGCGCTCAATTCGGCGACATCGCTCGCTACTTGTCTACGGCATTCGTAGCCCGCGATCTTGACGCGATCCGCGCTGCCCTCAAGGAAGAGGAGTTGACTGCCTACCTGGTCTCGTGAGCACTCAAAAATATTCGAGGCGTGGCACGACTAGCACTCAATCGTGATGAACCTTCGTAGCTACGGAACCGCTATCGGATCGACATATGCACAGGTTTGAATGAACAAGTATGCTCATGTGTAGACACAATCGCGTGCTTACACTTGCTTTCTGCTTAGATGTTCCCTGATCGTGTCGGCCGCGTCCTTCTGGACGGCTGTATATTGTAAGAGGCCATCGTACTCTGATCGCACAAGCACCGATGGATTGACGCTGGTTCTCTCTGGCAGCATTCCGGACAAACGGAGACTGTATGAATCTGGCTTCAATGTCAGTATCTTTAGCCTGAATCACGCTCCGATCATCCTTGAGCTCACGTCCTTGGTTGCATCTCAAGGCACTGGACAACATCACAGACGCATTCACTGACGGTTTCCTGGGTGAATGCGTCCGATCAGGACCGAACGGATGTGCGCTTGCGGATAAGAACGGATCCACGACCGTCGACGGGATCCAAAAGAGGGTCGAAAGCGTTCTAGACAGACTATTGATAGCTCCAATGCCCGTAGCTCACCCGAGGATGGGTCCAAGTCTACTCCGATACGAAGCTGTCCTGGACTTGATCTATCCGAGCTTGTATGATGCCGCGTCTTGGCCCCGCCTGGCCCGAGCTATAAGGCAGCTGGAGCGGGGCAACGGTACCTTGGCTCTCGAGATGGTGCATTGGTCCTACGATGCAGCATCGAAAGACCGCGAGGGCGAGCTGTCTCGAACAAAAGGATGGAAAGGTGTAGAAGTACCCAATACGTCGACAGACGAGATGACCCTAGCAGTGTTGTGCAGCGACAGCTACGATGATGACCGCTACGACCTCGATTGGTGGGCAGATCTGCAAGACAAGATGACCTCAAGGAGCTGGATCGGTGGGAATTCCCGCTTTGACGATGTCTTCCCCTGCTGGACCTTCAAGACGAAGCCGGCGGAAATCTACCGCGGAAGCCTAAACCACAGCCTTCGCAACCCGCTTCTCTTGATCGGAGAGACTTATGACCCTACGACACCTCTGCAATCGGCAAAAAGACTGCACGCTGCAATGGGCAACGATAACGCTAGGCTGACGATTCACCATGGCTACGGTCATTCTTCGCGGGACCGCTCGGAGTGCACAGAGAAGATCAAGCGAGACATGTTCCTGTACGGCCAGTGGCCTACAGACACGGTCGATTGCTTTGCCGACACCAAGCCTTTCCCGCACGAGGATGAAGAGACGAGCGAGCAGCGGTTTGGTGCCTTGGAATGGAAGCAAGTGAGGTCAGCTGCCGCTCGCTACTGATCGAAGGCAAGGATCGACCTTGAACACGGGTTGCCAACACGACGGAATAGACTGCAGGAAGCCAAATGACGATGTATATATTGATCTGCGTCTATTTTGCGGCAATCAGAATCAAGGACGACGAGGATGGACGAGACGGGTTTACTTTCGCTGTGCGAAACTAACGTTGAGGGCGTGAATGTCAAAGAGGATGTAAGTGGATTCGAAGAGGGGTGCGCCAACGGTAGGAACGCCCAGGCCAACATCTTTGCCGACAACGGGCAGAATGCACTGGCCGTCTTCTGTACGTCCAAGCGACTTGGCACTTTCAATGACGGGAATCACCGCGTCGCCGAATTTGAACTGGATGAACGGAGGCGTTGCGCAAGGGTACGATCCATAGACGACTGCAGAGGAGCCAAGTAGCACCATTGTGAGTAAGAAGTTGGGTGGACCAGCACATTGCACCATGGAGTATTGCTCACCTCCGTTCCTGGTGAAAGGCTTGACACCAAGCTTGCTAAAGTATGGACGAATGTTGCCTTTGGGCACAACGATGAGGTCGGAAGCCGAGTCGAGGATGAACTCGTCACTGACGCCCGAAAGTGAGCCGGGAAGCTTCCAAAAGCCGTCAACAGGATCTATGGCCTTGACTGATTTGAAGGCGCCTGAGAAGCGGGCCGGGTTCGGGCCACCGAACGTGACCTCTGAAGCGCCCGACTTGGATAGGGCAAAAGCGAATTGAGGCTTCGACACGAGATGGGAGTCGACGATCTGGTAGAAGAAGGGGTGAAATTGAGCGTTGAAAGCTGAGCTCCCGTCCGGACCCAGCCCGCAGACACCGCTGGCCTGGGTGAGGAAAGGCTGGGTCGAAACTCCGGCAGCTACTGAGGCGACCTGAAGACCGGCGATCTCGAGCGTGTCTTGCCAGACATCACCAGCAGCCGGACGATCGTCTGCGCCAGATTTCACAGAGCAAGTATAATCAGCGGAAGCGTGAAAGTCGTGTCGAAGGAGATGTTCAGTGCACTTACTGTAATCAAAGCCGAAGTGGGCTGTCATCTTCTGTGCAGTCTTGCTCTTGCTAGGATCGTATGCCTGCTGGGAAACAAGACAGTCGCTGAAAGCTGTAGCATGGATCAGATATTCAGCATCAGTTGGCATTGAGTAGAGTGTTGCGGAAATACAACGTACCCGTGTCCAAGATGAGCGAGATGGAAGCGCTTCCAAACGTAGCTGGAGCAGCCCAGGCGGATCTGTTCTCGACCAGCGTCAGGGCGGCGGTACCGGGAGCGCTCTTGTGGCTGTCGCGACGGGTCTTGGCCTGTTTGGAAACAGCATTGGAGTACTTTGCTTCCAGGGCGTTGAGGTGGGCTTCAATGCGTTCATAGTCTACCGAACCGGTCCCAACAGGCTGAACTGAAGCACTGCGGACAAGGGAAATTGTGTGAGTGCCGATGCCGCGCTGCTCGGACAGACCGACAACGAGCTGAACGAGGACGGTGCTCAAAAAGATGAGTGACGAGAACATAGTCAGAGAGCTAAATGGGACGGTGTGAAGTTGGGGGAGTTTGGATAATAATAGTCAAACGCAGCGATCCCGTCTCGTCCAGGAGCTCGCCTTTTATCTTTGTAGGCCGAGCACAGCCATCGAGAGGAAATGCGATGTCCTTGCACAGCTTCTCATGCTGAAAGTTGTGCCTTTCTGTGATCAGAGTTGAGACGGATGTACGGGGCGAAGCCGGGATGAAAGTGGAAATGAGTCTGGACGCGGCATGAGTTGGGAGTTGAGGCACCTTCAGCCGCCTTTAGCACAAACTCGACCTCGGCACAAGGTTCTGTTGAGCACATGAGGCAAGGAACCCGGGTGTCGTCCTCGCGCCGTTCCCGCATGAGCTCGAGCAACAGTCATCTTTGGGTCCTGGACTCCTGGTCATGCTGTGTTGGATTCAAGGTAGGCGAGACCAACACCTCTTCCGACGCGCCGGACACGAAACGCGCTAGCCAGAGCTCGCGTCCGGTGTTGTTGTCACGTGAACCTCAGAAGATTGCCGAGATCGGCCAGGATCGACTGCGCAACGATCCAGTAATGATGGATCACCATTAACCAGTCAGGAGGTCGACTCACACACTTGAGATCTCCTACCCAGCACAGCAGTCCTTTTCAAACCTCCACTGCCTGCCTGGAGGGTCATAGCCTCGGATCTGTACAGCATGGTAGCTCCCGTCATCCTCCCTGTGGAAAAGTCAGGCTCAAACTTCGACATTGAGGATGTGCATATCGGCACGACCTTGCGTCAGGTACGAGCAGCCCATCGACGCTCCCTCTGGACATCGCGCTTGAAGGACCTGCTCCTGCTCGGCCTTCTGTCATACTACCTCTCCTCGTTGTCCTTGGAGAAGCTTTTCTTCCAAAGAATTCACGAGGTGAGTAGAATCAGTGACCTTCCCAAGTGGGGAGAACTTTACCACAGTGGCACCTTCAACAGCAGACTGCTGATCACTCATGCATAATGCTCCATGGGTACCCACTCAGCACCCGCGTGATTCAGGATCAGACAAGGGGCCCCTCCACTTGTCTCCCTGCTTCCCAGAGGCAGCCTCAAACAAAAACACCACGCATTGGAAATGTGGATATCTCGACGTTCCGCTCGATTACACCAACTCATCCGATTCTCGAACGGCCCGCCTGGCAATTGTGATGTATCAAGCTGGCAAGGAAAAGTCGAAAAGGACCGTCGTTGTGAATCCAGGTGGGCCGGGCGGCTCGGGAACTTCGTACGTGTGGCGAGCGGGTGAACAAATCAGCAAAAACTACACCGATCACACCTACGATGTCTTGGGATTTGACCCGCGAGGTGTGTGTGGCCCGATAGTCTCTGATTCTGCATGTAGCTTTCTGACTCTCCGATCTATTCACTGAGCAGGAGTCAACATGAGCACGCCACACTGGTCATGCTATGAGCACGATGCCTATCGCGACCGATGGGCGACGATTATCGAGCAAGCCCGAGAAACTACCAAGGAGCCAAAGGAACATCTCCGCGTCCAAGCTTCGTAAGTATGATTCCAACAGTAGCTTCGCGGATCTTGAACGAGCAGAACATTGATGAATGTGACAGTTTCAATGAGGCCATGTGGGAGTCGTGCGCGGCACAATTCGGTGACACGGCTCGCTTCCTGTCAACTGCATTCGTGGCACGCGACGTTGACTCCATCCGCGCTGCTCTCAACGAGGAGGAGCTGACAGCTTACATGGTATCGTGAGCGTTAAAACCTTCCGAAGACGAGCCTTTCCAGCCACCTGGCCTGACAGATTTTTGTGAACCCCTCAGTTACGGCACCGGTATTGGGTCGACATATGCTCAGGTACGATGCAGCATTAAGAGTGATGCAAGGCGATGATATTGTAGACTCATCTTCTGCCTTCTTTGCAGATGTTCCCTGATCGTGTCGGTCGCGTTCTTTTGGACGGCTGCGAATTGTGAGCACTCCGCTCCTACGTTGTCACATCAGGAACAACGAAGCTTACGCAACTCTCTCCTGATAGCATTCTTGACCACCGCAAGGTCGATGGCTTTGGAACAGTGGTAAGTGTCTGTGGACTGAAGCATCGTGCCATCTCTGTCGGAGCCTCACCTGATACTTCTGCCCTCTTCAGGCATTGGACAACATCACGGACGCCTTCAATGACGGCTTCCTTGGCGAATGTGTTCGATCGGGACCAAAGGGATGTGCACTCGCGGAGGAAAAAAACACCACCGTCGAGAGTCTCCAGAAGCGCGTCAGGTCGATTCTCGACAAGCTTTTGATTGCACCTATGGCGGTGGCCCATCCGAAAATGGGACCGAGTCTGCTCAGGTACGAAGGTATTATCAGCGCGATCTACTCGAGTTTGTACAACGCGGGCTCTTGGCCCCGCCTGGCTCGACTCCTCAGCCAGTTGGAGAACGGAAACGGGACTTTGGCTCTCGAGATGGTTCAATGGTCCTACGACCCCGCTTCGAAGGACCCCGAAGGTGAACTCCCGCGTACAAGAGGCTGGAAAGGCATTGAGGTACCCAAAACCTCGACCGGTGAACTCACGTTGGCAGTGATCTGCAGCGACGGCTACGACGACGAACGCCATGATCTTGACTGGTGGGCTGAGCTTCAGGATAACATGACCACCAAGAGCTGGATTGGCGGCAACTCTCGCTTCGGAGACGTGTTTCCCTGCTGGAACTTCAAGACGAAGCCCGCGGAAGTCTATCGTGGCGGTATGAACCACAGCCTTCGCAACCCGCTTCTGCTGATCGGCGAGACCTACGACCCTGCGACTCCTCTGCAATCGGCAAAAAGACTGCACGCTGCAATGGGCAACGACAACGCTAGGCTGACGATTCACCATGGCTACGGTCATTCTTCGCGGGACCGCTCGGAGTGCACAGAGAAGATCAAGCGAGACATGTTCCTGTACGGCCAGTGGCCTACAGACACGGTCGAGTGCTTTGCCGACACCAAGCCTTTCCCGCACGAGGATGAAGAGACGAGCGAGCAGCGGTTTGGTGCCTTGGAATGGCAGGAGGTCAGGCAAATTGGCGGTCGCTGACTTATTGGATGGACCAGTAGCTCGTGGAAAGAAGTTTGTAATTAAGGATAGCATAGCTGTGGAGAACTCGTATGGCAATGTTCTCTTATGTCCTCGTACAGAGCGCTGCTGTCAAGCGCGTTGACAATGGTAGGCTCTGACTGTGGACTGGAAAGAAAGGGGGGGGGGGAATGATCCAGGGAGCGTGGGAATCATGAGGCATATGACCTCGAGCCACTCCTTATCAGTCGTCCGGTTTCGACGACCATCGTCATCCCCCAGTCTCGCGCTTCTAGGCTGACCCGTGGGCTCTTGTACCACTTGCTTCTTGTCTTGCTCTCTCATCATGTCAGAGAAGCTTCCCTTTGGCTCACTCGAGGCTGGCGCGCAGCACGCGAACGGGCGGGGCCAAAGGCAGGGCAAGCTCGGTTTGACGAGGTTTTGCGCACTGCTCGCCGTGCTTACAACATACGCATGGCTCAAGTCGTCTGATACGCCCGGGCAACTTCTCACTCGGATCATAGACCATCAACCGGCCTCTCCCCCTGGAGACCCATTCCACTTTGTATCGTGCTATCCGGGAGGAGACGCGGCGTCTTTGAAGTGGAAATGCGGGTGGGTTCCCCCCAGAAGCACGACGCGGTTTGATGTTGACACGGAGCTGATACACTGTACATCTTACAGCTACTTGGACGTACCTCTTGACTACACAAACGCGTCTGATCCTCGCACAGCTCGCCTCGCTGTTGTGATGTATCAGGTAGGCAAGAAGAAATCGAAAGACACTATCGTTATCAATCCCGGTGGACCAGGAGGAAGTGGAACTTACTACGCGCTACGTGCGGGCGAAACTTTGAGCAAGAACTACACCGACTCTACCATGGACATTCTAGGGTTCGATCCACGCGGTGAGGATACCTCTGACGCAGCAGGATCTTCTCCTGGGCATCACGTCTGATTCTGAGTCGTTGGCGCATGTCTGTCGCAGGTGTCAATATGTCCACGCCCAGCTTGTCCTGTTTCTCGCAGAACGCTTATCGGGATCGATGGTCGGCTTTGACTTCTCAGTTCCCAGAGACGGCGAAGAATCCCCTGGAACACATGCGTCTGACTGACACGTGAGTGCTAGAGACGCCGCCCAACTGTGCGTGCAGCAAGGTGCAGACATTTGAGGATTCCCTCCCTCACCTCCCTTCCCCAGTTATGCTACCGCGACCTGGAAAGCGTGCGAGGAGAAGTTTGGAGATACTGTACGATTCCTTTCGACTGCCTTCGTGGTGAGAGATGTGGACAAGATTCGCGAGGCACTCGGCGAAGAGCGTCTCAACGCATACCTGGTTAGGTGAGCAAGGTGCATGGCTTCAATCTTCGTGACGGGAGCTGGAGAATTGAAATATCCTTGCGGATCAACCTGGTCCAGCTACGGGACCAACATCGGCACCACATATTCTCAGGTGCGTCAACGCGTCCTTGAGACTGAAGGCTCGAGTCTGACACCCTACTTGGTCTTCTACCACAGATGTTCCCGGATCGCGTTGGGCGTATGATGCTCGACGGTATGGACCCAATCGATCACGCTCGAACTGTCGAGGGATGGGGGACATCTGTGAGCAAGCATAGCGGATGGAGATGAATGCACAATATGACGACTGACCCATTGGGCGATCTCATCTAGGCACTCGGAGACATCGAAAAAGGGTTCGCCGAAGGTGTGCTGGGAGAGTGTGTTCGAGCCGGACCCGAAGCTTGCGCTCTCGCCCGCAGAAATCAGAGTGTCGCTGATCTGAGGGATGAGATGTATGCCGTCTTTGATCGGCTCAAGAAGCACCCTCTCGCTGCCACCCACCCAAAGCTTGGACCGGGTGTGGTTGTCTACGAGATGGTGGACGGGATCATTTACGAGGCATTGTACAACTCCGCTTCCTGGCCGATGCTGGCAAGGATGCTGGCCGAGCTTCGGGAAGGAAATGGGACACTGGCCCTCGAAATGACCTCATGGGAATTTGATCCTGCTGCCAAGGTCTCCAGCTATGTGCCCGGCTGGCTCGGTGTGGAACAACCTACCACATCGAGCGAAGAACTCACCAATTACGTGGTTTGCTCCGACTCCTACGACAGTCCTCGTCACGATCTTCAGTGGTGGTCCGCGCTGCAAGCAAAGATGGTGAAGAAGTGAGTCCGCTGCTGTCGAACCTTGGGCGACGTGATGCTGGCTGAACAGCCGAAGTTTCCTACAGGTCACCTCTGGGGGGTAGCATAAACTGGGGATATGTGATCTCGTGCAAGAGCTTCTCAGTGGACGTTGCAGAGGTCTACCGAGGTAAATACAACCACACGCTCAAGAACCCGATCCTCATCATTGGCGAAACCCACGATCCTGCCACGCCCTTGCGAGGCAGTCAGCATATCCACAAACTGCTCGGGGAAGGCAACTCACGCTTGATCCAACATCACGGGTATGGACACAGTAGCCGCGATCGCAGTGAGCAAACAACCCTCTATCCTGCTTTTGATTAGGAGTCATCGCTGATCTGGGGTGCTGTACACCAGGTGCTAACTGCACGGAGCGCATCAAGCGGGACCTCTTCTTGCACGGAAAGCTTCCTGAGGAGGACATCACCGATTGCTACGCTGACACGAAGCCCTATCCGCCACCAAAGTCATCTGGACAGAATCACGCTGCTAAGCAGCAGTCTGTGGAGTTCACCATGTCGGACTGGGCTGAGCTCTCGTACTTTGCCCGTCGTCGTCAAGCTGCTTAGACGTGCCTCCTTTGCTGTTCAATTCGTATCACTTGTCTTCTCTTGACCACTGTCAATTGCAATCCCATACTGTCTGTAGGAGCATTGGTTCCGAAGAACCGTTCTCTTCGTATCGACCACCAAGGCATGTAGATTAAGCATGCTTCGTGCCTCGCCTTTTCCAGCAGCTTTCGGCTTGCGAGCCTACACAGCAGGTCAAACCGTCTCTCATAAGCGTGGCTACTCAAGCACTCTAGCCCTTCCGAGCCGTGTCGCAGCGGTGACGATCTACACCGGCCCACAGTGCTCCCTGTGCGATGAGATGAAGTTGGAGCTCAAGAAAGTACAGAGAGAGGTGAGCAACCGACGCAAAGTACGCAGTCAACACCGAGCAGATGCCTCCCGCCGTGCTGGCTTGCTGGCTCACACGCCCGGATACCAGATGCTTGCCCTCGTGCCGACTTCGTTCTGACTTCTGAACGCCTTTTCGATGTGCCTTCTTGCTGTGGCAACTCCCCCCACCCCTCACTCTCTCTCTCACGCACAATATACACACAGCACCCGTTCGAGCTGCACACGTACGACATCCACGACAAGTCCCTGCCCGACCAGCCCAAATGGCAAAAGATGTACATCTTTGATATCCCTGTGTTACATGTCGACGGGAAGGAGGTCCTACGGCATCGCATCACGGACAAGTCACGCGGCAAGCTTCTCAAGGCTTTGGAGATTGCGCGTAAAGGCCAACAGGCACCCTGAAATCTCCCCAACCAGAACGGAGAAGCAGTCGGGGGACACAAGGGGGCCAAAGGACCTTGGACGACACGGCCAGCCTGCATGCCTTCGTCATCCTTTGCCCCCCCTAACCCTTCCTGCTCATTGGATTGATCACTGAAATCTTCTGATTTATGTTTCTCTTGTTGGCAAGCCTGGAGGAGGAACAGCAGACAGCAGGCAGGACGAAGCAACATAATGCAGCAGGACAGGGACCAGAGCAGTAGTGAAGGTAGCATCATTCGGAGACACAGTTGCATTTTTTTTTTTGGCGAGATTGAGCGATATTTATGCTGGCCAGGCAGTTGCGCGTCGACAAAAATGCGATTGATGCTAGGAGCGGTCTGATGAGAGACGGACAAGAAGCCACAGGGAGTGAACGAGAGCGAGTGGAACAGTGTTGGAGCATGTCCAGAGAACCTTTTTTGAGTATTGGAGGAAGCCGAATGCGAGAGGATGCAGATCATTGGGGAAAAAGAAAAGGGGGGGGGGGTCGCAGATTTCGTGTGAAGTTGAAGACCTTGGCGATGCCGACCCTGCATATGGTGATAGTCCGAATAAATCATCATTGATTATTGGATCCGGCCGAGGGACACAGAGCCCTTGGGATCAGCGGCGGAAGCCTGGGCCATCGTGGGTCTCGGTAGGGTCGCCGTACCTATGAAGGGGAAACAAAAAAAGAAAGGGGGGGTTGGGAGGTCAGCTCCGACCTGAGGAGGAAAAGGGTGAGAAGGGTGGCACCAGTGGCACTTACTCAAAGACTCCGCGATGCCGTCTGCGAGCCTCCTCGTTCGCCTCCTCCAGAGCCTTCACCAAGCCAGGGTAGCTCTTCCAATAAGGCACCTTCTCGTCCGCGAGGGCGAATCCCTCCCGGGCCAGGTCGACATTGATGCAGGCCTCAGGGCTGCCGACAACAGAAGGGTTCGAAGGGTCATACAAGGTAAGGTGGAGCTTCTCCGTGGCCGAACCAGGCGTAGACTCTCTGAAATCAATGTTGGCAATCAGCTTCCGGCCCTCGCACCAGTCTCTGAACCGATCCTGGGCATCGAGAACATAGTCAATCTGCTTGCCATCAGAGCTACCTTCGAACAGCTTTACAAAGCTGAGACGCGCCTCCTTTGCCTGCGGAGGCAGTCGCACCTTGCCGAAGCGGGCGCCGTCCAGGGGCCGAATGTCAGAGAAAGGAACAGTCTCGATGTTTCCGTAGTCCACATAGTGCACTTCCGCCTTCTTGCTGCCCAACTGCGACTTCTTCACCTGGGCGCGATACCAAGCTCCGTCCTGACTGAACTTGGCGCACACATATTCGCCCGCCTTGGGTGTAAATCCACTTCCGGGGGCGGGAGCAGTAGAATGCATAGCGAGCTCCTTCATCAGCGTCTCGAGCTCAGAAATTCGGTCGTCGAGGATCTGAACGGCAAAGCTGAAGGGCACGTCGGAACCGTTCCCGCGGACGTCTGAGATGATGACGTCGGCGTATTCGCGACGGGCGGGTGCAGCTTGACCGGCTGCGGCTGCCAGAGAGGAGGCCTTGGCTCCCGCGCTCCCCCAGGCAGGTGCGCTGGCCTTGGCCCCGACGGCGCCAGCGCCATTGGCAGCGTGTCCGTGACTGCCAGAGTCTGCAGCGCCGGGTGCAGATGCGCCCACGGTTCCAGGAGTCGCCGCGTCATGTCCGTTCACAGCTCCCTCCACCTCGCCCTCAAAGTCCTTCCAGAGCCTCGACCGGGCAGCCTGAGCACTGCGCTCCGCCTCATACAACGCATTGCCCGAGCTCAAGTTCTCCGCACTGTAAGCGTGTACGCTCGCGAAGCCTTCACCGACCAAGCTGACCGCCAAGTTTTCAGACTTGTTGATGTACAAATTTCCGATAAAGCCGCCCGCCTTGTCGGTCATGACGAACTCGACCTCCACGTCGCGCTGCAGCGCTCGGCGCGTGGTGTACTCGAGGCCCTCCCTTCCAAATGGCTCGTCCTTCTCGTGTGGATTGCGCGCTGTTCGGGGCGCCCGAATACCAGCAAGCACAAAGGTAAGTCGGACATTCTCCCGGGGCACGATCAACTTGAACCGAGACGCAGACGCGACAAAGTCTACGATTGCAGGTACTCGGCCCGCTCGCTTGAGACCGGGCAAGAACGAGTTGGCTTTGGCTGCGTTGTCAGAGGCATCGCCCATGCGGGGTGCGGGCGATTCCTTGCCAGAGTGGATGCCGCGAGCTTCGGCAATCGCAGCTGCCTCGGCCTCCATCAATCGGTCATACTCGGGCGAACGATCCTCGTCGTCCCGCTTGTGTCGCTGCACAGTAGCCAGACCACGCTGCACCAACAGCTCGGCGATGTTCGTCTCTTTGCCAGAAAGAGTGCGAATTGTCGCGTAGGTGCGCTCCTCAAAGTCGCCCTCCTTGGGCTTGACATAGTCGATCTGGACAGACACCGTCTTGCCGATGAGGCGCTTGCGGAGGAAGTCGCGCGCTTCGTTGGCGTAGCCTGCCTGCTTTGGATCCTTGATAAGCGCCTGCCGGATAGAAGATAGCTGGATTCTGCGTTCGTTCAAGCCGCTCGAGCCGCTCTCATCACTGTTCAGGAAGACGTGGACAGTGTCACCGCTGATGATACGACCAACAACTGCCTCAAAGGTGCGTTTGACAGAGAATCCGCCGCCGGCAGCTCCCGCGGAAGCGGTCGTCGAGGGCACGTAATCCTTCCAGATGCCGATGCGCTTCTCCTTGGCGGTGCGTTCGGCAGTGCGATATTTCTCCATGCCGCCGACGTTGGCAAGAATGCCGGCATGCCAATCGACGACGCGGGCGAAACCGGCGGCGAGGAGGAAGTAGGCAATGTCACCGACCGAGTGGATAGCAGTGCCTATGAGCACGGTTGCTGTTGGCGGAGCATTCTGTTGTTGTTGCTGAGCTGCTGCTGCTGATGCCGTTGCTGCGAAGGGCGTGGGGACCGAGGCTGACTGTGGCATCGAGAGAATGGTGACCTTGACGTTGCGCTGAAGCAGTCGACTTTCGACAAAGAATTTGGATTCTTCGCCGAAGGGCTCCCCACCCGATGCGCTGCCGTTCGAATGAGACGAGTGCTGGTGGACGGGCACACGAGGGGCCTTGATCCCTGCGAGATTGAGGTTGATCAGCTGATGATGGCGTGGGGTAAGGAAGAGCCGGACGCGGAGCATGCTGCCGTCTCGGACCTGCTCGACCACGGCATCAATCGGCTTGCCCTTCCACTCCTGTAGGAACGAGTGAGTGTCCTCCGGCATTGTGTAGTCGACCTTGATGAGCGAGTCGTCGGGGCCCCAGATGCCGCGTTGTGCCGATTGAGATTCGTCTTGGACGGCACGGAGCTTTGCTTTCCAACCGCCGGCTTCTTCGTCCTCCTCTGGCATGAGAGCATTCTGTGTTGCTATCGCTGCTGCCTGTGCTGCTGCTGCGCTAGAGCCTGAGCCTGCTGCTGCTGCTGATGTTGCCGAACCGAAGGGACCTCCGCCTGTGACGGGGCTGTTCCCTCCTCCGAGTCCGTTCCTGCGCAGGGTGGAGTCGTGCACTTTTGCCCAGCCAGCGGTGAGGATCTCGGCTGCTACGTTGGTGTCGGGCTGGCCGGGCGCCTTGGGCGGCAGATAAACATGCGCAAACTCTCGACCGGGAGCTGAGGAGCCTGGGATGGGGACGGTGTACTCGACCTTGTAGCGAATCTCGCGGCCGACGAGGAGGAGACGGAGATGCTCGCGAGAAGGGAATGCTTGAGGCTCATCGTCCCTGTCTCGGGATCCCATGCGGGGAGCTGCGATGCCTGCAATGTGAATTGCTCGTTCGCTTCCCGGGGTAGCTACTCCTTTCGGGCGGACGATGAGGGTGTCGCCGCTGAGCACGGAGCGTACGATGCCGGCCTGGAGGGTGGAGGTGGGAGCTGCTGAAGTCATGGTCTCGGGCAAGGAAGGAGTAGAGCTGAGGCAACTGGGAGGTTAAGATACTGACTGATGGGAGATGCAAGCAAGCACGAGGACGAGGACGAGGACGAGGACGAAGCTCTTGTTGAGGAAGGAATGGGAAGCTGTGACAGAAGAAGTTGGAGATCGTGTGACCCGAGCGCTAGTCACGTGCTGTCCAAGCCACGTGGCAGCTCGGAGCCTTTTCGTCTTCCCATCTCTGTCATTCATTCTGACCGACACGAAGAACTCTGCCTACATACTCTACTCGTCCACCATCGACTTGCGGACTCATTGACAGGTGAGCATTCATCGCCCCCTTCACCCTTCTCAAGTCTCAACTCGAGCGGGCAACGTACCGGCAGCTGTGGCAGAGTCTGGCCAGGATATGATGAGCCTCCGTGCTGGCACCAGTCCGAACACTTCATGACGGACACGCACTTTCACCCGGAGGGGGATCCTTTTGGAACTACGCAACAACAACTTTAACCCTCTCCCTGATCATCCCCAATCACTCGCCCAGCTGCCTGCCCTCTTCTCTCCCAGAGTTTCCCTCCCAGATGTGCTGACTCCTTGTTCTCTCTCTTCTCTCCACACCCGTGACCCGAACACTCCAGCTGTATCCACCACAGTTTCCTTGTATAGAAAGTTCGCAATGTCAATCATGCCGTCCTCTGCCTCAGCTTCGGCCCGTTTGGTCGTGAGACTGACTCAGCGCGCGGCTCTGAGGTCTCCGCAGACGTCTATTACACGCTCGACTGCGACCAGGTGGTCTTCCACAGACTCCAGTACCGGATCAGAACATCAGAAGCGCAACGCAAACGCCGCCATGATGCGAGAGCTGCTCGCCAGCAGATCAACATCATCATCCTCCTCCAAGAAGGGCAAAGAGCGAGCCATCGACGAAGATCGGCCAGCTTCACAACAGCCACAAGCCGCCGCCGCGGCCGCCGTCGGACCCGATCACGTCTCACTCCGTTTCCGCGCCTCATCGAGCGGCGAATGGTACCACGTCACCGATGCACGCTTGGGCGAGACCCTCAAGGATGTCGCCCAGCGGCACAAGCTTCCAAGCATTGAAGCCACCTGTGGCGGACAGTGTGAATGTGCCACCTGCCATGCGTATTTCGTAACAGCGAATCCAGGCGGCGCAGGACTGGACGACATGCCAGACTTAGATACCGAGCCTCCAGAAGATGTCTTCCCGGAGCGATCGTGAGTGGCTTCCGGGCTCTGCTCTTTCTTACACACACTGGTCTGACACCTTCCTTCTAATCCCTTGGCTGTGCTTCTTCAGTGAAGAGGAAGACGACATGCTAGACTATGTGAGTGCTACCGATCCGGCCCTGACTCACATAGGGTGCTGACCGTTAGGTGCGAACCCTTTCAGGCCGTAGATAGAAAGGCCAGTAGCAGGCTGACCTGTCAACTCAAAGTCACTCCAGAGATCCGCGACTGGATGCAGACACGAGGCGGATGGATTGAATTGCCCAAACACTGAATGAATGCGCAACATCTGATGCTCAGTCAATGCATAGAACGGAAAGAAAACTAGGTGACGATGAAAGATTCCCATTGCGTGACAGAGTTCAAAGACCAGAATGATGACATATCGAATCGCAGCGTTTGAGGAGAAGGGAGAAGAAGAGAAAAAGAACGATTGAGAATGTGGCCCCCGGAGACCTCTGGAGAGCTATTGTCAGACTGTGACAACAAGTCAAAAGCGCCCCTGCTTTTCACCTCTGTTCGACATCCCATCGCCCTTCTTCGAAGATGAATTGGGCGTGCCACTGAGTGCCTTCACGGGGGTCGACCGAGCCAACCGCTGCGGCTCTCTCGTACGGGTCAAACACGGAGGCCTTTTGGTCATGTCCCCACCAGAAGGACACCTGCCCGTCGGGCTGGTAGGTCGACACACCCGATGCAGCAGTCGCGTTGGGGTCGATCCAGATGGCATCGAAATCGCCAAAGTTGTTCCGTGCGCCGATGACCAGGTGGACAGATTGGGATCCTTGGTTGCGGACAGTAAGGGAGGACCGATCGGATCCGGATCCGTTGTCTTGCCATGAGCCGGACGGATCGAGAACATAGCTTGATCCAAGACTAGCAGGCTGGGGAAAAAGGGAAGGAGGGTATCAGCTTCCGAGTTGTGCATCATACATCAAGGAAGGAAAAGGGGGGCCACATTTGGCAAGCTCACCTGCCAGTTCCCATTTACGGAAACGTGCATGCCGGCAGGGCTGGACTCGGATGCCCAGTTGAGAGCGTATTCGCCCTGATTCCATTGAACGCTGATATTCGGTGCCAGATGACTCGCGGCCCAGACAATGTTGGACGAAGGACCTTGGCCGTTGGCAGCCACGCTCCTGGCCACAGCCAGTCCCCATTGATTCTGCATCAGAGGCTCCATGGCGTGACGTGGCACCGAAAAGGTGATGGAACGTGCGACGGTGGAAGACATGGGTGCGTAGCGTACGAGTAAGAGAGCTGAGGTGGATGGGAAGGAGTCAAGAGTGATGATGAGAAGGCAGAGCGGATCAAGATGGGTAAGGTATTGAGAAGCAGGAGTGGTTCAGCGTGAAGAAGGGGCCTCGTTTTATACCTTTTTGCGTCAATGCTCCTCTGCTGTTCATGGAAGGCTGATGATCCAACTGTCCCTGTAAAGACGGCGACCTTGGTGCACAATGAAGTCGGATAAGGCATGCTGCACAAGGAGCCTGGTATTCAGCAGGGTCGTTTGATGCCTGTATTGCAGGGTCTTCCTTCCAAGACGGCGGACGCTCCGGCACATGTTTACCCGGGGTCGCCTTACGGACGGGATCTGTACAGCACAATGAAGCGGTGGGTCCAGGAACGTGAGACGCGGGACAGGGTCACTGCGGCATGCAAGGTGTACCTTCCCAGAAGTGCGGACCGTGAATCATTTTTCCGGACGCGCGCCGTTCAGCACGGGATGCTCGGATCTCGGAAGTAAGAGGTGCGAATGGTGGATGAAGAGCGCCGCCATGCACAGTCCAAAGACAAAAGAACCTTGGTCGCTGTGGCCGCATTGGAGGTCACGCAGACGATGTTTGAGTTTGCTGATGTTGGTAGTTGTGGTGAGTCAGGGCCGCTCGTCGGAGTCAGTCGAGGTTGCAGGAACGGATAATTTCAAACGTCGACGACGAAGTCGCCGTGCAGAATCAACGAGCACATCAGGCAACCGGCACGCAGAAGGGCGTGGCAACGAGGCTGATCGCATCTGACCTGAGAGGGTGACAGAGCTGCCGCAGAAAGCGGGCGGCGAGGCAGGTGACACAGATCCCGTTGCACAAAGATGTACGACTTGTACAGAATCGAAGCAGCATGTGAAGGAGAGGTTTGGGGACAGGCAGAGAGGAAAGATCTCGGTCTGGAATGATGCTCGTTGTGCAGTGAGCAATCTAATTCATACCGCTTCTTTGGTCCAGGACTCTGAGTCGAAGTCGTATTCGGCCGCCCAGTTGAACCCTTTGGTTTTGTCCCAAGGACTGCGGAACATGTCTGGGTTGAGCTGGCCATACCCCGAGATGCTTGACGGATCAAAGACGGAGCCCTGCTCAGCATCCTGGCTGTACCAGAAGAGGAGTCGCTGGTCAGGCAAGTACTTTGAATTGTTTCCCTGCGTGATCGAATTTGGGTCCATCCAGATCGGATCGTACGCGCCGTTGATCGGGTTAGGGGCGCCAATGATGATGTGGACGGGCGTGGGTCCCAAGTTGCGGACCGTGATGCATTTCCGATCATAAGCGGGTCCAGAGGTCTGTATCTTGCCGTTCTCGTCAATATCGTATCTGGATGAGATCTGGGCAGGCTGTTGCACCCCATTTCCCCAGCAACGAGAAGGGTGTTCGTCCAAACAGGATCATTCAGCTGATCCGAATGGACCTCGATGGGGCATGGTGACGGTTTGAAAACAAAGACGCACCTGCCAGTCACCGGCGAGCTCCACCCGAGTCCCGTTCTCACCGAATTCGCGAGTCCAGTTGAGAGCGTACTTGCCCTCGGTCCAGTTGGCGGCCCAGTTCGGCTCGGGTGCCGCACTCCGCCAGACCACGTTTGCAAAAGGATACTTGCCGTTTGTAGCTGTACATCGTGCGACACCGAGCTTGTGGTGAGCTTCCCTTAGCTTTCTGAGGCTCTCGGGATTCGATAATTTGTAGAGGATGGAACATTCGCTGGTAGACGCCATCATGGAGTTTGGCGTCGCCACAGGCTTGACGAAAGAAGACGAGGACGGGTGTGGGACGAGGGGGAAACAGGGAAGGGCGCGATGAACACGGAAGATGCTGGCTGGTGGAAGGGAAGCAGAGTGTCAGCGTGAAGATGCCGGCCCCCGGTCTTGTACCTGTGAAGGTGTGAATGCAGGATGTTTGACTGTCCAAGAAGGACGGACTGTCGAAAGCTTGTCTGGCAGCATGGTGCTTGCCACTCAGAAGCAAGATGTGTGCAATCGTATGTATGTGCAAGGCCAGCCACAGGCACCAGCTCCGCTCCGCTCAGGCAGGAGACGACCATGCAAGCTGTCTGGCTCAGAGCTGGAGCCGATGTCGTTCCTTGGCTTGGACCTGGGCCGACTGTGGTGCATGCGCGGATAATCTGGCAAGTCACCGTGGGAATGGCAGTTCGCAGAACAGGGGAAAACGATGGATGCGATGCGACTGGGATTTGAACTGGAGAGCAGCAAGAGAAAGATGGAATTGGGGGTGGTACATGCATGAGGGATGTGAGAGTGTGAGAAGTTTGGGATGCGTTGGAAGCAAGTGGCGGTGAAGGAGTGTGTAGCATCCGGGGCCAAGCTCAGAGTTGGAAAAACAATACGGAACGATGGGTGCAGAGAGAGAGGGAGACAGAAATGTTATGAAAGAAGAGAGAAAGAGCGTGTGCGTGATAGACAACGATGTTGCAGAGGTGATGTTTCTCGATCTTGGTCGTTAGCGGGTTGCGGGGGATCCAATCTCATCCCAAACGTGGGCTGGCAGGATACGGAATGCCAGGGCTCATTGGAGCAGCCATGTCCAGCTCCCAATCTCTTCGAAGCTGCGTATGTATGGCCCTGAACGTGCTGAGCGCTCCCTTCTCTTGCACCAGCATCATGCTCGTCGCAAAGCCAGAGCTTGCTGCCGCAGCCATAACAGCCGAGTTCGATGTGGTGGTGCCCGATCGGATCGAAGCCGCTCTCACGCTGCCGGGCCCACCAGGTCCTGTTCCTGAGCTCAGAGCGGGAGACGCGGGCACCAAGACACTGCTCCGCGGAGTGCCAGGAGGTAAGATGGCAGGAGATGCGTTCAAGCCCGAGTTAAAGCCCGGATGCACAGCAGCAGCAGCAGCAGCAGCAGCAGCACTGCCGCCCCTTTGCGAGGGCGAACCGATGGGCAGGATGGAGAATTCAACGCGGAAGCGGACAGGTTTGCTGACCACATGTAGGCCAGACGGATCCCGCACCTCCGCAGAGACGCACTTCAGCACCGCAACCTTGAGCTCGGACTCGGCATCTTCCAGCACTGTCCGGACGCCATAGGAGTGCAGGAGACGCCTGCATTCCGTCGTCGTGGCCGAGAGATTTTCCACCGAGTACAGGCTGTAGCTCGCCGGTTTCCAGTTGAACAGCCCTGCAAACCAAGACTGCTTTGGACTCGGGGAAACCAGACTGGAAGACCCACTGATCACGCTTGGGTTTGGACTGGGCATCGCTGAAGTCGTCGAGTGCACCGAGGGGGAGCCTGGGCCGGGAGCCGATACTGAGACTGTCGGTGGCAAGATGTCAAGACCCAGACCAGGGTTCTTCTTCTGCAAGCGCGTCAGACCCTTGGCTTGCAGGTGGGCGCCCAAAGAGGGAGCAGCAGCTGCTGCTCCAACTGCGGATCTAGATGCGTTCTCCTTCCCGCTCGAGCTCTTGTCTGCCCGGATTCGCAGAGAAGCTGCCTTGATCTTGGCGTTCCGTGCCGAGTTCATGGCCTCATCCTCGCTGTGATGTGATAGAGAGCTACCGGGCCGAGATCCAGGGACAGGCTTCCGAGCGGTCCATGAATTCGAGTTTTGGCTGTAGCTGGCCGACGTGTTGTTCTGCGAAGTCTTGCTGGAAATTGACAGTGGAGCTGTGCGGCCATCATGCATCATAGGCGGCACCGGCAGGCCAGCTCCATCCTCGGCGTTTGTCAGATCGTCATCGGCATCGTCGAAGCGACTAGCATCTTCAGAGTTCATCTCCGGGACCATGTGCCTCGAATTGCGCTCGGACGCACCCGTACCAATGATTGGGGTTGGAGGCGGCGCCTCTGAAGCGCTTGCAACTGCGCCAATGCTCGAGCGAAGCTTCTCCAGCTTGACTTGCAGTTCTTCGGATGGGTCTGTCGCTCCACCGGTGGCACGGATCATCGCCAAGCCCTCCGCGATCTCTTGGAAAAATTTCTGGACCGTTGCATCGCCGACTTGAGGAACCGTGATGGTGGGAGCTCCACTCATTCTTTTCGATGAACTGGGCTGGCGAGTGGGCGAAGCAGATCGGGAAGAGCTGCGAGCGTTCACCTGAGGCGTCTGGTGGGTCTGGCCATCTGGCGACACTCCCGGCCTCAGGCTCGAGCTTCGCTGAGATTGTGAGTTGCGTCGATCGAGGACAACAGAAGCACGGCGGCTGCCACTGCCTGATCCCGAAGCGTGGGCACTCGAAGCACCCGCGCTCTGAAGTGCTTGAGGAACATTTTCCTTTCCGCTGTCAGCCTCACGTAATGCTGGTGCTCGGGGTCCGGCTGGACGGGTTGGGGACTGACGACCACTAGGAGGCTGGCTGTCACCCTTGATGGGAGAAGTGGCCTTTGTTGGACTATCCACTGTCGAGGATTCGACCGAGCGACGGGGCCGAGCCCGTTCCTTGGAAGACACAGCAGCCCCGTTTCCGGCCGCTCGCTCCGAAGTGGGCTGACCAGTGTGTTGGTTGTTCTGCTCCTCAGATTCGTCCTCCTCATCATCATCTGCCGAATGGTTCTCCCGATGATTAACCAGCAGGGTGTAGAAAGTCTTTTGCCAGTTCGTTCCAGCGCTTAGCAAGTTGTCGATAATATCTTCTTCGGATAGCTCTGGCCAGAGTGTGCGGAGATTCTGCAGGATGTCGAGGTCGACACCCTCGCGCCCCGCAGCGAACAGCTTGGCGCTCTCCGAGGCGAGATCGGCGAAACTAGTGGTCACCGGGTTCCGGGCGGGCTCGCGACCCTCGTTTGTGAACCAGGTGTGGCGCATGATGTCCGGCATTGTGATCCGTCGGGTGGGGTCTACTTCAAGCATGCGCCAGATCAGGCTCTTTGCCGCCGGTTCCACCTCTTCTGGCATGTGGAACTTTCCGCTTCTGACCTTCTTGAGAAGTTCAGCCAAGTTGGGGTCATCGAAGGGCAGACGACCGCATAAGAGGGCGAAGAGGATTATACCACAAGACCAAATATCGGAAGCTGAGCCGACGTAGCTCTTGCCGCTGACGATCTCTGGCGATGCATAGTGGGGACTACCGCAGCTGGTCTCCAGCATCTTCTCCGAAGGCTGAAGGGCAGCCATACCAAAGTCGGCCAACTTTACGACCCGCTTTGTCGAATCTAGGAGCAGATTCTCGGGCTTCAGATCTCGGTGGCAGATGTTGAATCGATGGCAGTAGTCCAGACCGTAGATGATCTGGCGGAAGTATGATCGAGCCTCGGAAGGAGAGAGCTTGCCCCGAGCTACGAGATGATCGAATAGCTCACCGCCCGCCACATATTCCATGATGAGATATAGCTCCGTGCTAGTCTCGTATACGTCCCAGAGGCCGATCAGGTTTGGGTGTTCGATCAGCTTCATGATGACGATCTCCCGCTCAATTCCAAGAATCAGCTTGTTCTGCTTGGCACCTGCCTCTCGCAGGCTCATCCGGCTGTGCACAATAGCATTTTTGGGAATGATCTTGACCGCAGCTTGTTGTCCAGTGGTGCCATGTTGAGCATATCGGACTCGACCTGCATGGATAATGAAGGTGTGAGTCACTCGTCTGCATCAATGATGGTAGAAGCTTTCGAACACATACCCGAGGCACCTTGGCCAATGATCTTTCCGAGCTTCCAGGGCCCAATGTTGGCAGGATCTTTGTAGTCCTTCTTCTTCTCACGCTCAAGCCGTGTCTGAGGCCGCGGTTTGCCACTGGACTGTTGCGAACGGCCTTGAGATGCGGTTGCTGCTGAGCTTCGAGACGCTGAAGATTTGGAAGAGGGTGCTGCAGTACTGGAGGGCTGCGTCCTTCGACCAGTCGCTGGATCATAGTCCTTGCTACTGGTGTGAGTGTGCTTGCCCGACTCCTTTATCACCGCATGAAGCTTTGCTGTGCGCTCAGCTACGATCGAAACAGGTCGCTCCGCGGTGGCTTGGGAGGGAGCAGATCGGGGCTGGAGCGGGCCACCGGCCGAAGATGCAGTATTGGAGGAGTGCCCTTTGAAGGGTGGAATGGGAGCAATTGGAGTGCGAATGGAAGACATCTGGTATTAAATGGTGGGCTGGAAGGGAGTACACTCATCAGTCAAGGGAGTCGAGGGCCGACTTCGTTTGCTTGCACTCACCAGTAAAAGGGATGCAAAATGTAACCGAAGAAAAGCGGTAGAAACCAGAAACGAACGGTGGGAAGTCGCGTGCGATGGGACCCGGCCTGCTGATAGTGCTATTGACTCGCTGTTGAGATTGTGATCTCCAGCGCTGAGTCTGAGGGAGCAGACCAGTCGACCTGCCGCAGACGAGTGTTTTCGTAGGAGAAAAGCTAGATCGAGCAGACGGCCTTGCGAGGACGAGGCGATGGCAGCAGAGGAACAGACTTTGCAGAGGAGAGGGGCAAAAAGGAGGGTGGATGAGTACGGTGTTGCGTGAGATGAAAGTAGTTATAAAGGAGTGGTCAGATCAAAGGATAGTGGGCAAGTGTTAGGGAGGAGCCCAGGACGCAGCATGAGAGACAGGGAGAGGTAATAAGAGAGATGTTAGGTCGAACCAAACAGCAAGCCAATGCTTATTTGGCGGCATGCCAAGGTCGTCGTCAATACCCGTACAGAAAGGGAAAAGAACGTCGATGGCAGGATCACTCGCATCCAGGCGCGCTTGCCCCAGCAGCGGACAAGGACAGGCCTCCGAGCTCGGGCAAAGACCACAATAAGATCGATCTTGTCGGCTGGAAAACATGCGGCGGAGGGACAAAAATGAGTTAGAACGGCTGAGGCACAATGTTGTGCATAGCCAAAGGACCGACGCGAGATAGTGCTGGTCCGTACGGAGCCTGGGAACGTCTGTTTTCCTTGCCAACAAGCAACCGCGCGCCGTGTGTATTCCAAAGCAGACTGGCGCAGAGGCGCCTTGAGGCTCTAGGCCAGTGCTCCCATGTATCTGCACGTTCTGGCAGTCGGACCGCAACGACAAGGTTGCAGAAGAAGCCATGGCGAAAGGCGAGAGAACGAGTATGGCCGATGGGCAAGAAACGATCTTTGGTTGGTCGGATCTGCCTCGTGCCTTGCATACCTCATGCGGTGCGTTGCAGTGGCACTGCGCCATTGTCGACCCGTTGTCCAGCTCAAAGCCGATGCTCAGATCATGTGAGATCTGCGCATGTTGTTCTGTTGCTTTGCATCGAGAGGTCGAGGCTGGAACCGTTGCACGCTGGCCTGTCGGCCGATGTTTCGACGCGAGGTGCTCAACGGCCGTTGGGAGCGCGACCGCCTCTGCGGAACAAACAAAAAGAAAGACCCCACAAGACGCGGTCCTTCACCACACGTGCGCGTTGCGTTGGACGCAAGAGCTCATCGGCTGTGGGAGCGAAGTGTGATCGGGTTGCATGAAAGACAGCGGTGATCTTGGCCCCGACGATGAAGGTCAGGACCGATGAGGACCACCACCGTGTGAGTGAGCATCGTCGATCATGGTCTCAAATAAACTGCGACCTCGGCCTATGATGGGCACAAAAGTTTGCGCTCCGCGATGCTCCGCCGTGGAAGCAGCATCGAAGAGAACATGTCATGGTTGCATACACAGCCTAGAACATTGACGACAGTGCTGGGTACGCTTTCGCAGCAGGAGCATCCGGGACCAACGGGTGGCCATTGACCAGTTGCCACTTGCCGATTGAAGTGGTTTGGGCTGCGGAGATAACGGAAAGTCCGGCACATCGGGCCGCTCGGTTTGTCCGAACCATCGGAGGTCAGTCAGTCCACCTCACTCACCTCACCTCACCTCACCTCACCTCACCTCACCTCACACTTGCGATTGCGACATTTGATGATTGATCCTGCAAGTGTCCTCGCCTCCAGTGTGATCCTTCTTCATCAGCGACTCGCCGCCCGCCGGACTCTACCTTCGTCTCCGCAGCTCGGACACCGTTAGCACCACCACGAGGTCTTGGCAAAAGGTCATGGATCCATCTGTGCACACCACTCGAGTGCTCTCCCACCACGATGCAGGATTGACTGTGGATCATTGAGACGGTGATGGTGTCACTCTCAGCTACAAGTCGTAACAATTGCTCACCAAATTCATGTTCTCAGAGGTGCTGCGCCTGATGGATCCAGACAGGGCTCTGGCAAGCTTGCAAAAGCCTGGGCCGGGCAGAGGTCGCCCTCCCCGCTTTGTTCGCAGTACTCCATCTGCATTCACTGACTTGGATCTCTGACCTCATCTGTATTATCAGGCCTAGTGATCTGTATGCGATGGTGATTGCCGCTTTCCATCGGGATAGCCCTTCAGCTAAGAGCAAGGCAGATCATGCGCTGACTTGGATCTTAGCTCATCTCTACCAGACATAGGAATCTGTTCGCCATTGTGATTGAAGCTTTCGTGATGCTCGAGTCTCGCTCTGCTCCGCAAGATGCCCTCTGGGGTGTGCTTCGGTGTGATGGTCGGCCTCTGCGAAACGCATAAAAGGATGCTTCGATTCTGTTGCCTCCCCAAGAGCAGTCCAAGCTCTCGATCGTATCCTCAGCTGCCCCCATATCAACAATGAAGGGCCTCGCACTCATCTTGGCAGCCCTTCTGGCGTCCCCGATCTCCGCCCGCGTGACGACTGCGGACAAGGCTCCCTACACCCATCTCACCAAGCGCTCCGAGAACTTCAATGAGCAAGTAATCAAACTCGGACCCGAGAGCGCCATCCACAAGAGGGTCACCAAGCACATTCGACCTGACTACAGCGAAGCCTGGGCCAGGAAGAGGAAGCGCGCAGCTGCTAGTGATGATGGATCCGTGACTCAATTTGGATCAGGTGGACCTCAGCCTCAACGTGGTGCCAAGGGAGCCACTTTTTTGCACCCTTCCAACTTTGATATTGACTCTCAGAACCCGGACAACCTCAGCCCGCCTCCTACCGTAAGTATGCTTCTGGCACGCGCGAGCTCATTACCGCCAACCTGACCAGCAACCGTTCTGTCCACCTTGATTCTCTTTGAAAGGACGCCGGCGTCATTCCCAACCTGAAATGGTCATTCTCCCAGAGCAAGACCAGACTCCTGACCGGTGGTTGGGTACGCGAGCAAGTGGTAACTGATCTGCCAGTCTCAACTCAGATCGCCGCGGCCGAGCAGCGGCTGTCGCCCTACGCGTACCGAGAACTCCACTGGCACCGGGTCGCAGGTGAGTCTGCCCTCTGAACATGCTTTCATGCGCGCATTCAATCCACTCAATCAACATCTCGTTTTGCATCCCTCTCAGAATGGGGCTTTGTTCTCAACGGTACGCGTTTTGTGACAGCAGCGTGTCACAAGCTTGGACGGCGGCTGACATTTGGGATCCTTCTGCAGGCACTGTCCGCATCACGGGCAATGACGAGGATGGAGGAAACTATGTCGACGACATCCCCGCCGGAGACCTCTGGTAAGTTCAGGTTCAGCATGCGAGGCCGCATTTGCTTGGACACTGACGACGCCAAAACCCCCCCTTCGACAAGGTCTTTCCCTCGTGGTGTGCCTCACTCGCTGCAAGCTGGTCCAGACGGAGCCGAGTACCTGCTCGTCTTCGACGATGGCAACTTTGATGCGGCCGGCACCACTTTCATGGTAAGTGTTCTAGGCCTGCCGCGTAGGTTGGACGCTGAACTGACTAGAAGCTGACATGAATGCAACCCTATCAACCTGTTAGGTCGACGACTGGATCGCACACACGCCCAAGGACGTGCTGGCTGAGAACTTTGGCATCGACGCGTCTGCCTTTGCCAACGTGACCACTCCAGACCCATACATTGTGCCCGCGGACTCATGGCCAAGCCTGACCGACGCCCAACAAGCAGTGTCAAGCAATCCAGCCGGCCAGACAAGTGCACCGTTCCACTACGCGCTCAGCCAGCAGAACCAGACCGTCGCCCCCGGTGGAGGAGGATGGGTGAAGATCACCGACCTGCGACAGTTCCCTGCGTCGAACACGCTTGCGTCTGCGCTTGTGCACGTTGAGCCCAATGCGATCCGGGAGCTGCACTGGCACAAGAATGCGGAGTGGGGATACATTGTCAGTGGAAAAGGTCGTGCGACTGCATTTGCTGGTGGAGCGACGGCTCGGACTTTCGATCTGCAAGGTGGTGACAGCTGGGTGTTCCCGACGTGAGCAGTGATCTCTACTGCGTGCTGTTCGGCCCTGATGAGGGTTACTGATCCTGAAAGATTCTGACCTCGTGCTTGACAGCAACTACGGCCACTACATCCAGAACATTGGCAACGAGCCTCTAGTCTTCCTCGAGATCTTCCGAGGCCCCAACTTTGGAGACGACGTCAAGTTTGACGACTTCTCGCTGCAGCAATGGCTAGCACTGAATCCCGTGGAACTGGTCGCGAGGAACCTCAACGTTTCGGTCTCGGTCGTGCAGCAGCTTAAGAAGGAGAAGCAGATTTTGGTCGCTGGCAAACAGAACTCCTCCAATAGCACCTCTCCGTAGAAGAATGATTCATCTCTTCCGGCGGTCTGGTTCGCTTCTCCCCAAATGCTCTTTGCTCTCTTCTTTTCTTTTTCGGATTCGTATATGTACCTCTGTACCATTCAGAAATGTCTCTGCTATGCTGTTCGTTCTGACCTTTGAAGCTGACTGTCTGATTGCCAGCAAGAGGGAGACCTGCTGGGAGGGAGTCTCGTGCATATCGGTAGAGTGAGCCTAGCAGAACAATTTGTGAGTGATCTGCAGGATGCTGCCTGGTTCCTCGCTCCTGCAGACTTGCCCCCGTCTCGGCCTGAGGGGCAACAGACGCAGCCGGCGGAAGCAAACATTCTGGATTGCCTGGTGTGCGAGCAAAGTGCCGCCTGGCCCGGACCAACCGCATCTGCATGCCCGCACTCCGCCGGCACACCGTCCATCGGACGCAGGCAGGATGCAACTGCATGCTCGCTCCCCATCGCGTTCAACCTCATGCCGATGAGCAATTCCCACCCCCGCAGTCTCCTCCCGCCCATCCAATGCCGTGTCTGCCTCCAAGCGCCACGCTAACTCTTCCCTCCCAGCCAGTCGAAAGTACACTCAAAGTCTCCATCCGCCAGGAACGCCCTTTCCCTCATCCACTGCTAGCTAGACCGCACACAGCCTCGGGCTTGTGCACGTGGGAGGGGCTGCAGCATCATGCTGAGGGAGCCAGAGACGCAAGAACAGGAAAGCCACCCAACCTTGAGCGTTCTGTTCCCACTCTGAGACGCCCACTCGGCACCTGTGCAGATCGAGGGTGCTTGTTGACTGCACTTTTCTTCTTCTTCTTCCGCTTTCCTTGTCAACTGACGCTGGCACTCTACTCGCACACGTGCGCATATAATTGGGGCATGTTGCCTAGCCTGCTTCGTCTGCGAACCTCTCCCTCCTCTCGCCGCCTTCTTCTGACCTCGTCTTGTTCTGTGCGATCCGACAGCAGCCTTCGACCATCGCTACTATCTGACGAAATCATGCGCAACTACCTCTTCTTTGCTGTGTTCGCCCTCCTGGCCGTCTTGGCCAATGCCTCGCAGTTCCACTGTGAGTGTATCATCGAGACTCCCGAGGGTCCCAAGTCGTGCTGCCCACCCGAGACGTCGACCACCCCGGTGCCTGTGAAGACGACCAAGACCACCACTGCGTCCACGACGCTGATCACGAAGACCATTGGGCCAGTCTGCGACTGCATCGTGCTCACCCCGACCGGCCCCAAGTCGTGCTGCCCGCCCATCACCGTGACCGAGACGGGAACGAAGACGACCAGCACAAAGTCCAAGCCTACCACCAAGACGACGAAGAAGAAGACGACGACGACGACGACGAAGACCACGTCTACTACCAAGCACTTCTCCGCTACTTGTGACTGCATCCGTCTGACTCAGACCGGACCCGTCTCGTGCTGCGGCGGACCCGGGCCTGTCATCATTGACCCCACCCCAAAGGTCACCGCTCTCTGAGTCAGACGGCCCCCATTCCTCGCCGGTATTCAGGTGGCCAAAACTTTGGAGGGCCACGTTGATGGTTATGCGAGACGCTCCTTAGACGGAGGGGAGGCCCACCTGTATTTATGAAAGCCATGTGATCCTTGTTTGCTGTGAGAAATCGAATAGGTAGCAGGAAGAGTTGGAAGGCAGCCGACCGGCTAGACCGGCTCTTGTCGATGGCCGGTGCCGTGCAGACGATGTCCAGAATCGGGGAAATCTTGACAGCTTCGCTCTGGGAAAAGCAAGATCCGCGCCGTCGACCACCACCCCCGACTCTGCCCACGACGATTCACGATGGCGTCCCTGCTCAACCTCATCCCTTCACCCTCCCTCAGCCGGGCCAAAAAGTCACACATCGCCGCTCGTGACGCAGCGCTCACGTCCCGGCTCTCCATCGAAGCCAGCACCACATCCTCTGCAGACCTCGGCGCCGTCAGCTTGGGCCCCAACGATGTCGACATCCTCAGCTCCGACATTGCTGGTCTGACTGCCGGCATCAAGGAGGAGAAGTGGACAGCGACGGAGATCCTGGGCGTGTACATTCGCAGTGCTCGTCGGGCCCAGGCTCGCCTCAACTGTCTCACCGAAGGTGAGCACCCACCCTTCACTCGTCATCATTCGGGTCTCTCTCACACGCTGACCTCCGTCTGACAGTCATGTTCGAGAGCGCCATTGCAAAGGCAGCCAAGCTTGATGCTCACTTTGCAGCGACCAAGACTCTCGTCGGTCCCCTGCACGGCGTCCCTGTCTCCATCAAGGACCACATCCCCGTCAAAGGCTCAAAAGCAACCCTCGGCTTCTCCTCCTGGATCTCCCGCCCTCCCTCCACCAAGAGCGCCACCATCGTAAACGTGCTCGAACACCTCGGTGCAGTGCCCTTTGTCAAAAGCCACATCCCCCAGACGATGATTGCATTCGAGAGCCAGACCCCGCTGTTCGGCACAACAAAAAACCCATACCTATTGGGTCACACCAGTGGTGGATCGAGTGGGGGTGAGGGTGCGCTCCTCGTCGCCGACGGCTCGGTTGCCGGTGTGGGCTCCGACATTGGAGGCTCGCTGCGAATTCCAGCTGGCTACTGCGGCTGCTACGCTCTCAAGCCGACCGAGGGTCGCTGGACCAAGCAGAACCTTGTCAAGTACAGCGTCGGGTTTACCGGGATCAACTCGGTCATCGGACCCATGGGCCGCACAGCAGCTGATGTCCAGCTGATCTTCACCGCAGTTGTAGACGCACTCCAGCCCCCGTCTCCTTCGAGCGGGGTGGAGGAAGGAGTCAGGTACGACAAGTTGATGAAGGAACTCGACTATGCCGGCCCTGTGCCCGCGCCGATTCGACCAGGCTGGGAAGACCCACTGGCATTCGCCAAGGCGCGAGGACGCAAGTTGCGCATCGGATACATCTACACCGACGGCTTCGTCAAGACTACGCCCGCCTGCTTGCGCGCAGTGCACGAGTCGGTAGAAGCCCTCCGGGCCAAGCTTGGACTCGACCTCGAACTCGTCCGGGTCCCCGCAAGCAAAGTGCGAGGTGTGGAAGGCTTCAACATCTTCTCTGCCATCCTCGGCGCCTCGGGTCACTACGCCAAGACGGCGTCGATCCGACCGGGACGGGAATGGCCGATTCGTCCGATTTGGATGACTGTCTACCTGACCCGCTGGCCGCGCTTCATGCTCTGGTTCCTCTCCTTCATCGTCAAGTGGGTCCTTTGGGACCGGCGCATCTCTCAGATCATCCGAACCATGGGCATGAAGTCCACCATCGAGTACGAGAGCTGGATCGAGCGCAAAGCGGACTTTGTGTCCCGGTGGAACGAAGAGGTGTGGGATGGGATGAGGGTGGACGCCATCCTGGCGCCTGTGCATGCCACACCTGCCGTCGCGCACAACGGATCGAGCGACCTGAGCATGGTCTCCTCGGGAACGACGCTGTACAACCTCATGGACAACGCAGTTGCCACGCTCACCGTGACCCGGGTCGATTCCAATCTGGACTCGCATAAGCCTCCGCAGACCAAATCGCCCAAGGCGGCTGCGGCGTGGGCGAGATGGAAGGAGGACGACGAGGTCCAGAGGGAGTGCTCGGGCTTTATCAATTACAACTTGTACTCCCGAGGACGGTACGACGCCAAGAAGATGCATGGCCTGCCCGTCGGCGTGCAAGTGGTGAGTTTTGACTTTTTCCCCCCAATCACAAGCTCGGGTTCTCACGAGCTTGGTCGCCTTGGGCGAGGACACTCTTGACTGATTCCACCTTGGTCTCGTCGACCTCTTGCTACTCCTTTCCTTCTTTCTTCTTCCGACAGATCGCCCGACCTCACGCGGAAGAGACTGCATTGGGCGTGATGAGGCTGCTGGACGACGCCTTGCCCAAACCTGCCGAGCGAGGTGGGCGCTGGAATGTAGATGGCAAGATTGCCAAGCCTGCAGTCGGCTTCGGCCCTGGAACTTACACTGCCGCCGTGTACGGAACTGGCAAGAAGTGAATGCTGGACACCTGTGTGCTCGTATTCTTATTCTGCCCCTTCCATCCCACGGACATTCACACAATCCCATGAGAAACGAACCGATGTGCGTAATGTACTGAGTCTGACATTGCTTAAGAACGAGGGGTTCGAGCGATACAATAATGCGGCAGGGAAAAAAATGCTCAGGTGAACAATTTCGATGAAGAGGTCGAAGAATCGCCATGTTTCTTGAGCACCTTGGAGATCGCGAGTTCAAAGTCTTCATGTGAGACGTCTGTGTATGAAGATCAGGCAAAGCATGGTGAGCTGCCTGTCCAAAAGCCAAAAGGAAGCTGCTTCAAAGCGCAGTCGGAGGTTGCGGACACTCACGTTGTCTCCGTTCTCTCAGCGCATACATGCCCGCCTCGGTGCAGATACCCCGGACCTCAGCACCCGAGCACTGGCCCATTTTCTCCGCAAGCGCACGCAAGTTGATCCCACGCTGCAACGACATTTTTCTTGAGTGAATGCGCAAGATCGAGACACGCGCCTCGGGACCAGGCGGGGGGAACTCGATTTTGCGGTCGATGCGTCCCGGTCGTAGCAAGGCGGAGTCAAGAATGTCGATCCGGTTGGTCGCCATGATGACCTTGATGTTCTTTGTGCCCTCGAATCCGTCCAGCTGGTTGAGCAGCTCGAGCATCGTTCTCTGTACCTCGGAGTCTCCTCCACCCGAGCCCGACTCGCCACGTGACGATCCGATGGAGTCAATCTCGTCCATGAAGATGATCGAGGGAGCGTGCTCACGCGCCATGACGAAAAGCTCGCGCACCATGCGTGAGCCCTCGCCAATGTACTTCTGGACCAGTTCGGAACCGGAGACACGGATGAATTTGCAATCAGTGTGGTGCGCTACCGCTCTCGCGAGGAGCGTCTTTCCGGTACCGGGTGGGCCGTAGAGCAATACACCCTTTGGTTGAGCAATGCCGAGGGCGTCAAACAGTTCGGGGTGCTTGACCGGCAGTTCGATGACCTCCTTGATCTCCTTGATCTGCTTGTCAAGACCACCGACCATCTCGTATGTGGAGTCTGGCACCTTTTCGACCATCATGAGCGAGACCAGGGGATCGATCTTGTTGGGCAAGATCTTGTGGAGCTGGTACGAGTCCGATCGAAGGGCGACGCGGAGGGTGGGTGTGAGGGAGTTGATGTCGATATCGTTGGCGAGGTCGACTACGTATTTGCCCTCGGGCTGGACTTTGACCAAGACCTTGTTCTTGCCCATGACTTTGACTACCTCGCCCACATACGAGCCTGGCTCTTGCAGCAGCTGGAGCTCTTCTCTGAGCAGCCGTACCCGCGCATTGAGTGCATTCCGCTGAGCCTCTAGTCTGCGTAGGTTCTGAGTCTTGTCGTTGATGAGGAGCTCGTACTGCTGAAGCTTGGCTGTGAGGAAGGAAGGGATGCCCTGTGCTGGAGCAGAATCTCTTGCTTGGGAAAGCGTCGGGTCTGTTGAGGAGGATGGCGAGGATGTCGATGCCAGGAAGGCTGACTGCGAGGGTGCCAACGCTGTCATGTTGAATCAGGCGGCGAGGAGGGATGTCTGTCGGTCAGCTTGGATGAGAGTGAGGCGAAGGTGGTCGATGCGCTTTCAAGGGTATGCGCGTTCGCCAATTGCTTGTCTCGGCCGAGTGGAGAACGAAAAGGCTCCGAGTGCCATCGGGCGATCGACACACAACCCGAGGATCGCAAGATAACAGTCGAGCCGCTGGCTGGCTGGCTGGCTGACCTTCCCGCTCGCTGCTGTTCGAGGTCGCGGTCCGCATACATCCAAGGACCAGGAACGGGAATGCCGCCCAGGACCCAAGTCCGACCCTCCCAGGCCCTGCCCGTCAATGCAGCCGCCGCTGGGCCATCGTCCCAGCATCCATCCCAACGAGCAGCAGTAGCGGCAGCCGCAGCCAGAGACCAACAACCCCCGTGGAGATCCTCCCTCGACCTCGTCTGGTCCTACTCCCGCTCACAAGCCTTCTACGGCGACAACATCGGCACCTCCCCTTCCTTCACCGACCGAAGATGGGCAGGTCCACACCGAGCCTCCATCGCAGAAGAACCCTCAAACCCACCCACACCCGCAGACTCCTCAACGAACGAAGACGACTATGACTATGACGATGACGAATACGATTACGAGACCGAATATGACGAAGACGGCGAAGAAGATGTCAATGACGACGGACAAGATGCATTTGACCAACAACAGTACTCTGATGACCCTTCTCTCGACGACCCTGCACACCCACGTGCACAACAGCAGCAGTCAGCAGCAGCAGCAGCGACGACAAGGGGTCGAGGTAGGGCGGCAGCACCACCCTCTGGTCCCACCGGATACTTCTCATCCGATGACGAACAGGATCATCTGGGACGACGACGAAGCAGGATCCCCAACTCACGATCACAAGTACGCGCGGTCCTTGCCCAACAGCAACAGCTACGAGCAGACTCTTCTGCCGTCGAGACGTCTTCAGCAATAAGTGGGACCGACCAGAGCACCGCTTCGGACGTGCTCTCCCCTCCTCTCGCACCCCTCCAAGGTGCAGCTGGAGAGGTGGGAGGATGGGCGGGTGAACAGCTTCCGCCCAATGCCATTCAGCGCGCGCCAGCCACCCACCTTCCACCGCCCATCGACCCCAGTCGCGGCGGAAGACGGCGCTCGCGCAATCCTCCTTCCGCATACCGCGGTCCACGCACTTCAGTTGCCAGCAGCAGCGCGGCAGGAGACGATCAATCTCCTCAACCCCCGGAGCGCCGGGTCAGAGGCCTGGTCAGGAGGAAGAAGAGTTCGGATCGGTATAGCATTGATTCCGACTTCTCCACCGCGCGTCCGACCAGGCGGAATCAACCCCGACCGCAACTGCCGACTCAGTACGGCGCCGTGCCTTCCGCTGATGGTGACCTCGAAGCAGGCCAAGGAAATGCCAAGCCAGGACTGGATCAGCGATGGTCTTCCACCTCGGGCGAGGGAGCGCCTCTTCTCGGTCCGCCCAATTTGTCCAGCTCAAGACATGATCCTGATCAACGCAGATTGAGTCGGATCTCATCGTCCAATCAGGGAATATCTACGTTCTCGACCTCGGTCAAAGCGCCCAAGTTCATAGCCAGTCAGGGGACGAGTACGTTCTTGCAGAGCTGGTTCAATACCTTGAATGCGCTCATCGGCGTCGGGGTGCTGTGAGTGAACAACGACAGGTCGCGTATTCCTTGAGCTCCATCTTGGCTGATTTCCAGCTCTACTTTTAGCGCGCTGCCCCTCGCGTTTGCCCTGACCGGTCCGATCTTAGGACCGATCCTCTTCCTCCTCGCCGGCATCCTAACAAACTATACCGGCAAAGTCCTTGCAAAGATAATGGCGCGCAACCCACAGCTCCGCACCTACGCCGACATTGGCACCTTCGCCTTTGGGTCGTCTGCCCGATGGGTCGTCACTGCCCTGTTCTGTCTTGAGCTCTGGGCAGTCTCAACGGCGTTGCTGATCTTGTTTGGCGATTCGGTCTTTGCGATGGCCAAGTTTGGGTCGCCAGCCATCTGGAAAATTGTCGGATTTGGGATCATCTTGCCTACAGTATTCCTTCCGCTCAAGTTCTTGAGTCCCATATCAGTCGTTGGAATTGTCAGCACCATCAGTGAGTGGCAAGGAGACGCATACATGCGGTACTTGGGTTGGGGTTTTGACCCAAATTACACCTCGCAGCGCTGTTCGTCGTCGTCTTGGCCGACGGTCTCATGAAGAAGGAAGCTCCCGGAAGCTTGTGGCAGCCAAGCGTCGACAGCCTTGGCCCACAGTGGTCGCGCGTCCCTCTCTCGTTCGGCCTCATAATGAGCGGATTTTCTAGTCACCCGGTGATCCCAAGTCTGTTCAAGGACATGAGACAACCTCACCGATTTCCACAAATGCTCGACAGGGCCTACCTCGTCGCGACCGTGATCTACCTCGGCATGGGGCTCGCCGGCTACCTGATGTTTGGTGTCTCTGTGTCGGACGAGATTACGCGAGATTTGGCTCGGACGCCCGGGTTCCCGGCCACACTGAATCATGTCGCCATCTGGCTGATCGTTATCAATCCCATGGCCAAATTTGCGCTCTCAGCTCGACCAATCACGACAACTGCGGAACTGGTTCTGGGCGTGGAGAAGTCGCAAGCACATATTCAAGCGGCGCTTGCGAAACAGTACGAGAGGGAACGTGCCGCCGAACAGGAGGCGGGTGCTGTGGGTCGAGGTGGACCCATCCCGAGACGGAGCTCGGGCGCGCTCTCAAATGCTCGATCGGGAAGTGCTCTGGCCGAGGCTGCTGCTTTGGGACACAAAAAGAGTGCGGAGATTCCTGCCATTCCGGAGGAAAGACGGCGCTCCTTGCGAGGCAAGGGGAAGAAGGGTGTCAATGGCGAAGATGAGCCCGATGGAGATGAGGGAGAGGACGGTGTGGATCAGATGAACACGCCAACGCAGCCTGCTCACTTCCCTCGTCGGCATCCGTTCGGGGCGGAGGACGACCAGGCCGAGGAGGTGAGCACGCCGACTCAAGCTGCACTGTTTTCTCGTCAAAATCCATTCGGTAAAGTTGCGGATTCGGGGAAAGTCAGTTCCAAGCTGGCTGCATCAGGAGCGGATGTGGCTCCTGAGGCGCCATCCGCCAGTCTCAGCGCGGCTGCTTTCGGTGCGGAAGGCGCCAACAAGTCGGAAGTGCAGGCAGCAGTGCCTGCTCTGACTGGCGCGCCTTTAGTCAAGTCACCGCCTCCCTTTGAGATCCCGCTGCCTCCACCCTCAACCCAGACAGGCTCGTCAGACCAGCCCATTCGGGGTGATCTGCGTCAACGCCCTTCCATCATCACCAACACTTCTTCCTCGCGCCACCAGGACCAGCCACAATCACAGCAACGACGAAGCTCGAATGTGCCCTACTCGGAAGAGTTTGTCGAGCGCGCGCTGAACGAGGCTGGAATCAGCACGAGCGAGCTGAACCCACTGGCTGCGTCTGAATTCTCGATGCGGGTGGCCAAGATGACGGCGGGCACGAGCCCTGGCTTCAAGGTCGCAGCTCGAGTGGGCGTGAAGATCGGGATCACGATATTGATCACCTTGACTGCGATATGTGAGTCCTGCATGCTGGATCATTGCGCTGAGATGGAAAGCTGACCTTTTCTCTCTGACTTCGTCTTGTCTCTTAGTGATTCCTGGTTTCGAGAAGGTAATGGCCTTCCTCGGAGCTTTCCTTGCCTTCGCGTCCTGCGTATTTGGGCCCCTTCTGGCGCGTGAGTATTTTCTTTGATTCGATCACGATTGAGAACAAGTCAAGCTGACAATCAGGGCTCTCAAAACTGGATCAATCGACAGACCTGCGCATCTTCCACCGGTCCATGTCCAAGTGGCGGATCGCGGCAGACATCGCCATTCTCGCCGTCTCGTTTGTGGCTGCGACACTTGGCACGATCTGGTCTTTTCTGCCAAGATGATGCTCGCCCAGCCTCCAGTCAAGACTTCAGCTCAATTCTTTCTCTTCTGGAATGCAAATGTCATTGTCAAGTACGATCGATGGAAAGCACTTTTAGGATTCAAAAGGAATCGGTACTGGAGTCCTGTGGTCGTATGCTGCCGAGTTTGTATGAATATTGAACGGGGATCCCAGCTATCAAACAGGACGGCTGAGCTCTGCATCATCCGGAAAAGAGAGGTTGCATTGACTGTGTATACATGTCTGAGGTAACGGAAGCACGAAACGCGAGTCGAGATGGTGAATTACGTCGTAGCTGTTGTCGATCCTTGCTCCAACTGCTCGCCCTGACCCAGAGGCTGAACCCTTCTCTGCATCGGGTCTAGCTCCGGTTCCCAGAACCCTTGGCACGCAGCTTCCACATCGGCCACCTCCTTGGGCACATTGGCCGTCAGGATCAGGTTGCTGTCTTCCCGCACCACAACATCATCCTCAATGCGGATCCCCAGTCCCCAGAACTCCTTAGGGAACCGAGCATCTCCCTGAGGAATGTATAGCCCTGGCTCAACCGTGATCACCATTCCGTCTTCCAGCTTGGCTGAGCGCGAGATGGATGGAGTGTCATGCAGGTCGATACCCAAGTAGTGCCCGATGTAATGTGGGAACAGCGTCCGCTCAAGCGTATCATGGCCCAGAGAGAAACCTCCGATCGCATTCAGCTCGAGCCGGAGAAGCTCCACACTGCGTCGGTGCAGTTCCGAAAGCGAGACGCCCGCACGAGCGTTGACCAGCTTGGTCACGTTCTTGAGTGTTGCCAACACAGCCTCGTACAGATCCCGATGGGCTCCCTGCAGTCGTCCGCCCAGTTCGTGACCGACTGGAAAAGCTCGAGTGATATCCGACGCATAGCCGTCCATCTCACAACCTGCATCAATGCAGACAAGGCCAGAATGCGAAGGTCCGACGAGGTGATCGTTGTTGACGTAGTGTATCGTGCATGCATGCGCGCCAGAAGCCACTACGGGAACGTATGCGGGCCTCTGAGCTCCTCTCATCGTGCACTCGTACTCAAAGGTAGCCTGCAACTGTCCCTCGCTAATAGGGACCGTTTGCCCGTATCTTGCTCGATGTAAGGCGGGGAAGCCCATGAGCTTGGTCATCGCGCTCGCACTGATATCGGCCGCCTTCTTCATCGCTCTCAGTTCAGCTTCAGACTTGCGTACCCGAAGAGCTTCGACCTCGCGAGCAAGCGAGTGACAGCGTCTGGTGTCGCCTAGGAGCTTGACGATGGCTTCAAACTCGGACTTCTTGTTGAAGATATCGTAGCCTGTGGGCGAGGGCGGACTGAGAAAGTTGAGTAGATTAGGTTTGGAACGGGATGCGGACGAGGAGGATGACGTAGATGAGGATCGAGGAATGGTCGGCCCTGTAGGGGGCTCTGTGTAGATGTGAGTGTATCGAGGGAGGATTGATTTGAGGTGGGAAAGCAGGGTCGCAGGGCTCATTTCGATCGCCTTTGGAAGGTTGGAATTGCCAAAGGGTGAGCAGAAATGACACCATTGCTTTTGAATACGGGCATTGGCTCACCTCGTCGGCTCCAAAGATGTCTTGTGCTCCATCGACTCCAGTTCTTGGTCCGTTCCAAGTCTCGTTGTACTCATCGCGAGGTTGCACTGCATGACAGCAAACGTTGACTCAATCTCAGCTTTCCGGCCACCTCTCCGTTTGTACATGTTATCCCTTGACTCACCGAACATAGTCATCTTGTAACCTCTGGGACTGGAGTTCTTCTCCAAGATCACAGCTGCGTCTGGTTCCTGGAAGCCGGTCAAGTACTGCAATTCACAAAACAGGAGTCAGACTGAGCTCTTTACATGCGGGTAGAACCTGCCCAACGAACCCAAAAGTTGGTTTCCTGCCGGAAGCGATAGCTGAAACAGAGGGCAATCATAGTCAGTCAACTAGAGAAGTGCTCTTGAGGACGTGGAATAGGCACTCACAAGATGTTCCCACTCATGGACTTGACTCGACCCGACACGGACACCACCACACTTCCCTCCGGCAGGCGATCCATGAGACTTCGTCTTCTCTGCTCATATTCAGCAGCTGTGATTCCCGGTGTGAGCTCGTCAAAGGCAATGGCGTCTCCTGCTTCATGCTCGGGTGGCTGAGAGAAGAGGTTGTGAGGTCCGCCGTGGGTGGGTGGGAGGAAAGGGTCGAGCCCTTGAGCTGGACGCCGGGGGAAGAGGTGTGGGTGCGTGTGTGGGAGTGGCTGGCCGTAGATTCTGACTTTGCCGTTGGCACTGGGCTTGGAGGAGGCGGATTTCGACGAAGATGCACTCGAGGAGGAACTGATGTTGATGTGTTGGGCCGCACTGGAGTACAATCGCCGCTGGCTGATGATGCTCGATGAAGGCGATGATGACGAAGGACTGGAGGCAGCAGAGCAGATGCGAGCAGCTGCACGCTTGAGCCCAGTCGCAGATGAAGAAGCCGCTGCCGCTGTCATCTTGTTCGTGTTGCTGAACGAGGCGAGATGGACGTCGTTGCTGTCGAGTTGCTCCATCTTTGGAAAATCTCATCATCGATCTCACAAGATTTCGAAGATGCGCACGACCACATTCATCTCCTCGCTCGACCGACACTCTCAAGCAACATCAACCTCGATCAGGCCCAAGATCCGACACGATGGCTCTCCCTGAGCCCGTCATCACCATTCAGCAGCTGACTTCGGAGCGAGTGACATTTATCTTGGAGAATGTCGACCTCAGCTTTGCCAACTCGCTCCGAAGAACGATGATTGCGGATGTACCAACGGTGGCCATTGAATCTGTCGAAGTCAGACAAAACACAACAGTACTGCCAGACGACATGATTGCGCACCGAATGGGCCTGATTCCTCTGATCAGCAAGAACTGTGCGCGGGCGATGCTGAGACAAGAAGACTGCGATTGCGAAAATGAAGAAGGATGCACGAACTGCGCCCTCGAGTTTGAAGTTCGAGCGAAGTGCGGTGAAGGCAAGCTGGATTTGACATCAAAGACGGATCTGATACAGTCTTCTACCTTCGGAGCAGCGAGTGGGGCGCAAATACAGAATGTCGGGCTGCATCCTGCGCTGGCGGAGCACAGGGCGCATGACTTTGGAAAGCCGATCGACTATGCGTCAGGAGAGTCGTCGACGGGAATCGTGATCGCCAAGCTGAGAAAGGGGCAGGAGCTACATCTGCGGTGCATTGCGAGAAGGGTGAGTGGTCCTTCTTTTCCTTCTTTGGGATCTTCAGATTGTTCACAAGCTGATCACCTGCGCATTACATCAGGGCTTTGGGAAGGAGCATGCCAAGTGGTCACCAGTGGCTGCGGTCGGATTTGAATACGATCCTCACAACAAGCTGAGACATACGGCGCTGTGGTATGAGCTAGACGCAAAGGCAGAATGGCCTGAATCGGAGAATGCACAGTATGAAGATCCACCAGAGGATGACGACCGGTTCGACTACAATGCGAAGCCGGAGAAGTTTTACTTTGATGTGGAAACCACGGGCGCAATGGATCCAGCTGAGATCGTGGAGACCGTAAGTTCCAGCCTTACATTCACGACTCGCGATTTGCAGATCTCAGAGAAGGCTGAGCATATCTTGTTGCATTCCTCAATGTATGCAGGCGCTCGACATTCTACAACACAAGACGGCGGAGGTGATCCAAGAGCTGGGAGTGCAGGACGATCTACCGATGATGGACGTCAATGGCGTGGCTCTGGATCAGCCGTGGAACTGAACGCGCTGGTGCACTCAAGGTCAGACAGGGCAAAATCGGAACGCCCAGGTGAGACACCCGAGCCTGACACGACCAACAAACGATCCGAAGAGCAGCATTCATGCATGCCTTGCCGAGGAATGCCTGGACGCGAGGACTGATTGTGCGCTGTCTGCGTCTGCCTGTGCCTCTCAATCGATGCATCGTCACCCGTCCGCACTGATTTTGCAAGCTGGAATGCATGGCTCCATCAGGACTGAGGTGTCGGAAGAATGCATGCGTGTGCCGAACTAGGAGCCGAGTAAGAAAGAGGGCACGCGTCTGTCTCGCGCGCGCGTCAGGGCCCTGTTTTGGGTTTTACATGTCCGTCCCGGCCGAGAGTGTGCCTGAAAATTCTGCGCTGACCACATGGAAATTCACGCCGCCCCGGAGTGAGGCGCGGGTGTGTTGATGCCGGCGCTGCTGCTCAGTCTGACGAGTGACGGAAGATCTTTGCTGACGCGGGTATGAGGCAGACGCGGCCGACGACGACGACGACGACGACGTTGCATAAGAACGAGACTTCCTCTTCATCAAAGGAAGATCCTCTTCTCCGTTCCCCCTCTTTCTGGCTTCTTGCTGCCCAGCCAGCCGCTTCTTGTCTGACTTCTCTCCCTCCGAACATCCATCCATTCTCTCCGGCCTGCTCAAGATTCCCGCGCGGGTCTCAGCTACACAGGAGTCAACGGACGGACCTTTGGATCGAGGAAGCCATCTGAAGGCAAAGCGCATCGAACGAGTGCCCACAACAAGAAGGAACAGCTGTCTGCTCTTGCCCCTCTAGAGCGACTGCCTTCTCGGCCCCCCTCACGTTCACCCAAGGCAAAACGCTCCAAAGCTCGGTCCCCACGATTATCCCCCTCCGTTCAGTCACCAATCTACCTGATCGATCAAGCGACTCTTCGCTCTCCTCCTTCAAGGCATTGGTTCCTGTACGGTCCCGGGATCCATCAAGGAATCGCGATCTCACGATCCTCACCAGAACCACCTTTTGTTGAGACGCCTTAATTGTGCAGTTCTCAGCAAGGTCTCTTAGGGCACCCTTCATTGGTCTCGCTCTCATATCCTTCTCCTTTCTCTCTACCTCTTGGCTTGGGTCTCTTCTTTCTCTCTCTCTCGTCCACTTGTCGTGACGTCGACCGCCCGACTCACCGTCAATTCTCGATCGACCACTCGACTGCCTTCATCCGCCCCATCGCAGACAGCACGGCCTTCTCTTCACACTCCCACATTCTTTTCTATCATCAAGTGAATTGGCCCCAATCCTGTCCACTTGGAGCGCAACTCCCGCCGTCCACGATCATCCGGCGAACTTCAAGATCGGCATCCTTTGATCCTGTACTCGACGCTCACACCCGACTGACGCTTCTTGTCATCCCACTTACACCCTTTTCATCTCGAATCAAACTCTCGCAGTAAGTCTCAAGATTCTCGAGATCGATAATGAGGCTTGGGCTGAACATCTCGTGTCTGTGCAAAGTCTGGTGTCCTGGTCCATTTTGTTTCCTGTTCCCATTCTCGAGTCAACCAAATCGCCAAACGAGCATCGCTGCTCTTCGGCAGACTTCCCACCCCTTGAAAGAGTTCAACGTTGTCCTCAGGTGACCTTCCGCCCGGCCAGGCTGTGCTGCTAGCGCATCAAGCCTCTTCAGACGGTTGATCACCAGGACTTCGTCTTCCCGGGGAACCAAGCCCAGTATGTACGCTCCTGTCGCGGCGGCCGCTGCCGTCTCCCACAACCCTCATCACCACCACCAGTTTCGCCAGTCCTACCCAACCTTGCCCAGGATGGTCGATCGCAGCCGTCATGCGTCGTCCAACTATGCCTTGGTCGGTCCCGACCTCGCAACAGCCGCAGCGCCTATCCCTGCTGCTCCATCGCAGCCCCCCACGGCGTCTTTCCACCATGCTGTCAACGCAGGTCCGGCAGTCGTTCAAGGCGCATACTGGCTGCCTCCTCTTGCACCGAGGCTGACAGCAGCTGCTCCTCGAGCTGCAGCCTGGCCGAATCAAGATGTGCATTATGGCTACAACGGCGCCGCTAGGCATGATCCTTGGGCAACTCCTTATGACGTAGGAGGTGGCCTGGGAGGCTACCAGGGCCCCCACCAGCAGCAGTGGAACGACGGTCGACAGCCCAGTCATGCGTTCCCACCCCATGCTCAGCCACACCAACAACTCGAGCATCAGCTGCTCCTGCACCACTATCTGTCGAAACTCCAGACCCAACACGACTCCTTGTCCAATCGACAACAGACCCAAGCCTACCAACGTCCGCACCACCAGTCGCAGCATCAAGAGCAACATCGCCAGCAGTTTTACAACGGCCCAGCTGGTGGTCCCCAAACCGAGTTCGGAGCATACCATCCACAGCCTCCAACCGTGCCTTCCAGTCGACAGTGGTCTTCCTTCGCCCACGCACCTGCCCCTCGTCATCATTCGGTGGGACCAAGTGACCACACTGGACATGATTGGAACTCGCACGCCGCCCGACAACAGCACGCTCAAGCTAATGCGGCAGCACGTGAGCACCAGGCTCGGGCTAGCTACACGTCCAACTGGAGAGGATCGGAATGGGCCCAGGGTGATGATTGGGCAGAGTCTCGCGGACAGGCATACCGTGAGCAGCAACAGCAGCGACTTGGTTATGCCTCCAGCACCTGGTCCCATAGCAATGGTGCTGGCGCTGGACCGGCGGCAGGGCTCAGTCAGTACGAAGCTCGAGCTGGCTCGAATGCTTCATGGGATCATTCCCAAGCTGCAGACCTCGGAAACGGATTCGGACCCGGAGGCCGTCAGCTGCCTGTGCCTATCGTGTCTCGTCACCATCAGCCTCAACCTCAGCAGCACTACCAGTATCAAAAGCAGCAAGCCCAACCGTATGCCAACGAGCTTGGTGAAGGCGGGGCTTGGTATCATCCGACTTCTCACGGAGGGCCACGCAAGGACTCTGTTGTTCCGAATTTGGCTCTGGTGTCTCCAGCACCGCCGCCCTCGCCCGCTGGTGTGCATGTCAGTAACGGTCAAGGTCAAGGCGCAGATCCGAACGCCAAAGCTGCAAACGGCACCCAAACCGCTGGTCCAGCTCCTCCGTCCCCTGCTACGATTGACAAGTCCTCGGTGCCTATTTACGAGATTGGTGTTGAGCTGGTGAATGCGGTGTGTAAATCTGTGCTGGGCTGTGTGACGAACAATGACAGCCGCGCTGGCTCAGTCGCAACAGAGACGCCAATGGTGATGAGTCCCCCTTCATCCGGGATGATGTCACCCTTGTCCAGGGCGGACCTGTATGAGGTAGCAGACGCTGGACGACCTGGCTGGAACGCTGGTAGGGGGGAGGAAGGTCGTAGCCAGAATCGAGCCCGGCAGGGTTCGCAACAGTCTCGCACCTCTTCCACCTCTCGGCATCGACACGGAAGTCAGACGCAGTCGTTTGGTGGGCTCGGTATGTACCATGCTCGTAGCGGAGATGGCCAGGGAAGTGCAGGCGCATACAGCGGCAGCGCTTCGCTCAGTGCTTCTCAGCTGGCCACGCTTCTGCCGTCCACATCGCAGCTTTCTGCAGTTGATCAGGCGGCGAACAGCTCGGGGGACAGTAGTGGAGAAGACAGCTCGGAACCGGGCACACCTGCTTCGTCCGTCAGCGGAGATGAGCACGATGAATTTTATCCAAAGCCACCAACGACGTCATCGACCATGATGATGCCCCCTCTGTCGCCTCCCAATGATGCCTCTGGTGGTCTGGCAGTGCCCGAGTCAGCCCCGCCCCAACTCCGGACCGCGATCAACCTCTCTTTGGACCAATCGGGCATCTGGGGTCAGCCTGGTCAGAAAGGCTCCTTTGATGCTAAGGCCAATTCGATTGCGCAGGGATGGGCGACAGCCAGCCCTGCCATGGCCCGACCGGTCAAGACCAGTCGCAAGTCGGACTCTCACTCCCAACGCCCTTCCATGATCGGTGCGCTCAAACAGAGTTACTCCTACTCTTCTTCCAAGACTGCGACTCAGGACATGGCCTTCGAAGACGAGTCCGGCAGTGGTACTGCGGTTGGTGGCAGCTCTGGCGATGTTTCGTCTGCTTCTACGCTGATGGCGGATGGACCTCTCGGTCTGCTATCTCCCTCTTGGCCCTGGACGACGGTTGCGGACGACTTCTTCAGCATGCCCATGTGCCACGGCCGCAGGCGCCCGTTCGAGGTTTTCACCATGATGGAGGATGCATTCGTGTTTCGGTCCCATCTCGAAGCTTCCGGTGCAGCCTCGCCCACGCTGCACACGGACATCAAGACTGCGTTTGCCCGATTTGCACATCAGGTACTTTCTCAAACGCTGCTGTCCCCTACAGCGTTTATGCTTGGATTGCTGTACATTCTTCGTGTGCCTTCTCTTGTCTTGGCGAGCGATGGCAACGTCAAGGACGAAGCCCGTGCGCTATTCGCAGAGCCACCTTCTGCAGCGCCTTTCAAGCTCTTCACACTTGGCATGATGATCGCCAACAAGCAATTGGACGACAACACTTTCACCAACCGGACCTGGCAAGAAGTCACCGGCATCCCACTGCCCGACTTGAACAAGCTCGAGCGCTTCTATCTCGAGCGATGCCACTTCGAGATCAATGTTCCTCCGGAAGTCTGGTACGCCTTCCTCGGCCGACTTCGGGACCGGGAGAATGAGAGGAGGGCGCAGGTTGGTAGGGACGCGATGCAATCTCCTCGGAGCATGCTCGCACAGGGCAACTCGCCGACCTTGTCGGGCTTTGATCCAATTGTAAGCTCGAGCACCTCGCGTCGCGTGTCGACCATACTCAAGACGCTCTTGAACGGTGAAGAGTCGATCTCGCCGATCTTGGGCAGCGTGGGAGAGCCGGCTTTGGCTTTGGCTGCGGACCTGCTGAGTGGTTCGCCCGCTGCGGCAGTAGTGGACTACGGCAGAGCGAGCATTGCTGATGACCGCAGCGGATCTACGAGGCTCGCAGACGATCCGCGCTACTCCGCACCCGCATATCATCCGGACGCTGACGTGTGAGTGTCATTCCTTCAATCACCTTCTGAACCTCTTGAGCATGAACTTTTTGCTGATGTCGTTCATCATCGTCTCCAATAGCTTCGATGACGACAGCGGACCTTTCCGGCAACGTGACTATCGACCACATTCGGCCGCCGCCAACGTGAATGAGCTAGGCGCCTTCAGTCCGTTTCAGATCTCTCGATCTCAATCTGACCCGGCGGCCATCTACGCGTGATCGTACCGCAGTGCGACCCATGGCTTTCTGGCTGGCGTTTCCTTCCTATCTCCTCTCAACAAACCACGTCGCGGCTCTCGAATCCTTCTATTCTCAACTGCAGCACCCACAAAAACCCAGAAAACCCCAGATCCTCGAATGCCCCGGCTTTTCGCTTCAGCCTTCCCTTCCCTGGTCGGTTCTATACCATTTCTATAAAGGTGACAGCCGGTTTTGCGCCGTCGCCGCGCATTATACTCTTTCCAACACCATATTATACACTTCGCACCGACAACTCAAAAGGAGCCACGGCGGATCCAGAGGCTCGCCTCGATCTTCGACTTTGCCCCACTCCACACCCGCGGAAGGTTCATCATTGACTTTCCGCTGCCCTTTTCGTTCTTCTTTCTTCGCAACCACTCAACGCCGCTCTTGCTTTGCCTCATCCGTTTTTCGGTTCTTCTCGTCCGCTCCGACTCGGCCTGGCTCGGCATCGAGCGTGGAGCCATGGTCTGCCGTTCCCGTACGTTAGGAACTTCAAACCCTTTTTTTTTTTTTTTCCTTTTCACGCCCATCTCGCTTTCCTCACTCCCCGTTTCCTACTATGGGTGCATAACACTGCCCACTCTCAAAATCACACCGAGATACATTGACGATGACATGGATTTGCAGTGGCGATACATGCGTGCTGGTGATGGATGACGAGATGAGCAAGACAGGGGAAAGCATCGATGTTGGTATGAGGTCTAGTCGGTATCTTCTGAGAAGGTGTCCTCGTCCGTCGATGTTCCTTTGCTCTGCATCCTTGTCTTCGATGATCCACTCTTCTTCACGGTCCCTGTGTTCTTGCGCGGACTCTGAGACGGACTTGTCTTTGTCACCTTACTCGTCCCATCCATGCTCGTCACCTTCTTGGGTCTGCCGCGCTTCTTTGGCGCTGCTGCTGGTGTTGCCGCTTCCTGCTCTTCTCTATCACTCCCGCCCGCCAGCAGTTTTTCTCGCTCCTTCTGGGCCGCTTTTGCCGCCTGCTTCGCGACTTTGGCCTCTGCACGCACCGCTGCTCGATCTTCCGACGTGTAGAGCTTCTTGCCTTCCTTTTGGACACGCTCGCGCAGTCGGTACACGCCTCGGATCACAGATGTCCATGTGCTCAGTCGGTCTTCTGGGTCACTGCCGCTGCTGCTTCTCGGAGGTGTTGCGCTCCGCGCGCTCGATACTCCTGTGCTGATACTCTTGGAACTGATCGATGGAGACGGGTGGCAATGTGCAGATGGACAGTGACCGTACGTGGGCAGGACGTACACCCTGTTCGCTCCCGAAGCGGGGAAGCGTCCATCGTGCTTGCGATCGCGTTCCACCTCTTGAGTCAAAAAGTGGGAGGCCAGACATCGAACGTGGAAGACGCTCGTGCAGGCCAAATCTGGAGAGCGCGAGTGTGTAGTCGGACACAGCGTGTAGCTCAGATGATCCTGCGATCAGAATCCTCAAATTGGTGTGAGCGGCTCAAGCAAAGTTAAATGTCTTGGCTTGAGTGTGGATCAGGAGACTTACCATGAAGTCCACGTCGTCGTTGCAAATGGCGCATTGCGTTCTCAAGTCCGAAGGAGGCAGTTGTGCTTGCTCAGGTAGGATTTCCACATCCTCATCAAAGTCTTCATCTTCATTCGCGTCCTCGTCGTGGGCAGTTGGAGGTTGCGGCGCTTGACACAGCTTTCGTGCCCTTGAGCTCGCCTCTTGTAAGAACCGATCCCAGGACACCACATTTTGATGATTTGTTGATGACGATGATGAGGCTCGCGCTGCTTGTACTTCCAGCGTGCGTTGTAAATGTGTCCATTGTCGGTCTCCGACATCAGCTGTGTCCCAATCGAAGGCAAGAAGATTGGGAGGTTGAGAAAATGAAGAAACAGTATGAGCTCTGGAGGGTGAAGAACCCACCGTCATCAAAGTCCGCATTCTGCTTGGGAGCACGCTTGGTGGGAGCTTTACCCTTGGGCGGCGAAGCTCCGCCATCTTCCTCATCAACATCTGCAAGGCTGGCGAAATGCTGTGGTGCTCGCTTGATCTCTTCCCAGCTGGCGTTCAGAGTCTTGCTGGCGAGGTAGCTTTGATCGGGTTGGATTGAGGAAAAGTGCTCGCCCCACCGAGCAGACAGACCCGCTTGACCTTGTGGTGGTATCGACGGTCCCAAAGTGGAGGAAGAAGCAGTCGCTGCCTGCTTTGCTTTTGAAGCCTCCTTCGCCTCCTTTTTCCGCATACCTTTGGCAGTGCCATCTGCGTCGGTGGCAGGGACTTTGTCAAGACCTGTCGCTTTGAGCTCCTTCTTGACCACGTCTGGATCGCTCGATGAAGTGATGGCCTGGTATTGGTCCAACAGGGGAGTGACGGAGCCGTCTACACCTCGGAACGAGCAGGTCACCGCAGGACTCAGGTTCGAGGGAGCCAAAGCCCGGAAGCGGGAACTGAACCTGGTTCTGTTCGACCTAGAAGCCGAATTGGTGTCCGCATCAGAAGTCCAAGGTGCTTGAGCGTCCAGTCTGTTCCACGCGACCCATGCCCACTCGGCAAAGAAGGTCAGATTGAGATCCCAAGTCGAGAAGGGCTCGGATTGAAGGAGGGCTCGAAGAACTACGATTCGGAACAAGGGCGCAACTGAAGGCGGACCCCGTCTTGGCCGTCTCCTCCTCTTGCGAGATGGGCCTTCTACGGGTGCAGCCGAAGATGGGAACAATTGCGATCCGACTTGAGAAGCTGCCAAGCTCGGATCCGAGGCAGAAGAAGCAGACGACGAGGATAACGCTGGCGGAGTGTGTCTCAAGATGCGACTGAGGTGAGGATGCTGCCATGCCCATTCGAAAGTCAGAGCTGCAATTCTGGATTGAAATCCATGTACGAGCACATCCATTCGCCACGGCCTTCCCTGTCTTGTCCTCTTCGCTCCGCCCAGAGACAGTACTCCATTGTGTTGCTTGAGTCGACGAGGTGGATTCGGTGTTGATCCGACGTAGACGCTGCTCGAGCCTTGGGTCTGGTTGAGCTTCTTGTTGGGAGAGCGGCTCGGTGCGTAGGAGCGGAGGAGGTAGCAGGCGTAGAAGGAAGGGAGGACGTGTGCTCCCCCCGACACGGTCACTCGGACCATGTGTCTTGCTTCTCTTCTTCTGGTTCTCTTGGAGAAGCAATGCTACTGTGGGACAGTCCGATACGACTGGCTGCCTCCTACCTCACCCTCTCCAGAAGTTGCAGCCAGAGATCATCCGCCTTGTCTTTGCAAGAGGTAACGAGGTCTTTCGATGACGGAAGTTGCAATGCAACCACGAATTTCACACGCTCCATCCAGCTTTCTGCACCGCTTCGACTTTGGCCACCATCTCCAAGTAGACAAATGGCCAGAGAGAGAGGGTAGGCCAACATGACATCTCATCGTGACCCGTTTTCACCAGCCATGAGCTGACTGGTTACAGCGTCGAAGTCGAGGGGCGAGACAACCTCCATCGCCGCTCTTAGGTCCCGGACTCACAGATCTTGCGCCAAACCACATGGACAGCACAGCTCATCTCATCCCACCCAGCTTCCCTCGAGGATGCGCAGGTTCGGAACGATACGCAGGCTCGGCCTGCGCACCCGACTCGCCTAAGAAAGTGCAGGCTGCTTCGAACCGCCCGCTCTGAGAAGATGCGGTTGTTCTCCTCCTCTTCCGGCTCTCCTTCCACACAAACCGCTGACCGTCCTGTCCAAGCCCCCTCTTTGTTCTTCTCCCTCTTGATCTTCTGAACTTTCAGCTTTCCAACACGAGATGACTCGACGTTCAAAGCGCCGCCACCGAGCTCAAGCCAGGCCGCAGGCTCAGGCTCAGGCTCAGGCTCAGGCTCAGGCTCAGGCTCAACCTTCTCCGTCTCCTACGTCAAGCCAAGATCCGACTCAGAAGACTGACAGTACACCCCAGGCTTCTTCCAAAGTGGATGTGGCCGAGCCTTCCCTCGAAGAATGCATGGCTGCAATGTTGCTCCTCGACCTAGAAGAATGGCTCAGCAACGGAAGGCACGACGAAGCATTCGCTCTAGTCAAGTCGAGTGTCGATCTTCTCAAGGCATCGCCTCAGCCCCGAACTCTGCAATGCACCAAAGCGCTGGCGGTTGCCCTCTTCCACTACGCATCTATGCTGGACAAGAAAGGCAAGAAAAGGGACGCTTTCGAAGCCATTGACGACAGTGTCCGACTGTGGAAGGCCGCTTCCCACTCCGACCCAGCCACATCCCTACCCAAGCTCGCCGCGGCTCTTGGTGCCCAGTTCAATATGCTGCTGGCGAACGGCAAACCAGAGCAAGCACTCGTTGTGCTCGAACAGTGTATTGCCATGTCCAGGTCTCTGCATCAGGAGGATCCACAGGCTCACGAAGGATCGCTTGCGGAGCTCCTGCAAACCTACGCCAATGGTCTAGATGAACTGGGAAGACGAGACGATGCACGGCTTGCGGTCGAGGAGGGCGTACAACTGCTGAGGATTGCAGCCCGGCGCGATCCTGGCCGATACAAGGCCGCTTTGGCCGTGGGTTTGCTCGATAACACAATGATTCTCTGGAAGCAAGACCGATTCGACGCTGCGTTGTCCCTGGCGCATGAAAGCGTAGAGATCCTCCTGGCTCTCAATCGAGCCAACCCAAACGAGCATCGCGAGAAACTTACAAAAGCCCTCTATTTCCGCTCCTATTTGCAGCTCGCTCGGAACAGGGGCAATGATGCTATGGCTGCAGTCCGCGATGCCATGAAGTTCTGTCAAATTGCGGCTGCAAACCTGTCAGAATTCACAAGAGACCAGGCCTAGTCAGCTGGCTTCCCATCCCTCTTCTCTCATGCTCGCCTCGACTGCCCGCACGTCCGGCCCTGCGGCTGCGCTTGAGGCCCACCAACCTACCAGTGTCCCCACCATTTTTCTGCCCCTTTACCTCTACAAAATCACATAATCTTACTGTCCATTTCTCCCTTCCCCGGCTCGAGTTTCTCCAATCACAACAATTTGGTTCATGCTCCTGCAGAACTTAGTCGAAGGGACGCACGAGGAAGTGCTCTGAAATGATTCTGCACAAGAAGCGTGGGCCAGGTTGGTACAAGATGGTAATGACAAGGAGTAGGTGAAGGTGGAATGCTTTGCATACATGCCTTTGTTCTGGGTGGGTGATCTTTTTCTTTGAGTGTGCTGAAGGGCGAGGATGTGGACGACCTCCAACAACATCCGGACCGTCGTCCACCGCACCGCACTGTTGCATGAATCCGCCTCACCGTTCATGAGCTCACAGAATGCAGCGTCGACGCGAGTGGACGAGACAAACTCGTTTTCATCATCATTGATCTCGTGGGTCCCGGACTTGTGGATCTTCCGCGATAACCACATGGTCAGGACAACTCACCTCATTTCACTCAGCGTACCTCGAGGATGCGCAGGCTTGGAAAGATACCCAGGCTCGGCCTGCGCACCCGACTCGCCTGAGAAAGTGCAGGCTGCTTCGAAGCGCGCGCTTTGAGAAGATGCTGATGTTCTCCTCCCCATCCGGCTCTCCTTCCACACAAACCGCTGACCGTCCTGTCCAAGCCCCCTCTTTGTTCTTCTCCCGCTTGATCATCTGAACTTTCAGCCTTCCAACACGAGATGACTCGACGCTCAAAGCGCCGTCACCGAGCTCAAGCCAGGCCTCAGGCTCAGGCTCACGCTCAGGCTCAGGCTTCTCCGTCTCCTACGGCAAGCCAAGATTCGACTCAGGAGACCGACAGTACATCCCAGGCTTCTTCCAAAGTGGATGTGGCCGAACTCCCGTTCGAAGAAGGCATGGCGGCACGCCTGCTCCTCAAGCATTATGAAATGATCAGCAATGGAAAGCACGACGCGGCATTCGATATGCTCAAGTTGGCTATCGATTTGCTCAAGAGATCAGCTCAGCCCCGGACTCTGCGATGCACCAAAGCGCTAGGGGTTGCCCTGTTCAAATACACAACTTTTCTGGACGACAAAGGCAAGAGGGCGGAAGCGCTGGTAGCTATCGAGGAAAGTGTGCAGACGTGGAAGGCTATCTGTCTCACCGATGCCGCCAATTCCCAACGCAAGCTCGTCGCGGCTCTTAATGTCCATCAAAAATCGCTAGTCGAGGACGGCAAATCAAGGGAAGCACTCGTTCTTCTCGAAGAGTGCATCGACATGCTCAACTGTCTGTATCGGGCTGATCCTCAGACTTACGAAGAATCTCTTGCGCACCTCCTGCAATTCCACGCAGCCGCTCTGGATGGTGTGGGAAAACTTCATGGTGCAAGGCTTGCGGCCGAGGAGAGCGTACGACTGTGGAGGATCGTGGAGCAGCGCAGTCCCGGCAAACACAAGGCACCTCTGGCCAAGGCCTTGCTCTTGTATGCACTGATTCTCAAGAGACAAGACCGATTCGAGGCCGCCTTCCGCGTAGCACAAGAAGGTGTAGAGCTCCTCGAGGCCCTGCATCGGGCCGATCCCAAAGAATACGCAGCGCTTCTCACGATCGCTTCCGACTTACTCTACCAGTTGATGCTCGCTCGAAGCAGCGGCGATGTTGATCTTGGTGCAATGCTGATGGCCGCAGCCATGTCCGCCGTCATGGGGCTCTAACATCGCGGACAGACACACTTCAGAATCGGCCACACTCCCGGCTCAGAGTCGGCCGGCCTCTCGTCCCTCCCATCTGATGCTTGCATCGAAGACCCACCCGCCCTCTCGTGCGGCTGCGCTCGAAGCCCAGCAGCCGACCATTGCCCCATCCTCCTCTGTCCCTTTCCCTCGACCTCATCTCGCTGTCAATCCCATCCTTAAATCGACTCGAGTTTCTTCAATCAAAACAATTTCCATTTTGCTGCAGCGCTTCATTCATCAAAGGTCGGACCAGGAAGCGCACTGATATGATATTGCACCAAAGGTAGGGGGCAAGTTTGCCACAAGATGGTCATTAAGAAGAGTGAGTGAAGGCACGGAATGGTTGTGTTTTGCAGTGGTTTGAACAGAGAAAATGGGGATCTTTGCCTCTGGGTTGGTTCAAGGGCGAGCTATGTGGACGACGTCCAACATTATCCTGACCGTCGCTCACCTCATAGCACTGTTCTGTGGATCGTCACCACCAGCCATGAGCTGACAGACTGCAGCGTCGAGAGGGAAGCACGAGTCAGCCTCTATCACGTCGCTGATAGATCCCGGCTTCCCAGATCTTCCGCCAATCCATATGGTCCGCGCACCTCATCTCGATCCACTCCGCGTGTCTCGAGCCAATGGCAGCGGTGCAGGTGAACATAGCGGTGTGCAGGATGGAAGCAATGCGCAGGTTCGGCCTGCGCGAGCCTGCGCACTCGACCTGCATGAGCGAGTGCAGGTTGCTATATAAAGAGACACTCACGTTCTCATCGCTCCTTTCCCCTCTCACGAAAAGCGCTGACGGTTCCTATTCAGGCCCTATCTGTTCTTTGCACGGCTTGATCTTCTAAACTTTCAACTCTTCAGCACGAATGTCTTCACGCTCAAAGCATCCACTCCAAGTTCAGGCCCCGCCTCAGGCTCAGCCTGATTCGACTGATCAGAACGACAAAACAACTCAGGCTTCTTCTCCAGTGAAGGCAGCCGATCTCGCCTTCGAAGACGGCATGGCGGTGACCTTGCTCTTCAACCTAGATGAGCTGATCAGCAACGGAAGGCACAACACGGCAGTCGCCATGGTCAAGTTGGCTGTCGGTATGCTCCGCAAATCAGTTCAGCCCCAAACTCTGGGATGCACCAAAGCGCTGGCGCTTGCCCTGCTCAGATGCTCCGATCTGCTGGACGACAAGAGCGAGAAGACGGACGCGCTGAAAGTCATCGAAGAAAACGTGAAAATGTGGAAGGCTATCTGTCTCGTCAGACCCGCACATTCCCAACTCAAGCTTGCTGCGGCCCTTGATGCCCAGTTCAAAATGCTGCACAAGGACGGCGAAAGGGAGGAAATGCTCACTGTCCTCAAACAGTGCGTCGACGCGCTCAAGTGTCTGCATCGGGTGGATCCGCAGATCCACGACCGATCGCTTGCCCAACTCATGCATCACTACGCAACAGCTCTAGATGATGGCGGAGAGCTATATAGTGCAATGTTCGCGATCGATGAGAGCGTACGACTGTTGAGGATCGCAAACGGGCGCGAATCTGGCATACATGAAGCAGCTCTGGCGGAGGCCTTGCTTTCTAACGCAATCATCCTCTGGCACCGAGACCGACTCGACACTGCCTTGTTCGTGACGCAGGAAAGCGTACAGATCCTCACAGTGCTGTACCAAGCCAATCCCGACGAGCACGACGAGAACCTCACGTCGGCTCTCCGCTTGCGCTGCTTTCTTCTGCTTCAACGAAACAAGGGCAACGATAATTTCCTTGCGATGCTCGATGTCAAGGAGATCTCTCGGATCGTGGACAGGCGCACGTCAGGATCGACTTGAGACCAGGCCTGGGAGTCAGCTGGCCTTCTCACTCTCTCCTCTCATGCCTACATCGAAGACCCGCCCCCCGTCCTTACGCTTGAAGCCCACCAATCGGCCATTCAGTCACTCAACCATCCGATCACCCCTCACCCCTCACCCTGTTCTGTCCCCTCACCGCTACATCATCTTGCTGTCGACGCCTCCCGTTCACCTACAAGCTCTCGCATACTCGAAACAAAAGTTTTCTCAGTTGAAGTGCAGTTTGAAGATACGAAGTATGAAAGAACGGGCTGCATTGAGGGAACAAATTGTGCCAGGAATACATTTGGCTGACAAGTGAACAGTAGAAACCTGAGTATGAGGTAGGTGTGATGCACTCACCTGATGCTGGTTGGGAACCAATGAGATCTGTAAGAGGTGGTGGTGCTCGGGAAGAGAACGCAAAGGAAGAGAAGGGACCAAAACGAAAAGGCCCCCGGGTAGTCCCCTTCAGTCTTACTTCGCGAAGGCAAGCTGGAGAGATGGGCAAGGGATGGCGACTGCCTTTTCCGTTCCCGGTTTTTTTTTTTACTCACAGTGGAGGAGTGGCATTTGCAGATAATAGTGAATGAGTCGAGTGGTTGGGGGAAAGGAAGGAGTGAGGGAAGGGGAGAGGTGGTGGGTGAAGAGAAGAGAGGGACGGGGGGCAAGAAGAAGTGGGAACAAGGGTCTCCTTTTATGCCTTTTCGTCGCCTCTTCGGTCCTGCTGGAGGCCTGCTGCGGTACCATAGGGGAACGAAGGGGGAACAGGCATCGAAGCACTGTCCATCCGGCTGGGTGCGCCAGATCTCGCTGGCCTCCTGCTTCCAGAACCTCGCCTGCATGGTCCGAGCTAGGGCTGCATGGCTATCTATCTCTCAGGCGAGGTGGTAAACACGCAGCGGTATGTGGCCTACGTCGCTGAGGTGCCTGTAGTCAAAAAGCGCGTCAGACGCAAACATTGTGCAGGATGCTACTGCGTAACAGGAAACAAGCAAAGAGAGAGTCGGTGAGCACGTCCGACGGCTCGCTTCACAGAGGTGCGAGTGTGTGCATGTTCAAGGAGATGCCCCTGATGCTGTGAAGAAAGTGAAACCGACTTCCCATGCTGCAAACAAGAATGTTGAGCGATATCTCCCTGTCGCGACTGGGAGTAACTCCACCAGCCGAACAGCATACACCGCAGAGAAGCCACGGGACTGTCTGCCGTGGTCAGCGCGACATGCTGTCATAGGAGGTCCCAGGTGCTGGATAGCTGCCCAGACTCTCATCTTGCGCCGCGGCATATCCGCTGAAGGATGGCCTGAAGTGCCTGTTGCTGCAGAGGACCAAGGTTCCAGAGCACGACGAGGAGGAATGCGCGACTAGGCATCTGTTCCCTTTGTTTCTGACAGCTCCACCGTGGGAATCCCGATCAGGGAAGAGTTGTGAATCGAGCCTCCAGCCCGTGGGATGTGGAGGTCGGAGTTCGAAGTGACTTCTTCTCGAGAGCATGATTTTGTACCACACTCTTTTACTTAGTTACTATCACGCATTCAATCAGATCCAAAGTCTCTCTCTTGAATCTCTGCATTGCGTCTGCCGACACATAGCTCTCCTTCCTTCTCTGCCCATCTGTGAGTAGGCTGGAGCCACTGCGCTCACTCAGGTGCCTCCTTGGCTTCCTGGCTGAAGTACAACTGGTTATGAGCCCAACGACACTCAAGCTGTGTTAGGAACCATGTCCGACATCAACGAGCAAGATCCCTCATCTCGGTCTGGCGCCACGGTTGCGCGCGATGCCGGCATCGACGCACCGATGACCGACATGAAGATCCTCATTGACGAGTACGTGGAATCCGGCATGACGCGCATAGAAGCGGTCGACAAGGTCGCGGCATTGTGGTTCAAAGCTCAAGTCTCCACACGCGCGACTTTCCCCCCGCATCAAGAGATCGAGTCCGCTTCGGATGCGGATGCGGCATCGGACATCAAGCCCAACCGGGCTGGTGGTGGGCGCTCTCAGGTCGAGCAGCTCGAAGATCAGAAGAGGGTTTTCACCTCTCTCGAGAAGCTCAACGGACGCAGCAATTGGACGCACTGGCGTGTTCAATTTACGAACCAGCTCGCCAACATGCCCCTAGCGTTGGAGCATCTATACGGGAACGAGCACGAGCGCGACTGGACGGTTCACGGATCCAGAACGGCTGCGTACAGCCACGAGCTCGATGTTGCTCTCGGTACGCTCCTCGTTTCCACTTTGAGCATCACCGGTATGACGCCTATTCTGCTTATGCAGCGCAAGGGCGAGAAGCGAGCGACGGAGTTCTACCGTGCTCTCAAGCAGCAGTACGAGCTTGCCGATGCGGCCACGGCGTTGGAGATCCAGACCACGCTTGGAAATCTGCGTCAAGGAAGCCACACCGTTGCCGAGCTCAATCAGACTCTCAATGTGCTGTTCGCACAGGCGGTTGGTGCGGGACTCGAGTTCACGGAAACGCAGAAGGTCACTTTCCTCTTCTCGTCCCTGCATGATCGTTTCTCGAACTTCATTCAGACTCAGAACACCTTCCGCTCCAATGGCTTTCCGGACAAATTCAATCATCAGATCGCTCTGTTGACCGGTGAAGAGTCTCGCTTGAACACCCTCGCTCGTGGTGCACAGAGTGCACAGGCACTCTCGGCTAGGGCGTTTGCGACTGCGCTTCAAGGCTCCGGCCAGTTCTCCTCGCGTGGAAGGCCTAGAGGAGGAAAGAAGAAGTCTGGTGCTGCTCGACGATCAGGCAAGTGCCACAATTGTGGTGATTCGTCTCATTGGAAGGCAGACTGTCCTCTTCCACCTCGCCCGCGTGACACGAAGCCTGGTCCTGAAGCAAGCAAGGCCTCCTCGTCATCTGCCATCGTCCCGTACACTGGCTCTCAAGAGCGCAAATAGGATTCGGTTGCGACGGCCGTCGCCTACTGCACGGGCAGAGGCCCGTCGCTCCCTGGATCTAACTCTGTCTGGATTCTCGATAGTGGAGCCTCTCACCATATGACCGGAATCAAACGTCACTTTTCTTTCTACCAGCGTGTGCGTGACGGCACGGTTCTGGTCGCTAGTGGAGAGGAATTGGCAATTGCAGGCAAAGGAACGGTGACGATTGCGGTGACTTCCGAGCATGACGTTCAAGATTTCAAGCTGCGGAATGTTCTCCATGTTCCCAAGCTCGCTGTGAATCTTCTCTCAGTGCCGACTCTGCAGCGTGGCCATTTTAATCTGAACTTTGACTTCAGGGGAACCACCATCACGGCTCCAGACGGCACGGTGACAGTCACCCGTTTTGACCACGATACGGGAACCAACGTTCTCGAAGATGCGCCCAACCAGCCACAAGCATTGGCAATCACGTTGCCTGGGCATGCGCCTGCCCACGGGGCAGGCAGGAATTCTGCAGCTGCTGCTGACACCAACGACGACGGGACAGCACGCGCAGACGATCAAGGGGCGAGTGGTGAGGACGTCGGTCAAGCCCACTCACACTCGCCGACTGCGGATGAGACCGCCTCAGGCGGGACAGAGCAGGAACCCTCACGAGTAAGTCGCGGGGAGCGCAGGAGCGCGGACCCGGACACTACGATCCTCGCGAAGTCAATGTTGACGAAGACTTTGCGCGAGGTGTTGCTCTGGCATCGGCGTCTCTGCCACCCTGGCGAGACGGCCTTGGTGCAGTTCAACAAAGCCACAAAAGTACTCAAGCTCGACCCACACCTTGTTCCCCGTGTGATCAAGGAGCTGCAGAAGTGTGACACCTGCATCGAGTGCAAGATGGCCCGACTCCCGTTTCCAGACTCGGCGCATCGGGCGGAGCAGCAGCTCCAGCTGGTACACGTGGATCTCATTGGACCGATCAGGTCCGATTCCCCTCACAAGTACGTCCTCGTCATCCTCGACGACTACTCTCGCAAGGTATGGACTTTCCCCTTGGTCGATAAAGGATCAGCCTTTTCCTGTCTCAAGACATGGACGATCGAACAGGAGCGGCAGTCGGAGAGACCTCTGAAGGTTCTCCGCACTGATGGAGGAGGAGAGTTTGCCTCGAGAGCTGTGGAGGAATGGGCGGCATCGAAGGGGATTGTTCGACAATACACGGCACCTTACTCAAGCTTGCAGAACGGCGTGGTTGAGCGCGCAAATAGGACTCTCCAAGATCGCATGCGGACGATCCTCCAAGCCTCAGGTGCTTCTTCTGCATTTTGGTCTCTCGCAGTCCAGGCAGCAACTTACACACTCAACCGCACCCCTCACAAGGCTATCGGCTATCAGCTTCCGGAATCACGATGGTCGGGACAACCTGTGGACATCTCGTTGTTGCGTGTGTGGGGTTGCGTGTGCTGGATCAAGCAGCATCGGACTGACGAGGGCAAGCTCCGAGCACGAGGCGTGCGCGGGATGTTTGTGGGGTACGACCACCAACACAAAGCGTGGCTCGTCTGGACCCCCTCCAACACCAACAAGCCGTGCCAGTGGTCCCGCGATGTCGTCTTCGACGAGACACGTCGGTTCTGGGATGTCATGCTCAGCGAGCAGGCAGCAGGAACAAGCCCAGTCGAGCTCTCCGATAGAGCATGGGAAGAGATCACAGGCGAGCGAGACCAGTCTGAGACTGTGACTGTTGCTGCTGAACTGCCTACGGGCTCCTCTGATGCGTCTCCAGACTCTCGGCATACGCCTGTCCCTCCTGCCGTCGATACCCGGCCAGCCGCACCCCCTCCTGATGATCCGTTGGACGACCTACACTCATTGTTGTCTCTGGACGACATTTTTGCAGCACCACTTGGCAGTGAGACACCACCGACCGATCCCATCTTCACGTCAGCAGCCACACCTCCACCCACTTCACCCCCACCAGCATCTCCTGCTCCTCCGGTCTTCGACTCCCCAGCATCTCCCTTCGTCGAGGATCAGCCTGCTGCTGCTGTCAGCGAGCGGCAGCTGCGAGCAGAGCGCAGACACATTCAGCGCTTCGGCGATGCTCGAGCTGTTGCCCTTAGCAGCGTCGCCCTCAACACTCGGTCCCTGGAACAACTTCGGACGAGCGCAGACGGTGTGCTGCTGGAGCCACGGAACCGCAAAGAAGCAATGAAGAGGAGTGACTGGGGTCGGTGGGAGCAAGCAGAACGAGAACAATACGATGCATTGATGGCCATGAACGCTTGGGAGGTTGTTGTGGTACCAGATGGAGCCAACGTGGTGGGATGTCGGTGGGTGTACAAGTTGAAGCTCGACGAGTTTGGAAACGCCGCTCGATGGAAGGCCCGACTTACGGCCCAAGGATTCTCCCAGCGGCAGCACGACGACTACGAGCTCACCTTTGCCCCCGTCGCCCGCCTCGATGCCGTCCGGCTGTTCTTTGCCATCGCTGCCCACCTCGGACTCAGCGTCCATCAGATGGACGTGGTCACTGCCTATCTGAACGGTGTCCTTCACCATACGGTCTACATGCGCCAACCTCCTGGGTTCCACGTTGGTGGACCCAAACACGTCTGCAAGCTACTGGTCCCACTGTACGGCCTCAAGCAGGCTGGATACGAGTGGAACGTCTGCCTGCACGATGTTCTCACCAAGAACGGCTTCACGAGATGCAAGTCTGAGCGCTGCATCTACGTTCGAAACACTGGTGATGTGGACTTTGCGTTGATTCTCGCTTATGTTGACGATCTTCTTATCTGCACCAAGCTCGAGTCGAGCATGAAGCAGATCAAGGCGTTCATCAACACGGCCTTCAAATGCACAGACTCCGGTCCGGTTAATCATTTCCTTGGCATGCGCATCACATACGAGCCTAAGATTGGCAAGGTTGCTTTCTCCATGGCTTCATATGTAGAGGCCATGCTCGATCGCTTCCGCGTCGAGAAGACCGCCGGCTCTGTCACACCACTTCCACCATCAATCCCTGCTCGCACATCAAAGGAGCAGCTACCCCAACCCGAGCGCGTGCGCGCTTATGCGCAGCAAGTTGGCTGCATCAAGTGGCTTGCGCAAACTATACGCCCTGATCTCACCTTTGCTGCTGGTTGTTTGGGCAGATTTCAGTCCAATCCCTCGGTCGAACACGAGGAATTGTTACGAAAGACCATGCGTTACATACGGCGCACAAGGTCAATCACACTCATTTATACACGAGCGTCTCCCTCAGTCGGTCCCCTCGTCGGCTTCTGCGACTCAGACTTTGCCGGTGATACCCTGTGACGAGGGAGCAAGGAGGGAGGCAAGGTGGCGGAAGAGCAAGGTAGAAGAAGAGGGATGAGATTGGGTGTGAAGGTCTAGAGGTCTGAGTGGTCCGGGTGATGTGGGTGATGATCTAGGTACAGGATCTGAGTGGGAAAGGGGGCTGCTTATATACCTGAGAGGTCGGGGTTAGCGAGGAAGAGCAGCGAGGAAGGGAACGTGGTCGGGAAGCTAAGAGATCAGGGCACGAGAGCAGAGGAACTGAAGGGAACAGGAAGGAACAAGGCACGAGAGCAGGGAAGGGAGATATCCGAGGGGGAACGTGGCCAAGACGCTAAAAGGCAGTCGCCGATGAGTCGCCGAAGATAGCTGGCCGGTTTGCCGTGCCAAGGATTGCGTGATTGCCGCTTGTGGCGTGTGCTGACGTAAAAGTCTCCGTAAATCTCCGTGAATTACGTAATGACTCCAAAAGGCTCCGAGAGAGTCAGAAAGGCTCCGAGAGTGATCAAAGCCCAAATACCGAAGTAATTGCCGAAGTAAGGAGTCAGCCGTGTTACACTTCCCCCCACCTAAAATGCATCTTGTCCTCAAGATGCTGTGGACCGGGGTTGAGATTCGAAGGCGTCGATGAGCCGTTGAGAGTGCTGAAGGTTTCCGGCGGGCTCCCAAGTGGCGTCGTGGAGAGGGTATCCGAGCCACTTGACGAGGTACTGAACTTGTCGACGGTAGGTACGTTTGTCGAGGATGGATTCAACTTCGAACTCGGGTTCGTTGTTGATGATGTCGGGCGGAGGTGGAACTGGAGAACGTGGGATCGCGGAACCGGAAGCTGGGTCGTGATAGGGTTCGAGCATGGAGACGTGGAAGACTGGATGAAGCGCGGACATAGAATCGGGAAGGTCGAGCTTGTATGAGACGTTGCCGATCTTGGACAGGATCTTGAAAGGGCCAGCTCGTCGGAAATCGAGCTTCTTGGAGGGCCGGGTGGTCTTGATGTTCTCGGTGGAGAGCAGAACAAGATCATCGACCTGGAAGTCAAGGTGGGAGCGATGCTTGTCTGCGTTGTCCTTCTGATGAGTTTGAGCTTTGACGATGCGATCGTGCATGTCTTGATGAAGGATGCGGAGGTCTTCTGCCAGGTTGACGGAAGCAGGAGCTGGGACCGAGATGCCAAGAGTGGAAGGCGTCCGAGGATGTCGTCCATAGTTGGCCTGGAAAGGAGAGATGCCAGTAGTTGCAGAAGGTGCATTGTTGAATGCAAACTCGGCCATGGGCAGGAGTTCGTCCCAATTGTCTTGGTCGTAGGAGCAATAGGGTCGAAGAATGTGCTCGAGGGTGCGATTGGTACGTTCGGTCTGACCATCGGTTTGAGCATGGTAAGCCGAGGAGATGTTGAGCTTGACACCGAGGATCTTCATGAGAGATTGCCAGAAGGCGGACTTGAAGCGAGGATCGCGGTCAGAGACAATGGAATCGGGAACACCGTGGAGGGCGATGATCTTGAGGAAGAGCTTGGCAGTTGCCATAGCGTCAAGACCATCCATGTTGCAGGGCAAGAAGTGAGCCATTTTGCTGAAGCGATCGACGATGACGAAGATTGCTGTGTGGCCGGATGAGGTCTTGGGCAGGTCGGTAATGAAGTCCATAGAGACCGAAGACCAAGGGCTGGAAGGAGCTGGGAGGGGATCCAAGGCGCCATAAGGCTGATGCGTCGGAGGCTTGATCCGTTGACAAAGGTCGCATGTCTTGATGTACTTGCGAATTTTGGAGTCCATACTCGGCCAATAAAAGGCTCGCATGATGGTTGACGAAGTCTTGTCCACACCAAGATGTCCACCAAGAGGACTATCATGATGTTCTCGGATGATCTGGAGCTGAAGGGTCTCGGTTGGGACGAAGATTCGACTGTCGTTCTTGAAGATCAAGTCGTCTTGAAGGATAAGTCCACGAAGCTGGACATGTTGTGCTCTGGATCTTGGCAGGTCGGGATCTGAGAGTAGGCGATACTCATCAGAAGCTGGAGTGGCTTGCTTGATATCGTTGAGAAGCGAAGACTGGGCTGTGGATGTTCCGAGGGCATTGATTTGAATTTGCTTGGCCGATGAATCGGATACCGAGGTGGATACCGAAGTTGATGAGGCCGAACCAGGGAGAAGACGAACGATGTTGATGTAATCTGGACGTCTGGACAAGGCATCAGGGACGGAGTTGGAAGGACCAGGAATGTACTTGATGGTGTAGCTGAAGTTGCAAAGGAGTTCTTGCCATCGAGCTTGGCGTTTGTTGAGCTCCTTCTGGGTCTTGAAGTACTGCAGGGAGTGATGATCCGTGAGAACCTCGAAGTTTTCGACGTCCTCAAGGTAGAGGCGCCATGTCGAAAGACAATGAACAATGGCGAGGAGTTCCTTTTCCCGGATCGGATAGTTGCGTTCGGCCGGTGTAAGCTTGCGAGACTCGAAAGCGACAGGATGCCAGCGATGGTCGAACTTCTGTTCGAGGACACCGCCGATGCCGAACTCGGATGAATCGGTGGAGACGCGAATCGGAAGGTCAGGACGGAAGATACGCCGGACTGGAGCAGACTGGAATGCTTGCTTGAGGGTCGAGAAGGAATGATCTTGCTCGGGACCCCAAGCAAAAGGCAAGGACTTGGTCAAGAGTCGGGTCAGGGGTTCGGCGATGGTACTGAAGTTCTTGATGAAACGTCGGTAGAAGTTTGCCATGCCGAGAAAAACTTGGATGTCGCGAACACAGGTCGGTGTTGGCCAGGACTGGATGGAGTCGGTCTTCTTGGGATCCATGCTGACGCCGTCAGCGGAGACAATGTGTCCCAAGAACTCGGTGGATGTCTGGAAAAGCTCGCATTTCTGCCGAGCTGCGTAAAGTTGTTCTTCTTGAAGAATCTTGAGTACTTGAGAGACGTGTTGCTTGTGCTCCTCGAGAGTCTCTGAGAAGATCAGGATATCGTCAAGGTAGACGATCACGAATCGATCCAAGAACGGCCGGAAGAGGTCGTTCATGAGTCGCTGGAAAGTGCCGGGAGCGTTGCACAAGCCGAAAGGCATGACAAGGCATTCGTAGTTGCCGTATCGTGTCTTGAAGGCGGTCTTGTGAACGTGATCTTCGAAAACTTGGATTTGGTTGTAGCCGCTTTTGAGATCAATCTTGGAGAAGAATCTCGCACGACGGAGGCGATCGAGAAGATCATCGATCCTAGGCAGGGGATATCGATCCTTGATGGTTTGCTTGTTGAGCGCTCGGTAATCGTAGCAGATGCGCAGCGAGCCATCCTTCTTGGGAACGAACAGGACAGGAGATGCGTATGGAGACGCGCTAGGTCGAATGCGACCGGCATCGACTTCTTCTTCGATGAAGTCGCGAAGTGCTTTGAGTTCCTTGTCCGAGTGTCGGTAGAGTGGGCCGTTTACGGGAGTAGAACCAGGTTGTTCGTCGATACGATGCTGTACTCGACGGTCAGGTGGAAGACCGGAAGGGAGTTTGTCGGGAAAGACTGTCTGGAAGCGATCGATCACAGCTTTGGCCAGTTTGGCGAGAGCTTCTTCGGTCGGACTGGAGCTAGAAGGCTTAGGTGCCGGAGTGTCTGGAGTTGCCTTGACGTAGGCAAGGTAGATCTTGTCGGTTCGAGCGAGCTTGTTCATGGTTCCTCGAGAGACGACCGAGATCTTGATCGGAGGTGCAGGGCTAGGCATGGATTCCTTCGGCGCTGAGATAGCCTTAGGACTGGAAGAGGGCTCCTTTGGCGCTGAGATAGCCGCAGGACTAGGACTAGGTTCCGTTGGCGCTGGAATAGCCGCAGGACTGGGATTGCATCGGAGGTATCGGACAATTCCTTTCGTCCAATCGATGTCAGGGTTATGACGACTCAACCAAGGTCGTCCAAGGATAACGTCGGCATGCTGAAGAGGCGCGACTGGGAAGTTGATGGTTTCGGATCGAATTTCGGATCCGGCAGAGAACTTGAGGTTGGCACTGAATGCAGAGTCCAAGCGGACGACGTGTCCGTCGGCGAGCTCGCATTCGACTGGGGTTGGCAAGGGAGTAGTGGGTAGCACTCGATTCCAAATGAAGTCTTTGGAGATGAGGTCGTCCGAGGCTCCACTGTCGATGAGCGCGAGAGCGTTCATCCCGGACAAGGTGACTGGGAGGTAAAGAAGTTGTGATTCGTTTGACGGAAGTGGCTGAGACGTCTTCTTCGGGGCTGAGGTACTGGTAGCAGGGGTTGTAGCTTTGGGGAGCTCTTGACGCGGTGGAAGTTTCTTGGATGTCTTGGAGGAACTTGGAAGAACTGTGGATCGTTCTGCTGAGGTCGGGAATCGAGAGGCAGACGACGATCTTGACGAAGACAGAGAGATCAGGGTAAATTTGGTGACCGGACTGGAGAGGACGTGAGTATGGCTTGATGGTTGCCGGACGGCATCAAGCCGATTCAGTTTTCCGACTTGGAAGGGTTCTTGACAGGGCAGGCGTTGGCGATGTGACCGGGATTGCCGCAGTAAAGGCAAAGATTGTTGTCACGACGACGTTTCTTCTCGGCTTCCGTGAGCGGACCACGACGCTGGGTAACGTCAAGCTGCATGGGAACGGGACCGGAAACGACGGGCTTGACCTGAACAGGGACTTGGACCGAGGTAGACTTGAAGACAGGCTTTGGCTTGAGCTGGATGGAACCTGCTTGCGAAGAAGACTTGTTGCGGCGTTGAGCGAAAAGTCGAGCGTCGATCTGATTGGCAAGCTTGACAAGGCCGTTGAAGTCGTCGGACTGGGGCAAGAGAGCAAGCTGGTTGAGAACATCGTCCTTGAGACCACGCTTGAAGTGGTGCATCTTGGTTTGATCCGTAACGTCGAGATGACTGGCGACGGCCGTGAACTCGGAAAGGTACGAGGAAACCGAAGACTTCTGCTGGAGAGCGTCCCATTTCGTAAGCCAATGGTCGAGAGGATCGATCTCGGCGAAGTTGATGTGAAGTTGCTCTTCGAAGTCCGGAAAGGTTGACCAAGGTGCGCCCGAAGGGGATTCATCGAGGGTTTGGTACCAGGTTCGAGCCGAATCTTTGAGGAAAGAGGCGGCAAAAATGATCTTGAGTTCTTCGGAGGGGTACTTGAGGGGATCGACCTTGAAGTGTTGTTTGACATCGTAAAGGTAGTCCGAAAGTGCGCGTGTGTTGCGAGAGCCGTTGAAAGTTCGAGGGTCAGGGAGCTTGGGAGCTTTGACCTTGTGTACCGAAGGTCGAGCAGCTGCAGCACGGGCAAGTTCGAGTTCCGTGTTGAGCTGGTCGAGAAGAGCGCGAGCTTGAGGAGAAGCCGCCTCGTAGATGTCTTGAGCCGAGGGAGAAGTTGGATCGAAAGAGGTAGATCCGCCAACGTCGTTCGGGAGGACGAAGACCTGGAAGGGAGTCAAGAGGAACCGGAGGAAACGAGGAAGGACCATGTTGTCGAAACTCGAAGTCGATAGACCAACAAGTCAAACGTTGATTCGGTGTCGGACGGTCGTGCAGGTAGTACCGCTCGCAATTGAGACAGAAGTGACCCCACGCCAGAACTCTAGCCTATGTCAACGAGTGAAGTGAGGGAATGTCGAGACGAAGTCGAAGTCGGGACCGGAGGGACTGCGAAGCTACCAAGTGTGACGAGGGAGCAAGGAGGGAGGCAAGGTGGCGGAAGAGCAAGGTAGAAGAAGAGGGATGAGATTGGGTGTGAAGGTCTAGAGGTCTGAGTGGTCCGGGTGATGTGGGTGATGATCTAGGTACAGGATCTGAGTGGGAAAGGGGGCTGCTTATATACCTGAGAGGTCGGGGTTAGCGAGGAAGAGCAGCGAGGAAGGGAACGTGGTCGGGAAGCTAAGAGATCAGGGCACGAGAGCAGAGGAACTGAAGGGAACAGGAAGGAACAAGGCACGAGAGCAGGGAAGGGAGATATCCGAGGGGGAACGTGGCCAAGACGCTAAAAGGCAGTCGCCGATGAGTCGCCGAAGATAGCTGGCCGGTTTGCCGTGCCAAGGATTGCGTGATTGCCGCTTGTGGCGTGTGCTGACGTAAAAGTCTCCGTAAATCTCCGTGAATTACGTAATGACTCCAAAAGGCTCCGAGAGAGTCAGAAAGGCTCCGAGAGTGATCAAAGCCCAAATACCGAAGTAATTGCCGAAGTAAGGAGTCAGCCGTGTTACATACCCAGACCCGGCGGTCCACAACTGGTTTTGTTTACTTTGCGTTTGGCAATCCTGTCACTTGGACGAGTCGCCTTCAGCCCACCGTCGCCCTCAGCACAACAGAAGCCGAGTACATGGCGCTGTGCGAGGGCATGCGCGAAGGTCTTTGGTTGCGATCCTTATTGCGAGAAATCGGCCTTTGGAAAGGTGGTGCAATTCCTCTCTATACGGACAACGACGGCTGCCGCGCGCTAGCACACAACCCGGACGATCATCGTCGCAGTAAACACATCGACACAATATACCACCGTGTGCGAGACTGTGTGGACGATGGTGACCTGACTGTGGCTCGCGTGGACACGGCTGAAAACCCGGCCGACATCTGCACTAAGGTGTTGCCCGGCGTTAAGATGAGCAACGCAAGATCACGACTTCACTTATTCAGCCATGACAACGACCAACAAGAATGACCGGCATACTCATCCCAACGACATATGGACCGATGCTACACCTTCACCATGGACCTACACACCAGAATCAGTCGACTTCGAGGTGGGAGAGTTGTGAATCGAGCCTCCAGCCCGTGGGATGTGGAGGTCGGAGTTCGAAGTGACTTCTTCTCGAGAGCATGATTTTGTACCACACTCTTTTACTTAGTTACTATCACGCATTCAATCAGATCCAAAGTCTCTCTCTTGAATCTCTGCATTGCGTCTGCCGACACATAGCTCTCCTTCCTTCTCTGCCCATCTGTGAGTAGGCTGGAGCCACTGCGCTCACTCAGGTGCCTCCTTGGCTTCCTGGCTGAAGTACAACTGGAAGGTGGCCCAAGCACCATGGCATGCCTCACCTCACTCCTCACAATGCGCAGAGGGAGCAACCTCAGTGAACAATTTGGATGGATGAGGGAGGTCGGCGATGAGAAGAGGACAGTATCGTTGCCGAGTCCTGTCCTGCGTGCTGTGGATGGCGTAGAGTCAACAAATAATCCTTTGTGCTTTGTCCAAATCTTCTGCCATCACCCCTTGCCAGCGCTGGGCCCGTATGGAACACGGGTGGGCACTGACTGACCATGCTGTTCCTCAATGAATGCACCCATGCTTGATCGAGACGCATGAGCAACACCCATCGCATCGCCTGTAGGAAACGAATGCACGACTTGCGATCGATGAGAGCGTACGACTGTGGAGGCTCGCAGACGGGTGCGAGCCTGGCAAATACGAGGCAGCTCTGGCAGAGGTCTTGCTCTTGGGCACGATGTTTGTCAAGGAGGAAGACCGACTCGAATGGTACGGTATGGTGTGTTTTGGAGTGCTTTGAATAGAGAAATGGAGATCTTTACCTCTGATTCTGTGGAAGGGGCGAGAGATGAGGACGACGTCCAACATCAATCTGACCGTCGCTCACCTCACAGCACCATTTGGTTGGACCGCCTCACCAGTCTTGAGCTGACAGGCTGCAGCATCGACAAGAAGGCCCAGACAGCCTTTCTCACATCGCTGACAAGTCCCAGACTCCCATACTCCGCCAATCCATATGCTCCGCACACCCCATCTCATTCCGCCCAGCATGCCTCGAGGGTGTGCAGGTTCGAACCGATGCGCAGGTTGCTTCAAAAAGAAGCGCAGAGACGCTCATGTTTTCCCCTCTTCCGTTCCTCCTCTCACGAAAAGCGCTGACGGTTCCTGTTCAAGCCCTCTTTGTTCTTCGCCCGCTTGATCCTCTGGACTTTCAGCTTTTCCACACAGAATGACTCCACGCTCAAAGCACCCCGTTCAACCCGAAGCCCCACCCCAGGCTCAGCCTGCTCCGTCACCGATGTCACGCCAAGGTCCGATTGATGAGGCCGACACATCACCTCAGGGTCACGGGACTTCTACGAAAGTGGACCTAGACGAAGTCACCTGCGAAGAACGCATAGCGGTACACTTGCTCTTCGATCTGAAAGAGCTCGTCAGCAATGGCAGGCACGAAGAAGCACTCGTCATGGCCAAGTTGGCTGTCGATGTGCTCAAGAAAGCGCCTCAGCCTCGTCCTCTGCGATGCCATCAAGTGCTGGCGACTGCTTTGTTCGAATATTCAAAATTGCTGGACGACAACGGCAAGAAGACGGAGGCGCTGGTAGCCATCGAAGAGGGCGTGCGACTGTGCGAAGCTGCCTCTCTCGACAACTCCAAGGAGCGCATTTCCATGCTCCTCTACTTTCTTGAAACCCAGTACAGGATGCTGCGTGCGAACGGCAAACGAAAGGAAGCGTTCGATGTCCTCGAACAGTTCATTGATGTGCTCAAGTCTCTGCATCGGGTGGATCCACAGACTCACGAAGAAGCGCTTGCGGACTATCTGCAACACTACGCAAAGGTACTCAATGATGCGGGAAGAGGAAACGATGCACGACTCGCGATCGATGAGAGCGTGCGACTATGGAAGATCGCAGATGGGCGCGAGCCTGGCAAACACCAGGTAGCCCTGGCGGAGGCTTTGCTCTTGTGTACAATCATGCTCAAGCATCAAGACCGTATCGAGGACGCCCTGACCGTGGTGCACGAAGGTGTCCAGATTTTCAAGGCATTGTACCAAGCCAACCCTAACAAGCATCACGAGGATCTGATCGCTGCTCTCCACCTCCGCTCCGAATTGCTGCTGGCTCGAAATAGGGGCAGTGATTCTTTCGTGGCCATGCTCGATATCATGGACATCTCTCGGATCGTGGACAGACACGCGTCATCATCGACCGATGACGAGGTCTGAGAATCAGCTGGCTTCTTCCCTCTCCCCTCTGATACCTGCAACGAAGAACTCGCGCGTCCGTCTATTGAGCTGCGCTTGGAGCCCACTTACCGACCATGCGCCACCCTCTTCTGACCCTTCACCTCCACTTCATCTCGCTGTCATTCCCTCCCTGAGTTCTCCAATCACAAAAATGTCCACGCTTTCGCAGAAGTTGCTACCAATGGCGACGGGGAAGCGCGCGAATATGATTATGCACAAGAAGCAGGGGCGCAAGCCGCTACAAGATGGTAATGATAAAGAGTGGATGAAGGCAGGGAATGGTATAGTTTGGAGTGGTTCGAATAGATAAAAGGTATTTGTGATATGCTACCGTAGGGCATCTAGGTGAAACGAGCTGAGTCAAGCACTCCGCCGGAGAAAAGCGATCGTTCAGCCCCATCGCGGGCGCTGACTGCGGGCTCCTTCAGATCCATACGCATCAGTCGATCTAGCCGCGCCGCCGCTGCGTGCCCCCGCACCAGCTCCACCTTTGATCGAAGATGCACTCCCAGCCGTCGGGTTCCGTGACCGGGGCGTCGAGCCAGCAACGAGACCTCCCCCACCTGCGCCTGGTCGGGACGCATGAGTGCGCGAATATGGGCTTGCCGAGGGTGACGGTCGCGGCAGGTTCGAGGAGCGGTATGCATTGTTGCGTGGGGGGGTCATCATGGCGCTAGTCGAGCCCCGTTGTTGGATACCTGCATGGCCGGACGCAGATCCTCCAAAGACGAAAGGTTGTTGCTGGTGTTGCAACATGTCTGAGCCGTCGTGAGCCCATGTGCGTGTCTGCTGTGGTGTTGATTGGAACGAGACGTCCGTCGGTGCGTATGTGCTGCCCGCCGAAGGCCCTTCCCGCCCAAAGTTGAAGTCGAAAGCAGGAGACGGCGCCAGTCCACCTTGCCTGCCCGACGACGCTCCGAAAGGAGACGGCTGCTGTTGCTGAACTTGCTGGAGCTGCATCGCCGACCTTCCCAGGCTCTGCATACTGCCCATACCTGCACTCTGCTGCTGCGCCAGCGTTCGCCGACTCTGACCACCGGAGCTCCGCCCGTGCGACATTCCTAATCCACCACCCAAACTGAAAGTTCCCGGACTACCCAAAGGCGACACCGTCGTGCTGTGCAAGGGTGAAAGCATCGCAGGGTTCATGAGCGCCGGCAGGTGCTCATCCTCGTCATCTTCGTCCTCATCCATCACCACAGTCGCATTGAGTGCCGCTTGGCCCTCTGCAATCAGAGACGCAAGATTCGTATTGACGCGGAGGAAGGCGTCGTCGTCATCGCCCTCCTCAGCTTGCTCCGCTGCGACCGGTGCTGCAACTGGCGGAGGCAGTTGGGGCTCTTCCTGCACTGGCGCAGTAGACAGCGCACTGAAGCTGGGTCTCGACGAAAGCAGGCCTGGCCGGTTGGGTGTGCTTTGTCCCGAAGTTGAGTGGTATTGATTACTGCTGCCGATCTGGGTGATGGAGCCTGTGCGCATGCTGCGGTATGAGCGGTAGTTTGGTCGTGATTTCCTCCGGTGTCCAGAGATGTAGACTGGTGTCTGTCGGCTGGAGCCTGTCCGAGACATGTTTCCGGGAGACGTGGGCGTGGAAAGCGACAGGTCCTAGATCAGTGGGATGAGGTGGAAATGGCGAACATGTCCGTTCAGAATGATGTATGCGCGAATTTAGCAACATTCACCAGTGTGTCTGACTACTCACGTCATGATAAGGTGGTGGCGGTTCGTCATGAGGCAAGGCAGGAGGCGATCGACCGCGTTCCTGACCCGACCGCTGCTCAACCGCCTGTTCCTCCTCTTCTCTCCTCCGTCTCACCATCACGCTCTCATCTCTCATGAGTTCCTCCCTAGCCGCGTTTTCCGCCCTGGCTCCCCAACTCGAGTACAATGACCACGCAGTCAAGCCTGCAGCGAGTGTTCCGATTGCTGCATTTAGGGCGGTATCGATGATGGCGCCGGCTACCCCACGCCGTCTCTTGGGTGCAGGCCCGTCTGTATGCTCTCCTCGTTCGCCATCATCTGGATTGCCGGATGTAGATGCACCTGCAGCGGCAGCAGCTGCATGTTGCGCATGTAGTCTCGCCGTCGAATCGAGGGCTTGGCCCGGAGTGGCAGTGTTGAAAGTGGCCGTCGCAGACGCATACGTCGACTCTCCCAGCCCACCTCCGAAATGAGCGCTGCCTTCATGCTGATCGAACGAGGACGGTGGTGGTACGATGGCCGTCGGTAGACCACCTGCTGTTCCTGCTGCTGCTGGGACGGTGTCATGTTGCATAGACGAACCGGAGGCGAAGGAGAAGGAAGATGCGGATGGTGGATGTGGGCTACCTCCGGACCCTATGGAAAACGTGCCCGCTGCGGGATTGCTTCCGTTGAACCCGGGGGGCAGGACTGGGTATGATGGGGTCCAATTGCGCTTCTTCGTACCCGGTGCTGCTGTCGAGGGTAAGATCAGCCCGCCGCCGGAGGAAGCCGACGCGGATTTGGGATGTCTTCTTCTTTGAGCCGGAGGGACCGAGCCTGCATCGCCAAGGTTGTGTAAAGAGTGTGGGTGTGAGTGATAAGAGTGATCCATGGCTGACGATGGCTAGAGGAGGAGGAGGAGGAGGAAGGGAGGAGGAGGAGGACGTGGTGTACGAGTAATGCCTCAGCTGTATGCTCCTGAGCAGACGCGCCTTGCAATTGCCTCAACTTTTTGGCGCGTTCTGGTGTTGATCTTGGACGTCTCGGCCGAGACAAGCCCGATTCAATCTCGGCCGATAGCAACTGAATCTCGCACGGGCCGCCTTTCACCTCGCAGATCTCCGCACATTGCCGGTTGCTAGTCACACGAGAGAGAGACCAGCGGCTGTCGAGATTGCATCGCATCGACCTCATCTCTTGCCTCCTGATCATCATCATCGAGGTGAATGAGCAAAGCGACCGGACTGCTGAACCGAGGCTTTCCAAGGCATACCACCAGTACAAAAAGCTTGACGTTCCACGCTAATCTGTCCCTTCGACAGCATTTCTCGTTCGCAGCTTCATCGACCTCCTCTTCTTCACGCACGTCCTTCAGCAGGAACTTCACCAAGCTGGATCGCTTCCGCTCCCTCAAACTCGTCCTCCGACGCCCTCTCTCCACCTGTTCAACCGAGTCCAACACCATGGGTGCTCCAGCAACCGGGAAAGTACACACCGCCGAGCGCGTAGCCGCCTTGCGTAAGCTTATGGCCGCACAATCCCCTCCACTCGACGCCTATGTCGTCCCCTCCGAGGACGAGTACGCTTCCGAATATCCCGCCGAAGCTGATCTGCGCCGCGGTTTCATCTCGGGCTTCAACGGAAGTGCCGGCGTGGCTGTGATCAGGAAGGAAGGTGATGGGGCCGCACTGTTCACAGATGGGAGGTACTTCCTCCAGGCGGAGAAGCAGCTCGATTTCGACGTCTGGACGCTGATGAGGCAGGGAGAGCCTGACATCCCTTCCTGGCAAGGTGAGTCTAAACTCTCTCTTCTCATGGAAGATCTCGAACGTGGGCTCATGAAGAGATTGGTCAACAGAGTACCTGTACAAGAACATCCCTGGCAAATCGAACATTGGTATTGACCCCAAGATGATCTCAGCCGACGACGCGCAAGAGATCACGACCTCTCTCAAGCCCCTCGACTCTCAACTGATTCCCATCTCTGAGAACCTCATCGACAAAGTCTGGACCGACCAACCAAAGCGACCGTCCGAGAAGCTCATCGTCCTAACCGAAAAGTACACCGGACGATCGTACGAAGACAAGGTGGCGGAGCTGAGGGAGGAGCTCAAGAAGAAGAAATTTGTAGGATGCGTCGCGAACATGTTGGATGAAGTGGCATGGCTGTTCAACCTCCGAGGCTCAGACGTACCTTTTAACCCCGTCTTCTTCTCCTTCGCCCTCGTGCTCCTCGACCGAACTATTCTCTTCATCGACCCTTCCACCGTCACCCCTGAGATCCGGGCGCACCTGGGCAACGATGTCGAGGTCGAGCCTCTCGAGTCGTTCTACGAGGCACTGAAGAGGGAGGGCGAGTCACTGAAGGAGGGCGAGAAGGTGCTGATCGGGAAGAGGGCGAGTTTGGCAATTCAGACGGTGCTGGGTGGACCCAAGAAGGCCCCGACGGCGCGCTCGATCATCGTCGACCAGAAGTCGATCAAGAACCCAACCGAACTCGACGGCTTCCGAGCCAGCCACATCCGAGACGGCGCTGCGCTGGCGCTGTACTTTGCCTGGTTGGAGGAAGAGCTCAAGGGAGGAGCCAAGCTGAACGAATACGAAGGATCGGAGAAGCTCCTCTCCTTCCGCGCTTTGATGGCCCACTTCCGTGGCCGGAGCTTCGAGACGATCTCGTCCTCGGGACCTAACGGGAGCGTGATCCACTACGCGCCCCCACCGCAGGGCAGTCGCCGCATTGATATCGAGGAGATCTACCTGTGTGACTCGGGCGGACAGTACACGGATGGAACGACGGACGTGACGCGGACATGGCATTTCGGGAAGCCGACTGATGAGCAGAAGAGAGCATTCACCAGGGTGTTGCAGGGTCATATCGCGATTGATCGGGCAGTGTTCCCAAAGGGGACCACTGGCTTCTTGTTGGATGTGTTGGCGAGGAGGCCGCTTTGGGGAGATGGGCTGGACTACCGGCATGGCACCGGACACGGAGTTGGAAGCTTCCTGGTGAGTTCATTCTTTCAAATCATACCCGGTAGTGTCGGCCCCCGATGAAGTTGACCTTCCCCGGGACCTTTTTGTGATTTCCAGAATGTGCACGAGGGTCCGATGGGCATTGGCACGCGTGCCGTCTTCAACGATACACCCATCAAGGAGGGCAATGTGCTATCGAACGAACCTGGCTACTACGAGGACGGCAAGTGGGGCATCCGTATCGAGTCTCTCGTCATGTAAGTTTTTCTCTATCGCCTGCTGGTCTTGCCCCGACAGACACTCAATCTCTCTCTCTCTCTTGGCCGTTCTTTCCCGGCTTTTTCAGTACGAAGAAGGCGAAGACGGCCCACAACTTTGGTGGGAAAGGTTATCTCGGCTTTGAGCGGATTACGATGTGCCCGATCCAAGTCAAGCTGATTGACCCCGCGCTGTTGGACGAGGAGGAGAAGAAGTGGGTGCGTGAGTACCATGGGGAGGTGTTGGAGAAGGTGAGCAAGGAGTTGCATGCGCTGGTGGGCACCAAGGGTCTGGAGGGTGATGTGGAGCGTGCGATTCAGTGGTTGGAACGCGAGTGCAAGGCGGAAATTTGAACGGAGTGTTGGCGGCTGTGGTTGGAGCATGTGTTGCCCCTTCTGTGTTGTAGCCTCGGTCAGAAAGTAGATCGCTTTACCAATTACTGCCCTGTGTTCCGGCCATGGGCAGTGCATGCATGCGCGCAGCCGGTCATATACGGAACTTGCTCAGACACGAAGAAGGGTGGGAAGAGGATGACTGATGAGATGCTAGGTGGTACAAGTGGTGAGCAGGAAGCAAAAGGGAAGGAGAGGCAGAAGTCACGGTGGTCAGAGCAGGTCGAAGTCGTCGAGTTCGTCGTTGTACTTTGCCGCCAGACGCTTGATGTGACTGGTGTCGACCCAGGTGACGCTGAGTACACAGAGGGCAAAAGGTTCAGATGATGGTTGAAGAGAGAGAGAGAGCGGGAGATGACAGGAGGAGAGCAGGCTTACAAATCTTCCATGTTGCGAGTGACGAGAAAGGCTGGATCGGTGATGGTGTCTGGCCCGACTCTGACATTGCCCTGCTCGACCCACTTGACCGCCTGACTGACGCTCTCGCTCATCTTGAGTCTGACCATGACGACGGGTAAGCGCCGCCTACAGAAGGCAGAGACGTTGAGCTTGTCCATGATGTCGCTCGTCTTTGCTCCGGTGTCGAGCAAGCCCATGTCGTAGAGCTTGCTGAGCAAGGCTGCTTCGTGTTTGGATCGGAAGGGGTCTTGGGGTGGTAAAGTGGAGAGACGGAGAGAGAGATGACGGAGTTGTCCGACGATGCGGTTGTACCTTCCGTAGTCTGCACGATCTTGGAGATGGTATCTGCGCATGACCTTGATCTCGCGGAGGTCGTTCGAGTTGCCCCATTGTAAGAAGTCGTGCCTGAGGATTCCGAAGAACAGGGTTGAGTGAGCAAGAGAGATGTATGGTGACGAAGGCAAGCAGTAGACTTACTTCTTGAGGAGTTTCTTCTCGTGATGCTTTAGTTGACGCATTGGTGAGATGGCAGCAGGAGAGTAGGGGATGTGAGAGACGAGATCAACCACGGCATCGACGAGGACGAGGATGAGGATGAGCCAGACCTTCCCAAAAAAATTCAAGACGGAAAAATTTAAGAAGTTGCTGATTCCTCAACCTCATCTTGCCGCTGAACCATGACATTCCACAAGGCAGTCAAAGCATGGCATTCTCAGGCGCTCTCACCCTCACCGACCTCAACGACTTCCTCGGCCCATCACAGGCATGCATCAAGCCAGTAGAGCACACCCTGCCCGAAGATGACCCACAACAGCAGCAGCAGCAGCAGCAGGCTTCCACCCAGATCTCCATCGACTCCGATGGCCAGTATTATGAACACGCAGCAGCAGCAGCATCATCCAACAGACCCAGAACCAAGTTAGAGACGGCCCAGATCAGCCTCAACGACTGCCTCGCCTGCAGCGGCTGCGTCACCTCGGCAGAGACCGTGCTTATCACGATGCAGTCCCATCAGGAAATGAAGCGAGCCATCAGCTCACCAGAATACGCACACGCCTTGCTCGTAGCCTCCATCAGCCCCCAGTCCCTTGCCTCCCTCTCAGCAAGATATACACCCACCCACCACGACTACATCCCGCCCGACACTCTCCTCCAACGAATCACCCACTTCCTTCAGTCCCGCTTCGGCTTCCATTACGTCTTTGACACCACCTTCCCCCGCCACCTCGCCCTCCGCGAACATGCCCTCGAATTCCTCGAGCGCAAGCACAAGCACAACGCAAGCGCCACCACCGCCAACGAGCAGCTCGCCTTACCCATGTTGGCAAGCGCATGTCCCGGCTGGGTCTGTTATGCCGAAAAGACACACTCCGAGCTGCTGCCCCTCATCTCCGCCACCAAGTCGCCACAGCAAATCGCAGGCGTGCTCGCTAAGCACTACCTTCCCTCCCTCCTCCCAAGTAGCAGCAGCAGCAGCAGCGATATCAAGGTCTATCATGTCACCATTATGCCCTGCTACGACAAGAAGCTCGAAGCCTCCCGGTCTGATTTCTTCGATGAGATCACCGGCACCAGAGACGTCGACTGTGTTCTCACCACCGGCGAGCTCGACTTGCTTATGCAGGAGGAAGCCTTCGATCTCACTCAGCCTCTCTCATCTCCAACATCTCCAGGCCTGGCAGCACTCTCACTCACCTCGTCGTTTGCAGAGACGGATTCGGCAAGTAGCATTTCTTTCCCACCTGCTGGTCCTGCTGAGTCAGCACAGCAGAGCAACAATGCTCTTCCAACCCCACCAGACTCCAAAGAAGCCTCTGAGAACGGCGAACCCGTCAGCAGTAGCAGCACTCGCAAGCTCGGCCCACAAGCGTCGCCTTTCCCCAGTCTGCTGACTCACCCCGGAAGCTCCTCAGGATCGTACCTCTTCCACCTCATGAACACCGTCTGGCAAGCCCATCTCGCCTCGTCTTCCAGAGATAATGACGACGTCGCAACCAGTCATCCCTACCAACCCTCGGTCGAAGTGCGCATCATCCGGTCCTCTGACTTCACAGAGTATATCCTTCGAGCGCCGGCTTCTCGATCCGGAGAGCGGGAGGGACAGGGGCAGATCCTGTTCAAGGGCGCGCAATGCTATGGGTTCAGGAATCTGCAAAACTTGGTGAGAAAGGTGCACAAGCAGGTTGGCATCACGAGCAAAAAGGCTGGACGGGGAAGCATCGGGGCGTCGCCTTTTACCCCTTCCACCGGCGGCGGCGGCGGCGGGAGTGATGGCTCGGCGGCAGGAACTGGGCGAGCCAGGATGTCGGCGAGGGGAAGGAGAGGCGGGATGGTCAAAGCCGGAGCGACGCCGGCGCGCAGCAGCAGTGGCGGAGCGGGTGAAGCAGAGGAGCTGCTGGAAGATAGCCAAATCGGGCTCCGAGGAGGAGGAGGAGTATCGAGTGCGGAGCGAGGATACGATTACATTGAAGTGATGGCATGCCCTAGCGGATGCACGAATGGAGGAGGACAGCTTCGACCGCCATCATCCACCTCTCTCGATCCCGAAGGCTTCTCTGACGGATGGGCGAAGACGGGCGAGCGGGAGACGCCCTTTGGCGAGCCTGGCAAGCAGGCGGAGATGGTGGTTGATATCGGGATGGGAGCCGGCGCGGCGCCTGACATGACCAAAGGATGGCAGGGCACCACCAAGGAGTGGGTTAAGCGAGTCGAAGCTGCTTATTGGACTCCGCTCTCTACTACCACCACCACCATTCCACAATCCGGAGACGAGCACAAAGAAGGAGTGACTCAGAACCGGATCTCCGGCGCGGGACTGTCAAGCCGGGAGGTGGAACGCAGGGCGGAGCGTGGGCTGCTGACTGTGAGCAGTGATCTGATCGAGGACCATCAGCTGGAGAGCGCTGTGCTGGGCACGTTGAAGCGAGAGGGGTCGAATGCGAGCAGGACGGGCTTGTTCCGGACTCAGTACCACGCCGTTCAGGACAACGAGGTCAGCGGGCTTGCCGTGCAGTGGTGAAAATTGCCCCCAACCATCAAGATTTGGACAGGACTCGTACATTCCACGGACCTGCATCATTTCCTTCCCCCCTGCTCATACTCATCTACACGCATTGATCCTGTATTTCTAGCATCCCTCTGCAGTTCACATAATTGCTTTTGTGATTGAAGAAATTCGGTCTGGGGCTAAGGGAGGGATTGACAGCAAGATGATGTAGAGGTTGAAGAGGCGAAAGAGGGTGGGGCATGGTCAGTTGATGGGCTTCGAGCGCAGCCGAAGGGATGGACGCGCCAGTCTTCGATGTAAAGATCAGGGCCAAGGGGAGAGAAGCCAGCTGACTCTAGGCCGGCTGTCTGGTCCTCCCTGACATATATCCGTCCATGATACGAGGGATCTCCTTGGTGTCGTGCTTCGACACCCAAGCAGCATCCCGTTTATTCTCAGGGCCGCCAGCATCCGGGAGCGCACGTCAAGAGCCGTGCTGAGATTCTTGCGATACTCGTTAGGGTTTTCTCGGTCGAGGGCCTTGAGGATCTGGAGACTTTCCTCCGCCATGGACGAGGAAGTCTCGGGGCGCCGTGGATCCTGGAAAATGACCGCACCCAGAAGTAATGCGTCCGCCAGATCTGCCTTATGTGTATCGGGATCGCGCCGGTCTAACATCCTCCACAGTCGGATGCTGTCCTCGATCGCTTGTTGTGCCCTGGAACATTTCGAAAATACACGAGCCTTTGCGCAGCATTGCAGGAGCCGCGCAAGCGATCGTTGGTAAGTCAGTGGATCCGCCCGGTTTAGACGCTTCAGCACGGCGACGCTCTGCTCGAGAGCTTGGGGATCGCTTCTTTTGCAGTTCTCGAGCAGGATTTGGTGATGGGAGTCAACAAACGCGAGGTGCATGAGTTTAGGATCCTTGGCATTGGCGAGACAGGCAGCCTCGAAAATTTCCACACCTTCCTTGATGGCTTCGAGTGCGGCCGCTTCTTCGCCTGTGTCGAGTAGGCAGTTTGAGTATATGAACAGGGCAATTGCCAACGTTCTGGTGCATCGCGGAGTTCGGGGTTGAGGCGACTTCTTGAGCATATCGACAGCGAGCTTGACGATGGCGAATGCTGCATCGTGTCTTCCATTGCTGATCAATTGATCTACACTGAGCAGCAATATTTCTGCTGTGCCTTCTTCACAGGCGAGTTCGGCTTCGTTCACTGGAATGATACGAGCAGGTTGATCCAGACTTGAACCCTCAGATGACTTTTCGGCCTCATCAGTCGGACCTTGGCTTGGCGTAGGGGACGGGACAGGCTGAGCTTGAGGTGACGCCTCAGTTTCAAAGGGGAGCTTTGGGCGTGGAGTCATTCTGTGTGGAAAAGCTGAAAGTCCAGAGGATCAAGCGGGAGAAGAACAAAGAGGGCTTGAACAGGAACTGTCAGCGCTTTTTGTGAGAGGAGAAACGGAGGAGGGGAAAACATGAGCGTCTCTGCACTCCTTTTTAACGCAGCCCGCACTCGCTGAGGCGGGTCGGATGCGTAGGCCGAGCCTGCACATGGCTTCAAACCTGCTCCCCGGCGTGGCGGCCTGCTTTGCTGCCATTATGGGCTCGAGGCACGCTGAAGTGAACGAGATGAGGTGCGCGGAATCACACGGATAAGCGGAAGATGACAGAGATTCTATGAGCTGCTTGAAGCGAACGCGTGCTTTCTGTAAGGGTGCTGTCTTTGAGGTGGTCGACGGTCAGGATGATGTTGGACGTCGTCCTCATCTCGCCCCTTCCACAAGATCAGAGGTATAAATTCCCATCTCTCTATTCTCTCTATTCAAGGCACTCCAAAACACACCATTCCGTACCACTCGAATCGGTCTTCCTCCTTGAGAATCATCGTGCCCAAGAGCAAGGCCTGGGCCAGAGCTGCCTCGTGTTTGACAGGCTCGCGCCCGTCTACGAGCCTCCACAGTCGTACGCTCTCATCGATCGCAAGTCGTGCATTCGTTTCCTCTAGGCGATGCGATGGGTGTTGCTTATGCGTTCCGATCAAGCATGAGTGCATTGGGGAACAGCATGGTCAGTCAGAGCCCGCCCGTGTTCCATACGGGCCCAGCGCTGACAAGAGGTGATGGCAGAAGATTTGGACAAAGCACAAAGGATTCTTTGTTGACTCTACGCCATCCTGAGCACCCATGAGAGGACTCGGCAACGATACTGTCCTCTTGCCATCGCCGACCTCCCTCATCCGTGTGGTTCACTGAGGTTGCTCCCTTTGCGCAGCGTGAGGAGTGAGGTGAGGCATGCCATGGTGCTTGGGCCACCTCCCCTGATCGTAATTCCCACGGTAGAGCTGTCGAAAACAAAGGGAACGAGTGCCTAGTCGCGCATTCCTCCTCGTCGTGCTGTGTAACCCTGGTCCTCTGCAGCAACAGGCACTTCAGGCCATCCATCAGCGTATATGCCGCGGCGCAAGATGAAGGTCTGCGCAGCCATCCAGCACCTGGCATCTCCTCTGAAAGCATGTTGCGCTGACCACGACAGACTGTCCCGTGGCTTCTCTGTGGTGTCTGCTGTTCGGCTTGTGGAGTTACTCCCAGTCGCGACAGGGAGATATCGCTCAACATTCTTGTTTGCAGCATGGGAAGTCGGTTTCACTTTCTTCACAGCAACAGGCGCTTCTCCCTGAACATTCACATACTCACACCTCTGTGAAGCGAGCCGTTGGACATACTCACCTGCTCTCCCTTTGCTTGTTTCCCGTTACGCAGTAGCATCCCGCACAGTGTTTGGATCTGACGCGCTTTTTGATTGCAGGCATCTCAGCGACGTCAGCCACATACCGCTGCATGTTTAACTCCTCGCCCCATAGACAGATAGCCGTGCAATCCTAGCTTGGAACGTACAGGCGAGGTCCTGGAAGCAGGAGGCCAGCGAGATCTGGCGCACCCAGCCGGATGGACAGTGCTTCGATGCCTGTTCCCCCTTCGTTTGCCTACAATCGTGCAGCGGGCCTCCAGCAGGACCAAAGAGGCGACCAAAAGGCATAAAACGAGGCCCTTGTTCCCACTTCTTCTTCCCCCCCTTCCCTCTCTTCTCTTCACCCACCACCTCTCCCCTTCCCTCACTCCTTCCTTTCCCCCAACCACTCGACTCATTCACTATCATCTGCAGATGCCGATCCTTCATTGTGAGTAAAAAAAAACCGGGAAGGGAAAAGGCAGTCGCCATCCCTTGCCCATCTCTCCAGCTTGCCTTCGCGACGTAAGACTGAAGGGGACTACCCGGGGGCCTTTTTGTTTTGGTCCCTTCTCTTCCTTTGCTTTCTCTTCCCGAGCACTACCACCTCTCACAGATCTCATTGGTCCCCAACCGGCATCAGGTGAGTGCATCACACCTACCTCATATCCAGATTTCTACTGTCCACTTGTCAGCCAAATGTATTCCTAGCACAACTTGTTCCCTCAATGCAACCCGTTCTTTCTTACTTCGTATCTTCAAACTGCAGTTCAACTGAGAACTCTTTTGTCTCGAGTATGCGAGAGCTTGTAGGTGTACGTGAGGCGTCGACAGCAAGATGATGTAGCGGTGAGGGGACAGAACAGGGTGAGGGGTGAGGGGTGATCGGATGGTTGAGTGACTGAATGGCCGATTGGTGGGCTTCAAGCGTAAGGACGGGGGGCGGGTCTTCGATGTAGGCATGAGAGGAGAGAGTGAGAAGGCCAGCTAACTCCCAGGCCTGGTCTCAAGTCGATCCTGACGTGCGCCTGTCCACCATCCGAGAGATCTCCTTGACATCGAGCATCGCAAGGAAATTATCGTTGCCCTTGTTTCGTTGAAGCAGAAGAAAGCAGCGCAAGCGGAGAGCCGACGTGAGGTTCTCGTCGTGCTCGTCGGGATTGGCTTGGTACAGCACTGTGAGGATCTGTACGCTTTCCTGCGTCACGAACAAGGCAGTGTCGAGTCGGTCTCGGTGCCAGAGGATGATTGCGTTAGAAAGCAAGGCCTCCGCCAGAGCTGCTTCATGTATGCCAGATTCGCGTCCGTTTGCGATCCTCAACAGTCGTAGGCTCTCATCGATCGCGACTATTGCACCAAATCGCCATCTGTCATCATCTAGAGCTGTTGCGTAGTGATGCATGAGTTGCGCAAGCGATCGGTCGTGGATCTGCGGATCCACCCGATGCAGACACTTGAGCGCGTCGACGCACTGTTTGAGGACAGTGAGCATTTCCTCCCCTTTGCTGTCCTTGTGCAGCATTTTGAACTGGGCACCAAGGGCCGCAGCAAGCTTGAGTTGGGAATGCGCGGGATCGACGAGACAGATAGCCTTCCACATTTTCACGTTTTCGTCGATGACTTTGAGCGCGTCCGTCTTCTTGCTCTTGTCGTCCAGCAGATCGGAGCATCTGAGCAGGGCAAGCGCCAGCGCTTTGGTGCATCCCAGAGTTTGGGGATGAACTGATTTGCGGAGCATACCGACAGCCAACTTGACCATGGCGACTGCCGTGCTGTGCCTTCCGTTGCTGATCAGCTCATCTAGGTTGAAGAGCAAGGTCACCGCCATGCCGTCTTCGAAGGCGAGATCGGCTACCTTCACTACAGAAGAAGACTGAGTGGTTTTGTCGGTCTCATCAGTCGAATCAGGCTGAGCCTGAGGCGGGGCCTGAGCTTGGAGTGAAGCCATTCCTGCTGGAGAGCTGAAAATTCAGAAGACTAAGCGGTGCAAGGAACAGATTGAGCCTGAATAGGAACCGTCAGCGCTTTTTGTGAGAGGGAACGAGGCGGTGAGAACGTGAGTGTGTCTTATAAAGCAATCTGCCATCGCTCATACGGGTCGAGTGCGCAGGCCGAGCCTGCGCATTGCTTCCATCCTGCACACCGCTGTGTTCACCTGCCCCGCTGCCATTGGCTCGAGGCCAGTGATGGACGATACACAGGGCCCAACAGGCGGGGCTCACAGCCCAATTTCTTCTGGCGGACGGGGGTCGTGATTTCGACGGGCCCCGCCAGTATGATGCTGTTTCTTACGGCCCCACTCTTTGTCATCACCATTTTGTAGCAGCCTGGCCCCTGTATCCTGTGCAGAATCATGTCAGTGCGCTTCCCTGTCCGTCAGTTGAATGAAGTTTGGCAGGATCATGAACTGCTTTTGTGATTGGAGAACTTCGGATCGGGGCCAAGGGAGGGATTGACGGTAAGCTGATGTAGAGGTTGAAGAGGCGAAAGAGAGTGGGGCATGGTCGGTTGGTGGACTTCGAGCGCAGTCGCAGGAAAAGACGGGCGGGTCTCCGATGCAAGCATCAGATGAGAGGGACGAGAGGTCCGCCGACTCCAGGCCGGGAGTCTGGCCGATTCTGATGAGTGTCTGTCCGCGATGTTAGAGCCCCATGGCGCCGAGCATGGCAGCGGCCATCAGCATTCCATCAACACCATCATCGCCGCTGCTTCGAGCGAGCATAAGCTGGGCGCGTAAGCGCGAAGGCATCTTGAGATCCTTTTCGTGTTCTTCAGGATTGACTCGGTGCAGTGCCTCGAGGAGCTCTACACTTTCCTGTACCACGGATAAGGCGACCATGAATCGGCCTTGGCTTTTGAAAACGATTGCACACACAAGCAATGCGTACGCCAGATCTGTCTGGTGTTTGCCCGGATCACGCCGGTCCACGATCCTCCACAACCGTACGCTCTCATCGACCGCAAGTCGCGCCTCGTTTTCTCTTCCCGCATCATTCAGAACCGTTCCGTAGTACTGCATGAGTTGCGCAAGCGATTTCTCGTGGTTCTGTGGATCGTCCTGATGCATACGCTTACGCACGGCAATACAATTTTCGAGAGCCGCAAGTGATTCCCTCTGTTTGCCGTTCTTGAGCAGCAGTTTGTGATGGAGGCGAAGAAACGAGAAGAGCCTGAGTCGGTAAGCTACGGAATCGGCGAGCTCAACAGCGACGAGCTCATCTACGTCCCACAGCTGTACACATTCCTCGATGGCCACCAGCGCTTCTGCATTCCTGCCGTCGTCGTCCAGCAGGTTCGAGTATTGGAACAGGGCGAACGTCAGCATTCTGATGCATCGTAGAGTTGGGGGCTGAGGCGATTTCTTGAGTATATCGACAGCGGACTTGACCAAGGCCAATGCAGCGTCGTGTTTTCCACTGTTCGTCATTTTCTTTGCGCTGAGGAGCAGAATTTCTGCCATTCTTTCTTCGCAAGCGAGTTCCGCTACGTTCAGTGGAATGAACATCTGTTCCAGATCTGGGTCCTGAGGTAACACGTTGGCCTCATCCATCGAAACTTGGTTTGACGTGGGGGCAGGAGCAGGCTGAGCTTGGGATGGGGGAGCCGGGTCTCTGGTCGATTTTGATGTGGGTCCGTCCCCGATCCGAGAGACCTCCATGGCATCGAACATTGCGCGCATAGCATCATCGCCATTGTTTCGGGCGAGCAGCAAACCGCAGCGGAATTCGAGTGCGGTTGTGTAATTCTCGCGATGCTCGTCAGGGTTGGCTTCATACAGGGCCTTGAGGATCTGTATACTTTCCTGCACCACGGACAAGGCAGCCTCGATGCGGTGTTGCTCCTGAAGGATGCAAGTATAGAACAGCATGGCCTGCGCTAAAGCCGCCTCGTGTTTGCCAGGATCACGCCGGTTGATGACCTTCCACAGTCGTACGCTCTCGTCGATCGCAAGTTGTGCCTCGTGCTGTCTTCCAAAATCGTCTAGAGCAACTGCGAAGTATTGGAGGCCTTCCGCAAGCGATCGTTCGTAAGTCTGTGGATCCTCCCGATGCAGAGATTTGTGCACGGCAACGCATTGTTCGAGAGCCGCAAGTGCTTCCCTTCGTTTGCCGTTCTTGAGCAGCAGATTGTAGCGGGCACTAAAGAACTTGAGCAGCATGGACTTGGACTCTACGGAATCAGCGAAAAAGGCAGCCTTGGACAGTTGCACACTTTCCTCAATGGTCACCAGTGCTTCCGCTTTCTTGCCGTTATCGTCCAGCAATTTTGAGTACTTGAGCAGGGCAATCGCCAGCGTCTTGGTGCATAGCAGAGTTGGAGGCTGAGGCGATGTCTTGAGCAGATCGATAGCCAGCTTGACGGTGGTGACAGCTGAGTCGTGGCTTCCGTTGCTGATCATTTGCTCCAACTTGACGAGCAAGTTCACCGCCTTGCCGTGCTCGAAAGCGAGTTCGGCCACATCCACTGCAGTAACGGCCAGATCCAGATTTGGACCTTGAGGTGATGTGTCGGCCTCATCAGTCGAACCTTGGCGTGACATCGGTGACGGAGCAGGCTGAGCCTGGGGTGGGGCTTCGGCTTGTAAGGGGGGCTTTGAGCGTGGAGTCGTTCTGTGTGGAAAAGCTGAAAGTCCAGAGGATCAAAGGGGAGAAGAACAAAGAGGGCTTGAACAGGAACCGTCAGCGCTTTCTGGGAGAGGAGGAACGAAAGAGGGGGACACATGGGCGTCTCTGCACTCCTTTTTGAAGCAACCTGCACTCGCTCAGGCGGGTCGGATGCGCAGGCCGAGCCTGCACATCGGTTCAAACCTGCACACCTTCAAAGCACGCTGAGAGTGGAATGAGGTGATGTGTGCGGATCATGTGGATTGGCGGGAGATCTGTAAGTCCAGGACCTATGAGCGAAGTGACAGAGGCTGTCTCCCCCTCCTCCATCGATGCTGCAGTCAGTCAGATCATGAGCGGTGATGGCGATCCGCAGAACAGTGCTGTGAGGTGGGCGACGGTCAGGATGGTGTTGGACGTCGTCCACATCTCTCACCCTTCAACAGACTCAAAGGTAATCCACGGCAAAACACCCCATTCTTTACCTTCACCCACTCTTTCACATGACCATCTTGTGACTGATTGGGCCCCTACTCCTGTTGCAGTATCATATCAGTGCGCTTCCTGGTCCGTCATCTGAATCAAGCTCTGCAGGAATATGAGTATTTTGTCATTGGAGACACTCGAAGTTAGGTCAGGGAGGGATTGACAGTTAGACAAGTAGAGGGGAAGGGCCAGAAGAGGGTGGGGGATGTTCGGTCATTCGATTGATCGGTTGGTGGGTCAAAGCTGAGCCGCAGGGATGGACGCTCGAGTGTTCGAAGTGGGCATCAGACGAGAGGGATGAGAAGCCAGCTGACTCTAGGCCTGATCTCTGGTCGAACCTGACGAGTTGCTGTCCATGATCCAAGAGATCTTGATGGCGTCGAACATTGCAACCATAACATCATTGCCATTGATTTTCTCGAGTGCATAGCAAGCCGAGGCGGACTTTGATAGCCCTCGTGAGATTCTCGTGATGCTTGTTGGGGTTCGCTCGGTACAAAGGCTCGAGGATCTCCACGCTTTCCTGCGCCGCGGACCGTCCACTTTCGAGTCGATCTTGCTTCATGAGAACGACTGCATACACCAGGATGGCTTCCGCCAACTCTGCCTTGTGTTTGCCAGGATCGCGCCGGTCTAAAGTCCTCCAGAGTCGCACGCTCTCCTCGATCGCGAGCTGCGCATCTTGAAGTCTTCCCGCACCATCTAGAGACATTGCGTAGTATTGCAGGACTTCCGCAAGCACTTCTTCGTAAGCCTGTGGATCCGCCCGATAGCGGCACCTGTACACGGCGACATATTGGTCGAGAGCAGCGAGCGCTTCCTCTCGTTTGCCGTTCTCGAGTAGCATCTGATGATGGGCGAAATGTACAGCGAGGATGTAGTCTCTGTACTCTGCGGGTTCGGCGAGACAGATAGCCTTCCACATCTGAACACATTCTTCAATCGCTACCAGCGCGTCCGACTTCTTGCCGTTGTATTGCAGCAGTCTTGAGTATCGCAACATGGCAGCCGCAAGCATCACGGTGCATGGCAGGGTTTGGGGCTGAGGCGATGTTTTGAGCAGATCGATAGCCGACTTGACTGTGATCAATGCTACGGCGTGGTTTCCATCGCTGATCATTCCATCTAGCTTGAGCAGTAGGTCTGCCGCCATGTCCTCTTCGAAGCTCGGCTCGGCTTCGTTCACGCGAGTAAATGCCTGGTCCGAACTTGAATTCTGAGGTGTCTCGGCGGCCTCATCAGTCGAACCTTGGTTTGAAGTCGGGGACGGAGCAGGCTGGGCCTGGGGTGTAGCTTTAGCTCGGTGACGGCGCTTTGTGCGTCGCGCCATCTCGTGTTGGAAAGATGAAAGTCTAGAGCGTCAAGAGAGAGAAGAAGAAGGAAGACTCAAACGGGACTGTCAGCGATTTGTAGGAGAGGAGGAACGAAAGAGGGGGACACATGAGCGTCTCTTCACTCCTTTTTGGAAGCAACCTGCGCTCGCTCATGCGGGTCGGATGTGCAGGCCGAGCCTGCACATCGGTTCAAACCTGCACACCTTCAAAGCGCGCTGAGAGTGGAATGAGGTGATGAGTGCCGACCATGTGAATTGGCGGAAGATCTGTAAGTCTGGCAAACTATGAGTATCAGTGAGGATGGAGGCTGTCTCGCCCTTCCATCTCGACGCTGCAGCCTGTGAGCTCATGGGCGGTGAGGCGCATCCACAGAACAGTGCTGTAAGGTGGCCAACGGTCAGGATGGTGGTGGACGTCGTCCACATCTCTCGCCCTTGAACTGACTCAAAGGCAAAGATTCCCATTTTCTCTGTTCAGAGTTCAGACCACTGCAAAACACACCATTCTTTACCTTCACCCGCTCTTTCTCCTGACCATTTCGTGACTGATTTGGGCCCTGTCACTGGTGCGATGTCATGACAGTGCACTTCCCAGTCCGCTCTTTGAAAGAAGCTCTGCAGGAGCATGGAAACTTTTTGATTGGAGAAATTGGAGTCGTGTAAAGGATGGGATTGGCAGCAAGATGGTTTAGAGGTGAAGGGACAGAGGAGAGTGAGGGAGTGGTCGGTTGGTGGGCTTCGAGCGCAGCCGCAGGAAAGGACGGGCTGCCATACGACGTAAGCATCAGAAAAGAGGGACGAGAGGCCAGCTGACTCTAGGCTGGGTCTGTGGCCGATTCCTGAAGTGTGTCTGTCGGCGAAGCTAGAGCCCCATGGCGCCGAACATGGCAGCGGCCATCAGCATTGCATCAAGACCAACATCGCCGCTGCTCCGAGCGAGCTTCAAGTGAAAGCGTAAGCGAGAAGCGTCCGTGAGAAATTCTTCGTATTCTTTGGGATTGGCCTGGTGCAGGGCCTCGAAGAGCTCTACACTTTCCTGTACCACGGACAAGGCGGCCTCGAATCGGTCTGAGTTCCTGAGAACGATTGCACATACAAACAAGGCCTTTGCCAGACCTGCCTTGTGTTTTCCGGGATCGCTCCGGTCCACGATTCTCCACAGTCGTACGCTCTCATCGATCGCAAGTCGTGCATCATTTTGCCTTCGTTCGTCATTTAAAATCGATGCGTAGTGTTGCATGCATCCCGCAAGCAGTTCTTCGTGAGTCTGTGGATCCGCACGATACAGACACCTGAGCACGTCGATGTACTGTTCGAGAACAACGAGTGCTTCCGTCTGTTTGCCGTGCTCGAGCAGCATTTTGTGATGGACACCAAGAACCGCGAAGAGCTTGCGTTGGGAATTGGCGGCATCGGTGAGACAGATGGCCTTCCACGTCTGCACACACTCCTCGATGGCTACCAGCGCGTCCAATTTCTTGCCGTTGTCTTCCAGCAGCTTTGAATATCGGAAGAGGGCGATTCCTAGCGCTTTGGTGCACCGCAGAGTTCGGGGCTGAGCCGATCCCTTGAGCAGATCGACAGCCAATTTGACCATAGCGAATGCTGCGTCGTGCTGTCCGTTGCTGATCATTACATCTAGCTTGAGGATCAAGCTCGCCGCCATGCCTTCTTCGTACGAGAGATCGGCCACGTTCACCGGAGAAGAAGCCTGAGATGTGTTGTCGGTCTCATCAGTCGAACCTTGGCCTGAAGTCGGGGACGGAGCAGGCTGAGCCTGGGCTGAAGCTCGAGCTTTCTGGCGGCGTTTTGAGCGTCGCGCCATCTCGTGTTGGGAACTTCAAAGTGCAGAGGATCAGGCGGGAGAAGAACAAAGAAGGCTTGAACAGGAACCGTCAGCGCTTTTCGTGAGAGAGAGAACGGAGGAGCGGGACACATGGGCGTCTCTGCACTCCTTTTTGGAAGCAACCTGCACTCGCTCAGGCGGGTCGGATGCGCAGGCCGAGCCTGCACATCGGTTCAAACCTGCACACCTTCATAGCACGCTGAGAGTGGAATGAGGTGATGAGTGCCGACCATGTGAATTGGCGGGAGATCTGTAAGGCCGGGAACCTACGAATAACAGTGAGGATGGAGCTGTCTCACCCTTCCCACTGGACGCTACAGTCTGTGGGACCATGGATAGTCAGGCGCATATACAAAGTAGTGCTGTCAGGTGGGCGCCGGCGGTCAGGATGATGTTGGTCGTCGTGTGTGTTGCTGTTTGAGCGGATGTGAGGATGATGCTGGAGGTCGTCCCCATCTCTCGCCCTTTCACAGGCCGAACGGGAGTGGAAAGAGTTCACACTCTTACATCCGCCAGAGTTCGATGCTCAGTCGAGATTGCTCAGTACGACACTACTCGTGGTCGGCCGGCAGCTTCGGATCCGCAGCACCGCAGATGAGCTCAAGCTTAGCAGGACTCGAGCAGGCCAACCTCGCTTGCTGCTGAAAGGCCAGAGGATAGTGGATAAATAGATTCGACCTCGAAGCGGGCGCTGTGCGCAGCACGTCACTGCTCATCCTTCGTCTGAACCAATCTCTGTACTGCTCACCCGTTAAAAGCAGCAGCACTGAGCCTCTGCCCTGCTCTCCTCCTTGGACCTCTTCTGACTTTAGAATAGATCCCCCCTGCCTCTGTTCTTGCAGCCTCACAGACACCCGAGAAGATGTCGCACCTCAAACCCTCATCGAGCTGGCTGACCCCCCGTCTGGCCCCGGGCTCACTCATCTTGATTTCGGGCGTGACAGGCCTGGTCGGAGCGGGCCAGGCCAAGATTCTGCTCGATCTCGGCTACAAGATTCGAGGAACGACGCGGAGTGTGGCGGGTGCGTCGCAGTTGGTTCAACGATTCCAATCCAAGTACGGCAACGATTTCTTTCAAGTGGTCGAGGTCAAGGATGGGACTCAGGAAGAGGCGTGGATTCCTGCTTTTCAAGGTGAAATTGGGTTCTTGCGAAAGATGAAAACCCCTGCCGCTCAACCCGCTCACCAGAATGCATTCTTTCAACTTGTCTTTCTTTTGGGGGGCGGAGGGCAGGGGTCAGCGGTTTCATTGCCGTCGCCACCGACATGAGCCAATTCTCAGGCTCGGACAGGACGGCGAGGGAGCAAATCGACGGCGTGGTCAACATGACGCTCGCGCTGCTCAAGGCCGCCGCCAAGACTCCCACTGTCCAATCGGGCGTGTTGACCTCGAGCAGCATCGCGGTGCATTATGCTGAAGAAGGAGTGGAGCGCACGATCGACATCAAGACGACGTACAACGAGGACATGGCGAGTCGCGCGTTGAGCGCTGGCAAGGACGATCCACTGCTGGGTCTCTACATCTGTGAGATGGTTGTGTGCCGAATGAGCCCAAACCCCACTCAAACTCGCGATCAAAGGTATGGCAGGCCCTTGCTGAGAACTGTTCTGTGCGTGTGATACCTCGTAGATGCCGCCAACAAAGTTGCAAGCGACAAGGCCGCCTTTGAGTATGTCAAAACTCAAAAGGTAAGAAACATCCATGGGTCGGCCAACTCGTTTGGGGTCGACAGCTTTCTTCCTCTCCCCTGCTGACTCCAACTTCTTTCTGTTTTCCCAGCCTGGCTACGCATTCAATGTGGTCGCTCCCGACTTTGTGGCCGGCACCATCCACAATCCGGACGTCTCCCGGCGCTACTCGACAGGAACGATGCTGCAAGATTACTACCTCGGCAAAGACAAGTCCTTGCTCGTGGCCGTCCGGGTGACGAACCAGTACATGAGCTTGGACGACGTGGCGCGCATCCAAGCCGCGGCCTTGCTCCAGCCCGACGTCGACCTCGAGCGCCTGTGGGGCGTAGCTGGGACTTTCAATCTGCCTCAGCTTCAACGTGCGATGCAGACCTTCTCCCGGGGTACCAAGGAGTTTGCGGATCCAGACCCAGTGAAGCGGCCGTACATCGCCCATATTGACAACTCGCGAAGTCTAGAGCTGCTGCAGAGGCTGGGCCGGTCCGGCTTTGAGAGTATTGAGGACGGTGTGACTGCTGCGCTCTCGGATGTCGAGCAACGATCAGGATGAAGTGTGAAGCCCCTCTTTTCTTCCTTTTCTCAAGCAACCGGCCCTTGAAGATACGCGTGACTGAATCTGCTCCTTCGCCTACCTTTATTCGTGGACCGAGAGGTGGGGAGTCCTTTGCTTCACCTCGGACTGTATCGCCAGTATTGCGATGTGCTGCAATGGCAAGCCGTGCTCACGCAGAGAGCAATTGCATTCCTGACAAAACTTTTCAAGTTGTTCGGATGAGGAGCAAGCAGCTGGGTACGAGGCCGAACCGGTCTCCTTTACGTTGATGCTATCGCCGGAGAAAGTGGAGCTCATAGCTGAATCAGGGCCGTGAAAGACTGGGATGTCCTGTCCAGCGCTGCTCCAGGACCACACGACGAAGTGCAGAAGGATTCGAGGGAGCGACCTCGTCGTGTTCCTTTCTTTCAAATCTCAGCGGCAGAAGCCTTGATCGTGTGTGTTGAATGAAACCCTGCGTCAGGGCCACGCAGTTGGGACACTTGTGTGTTGTGTCCATGGTGTGGAGACTGGTGGATGATCAGCCGACCTTGGTGGGTGGCTCTCGAAAATGATGGATCCTCTCTCAATGGACCAACATCCGAACGTCGTTGCAAACAGCCAACTGCGACCTCAGTCCCAGCGTCTGACTCGACAGGAGGGGTGTCAGCAGTGTAACAAAGGACTGCCATCCCGGCAATGAGACTTGCTCGCCTGATCTCATCAGTCCACCAACGCACCCGTCTTCAGCCCGACTCTGCCTCTCCTCTCTCTCGCACTTCAAGCTCGCGAAGCGGGCTCAGAACAACAATGATGTCCTCCTCCTCCTCCTCCTTCTCCTCCTCCTCCACCGCAGCACCACCTCCACAGACTTCCTCGCTCGCAGATGGCAACTGCGAGCCTTGCAAGAAGGGAGGCACGCCCCTCTCCGCGCAAGCATCTCGCGCTCTCCTCTCCGAACTCAACAACACCATCCCCACCAGGCCCGGGGTGAGCACCGAGACTTGGAAGATCGTAGCTCAGCCGCCGATCGGCGGCGGTGGTGGCATTCCATCGCTGGAGCGGACGTATGCGTTTAAGAATTTCAAGCACGCGTTGGCGTTCACGAATGCGGTAGGCGAGGTGGCGGAGCAAGAGGGCCATCATCCGGCCTTGTTGACGGAGTGGGGCAGTGTCAAGGTGGGATGGTGGACTCATGTCATTGGCGGGTTGCATCTCAACGAGTGAGTCCCTTTCTTGTCCTTCTCTCTCCTCTCTCTCTCTCTCTCTCACACGTCGCCGGTGACGGGACCGACTGTGCTCAACCTTTTTGCTCTCACCTCCTTCTGCACAGCTTCATCATGGCTGCCAAGACAGAGACGCTCTTCGCACAAGCAGACGGCAAGAAACAACCCAAGCAATAGGATCGGTTTGCCACCAGCAACTTGGGACAAGTGGGGTAGGAAGTGATTGGGGATAGGCCCACGCTGTCCTGATACTGTATGTATGCATGATGCAGTAAAAGGACAAGCTACACAGTACCGTTCCGCATGCACAAAAAAACACAAAAGGTTGCCACTTGAATGTGGGAGACACAAGCAAGTGGGGCGGCCCCTCTTTGCTCAGTCCAGATCTGGCATCCTGCGAGGCACCTTTTCTTCGTTCTTCGTGTGCTTTCGCAGCCTGTGGCCGAGTCGACCCGGCGTGGAAAAGGAGGTGGCCCAGCGCTCGGGCACGGGCTTGCGGTCGGTGGCCCAGTAGAAAATGTCCCAGTCTGGCTCATCCAAGAGCTGTGTTCCGTCGAAAAAGCATGAAGAATCAGATAAAAAAAAACAAGTTGGTCAGTGGGGGGAGCGGCGAGCTTGGGAAAGACGTGGCCGCGTCTTAACATTTGCCAAGTCTGACTCCTGGGGAACCTGAGGGGGAACCCTGAAAACTCACCCTGTCAAACTCGAGCAATTCCTCATCTGGCAGCTTTTTCAGCTCCGTCTTTGCAAACGTGCTCAACAGCAAGTCCGTCTCGAGTGTGCCCCGCTTCCGGACCTGATACACCAGCCTCGCCACCGTCCGCTCCCGGTCCTCGGTGAGCGGAGTCCGACCAGGCACGCGCGTCATCGGAGAGTACACTTCCCGATCCTTGTCGTCTTCACCAGAAGGAGAAGCTTGGCCGTTTGCGAGCGCTTCGGCGGCGGCGGCGGACCCGTCGTCGGCTTCGGTGAATGTGAAGATGGGCAGACCGTCGAGCTGGGAGGAGGAGGAGAGGTCGTCTGGGGGTGTGCCCTCGATGGAGGCGGAGGCGAGAGAGGGGTCAAAGGGGAGTGGGAATGGGTCTGAGGCCTTGGACGGTGCCTGATGGTGGTGGGGCTGGGCCGGTGCTGCCCCCGGCTCTGGACGGCGGTCAGCTGAAGGGTGTGAGGGAGATGTCGAGAAGGCGCGAAGCTGTTGACCCAGCAGCAGTTCTGAGCAAAGCGGAGTGAGAACAACGCTGGTCCTGATCGACCGGCCTGTGGAAAGGAGCAGATGCGAGCGAGATTTGACAATCAGTAGTTGGGCGGGAGGGGTGAGAGAAGGGAGATGCAGAAAGTTCTGTGTCAGCGCTTCCTCGTTGCCACTTCTCCTCTTGGGACCGCGCAACAGATTTGTGTTTCCTCCATCTAGCAGGCGCGTCATCTGCGCCACGTGAGAGAAGACCCAGGCAAGCAAGCGGCATGTGGAAAGATGCATTGCGCTGCGAGCCAGCGAGGAAGATGAACACACCCAAGGCATATGACCCAGAGATTCCTCGTCCATGTTCTCCCTCTCTTCCCCAGCCTCTGTTCTGTGTTTTGACTGTTCAGAAGTCGGTTGCTCGCCCGCCGTAGGTCCACTCGCGCTCCCACTTGAGCGGATCTTTCTTGGGGCCTCCGACCTCACCTGTATCAGGGTTGGTATCTCCTTCAAAGTCGGGAGCGGGCTTCCGCCTTAGATCTGGATGTACGGCTTCTTCGCCTTCCTTTTGAGCGCTGCTGAACTGGAGAGAGTCTAGAAAGTTGGGAAAAAGGGGGGGGGGGTTTCAGCCACCAGTCTTGAGATGCTGGAACAGGGCAGACCCGGACGACGGCATGCGGCATTGTGTGCGGCTACTCACTTGCTTTTTCTCGTACCAGCTTCTCGAACTCTCGCTGCTCCTTTGCAGGCAGGGGCACTGGGCCTGGTCTGTCAAAGGGGTCTGAGGCAGCAATGGAGGAGACGGTGAACGATCTTCGTCGTGCCGCCACGGCTGTGAGAGGTGATGTGCAGGTGCGGGTAGCGGGCTGGAGTGCAGCCCGAGAGGTGGAGGCTGCGAGCCTGATGGGGCGTGCTGCTGCTGTGGTGAAGTTGAGCATGGTCTTGTGGTCCGAGTGGTAGGATGGTGGTAAAGCTGGAGCTGCTGTGGGTTGATGTCAGCGAATGGTCATGTCTTCGCGACTGGTGATGTTGATGTGCAACACGGTGTTGCGAAGCATTACCATCTCCTGCTCCCACTCCTCTGCTTGTCTCGACGCTTGCTTGTGAGGGACTCAATCGTCACTGCTTGTGGGCTTCCCTAGTGGGCAAGAGGATGGAAGCAACTGGAAGGCGCGGTAGCCAGTGGTATAAAGAGGAGGGGCACGACTCTGGACCTGGTTCCCTGTCCCTGCACCCAGGCGTTGTTCTGACCTTGACACCAGCACAGAACCACTCCAAGATGCTACAGACAGCAATCGAGATCGCTGAGAGCCAGGACAACAGTGAGTGCATTGTGACTCCCACCTCTTGACTCAGCCAACCCGGTGGCAGAGCTTTGGCCGGAATGTGCTCACAGTCCTTCGACCTGGTCAAACACAGAGCCTGGCAACTTGGCGAATCGGGACGAGGGCGACCGAATCTGCACGGCTCGACCTGCTGGACTGGACACCAACCAGGAGACAGTCTCAGGCTGCGATGATCCGACTCATAAAGAGAAGGCGGGTTCCGAGGTGGTTCCGGACCGGGTTGATGCGCCTGACCAAGAGCAGAAGCCGAGCATGCTGATGACGAAGCCTGGCGCTGAGGAGGTGGGCGAGGTGAGGATGTGAGCTTCAGACCCGCGCTGGTGAGAGAAGATTGGTTGATCGAGGGAGAATGTATGCGGTTACCATGCTGAGCCAGATGCTTTTCCCTCCCGCAAGCAACAAGGTCGATGTGAGGAAGGAAGGAAGGAAGGAAGGAAGTGTATTTCACGTCGTCTAATTTAAGTACCGCTGCTGGCGCGGGGACGACCGGCAACTCCGCAAACCACACCACCACCAGGGTGATGCAGCGCGTGTGCACTGACGACGCAACGGCACTAGGCCTACAAGTGTTCAACAACATGGTTTGAGAGTTGGAGCTGTAACACGGCTGACTCCTTACTTCGGCAATTACTTCGGTATTTGGGCTTTGATCACTCTCGGAGCCTTTCTGACTCTCTCGGAGCCTTTTGGAGTCATTACGTAATTCACGGAGATTTACGGAGACTTTTACGTCAGCACACGCCACAAGCGGCAATCACGCAATCCTTGGCACGGCAAACCGGCCAGCTATCTTCGGCGACTCATCGGCGACTGCCTTTTAGCGTCTTGGCCACGTTCCCCCTCGGATATCTCCCTTCCCTGCTCTCGTGCCTTGTTCCTTCCTGTTCCCTTCAGTTCCTCTGCTCTCGTGCCCTGATCTCTTAGCTTCCCGACCACGTTCCCTTCCTCGCTGCTCTTCCTCGCTAACCCCGACCTCTCAGGTATATAAGCAGCCCCCTTTCCCACTCAGATCCTGTACCTAGATCATCACCCACATCACCCGGACCACTCAGACCTCTAGACCTTCACACCCAATCTCATCCCTCTTCTTCTACCTTGCTCTTCCGACACCGAATCAACGTTTGACTTGTTGGTCTATCGACTTCGAGTTTCGACAACATGGTCCTTCCTCGTTTCCTCCGGTTCCTCTTGACTCCCTTCCAGGTCTTCGTCCTCCCGAACGACGTTGGCGGATCTACCTCTTTCGATCCAACTTCTCCCTCGGCTCAAGACATCTACGAGGCGGCTTCTCCTCAAGCTCGCGCTCTTCTCGACCAGCTCAACACGGAACTCGAACTTGCCCGTGCTGCAGCTGCTCGACCTTCGGTACACAAGGTCAAAGCTCCCAAGCTCCCTGACCCTCGAACTTTCAACGGCTCTCGCAACACACGCGCACTTTCGGACTACCTTTACGATGTCAAACAACACTTCAAGGTCGATCCCCTCAAGTACCCCTCCGAAGAACTCAAGATCATTTTTGCCGCCTCTTTCCTCAAAGATTCGGCTCGAACCTGGTACCAAACCCTCGATGAATCCCCTTCGGGCGCACCTTGGTCAACCTTTCCGGACTTCGAAGAGCAACTTCACATCAACTTCGCCGAGATCGATCCTCTCGACCATTGGCTTACGAAATGGGACGCTCTCCAGCAGAAGTCTTCGGTTTCCTCGTACCTTTCCGAGTTCACGGCCGTCGCCAGTCATCTCGACGTTACGGATCAAACCAAGATGCACCACTTCAAGCGTGGTCTCAAGGACGATGTTCTCAACCAGCTTGCTCTCTTGCCCCAGTCCGACGACTTCAACGGCCTTGTCAAGCTTGCCAATCAGATCGACGCTCGACTTTTCGCTCAACGCCGCAACAAGTCTTCTTCGCAAGCAGGTTCCATCCAGCTCAAGCCAAAGCCTGTCTTCAAGTCTACCTCGGTCCAAGTCCCTGTTCAGGTCAAGCCCGTCGTTTCCGGTCCCGTTCCCATGCAGCTTGACGTTACCCAGCGTCGTGGTCCGCTCACGGAAGCCGAGAAGAAACGTCGTCGTGACAACAATCTTTGCCTTTACTGCGGCAATCCCGGTCACATCGCCAACGCCTGCCCTGTCAAGAACCCTTCCAAGTCGGAAAACTGAATCGGCTTGATGCCGTCCGGCAACCATCAAGCCATACTCACGTCCTCTCCAGTCCGGTCACCAAATTTACCCTGATCTCTCTGTCTTCGTCAAGATCGTCGTCTGCCTCTCGATTCCCGACCTCAGCAGAACGATCCACAGTTCTTCCAAGTTCCTCCAAGACATCCAAGAAACTTCCACCGCGTCAAGAGCTCCCCAAAGCTACAACCCCTGCTACCAGTACCTCAGCCCCGAAGAAGACGTCTCAGCCACTTCCGTCAAACGAATCACAACTTCTTTACCTCCCAGTCACCTTGTCCGGGATGAACGCTCTCGCGCTCATCGACAGTGGAGCCTCGGACGACCTCATCTCCAAAGACTTCATTTGGAATCGAGTGCTACCCACTACTCCCTTGCCAACCCCAGTCGAATGCGAGCTCGCCGACGGACACGTCGTCCGCTTGGACTCTGCATTCAGTGCCAACCTCAAGTTCTCTGCCGGATCCGAAATTCGATCCGAAACCATCAACTTCCCAGTCGCGCCTCTTCAGCATGCCGACGTTATCCTTGGACGACCTTGGTTGAGTCGTCATAACCCTGACATCGATTGGACGAAAGGAATTGTCCGATACCTCCGATGCAATCCCAGTCCTGCGGCTATTCCAGCGCCAACGGAACCTAGTCCTAGTCCTGCGGCTATCTCAGCGCCAAAGGAGCCCTCTTCCAGTCCTAAGGCTATCTCAGCGCCGAAGGAATCCATGCCTAGCCCTGCACCTCCGATCAAGATCTCGGTCGTCTCTCGAGGAACCATGAACAAGCTCGCTCGAACCGACAAGATCTACCTTGCCTACGTCAAGGCAACTCCAGACACTCCGGCACCTAAGCCTTCTAGCTCCAGTCCGACCGAAGAAGCTCTCGCCAAACTGGCCAAAGCTGTGATCGATCGCTTCCAGACAGTCTTTCCCGACAAACTCCCTTCCGGTCTTCCACCTGACCGTCGAGTACAGCATCGTATCGACGAACAACCTGGTTCTACTCCCGTAAACGGCCCACTCTACCGACACTCGGACAAGGAACTCAAAGCACTTCGCGACTTCATCGAAGAAGAAGTCGATGCCGGTCGCATTCGACCTAGCGCGTCTCCATACGCATCTCCTGTCCTGTTCGTTCCCAAGAAGGATGGCTCGCTGCGCATCTGCTACGATTACCGAGCGCTCAACAAGCAAACCATCAAGGATCGATATCCCCTGCCTAGGATCGATGATCTTCTCGATCGCCTCCGTCGTGCGAGATTCTTCTCCAAGATTGATCTCAAAAGCGGCTACAACCAAATCCAAGTTTTCGAAGATCACGTTCACAAGACCGCCTTCAAGACACGATACGGCAACTACGAATGCCTTGTCATGCCTTTCGGCTTGTGCAACGCTCCCGGCACTTTCCAGCGACTCATGAACGACCTCTTCCGGCCGTTCTTGGATCGATTCGTGATCGTCTACCTTGACGATATCCTGATCTTCTCAGAGACTCTCGAGGAGCACAAGCAACACGTCTCTCAAGTACTCAAGATTCTTCAAGAAGAACAACTTTACGCAGCTCGGCAGAAATGCGAGCTTTTCCAGACATCCACCGAGTTCTTGGGACACATTGTCTCCGCTGACGGCGTCAGCATGGATCCCAAGAAGACCGACTCCATCCAGTCCTGGCCAACACCGACCTGTGTTCGCGACATCCAAGTTTTTCTCGGCATGGCAAACTTCTACCGACGTTTCATCAAGAACTTCAGTACCATCGCCGAACCCCTGACCCGACTCTTGACCAAGTCCTTGCCTTTTGCTTGGGGTCCCGAGCAAGATCATTCCTTCTCGACCCTCAAGCAAGCATTCCAGTCTGCTCCAGTCCGGCGTATCTTCCGTCCTGACCTTCCGATTCGCGTCTCCACCGATTCATCCGAGTTCGGCATCGGCGGTGTCCTCGAACAGAAGTTCGACCATCGCTGGCATCCTGTCGCTTTCGAGTCTCGCAAGCTTACACCGGCCGAACGCAACTATCCGATCCGGGAAAAGGAACTCCTCGCCATTGTTCATTGTCTTTCGACATGGCGCCTCTACCTTGAGGACGTCGAAAACTTCGAGGTTCTCACGGATCATCACTCCCTGCAGTACTTCAAGACCCAGAAGGAGCTCAACAAACGCCAAGCTCGATGGCAAGAACTCCTTTGCAACTTCAGCTACACCATCAAGTACATTCCTGGTCCTTCCAACTCCGTCCCTGATGCCTTGTCCAGACGTCCAGATTACATCAACATCGTTCGTCTTCTCCCTGGTTCGGCCTCATCAACTTCGGTATCCACCTCGGTATCCGATTCATCGGCCAAGCAAATTCAAATCAATGCCCTCGGAACATCCACAGCCCAGTCTTCGCTTCTCAACGATATCAAGCAAGCCACTCCAGCTTCTGATGAGTATCGCCTACTCTCAGATCCCGACCTGCCAAGATCCAGAGCACAACATGTCCAGCTTCGTGGACTTATCCTTCAAGACGACTTGATCTTCAAGAACGACAGTCGAATCTTCGTCCCAACCGAGACCCTTCAGCTCCAGATCATCCGAGAACATCATGATAGTCCTCTTGGTGGACATCTTGGTGTGGACAAGACTTCGTCAACCATCATGCGAGCCTTTTATTGGCCGAGTATGGACTCCAAAATTCGCAAGTACATCAAGACATGCGACCTTTGTCAACGGATCAAGCCTCCGACGCATCAGCCTTATGGCGCCTTGGATCCCCTCCCAGCTCCTTCCAGCCCTTGGTCTTCGGTCTCTATGGACTTCATTACCGACCTGCCCAAGACCTCATCCGGCCACACAGCAATCTTCGTCATCGTCGATCGCTTCAGCAAAATGGCTCACTTCTTGCCCTGCAACATGGATGGTCTTGACGCTATGGCAACTGCCAAGCTCTTCCTCAAGATCATCGCCCTCCACGGTGTTCCCGATTCCATTGTCTCTGACCGCGATCCTCGCTTCAAGTCCGCCTTCTGGCAATCTCTCATGAAGATCCTCGGTGTCAAGCTCAACATCTCCTCGGCTTACCATGCTCAAACCGATGGTCAGACCGAACGTACCAATCGCACCCTCGAGCACATTCTTCGACCCTATTGCTCCTACGACCAAGACAATTGGGACGAACTCCTGCCCATGGCCGAGTTTGCATTCAACAATGCACCTTCTGCAACTACTGGCATCTCTCCTTTCCAGGCCAACTATGGACGACATCCTCGGACGCCTTCCACTCTTGGCATCTCGGTCCCAGCTCCTGCTTCCGTCAACCTGGCAGAAGACCTCCGCATCCTTCATCAAGACATGCACGATCGCATCGTCAAAGCTCAAACTCATCAGAAGGACAACGCAGACAAGCATCGCTCCCACCTTGACTTCCAGGTCGATGATCTTGTTCTGCTCTCCACCGAGAACATCAAGACCACCCGGCCCTCCAAGAAGCTCGATTTCCGACGAGCTGGCCCTTTCAAGATCCTGTCCAAGATCGGCAACGTCTCATACAAGCTCGACCTTCCCGATTCTATGTCCGCGCTTCATCCAGTCTTCCACGTCTCCATGCTCGAACCCTATCACGACCCAGCTTCCGGTTCCGCGATCCCACGTTCTCCAGTTCCACCTCCGCCCGACATCATCAACAACGAACCCGAGTTCGAAGTTGAATCCATCCTCGACAAACGTACCTACCGTCGACAAGTTCAGTACCTCGTCAAGTGGCTCGGATACCCTCTCCACGACGCCACTTGGGAGCCCGCCGGAAACCTTCAGCACTCTCAACGGCTCATCGACGCCTTCGAATCTCAACCCCGGTCCACAGCATCTTGAGGACAAGATGCATTTTAGGTGGGGGGAAGTGTAACACGGCTGACTCCTTACTTCGGCAATTACTTCGGTATTTGGGCTTTGATCACTCTCGGAGCCTTTCTGACTCTCTCGGAGCCTTTTGGAGTCATTACGTAATTTCACGAGATTTACGGAGACTTTTACGTCAGCACACGCCACAAGCGGCAATCACGCAATCCTTGGCACGGCAAACCGGCCAGCTATCTTCGGCGACTCATCGGCGACTGCCTTTTAGCGTCTTGGCCACGTTCCCCCTCGGATATCTCCCTTCCCTGCTCTCGTGCCTTGTTCCTTCCTGTTCCCTTCAGTTCCTCTGCTCTCGTGCCCTGATCTCTTAGCTTCCCGACCACGTTCCCTTCCTCGCTGCTCTTCCTCGCTAACCCCGACCTCTCAGGTATATAAGCAGCCCCCTTTCCCACTCAGATCCTGTACCTAGATCATCACCCACATCACCCGGACCACTCAGACCTCTAGACCTTCACACCCAATCTCATCCCTCTTCTTCTACCTTGCTCTTCCGCCACCTTGCCTCCCTCCTTGCTCCCTCGTCACAGGAGCGACCGTGAGGAGCTAGCTTGCTGCAGGGAACACTAAAGAGTGGGAACAATGGGCCAGGTTCGATTCGCGGGGCGGAGGGTGAGGGGCCGAGGTGGTCAGGAGTGGGCCATCTGGAACGGGGGCGAACTGATCCTCCCAGCTAGCTACCATGGCTGGTGCGAGTGTAGGCGGATGTGATGGTGGTAAATTTTGTGAAGAGGGCAAACCCTCGCGTGGTCGTGAAGAGGTGTTGATATTTCCTCAGCTCACCGGCATGACCAACGACTTGGAGAAGCCGTAGGTGCCGGGAGTAGATCGGACACTGCAGAGGATGGAAGCGAGATTTTTGCTCGCCGCAGGCGCACTCAAGCTCGGCGTCTGCGTGGTGGAATTTGAGATGGTACGCAGCGAAATCACCGTGTCCTGTTTTTGCTTGCAGCCAATGGCCAAGCTGTCTCCGAGGCTTATGGGAGAGCCAAGTTGCAGGCTGCAAAGAGGGTCTGTATGCTGGCCCGCATAATCGTCGGAACTGTCGGGCGGAGGGCGACTCCGCTACTTGCTGGGCCCATTTTTTGCGTAGTAGATCTTTGGCCATCCTGCGCGCTGATGCCACGCTTCTCCTTGCCCAGCGGGCACGCTCGTCGGCTCGTAAAGGAGACGTGCCCTTCTTGGCCAGTTGGTCTGCTTGTTCATTGCCTTTGATGCCCGAGTGGCCAGGCGCCCAGGACAAACAGAGGGAGTGCTCTGGACTGATGGAGAGCCATGTCGAGATGTTCGTTCGGATTTTGTGCAGGAAGCGCGAGCTGCTGGAGGTCGTGCCGCTCACCACCGCCTGCAGAGCAGAGGTGTTGTCCACGAACAGGGTAATTTTTGTAATTGGGCGTGACTCCGCAATTTCGAGAGCATGATCCAGAGCGCGATGCATTGCGAATACCTCCGCATCAAAGACCTCGGCGTCTCCCCGCAGGTTGAGGCTCCTGCTGACAGAAGTATCCACAGTCCGGTCTCGGGCGTAGAAAATGACATAGCCCGCTCCAACGCGCCTCGTCCCGCCCTCTTCGACGCAAGACCCGTCCGAATACACATCTACCGAAGTCGTGTCCCCCACGATGCGAGTGGGGTGCTGCGCCGCCGCCTCCTCTTTCGAGCGCCCAGCGGGAAGAACAAGTGAGAAGCCGCTGAGGCTAGAGAGGGGCAACGCCCAGGGAGGAGGGGGCTCGGTCCTGGATATCTCCACGTCGGACACAGATTGCGCAAGGTCCAAAAGAGGGGTGGTGGTTCTGCGGCCTGCACTGGCAGCAGCGGCGGACCTGTCTAGGGTCCGGAGGAAGCCGGTGTCCGAAAGGTCGATGTGAGGGGTCGGGTGTCGAGAGAAACGCCGCCGATAGAGAAGATGGTTCTATGAGCTCTAAATAGAGCTTACTTTCTTGCGCCGACCCGGTTGAATGTAGCGCCTGCGAAGAAGATGACAGCATCGCACAGCCAACAGGTTGAGCCTGGAAAGGATCGCTCCTTGTCTCTTAAGACGAGCGCATCTCGGTTGGCGAAGAAGGCGGACGGAGAGGAAGAGGAAGGCAGGAACATCTCTCACTCTCTCGCTCACTCTCTTACACACACAGAACTGGCTTCTTTATTCTCTCTCTCTGTCTTTGCTCTGACCATCATTCCTTCTTCCACCAGCCCAGACCTGCGCAGACGTGTCTCTTCCATGTCACACAACTCGCTCCCACCACCAGGCACCCTCGACCACAAAGGCGCAGGGATCCCGTCCTCACGGCACTCCCACCCCCGTCTTGCCCGCAAAGGAAAGGCAACAGGCCTGGGACTGATCAAGCTCATCATCTCCATCCTCGCCCTCTTCTACCTCGGCCTCCCAGCTGCTCGCAATCTGTACAACACCGCAAAACACCTCGCAGACGACCCAGCCATCCTTGAACGGATCATCTGGCATGATCCCACCCTCGATCCCACAGGCGGCCCTCTCAACCTCACTCCCTGTTTCCCAACACCAGCACACGGCACCAATCAGCACAAGTGGAAATGCGGCTTCCTAGACGTACCCCTCGACTACACCAACGCAACCGCAGACCCACGCACAGCTCGCATCGCCCTCGTCATGTACCAGGCCGGCAAGCGCAAGTCAAACCGCACCATCGTCCTCAACCCAGGCGGGCCAGGAGCCTCCGGCACACAGCTCGCTTGGATCTTTGGTGAAAAGTACAGCAACGACTACTCAGACGGCACCTTTGACGTCCTCGGCTTTGATCCTCGAGGTAAGTCACAGCACTTTCCCCATCACTTCATATCAAAACATCCCCGGGCTCTGAACTCAGTCTTCCCTTTCCTCCTTCTCCCTCCTCAGGTGTCAACATGACCCTGCCAAGCTCATCCTGCTACAAGCACGACGCTTACAGAGACCGATGGGCCTCCCTCGCTTGGCAGTTCCCCGACACCCTCTCCAACGGAAACCTCGACATCCGTGCCGGCGAAAAAGCACTAAAGACGACGGACCTCTACTTCCAAGCCATGTGGGAAGCATGCGAACAGAAAAACGCCGATCTCGGCCGCTTCATCACCACTGCCTTTGTCTCGCGCGATGTAGACCGTCTGCGCGAGGCACTGGGAGAGGAAGAACTCACTGCCATCGTGTATTCGTACGGGACCAGTCTGATGCAGACCTACTCTGCCATGTTCCCCCACCGCGTCGGGCGCATCATCCTCGACGGCGTCCAAAACTCACGCCTCGGAAGATCGCCTTTTGACTGGGGTCGCTCCACCAATGGGAATGCGACCGATTCGTTCTATAAAGGCTTCTTGACCGCTTGCACCAAGGCGGGACCAGAGATGTGCGAGCTCGCAGAGATCAACGGCAAGGTCCAGACTCTAGACTCGCTCACCGGCCATCTACACGAGGTCCTCGCTCAGCTTCGCGAGCTTCCTCAGCCGGCCTCCCACCCCGAGCTTGGTGCCGGTCTTGTCACGTAGGTACTTAAGCCCCGCGGATGCTAAGGAGGAGAGGAACATCAATCCTGACCCTCCAGCCTGTTTGTTACAGCTACGAATCGGTAGTCAACACCCTGTTCGCGTCCACCTACGCTCCCGGAGCTTGGCCACGAACAGCCAAGATGCTCAAGAACCTCCTCGAGGGCAACAACACTCTCGCCTATGAAGCACACGGATGGGAGTTCAACCCGGCCAAGGCAGACGAGGTGCATGCACACTCCTGGCCCGGCATCCAGGCTCCCCAGAGTGCCACCTCGGAGCTCATCTACCAGCTCGTGTGTGCGGACTCGTATGATTATGAGCACGCGCCCTGGGACTACTGGCTCGACTACTACCAAGATGCCCGTAATCGGTGAGTTGTGGTCCGCCCGAACCGTGAAGGGATTTTTTGCCTTTGCTATACACAACGAGCAAAAAGCGCTGAACGCCCGTTGGACATCCCGCTCCCCTCCCACTTTCCCGCAGCTCGTGGATCTGGCCAGGCAGCTTCTACCCGATCATCCTCTCCTGCCGAACGTACAAGAACTCGCACGGCCCTCCCAAAGAAGTCTACCGCGGCAACTTTACCGCGAAACTCAAGAACCCTCTCCTCCTCGTCGGAGGCACCTACGACCCTGTGACCCCGATCCCCAACGTCCGCCTCGTCCAAGACGAATGGGGCAAAGACAACGTCCGCGTCCTCATCCATCACGGCTTCGGCCATTGCTCAGTCAATGACCCGTCCGAATGCACAGAGGGCATCAAGCGGGATGTCATCTTGCATGGCAAATGGCCTGGGCCGGAGGAGGAAAGGGAGTGCTTTGCGGATCGGAGACCGTTCGAGAAGAAGAAGCCTGCGTCTGCGTCCGCGTCCGCTGCTGCTGCGAAGGAGAAGGAGGCTGCCGCTGCTGCTGAAAACAAAATCAAGTCGGAGGCAAGTTCGCTCATTGGCAAATTCCTGCCCTGGGCTTCACGGCGGAGCAAGGCATGAAAACGGGTGGGCTGCCCCCGACATCACCCCGTCGTAGCCCGGATGTACTCAACCTGGACTGCAATCATATAGTATCTGTCATCAGCTCAAAGGTTGGAAACAGTGGGAAAATCGATTAAGCCAATTGACAGCCAGAATACACCCTTAGCGGAAGAGACCGACGAAAAAGAAGAAGAAGAAGAACAAAGAAACCAAAATCGTCCAGGAGGTATAGATGATAGCCGTGTATATGCGCGAGGATGAGTCGTTGTGCAGAGGAGAAACGGAGAGCTGGACGATGATCGATCAGGTGTGAACTGACGAGAGAAGAGCTGAATCGTGGAGGCTCTGGTGAGGGCCACCTATGTCGTTCGAAGGGCGAGGCGAGAGAAACGAGGCATTAAAGAAGCGGAAAAGGCCCGCAGCCCCAACGAGCCCGGGACGGGTGTTCGTTTTATTAGAGGCTGACCAGTGTGCATGGACGTTGTAGGCCATGAGCGTCGCTGCTGAAAATATTAGGCCGCCCCGTAGAAGCGCGCTTCGTCAGATAGTAGTACTGTTGCCCGAAGAGAGCAAGAGAGAGATAAGAGAAACCCGAAAGAGGAAGCCTTGTGATGCCGATTAATTCTCTCTCAGACCGAGTGCGAGAGCGTATAGCGCCGCCCGATCAATTCGGATCGTCCGAGGCCGATACGAAGCGTGAATCTGCAGAGCAGGTCGTCCAGAATCCGCCTTCTCCAACCCCAATTGGTCCGCCTACATCGAAAATTCAGGACAGAAGTGGCAGAAAGGTGTCAAATGTCAAATACGCAGTTGTCTTGTTGGCGTTCTCCCTTTTTTTTTGTTGAAAGGGGAACGCATCCTTACTTACCAATGATAGAGTAGGGTCATATCGGAAGCTCCTCGCAGGTTCACGTATCGCCTCTGTACACATTGCCTCGCCCTTGACTCCGCGCTCCAAGTCTCGCGACAGCTGGTCAAGGAAGAGCTGGTCGTGCATCGCAATCCCGAGCCAGTGAAACACCTTCTGCCGCTTCGAGCACGTAATCGAATCGTAGATGAAGAGCGCCTCGAGGAAGGGGCTTCTCGGTTCTTCACAGGTGGCCCCGTCGCCGGCTTTGACATTACGCAGGTCACTGTGAATTCAGAAAAGTAAGCGGTCATTCAGCCATCAGTTCACCCGTATGAAAGCCCTGGGAGATCTATGTTTTCCACAGATGTACCTGTAAATCCCTTCGTGGAACTTGTTCACGTTCACAATCTTGCGCCCAAACGTTTCGAAGCGGAAGCGAATGATCCGGCAGATGTCCGTCCTGTGCTCCGTGGAAAGGGGAGGCGATTGGACTCCTTCAGCTATTGACCTCTTTTCAGCGAAAAGAATGACCCTGTCTGTCATGCACTCACCCAGTCAACCAGACTTGACCATCCCACAACACGCAGGACACAAAGACCTCATCTCGGCCCTGCGGTTGCTCATCCGCATGCTCAAAGTTGTTCAGCGGTAGTGGGAAGCGGTGGACGATAGGCATCGGTGGTAGATGGCGCCCGATCGAACGTGAGCTGGTCCCGTTCCCCTGAAACGACGACATCGGAACCACCTTCTTTGGTCGGCCAACCTTCTTCTTCCCTTTGGTGGCAGCAGCTCGTAACGAAGTAGTAGCAGCCGTCGGATGAGCTGCTGAGAGACCCGTTGTGCCTTTGGCCATGTTCGATTCTCTCGCTCTAGCAAGTCGGTGTCGCGCCTTGGACTCAGCGATGTAAAACGTCTCAAAGTTGGAGAGCATGATCTCGATATCGGAGGGGCAACGGGCTTGCTTGTGGACGAATTGATGTTCTGAGGATGATCGATTGCCGCTTGTAGCTGAGCCGGATGACGCTGCAGCGGGTGCCTTTGTTGGACGGATCGGAATGCTCGAGAGAGTCTCGAGCACAGAATTTCCATGCTTGCTAGCGCGGGGTCTGGTGATGAACATGGAACCTTCGACAGGAGTCATGGTGTCCTTGGGTTGGTTCTCTGCAAACGATTCGGACCAGGATGGCTCCATGGACCGAGCATTATGCACCATTCCGCGTCTGGTGGTGTGCTGGGTACTGCCGAGCGGCTGAGGACTCCGTTCGAAATCTTCCATGAACAGCACCTCTGGTGCAAACGCAAGGAACAGCTTCAAATTGTATGCATGTTCGATGAGATCGTCCCGGGCGGACGTCGGAGATCGATCACCTTGGGCAGGAGTGGCGAAAGAGGATGAAGTTGAGCCAGAGGCCTGCACAAGATTCGACCGAGCTCCTGTTGTCGACATGCTGCTTCGGTTCCTCTCTGTTCCTCGTTCTGAGCGCGAGCGGGTCCGAGCATGGTCTGTTGCAACCACAAGATTTCCAGACAAGGGATCGGAGGCATTGCGGATGCGAATGTCGCGTTCGTCTGAGGTAGGGAGACCCTGGAGCACGCTGCCCGTGGCACGCTCCATAAGGTTTCGAGCACGGGCCGGCGGGCGTTGGGCGGAAATCACCGGGTTCGATCTGGGAAAGGAAGAGACGAAACTGGCTACTCGGCGAGCCTGGTCCCCAGCATCTTCAAAGTGAGTGTCCGCCTCCGAGGAACTACACAGCAGCGAGTCATCGTCGTTCTCCACATCAGGACCAGTCTCTCCATCTCCGGCAGCATCACTGATCCGTACGGCGGCAGGTGAGGATTGTGGTCGATGAGGTGATGTCACGTCCAGTGTGGGCTGACCCAAGGTGACGGACCCGGACCAGCTCGGCATCATGCTTCGCGAGATGGGACTTGGACCGAGATTGGGCATGTCTAAGACATCGAGTCGGGGCAAGGTCAACTTCATCCTGTGTGGTTCTCGATTAGGCTGGAGCGAGGTTGTATGCGGTGGTTGAAGCTGAAGTAGTTCCGGGTTTTCAGCATGGTCTTGCAGACGCCGGTCAGCCAGAGGATACGTCAGGTGCGGCTGTGAAGAAGTAGAAGTGTTTGATCCAGCCGAGATCTGGTATGCCGACATAGGCAGCGACGCCGATGGGATGTGAAGACCTAGTCCGTAATTTGCCCCAACCCGACGGTACATGCGGGGTCGAGACGAGCTCAAGGGTAGCTGATAAGATGGCGAACCTCGTTTCATGGCTCGGTGCGCGGTTTGAGAGGAGGAGGCGTGCGGCTGCTCCATCGTCGTTGTAGGAGGACTTGGCAAGATGGGATATAGCGAGGTTGTTGGTGAGGTGGTGAGACCTCTTGAAGGTGTGCTGAAACCGAACATGCTTGTTCTTCTCTCTGTTCCTGGTGTCTGAATAGTTGTGTGGAAGGAGGGCATCTGGCCCAGATGTACCCGTGATGGTGGGGTGGTGGGTGGCGTTGAGATGTTGGCAGTATGGAAACGAGCTGGCGGACCTGATTCTTCTGCAAAACCATCCACTATCGCGGTCCGCTCGTCAGAGTTCCGGAACCGATTGAATGGTGAGGTAGAAGAACGGAGCTGTGGTCGAATGCGATTTGGAGAGGTGAAAGCGGTATCGAGCGAGTAATGCAGCTCGGGGCCAGATCTTCTTTGCGATGTTGGACTTGCAGCTGCGTTGACGGAAGGATCTGTATACAGACTGGCTCCAGAACCGTGATCGTGGTGTTCGATGTGAGCCCAGCTCGCAGCTTGCCGCAAAGTTCTGGCAGCTTGAAGTGCGCATACATCCGGCGCAGGAATGACCGAGCCTTGTTGGGGTGAAGATGTGCGGCTTCTGCGATCCTGTACAGGGCTCGGGTGCAATGCACGTGGTGGTTGAGCAGAGAAGATATTACGATCACGCGGGGACCATGCTTCGGACCGGGGTGAGATGCCGAAGTGATTAGAAACCTTATGTTCGGAATCAGAGAGGCGGCTATGGACGAGCTCAGAGAAGCCGAGCATGCTGGAAGGAGAGCCGTCACGGACGCCAACAAGATTGGGACTGTTGGGCAGATTGCTGCGATGTGGAAGAGATTGTTCGTTGGCGTACGGATTCCGATGTATTGAGGACAAACGTTGCTGCTGCTGATGATCCCGGGGAAGATTAAGAGTGGACGAGACTGAAGAAGCGGGCGAGGGACTATATGGGGCCAGAGGAGGGATCTGAGCAGCGATAGCTCGGCGGACCGGAGAAGGCGTGCGAGGGACCTGTCGATTGTAGAGGTAGTCGTTTGGCGGGGAGGCCATCGTCCGAGGCACGGCAATACCCACCAGGGAGGCCGGAAAGCAAAGGTCGCCGAGACGAATGCCACAGGATCTGAGCTGCTGAGACGAGCACAAGCACGTGGATTGCTGGGTGGGCGCCGGTGGCACTGCGTGATCCTGCACCGTGAAAAGTGCAGTTAGAGACGGAGGAGGGGCCCAAGCTGGTTCACAGACTGATCAGGACAAGGTTTGGATCAAAAGCGGGATCCAGTCTGGGATCCGAGCTGTGGTCCCAGCGGACTCCAGTTGTGCGGCAGATGGAGGCTGGGAATCGGGATTGAGTTGCTGACAATGCCGTGTGCGGGGAAAGAATGAGTTCAAGGACGTTTTGAGACCATGTGTACGGATCCGAGATGGGGATCTGAGAGAGACGGGGAGGCCACTCACTAATACAGACGCAACTGACCGATGTATGCGTCGCACGAATCGTTATCTCGCAAAGGGTCAGGAGTGATCGTTCTTGTTTGTTGACGGTGCCGGACAGTTCACGTTCGGGAAAGCGGGAAGAAAAAAGTGAGGCAAAGTGGCATAGACTGCAGATAGGAGAAAAGTTGAGGACGAAAGCATCGCTTCGGAGACGCAGGGAACACAAGGATTGGATGCTTTTGAAGACTTTGGTCTCCTGCTCCTCCTTTCTCTGGAGTCGTTGCAGGAATTCCTATGTGAGCACGGTCTCGAGGGACAAATGGTAGAAGCTGAAAAACACCGCGTGTCACGCTTCGTTGACAACCGGAACGAAAGTGATCCGCTGACTCGGTTTCAAGAAGAGCGTGCCGCTTTTCTTCATCTCCTCATTCCACGATGTCCGAATGAGATAATGGGAAAGCATGTGGTTTGAGCTGAGTAGGTATTCACATCACCAGTCAAAGCAAGCATCTTTATGACGCACTCACTGTCAGACTGCTTGCGCACAGAACTGTCGTCCATGCACGAAGGTGCTATTCCCTCCCTTTCGATTCAGCGCATATGGAGGACCTGAGATTGTGCAACACTTCAGCTGAGAGGTCCTCCTTCATGAGGCACCTCCTTGGGGAAAGATCCAGTGGCAAGCGAAATGAGAAATGAGAATGGAGTCGGCGGAAAAATGGTCGCCGCGCTAACGTGACCGAGCTGCTGCCTGATCTTGACAGAACGGGAAACTTCTTGGCCCGCATGACGGCTGATCGTCGCCTGCAAAAAACTTTGATCCGCGCGGAACTTTGTTGGTCGGAGATAAAAAGGCATGGTCTGAGCAGCACATGCACCAGAAAACAGGTTGTCCCGTCTTCGCACGACTTCGAGAGGAGTAGTGTGAGCGTGTCAAGCCTGTGCAGCCGAAATTTATTTACTGGGGTGAGTATGCGCGCCCCTCCCCCATAAAGCATCATGGACGTTACTGAGATAACTTTGGAAGGATCTGGATGATGCAGCGTGTGATGGAGGGAAAGCCGTGTTGCCGCATGCAGGAAGTGTGAGATGGGCTGAGACTGCACTGTATCATGACCAGGACGGTGCGCTGGAAGACAGACTCGCTGACGCGGAAGGTCAAGTGACAGCTTCTGCATCAGGGTCTCAGAGACTGAAGCACGCTATGTGCTCACGCAATGTTGCACAGATGTCTCATTCTGGCGCATGAAGCACGAGAGCGTGGTTTTAGGGTAGTCGAGTTCGAAGGGTGAACTGTTGGAAGCACGCAAAACCGGCGAACAGTCCGTTGTCTGCCTGCAGAAGAGGAAGCATTCAATGAGCCAGATCCAGAACACACGCTAGTCCGACTGTCCCGTCGTTCGAGCGGCGATGTCATGATCATGGAAACATGTAGGAAGCGCTGTCAGCCATCGAGACTTCGAGACGTGCTTTGACAGCTCCTCAGAGACGTTACCTGTTTCTGCCTCAGCCCAGCCAGAACAGGGGCACATACGCGGTCGCACATGGGCGCAATCTTACCAGACTCATTGGATTCAAGCCAGCTGTCGAGGAGTTGTGTCTCACAGAGGACGCTCCAGTAGTACTCGTAGACGTCTTCTGACCGACGACGTTCGAGACGGATGAGTGAGGCACCGGCACTGAAGGTGGTTAGGTCCTCGGCGTTTGAGTCCCAGGCGCGGCCACGTGGTCTTCTGGCTCGGAGCCTTTTCATCCGCGTCCAAAAAATTTGGAAGGGCGACCTTCTCAGCTTTTTCAGCGGGTCAACAAGTCGCTGGTGCATCAACAAGAGCACGAAGGGAGTTCTCCAGCACAGCAGACGCGAGAGGATGCCAGACGCCTTCTTCCAACGAAAGCGGAAGCGGACCGACAGCGGGGGCGGTGGCGGTGGTGGCAGCTCACGCGGCGGCTTCTCGAAGCGCGGTGGGGCCAGCGGCAGGGCTTCGTCCTCCTCCTCAAGGCAACAGCAGCGCAGGAGGACCACCGATGGCGATCCAGGCAATGACTCGGACTTCTTCGAGGATGGGGACGACGACGATAGCGATGTCGGCGCCGGTGGACGGGCCGAAGATATGGACTTCCGCACACGAGATGAGGGTCTACGAAGCGACGATGAAGCTGAGGCAGCAGAAACTCCAGCACAGGCCCGCGTTCGACTAGCGAAAATGTACTTGGACCGTCTAAAAGATGAAGACAGTAAGTTGCAGCACGCTCGCTTGCGCTGTCTGCGTGGATGATCGTCGCTCATCGAAAGCTCCTTCTCACTTCAAGCTCTCGATGGGGCGGACGCTGTGCAGGCTGACAAGGACAACATTGCCGCTCGGTTGCAGAAGGACGTCCTCGAACAAAGTGGGCATCTCCATATATTCCTCGCCGAGCGGCTCCTTCCTCCATCAGATCCGTCATCGGCAGATCCTACTCATGGCTCCCAAATGGTCCACACACGCGGCCATCGGCTCCCTGTGACCGCAGCGATCGCTAGCTCGGATGCCCAAATGCTCTTTACCGCTTCTAAGGACGGCAGCATCTGCCAATGGAGGCTGAGTGATGGCAAGTTGCTCACAGTGGTTCCCAAGTCCAGCAAGCATGGACAATCAGATGATGCAGACAGCGGGCTTCAGGAAGGGCCGGCGGGGTCGGGTGCCAGGAAGGGCAAGGGCCGTGCAAATGCGGCCATCAGCCTGCCCAAGTCCTCCCAGAGCGGCTCAGCTAGGAGGCGGAGACGAGCGCGGCACAATGCCACGCTACAGAAAGCCGCCGAAGCTGCCGCGGCTGCTGCCGAAGAAACGATGGGTCTGGAGGGACAAGATGAGGAGAAAGCAGAAGCGTCTGGCTCGTCCAAGTCAAATTCAAAGACCAACTCGAAACGACTCAACGGCGCATTACATCCGAACGGAGCCGCGATGGCCACCAATGTCCACTATCTGCATCTCACAGAAGGACAGGGGCACAGCGACGCGATTTGGGCGCTCGCTGTGAGCTCAGATGGTCGCTTCTTAGCCTCAGGCGGTCTAGATCGCAAGATCGGCCTCTGGGCTCTGGACAGCGCGGCGCCTGCTCCACATACACGACCAAGGTGGCTCAAGACATTGTCAGGGCACAAAGACAGCATTACCTCGCTTGCGTTCCGTCTAAGCTCGTCAGAGCTCTACTCTGCCTCCCTCGACCGCACTCTCAAGCTCTTCGATGCTGCGCAGGGCTCGTACATCGAGACTCTCTTTGGTCATCAAGATCCCGTGCTGTCGATATCGACTCTGCGGGCCGAGCTTGCAATCAGCGCTGGTGGGCGGGATCGGACGTGTCGGTGGTGGAAGATTCGGGACGAGTCCCAGTTGGTGTTCAGGGCAGGTGGAAAGAGCAAGATCCGAGAAGTACTGGAAGGCGGTGATCTGGCAAGATTGTTGGAGAAGGAGGAAGCTGCAGCTGCTGATGCCGGGTCGGCTGGTGTTGCAAGTGCGAGTCAAGCCAAGGGTAAGGTCACACTGAAGGAGGAGTTGAGCTTCGTGGAGGGCAGCGTCGACTGTGTCGCGATGATCGACGATCAGCACTTCCTAAGTGGTGGTGACAGCGGGTAAGTGATTGGCAGAGTGACACTCGACAGCACAAGATCACGATTCATGCTAACGCTCATGATGTGCCGACCTCCTTTCGACCAGAACGATCGCCCTTTGGTCCATCACCAAGAAGAAGCCCATCTTCACCCAGGCGGTTGCCCATGGTCTACACGAGACTGTGACCGACACAGAAGGTACCATCTTGACACCGCGGTGGATCACAAGTCTATCATGCTTGCCATACGGTGACCTTTTCGCGACAGGTGTGTAGCTTGAATTTGTACGACGCGTCGTAAGGGCGTTTGCTCACCACGTACCTTTTTCTTCTGTGTCCAACAGGATCTTGGGATGGACATGTCCGACTTTGGGCGCTCGATCGACAGCTTCGCTCTTTCTCGGCAGTGCCCTTTACCATTGAAGCGCCAGGCTTTGTCAACAGCTTGCAGCTCCTGTCTCCGACCCTGCCCAAGGCGAGTCGGGTGAATGCTGGCGATTCCGCATCCCCCGGACAAAGAACGACCGGGCCTGTGATTTCGAAATGGCGGAAAGGCAGAATAGGGCCGTTGAGGATGAAGGAACTGGATGAGGATGATCTCAGCGACGCGGACGGTGACAGCGACATGAATTCGGAAGGTCAAGACGGAATCCTCACAGCGCCTGTGTCTGCGACACCAAATGGTCATTTGAATGGCCACTCGCCTGCTGGAGAGGCATCGACAGGGGTTGCGGCAAAGGAGGTTCGTGGGCGGAAGGACGAGATCGCTCCCATTCTGATTATTGGAGTTGGGCAAGAGCCCAAACTGGGGCGATGGATCAGGGTCCCGGAGGCGCAGAACGGCACCATGATTGTCACCTTTGCCCTATCTACATAATCTTCATCCAACTCATCTGCATCTGCATGACATTGAGCTTCCCCATGGATGGCGGCACGTCGAGCGTTGCTTGCAAGCTCACTATTATTGGAGTTTGGAATGCTTTGAGTGCATGTAAGCGGTATCTTTGCGTTTGAGTCTGTTGAAGGACGAGAGATCTGGACGACCTCCAACAACATCGTGATCGTCGCCCACCCTGCAGCGCGTTCCGGTGGATTGACCTCACCAGCCATGAGCTGACTGACTACAGCGTGGAGGGGCAAGGGCAAGGCAGCCTCCGTCCTTGCTGATGAGTTCCGGGCTCACAGATCTTCCGCCCAATCACATGGTCAGAGCACGTCACCTCAGAAGCGATGCGCGGGTCCGACCTGCGCACCCGGCCCGCCTGAGAGAGTGCATTTGCTTCAAACAGGGACACAGAGATGCTCATGTTTCCCCCTCTCTTCCGCTCCTCCTCTCATTTGAACCATTGACGCTCCTGTTCAAGCCCTCTTTGTTTTGATGCCCACCTGATCCTCCGAGCTTTCAGCTTTTCAACAAGAAATGACGCGACGCTTTCGAGAACAAGCTCCATCTCAGGCTCAGGCTCAGGCTCAGGCTCAGTCTGCTTCGTCTCCCACGTCAAGCCAAGGTTCGACTGGTGAGGCCGACAAATCACCTCAAGGATCGAATCTGGACCAGCCTTCCACTCCAGTGGACGAAGCTGAACCTGCCTTCGAGGAAGGTGCGGCGGCAACCTTGCTCCTCACCGCAGATCAAATGATCAGCAACAGAAGGCATGACGCAGCACTCACCACGATTCATTTGGCTATCGATCTGCTCAGAACATCGCCTCAGCCCCGAACTTTGGGGTGCAGTCAACTGCTGGCGGCTTCTCTGTTTAGATACTCAACATCGCTGGACAACAACGGCAAGCGAGCGGACGCGCTGATGGCCATCGAAGAAGGCGTGCAAGTGTGCAAGGCTACTTGTCTCGCTGGATTCGCGAAGTCCAAATACATGCTCCTCAGGCTGCTTGGATTCCATCACAAAATGCTGCTCCAGAACGGCAAAGAAAGGCAAGCATTCATTGTTCTCGAACAGTGCATCGACGTACTCAGGGGTCTGCATCGGACGAACCCACAGCCCTACGAACAAGCGCTTGCGCAACTCCTGCAATACTACGCAGCGGCTCTAGATCATGCGAGAAGAGGCGAAGATGCACGACTTGTGATGGAGGAGAGCGTACGGCTGTGGAGGATCGCAGACTGGCGCGATCCTGGCAAACACGAGGCGGCTCTGGCGATGGCCCTGCTTTCGGGTATCATCTTTTGCAAGGAGCAACACCAACTCGACACTGCCTTTTCCATGGCGCAGGAAAGTGTCCAGATCCTCAAAGCCCTGTACCGAGCCAACCCTGACGAGCATCACAAAGCTCTCATCGCTGCTCTTCACTTCCGCTCCCAAGTGCAGCTCGCCCGAAACTGGGGCCTCGATGCTATCAATGCAGTACTCGATGAGGTAGAAATCGACGTCATTTTGGACACACACGCCTCGAAATCGACCGGAGACCGGGCCTAAGATTCAGCCGGCATCTCATGCCTCTTCTCTCATGCTCATGACAGGTGTCCGCACTTCCGTCCTGGCGTCTGCGCTTCGAATCCACTTATCGACCACATCCTCACCCTCTTCTTGCCCTTCACTTCTACAGCATCTTGCAATTCATTCCTCCGAGCTTCTCCGATCACAAAAGAGGTTGATTCTCTTGCAGAGCTTCGCTGAAGTGACGGGCAGGGAAGCGCAGCGGTATGATCCTGCATAAGAAGTAAGGAATAGTCTGCTACACAGCGGAAACGATAAAGAGTGGGCGAAAGTAGAGGGAATGGTGTGTTTTGGAGTGGTTTGAACAGATGAAAGGGAGATGGTTGCCTTCGAATTTGTGAGAGGGCGAGATATGTGGACGACGACCAACACCATCCTGACCGTCGCCCACCTGACAGCACTGCTTTGTGGATCGTCATCACCGCTCATGAGCTGACTGACTGCAGCGTTGATGGAGGAGGGCGAGACAGCCTCTGTCAGTTCGCTGATAGGCTGGACTTACAGATCTCCCGCCAATCCACATGATCCGCACACATCACCTCATTCCACTCTCAGCGTGCTTTGAAGGTGTGCAGGTTTGAACCGATGTTCAGGCTCGGCCTGCGCATCCGACCCGCCTGAGCGAGTGCAGGTTGCTTCAAAAAGGAGTGCAGAGACGCTCATGTGTCCCCCTCTTTCGTTCCTCCTCTCCCAGAAGCGCTGACGGTTCCTGTTCAAGCCCTCTTTGTTCTGCTCCCGCTTGATCCTCTGGACTTTCAGCTTTTCCACACAGAATGACTCAAGGCTCAAAGCTGAGCTTTCAACACAAAGCCCCACCTCAGGCTCAGCCTGCTCCGTCCCTGACTTCAACCCAGGGTCCGACTGAGGAGGCCGACAAATCACCTCAAGGTCCAAATCTGGATCTGGCCTTTACTGCAGTAAATGTGGCCGAACTCGCTTTCGAGCACGGCATGGCGGTGAACTTGCTCGTCAACTTGGAGCAAATGATCAGCAACGGAAGCCACGACTCAGCTGTCACCACCGTCAAGCTGGCTATCGATCTGCTCAAGACATCGCCTCAGCCTCCAACTCTGCTATGCACCAAGACGCTGGCGATTGCCCTGCTCAAGTACTCAAAATTGCTGGACGATAACGGCAAGAAAGCGGAAGCACTGGTGACGATTGAGGAAAGTGTGCAAGTGTGCAAGACTGCCTGTTTCGCCGATTCCGTAGAGTCCAAGTCCATGCTCCTCAAATTCTTTGGTGCCCGCTACAACATGCTGCTCAAGAATGGCAAACGAAGGGAAGCACTTGCGGCTCTCGAACAATGCATTGCCGTGCACAAATTTCTGCATCGGGAGGATCCACAGACTCACGAACGATCGCTTGCGGAAGTCCTGCAATCCTACGCAGCTGCTCTAGATGATTTCGGAAGACAGCACGAGGCACAACTTGCGCTCGACGAGAGCGTACGACTGTGGAAGGTCATAAACCGGCGCGATCCTGGCAAACACGAGGCGGCTTTAGCGCAGGCCATGCTGCTCTATACTTGCATCCTTCAGGAGCAACATCGAATCGAGGCTGCCTTGTCCGTGGTGCAGGAAAGTATACCGATCCTCAAGGCCCTGTATGAAGCCAACCCTGACGAGCATCGCGAGAATTACACAACCGCACTCCAATTCCGCTACGTTTTGCTGCTCGCTCGAAACAATGGCAATGATGTTATGCGCGCAATGTTCGATGTCATGGAGGCCTCTCGGATCGGGGACGGACCCACATCAGAATCGACCAGAGACCCGGCCTAGAATCAGCTGGCCTCTTACGCCTCTCCTCTGATACTCACATCAAATGCTGACACGTCAGTCCTTGCGGCTGCGCTTGGTTCCCGCCAACGAACCACTCGACCGACCGACCATCCACCACCCTCTTTTGTCCCTTGTCTCTCTACATCGTCTTTCTGTCAATGCCTTCCCTAACGCTGATCCCAGTTTCTGTAATCACCAAAGGGGTTCATGCTCCTGCAGAGCTTCCTGCAGGGGAAGGTCGGAGAAGCGCATTGATGTGATCCTGCACCAGGAGAAAGGCCAGGCCGCTACAAGATGTTTACGATAAAGTGGATGAGGGTCGGGAATAGCATAGTCTGGACTGGGTCGAAATCATGAGAAAATGGGGACATTTCCCAACCCTTTTGGTCGGTGGAAGGGCGAGGATGTCGATGACCTCCAACATGATTTCTGACCCTCGCCCACCGCACAGCACCTTTTCATGGATCGCCCTCACCATGCATGAGCTGACTGACTGCAGCGTCGAGGGGGAAGGCCGAGACAGCCTTTGTCACATCGCTGATAGGTCCCGGACTCCCAGATCTTCCGCCGGATCACATGGTCGGCAGAACTCACCTCATTCCGCTGAGCGTGCCTTGAGGGTGCACATTTCTGAACTGATGCGCAGGTTCGACCTGCGCATTCGCCTGGCCTGCAAAGACGCTCTTGTTCTTCCCCTCTGTCGTCACCCCTCTCATACAAAGCGCTGACGGTTCTGATCAGGCCTCCTTGACTCTTGTCCCGCTTGGTCCTCTTCTGAACATACATCCAGCCTCTTAACGCGCAATGACTCCACGCTCAAAGCTCTCCTTTCAGATCCAAGCACCACCCCAAGCTCAGTCTGTTCGGATCCCTGCGTCAGACGAAGGCTCGACCGATGAGGCCGACAACACACCTCACGATTTCGCTCCAGTGAAGATAGGCGAGGTCGACTGCCGAGAAGGCGTGGCGAAGACCTTGATCCTCAAGTCAGATGAGCTGATCAGCAATGGCAGGCACGACGCAGCATTGGCCATGATCGACACGGCTGTCGATATGCTCAAGGCAGTGGCCCAACCCCGAACTCTGAGATGCACCGACCTGCTGGCGTCTGCCCTATTCAGATACTCAAACCTGTTGTTCGACGACGGCAAGAAAGCGGACGCGCTGGTAGCCATTCAGGAATGTGTGCAAATGCGGAAGACTATCCTTCGCGTCTATCCCGCAATTTCTCAGGTCAAGCTCGCCGCGGCTCTCGGTACCCATCACCGATGTCTGCTCGAGAACGACAAACCACGGGAAGCACTCGTTGTTTTCGAAGAGTGCATTGCCATGCTCAAGTGTCTGCACCGGGCAGATCCGCAGACTCACGAAGAAGTGCTTGCGGGACTCTTGCAAACCTACGCAGATAGTCTAGATGACTTCGGAAGACGAGACGAAGCACGGCTCGCGGTCGAGGAGGGCATATCACTGCTGAGGATCGCAGTCCGGCGCAAACCTGGCAAATTCAAGGTAGCTCTGGCGGAGGCTTTGCTTCTCAACGCAATCATTCTGTGGCACCAAGACCGACTCGACAATGCCTTGTCCGTGGTGCAGGAAAGCGTAGAGCTCCTCAAGCCCCTGCACCGAACCAATCCTAAAGAACACGAAGAGGATCTCATGGTGGCTCTCCGACTGCGCTCCCAGTTCTTGCTCGACCGAAACAGGGGCAACGATGTTTTCCTTGCAGCGCTCGTTGTCGAGGAGTACTCTCGGATGGGGAACAATTACACGCCCGCCAAAAGTCAGCTGGCTTCTCTCTCCCTCTCCTCTGGTGCTTACATCGAAGGCCGGGCGGGCGGCTGCGCTTGAAGTCCACTAAGTCAGCAAACTTCATTCTTGCCATTTCGAGTGTCTTCAATCACAAAGATCCTGCAGAACCATTCAAGCTACTGACAGGGGAGTGCACTGGTGTGATACTGCACAAGGTGTAGAAGCAAGGCTGCCACCAGATGGCATGATAAAGACTGGGTGAAAATAGGAAATGGAACACTTTGGACCGAGCTCTGTTTTGGGCAAGGTGGCATGGCATTTCGCCGGGCAAAGTAGCGGTCACAGGATCCAATGATCTCAATCTTCAGAATCTTGGTCCTGATCAGCTTGATTTCTCCGCGAGCTTCTCGATGGCTGCGACCGCCTGCCAGTCTGTGCACCAGCCCCTGAAACATCTCGTCCCAGCCGACTCGATGTGTTCTCCTCCTCTTCGAGCATATCCTCGTCCTCATCAACAATGTCGTCATCTTCGTCCTCGTCGTCGTCCGTGGCGCGTCGTTTTCCTTTCTTCTTCTTGCTCGCTGATTGCCTCGCAGAGGTCGAGGGTCCAGTCTTTCGCCGCCTCGAAGTGGTAGGCTGGGTGTCGACATCGTCAAAATTCTCATCATCTTCAGCAACAGCTTCATTTGTCTCCTCTCCCGCCCCGAAGCCGGGTCTGCGCTTTGCACTTAATTTGTCGCAACGCAGATCGTCAGCTTGCTGCTGTTCAAATGCACGTATCGAAACCCATCATTCACTCACGCCTCCTCAGCAGCTTGGATTCCGAACGGCCAGGGCGCCCATTCGTACCGGCATTCGGGGCATTTGCCGGGTAAATGCAAGGTGTTTGCCTTCACCTTCAGCCTGTTCTCGCAGTGGAAGTGAACCTGGACGCTGCAGCTGACTTCTGGCGTGTCAGTCGCGCATACATGCCCCTGCACGGTTCCATCGGAAGTCGGCGAGGAGGGGACGAGTTCAGAGCCAATGATAGCAGCGGAGCTGAGCCGGGAAATGCCCGCACACTCACCATAGTTATCAGATCGCCGCAAATGAAGCATTGGAGGGCATTATCTTCGTACTCGTGTTGGAGATACGTCTGCAATTCCATCAAAGCCCTGGTCCCGAGTGTGTATCGACCCCCTCTGTCGATCAGAGACGTGTAAGCAGATGTGCTCGAGTGCACTGATCTTCACCGTCAAGATACACGAGACATTGAGAAAGAGTCACTCACTTCGACTTGCGCAGCCAGTCGTGTCGTACCAGATTGGCAAGCAATTCTTCTTTCGTCTTCTTGGTGATGGGATTGGCTTTGTCTGCGTTGAGTGCTAGCGCTTCTATCGATGAGATGCTGTATGCTGAGCGTGGGGCGGTGTAGATGGCCTCGATCTGTTGATCGATAGGATCCGTCATCAAGGATGTCAGGCCGGAACCTCAGATGCATATGTTCTGAGAAAGGTCGGAGCCACCAACTTACCACTGCTTTGATGTACACGAGCTCAGCAGGGGTGTAGCCGGTGCCGAGCTCGGCCAGAGAGTCGGCTTTGGCGTTCACCTGCATGCGAACAGCATCAATCAAGGTCAGAGGCTGTGCAGCTTCTCGACAGACCTCTATACTCACCACTCCTACCATCGTGCGTCCGTCGACCTCGTCCTGCATTTGGCGCAAGTCCAACCCCAGCACGCTTAATTGCTGCTTCATGGTGCCCATATCTTCTCTGTATTTGTCATCCGGAACTACATGAGCAAGAGCGAGGATCAAGTCAGAGGCTCTGCAAACACGACTGCTCCCATCAAGCGATATCGTGAGATTGCTCCGTGAGAGCTCGCTCACCTCCCACATTCTTGCAGATGATGTTGTAGATTGCCCGCGACTCCTTGTCGGTTACGAGTCGGCGGGACATGACCGACTGCAGCCACATGGCCCTCACAATGCTCGCCGCCATGTCGAGTGCTTTGAACGATGCGCGTGCTGAGAGCTCGAGCGTCGAGTGTGTTGATCCTCCGACGAAGGTGTTGCTCTCGAGGACAAAGTGCAGGCAACGAGCTCGAAACTTTAAAATTGGTATCGCGTGATGTTGATCTCCACGCGACGCGACGCGTAAAAGTGGAGTACCGCCCCGGTACCGCTACCCCGAAACCCTGAAAGTGATCGAGGGATGATCTCACAGCATGTCAAAGGATGACGAGATGCTCAAGTGAAGACCCCTCACACAGCGGAGGGAGGCAGGTACAGTATATAATGGACGCTGACAATGCTCCAGCAATGTCTCCATACCTCCCCGACCTGATCTAGTCATCTCAAGGTATTTGCCTCTCAAATCCAACATGAGTGCAGCCAACACAGCCGCTTTCGAGCCTTCCGCCGTCGGGACGGAGGCTGCCGATGCCGCCTTCGCAGCCTACCAGGAGTCCCGAAACTCTGAAGCGGATCGACTGAATCACGCCGAGGCCAAAGCCCAGCTCCTGAAGAAGGTAGACCTTCTTGTTGCTTCGTGAGCATAACAGGCAATGCTTCTATTGATGGTGAGCCATCTTACTGACCATACTCTGGCTCGCTCGGTCGCTCTCAGGGCAATCGACAACTTCCAGGAGCAGAATGATGTCACAATCAGCCCTGAGCAGCGTAACGAGGCGAAGCAAGCCGCACAACAAAGCGTCGTCACCCTTCTCGACGCCGAGGGAGTACGCGATTTGGAGACCTGAATTGTATAGAGGTGAACGTGATTCCAACGTGGTTCCGCTCATAAAATTGGCAAAGCGTCCCACACTTCCGCGTCTGACTGTTTGAGAAGGTCGATTTGAGCCTTCGCCTTGCTGTCGTGTGATACTGAGCCCGGTTTTCCGCCCTCCTTGTGCTTGCCCTTGCCCTTTCCTTGTGCAGGTTTGGCCGCTGACTCCATGACTTTGCCTTTGCGACGCGTCTTAGGTGGAGATGACGCGGGGCTGACTTCGGTCTCCAGCGCTGCCTCCAATGAGTCGTCGTTGCTCTTGACCGACCCACCACAGGCAGCCCAACATTTTCCACAACATACGATCGCTTGCTCGGCAACTCCGCGGAGCGCCACCTCAACGTCACCTTCCGTCGCAGAGAGGCTCTCGTGTCCGTCTTCGATGTGTCTGCGATCAGATGCACCGATGCGCACGTCTGCTCCGCCGACGATGATGGCCTGCCCAGGCCACGCTGCGCAGATACTGCATACCATGGGGCTGATTGCGTCGGAATGAAAGCGCCTTTTGAGCAGCATGCTCGTCATTGGGTTCCGCAAAGCTGCGGACGGAACAGTAAGCGTTCGCGGAAATCCCTCCGCCGAGCCTTCTGAGGTAGGCTGATACCTGGAGTACCGGAGCAAGATCAGTTTATCAGCATTCTGATCAAATGCTCGCCACGCGCTCGTCAAGAAGCACATACCGCACTTGAGTGATCATGATTGAATGCACACAGTCTCCATTGTGTAGTAACCAGATGGGTCCGTTCCTGTGCTGTTGTAAGACATCACAGACGCGGGTATCCTCGAGGCTGCCCACGTCGATTTGCGCCGAGGTGATCAATTGAGCTTCCCTGCAAACTGCCTTTGCCCTGTGGAGTCTCTCAATGATGATCAGCTACTGCGTGTGGTGCTGTGCTTGTGCGAAACCACAGAACTCACGCGTCGTGATCAGAGTCAGAGGCTCCGGCCGGCAAGAATAGCCGATTTGATGTTGCGACAAAATCCAGCGCAAGGGAGTCCGTTCTCTGATCCTGGGGCGGTGGAGTTGTGTAAACACCATTGACGCTAGAGACAGGCAGCAGTCGTGTTGGACAGAGGATGGTTCTGGACAAGGATTCGAGAGTCGAGGACGCGAGTGTTTCGACCACTTGGGTAACTTCTTGTGGCTGTGCTTGAGAAGCTGCATAAGACGAATCGCCTTGCACCTCGCGCGTGGAGCTGTCATGGGTCGATGGAGCATCTCTCCTCCGACCGCCTACCGCGTGCAGCCCTGAGGCGGCGAGGCGCACAACAAGCTTATGCGGAGCGACCAGACTTGAGACATATTCCGCTGGACCTGCAGCGATACTAGATCTTGGATCTTGCTTTTCGTCCTCTACCTTGCTTCCTGCAAACAGAAGTCGATTCGTCTCGGTCTTGTGTGGAGAACATAGAGATCATGTCAATCCAGCTGCCCTTCCGCCCACTGACCCGAAGGTCCGACACTTACTGGCCGTATGATGACACTTTCTGTTTGTGAGGTAAGATGCCTGCGATTGCATTGTCGTGCGAAAAGTCTTCAAATTTTGAACATGGGCAAGGAGCAACCATCAGGAACCAGTCCAGATTTTTCGCATCACAGAAACAGTACTCACCGGAAGGATGGCGGCGTGGTATTGTCAAATGCAGAGAGCCGAGCCTGCAAGCTCGCTGTAGAGAGAGACACGTCCAGAACCTCATTGCCAGCTTCTGGAGTGCTCCTGACCAAGGGAAGAGTCGATAAGTCGGTGCTGACGGCAGCGCTGGTGCCTGAGTACGCACGGGATGCAGCCTTGCGCCGTCGTTTTGGCGAGCGCTCCTCTGGTGATGCCAAGGCCTCATGGATCGGTCTTTCGGCACCGGGCTCGTCCGATCCTCCTGGAGGGTCTCGGCCCGCTACCGTGTTTGGATCTCCGACCTGGTGTGTTTCGCCCTGGATCTCTGGTGAAGGCATGGTACCATTCCAGCGCTGTCTTAATGCTGTTCCCAACAGACCGTCCGTCACGAGCGCATGTAGTCCTACCGCCACTGAGTTGGGAATAGCGCAACGCTGTGCTAAGGAGTGGTACAGCTTCTCATCCTGGAATTTGTCAGCCAAGGATGGCAAACTGCCTAGTTGTGACATCTTTGTGTGGGTGACGAGAGTTTACTGGAAGGACTGAAACTAGTGCAACCTTGCAACATTTGTCCGGCCGATGCTCATTGATCGACAAAGACCAGAAGTGCAGACGAGCGATGAAGGAAGAAGGCTAAGGGTTTGGGCGAGAGACTGTCGATGAGGTACTGAGGCCTGTGGGTGCTCAAGCCTGCCTACAGCTGGCTGGCTGACGATGGGGGACTGTCGAGCGGCGATCCAGTGTGGAGGAGCGGTGATGGGTTAGGGTTTTCCCACGCATCCCGATTGGGACCTTTCCCTTTGTTTCCCACGCGTCCTTCTCGCGGGTCTCAACCGTCTCGCGCTAGGTTTCAGTGGTGCCGAGCCACCAACATCCGATCGTTTCGACCGGACTTTGAAATACCAGCATGGGCCCAGCCCACCCAGCGGTTGGACGGAACCGGCCCTTGAAGACAGCGTTGGCGAACCAAAGCAGCATGTATGCACGGGAACCATCTCAGATCAGCCTTGGCCCGGCCAGTGCTCCTCCACACGCGTGGCTTTCGGCTGTCATCACATGATCGACCGTGCTCTGCCCCGGACTCTGACCCAGCCCTGGAGCTCTTCCACTCCTCTGCAGGCTGAGTGGAGATCATGACGTTGTGATCTGCTAATCTCCATCCCAACTCACGCGTACAGGCTACGGTTAGGCGGAGTGTCGCCAGACACTGCTCGCCGTCATCCGAGTGGCTTGCTATGGGTGTGCCCAACTCCAAATGCAGACATACTCGTACCATCTCACTTCCTCAGGGTAACATCTCGGCTTACCTACAGCGACACTGGCACGCCACCCTACTGACCGTTGACTGACTGGGAAGTAGTTGGGCCCAGGCACAGGCCAGGTGGTCAGCATCGAGAGATGCGAATGTTTCACTAGCCAGACCTGCGAATGGTCGAATGCGCGGACACGGGCACAATCATCTCGGTAATTGGGAAGATTGCGGTGATGATCATAGCCCTGCTCTGCAAGAATCGATGTCGACCGCATTCGGTCCGGTGAGATTCTACCAAACAAAGGGTAATCCTTCGACTCTTCTTGGCCCTGGTCTCTGCATTTTTAGGTACTCAAATGGTTTGTTTGCCGTCACGTCTCACAGGTTCGTGCAGCTTGTCATCGCTGTGCACTTCTGTCGCTCGGCTTCCGCCGCTGCGCATCTGCAAATCTCCGACCTAGCCAAAGGTCTCCACCAGTAACTGCTAGAACAAGGCCCGCTCGAGAACCCAGACTCCGAATCGGTCTGTTTGGACTACGATACAACAGAACGTATCCGAAGGTACTGGTGCAGTCCTCCAGTCGGCAGACCTTCGGTTCTGGGCTTTCCCGATCTTCACTCTAGACTTGTCCAAGGTCAGGCGGTTTCTCCCAGATTCTTCCTCATCGGCACTCAGGTGCAAATAATTGCCCGACTGATCAAGGCTGACGCCGGAACTTGAAATGTATGTTGAACTTGAGGATCGCCAGAAGCCGACAGACTGAAACCGCTCTATCGCACACCTCAGATCTGTCCTTTCGGATCCCAGCCCTGGCCACTGAGAACGGAATTCAGTCAAACTTTATCGCTTCTCGACCTCAATTGGTCGGCGTGCCAGCTTTTATATAAGACCTTGTCGATATCTCGGCGCGGTACCCAACCTTCCCCTCTCTATCAAGTCCAAGTGCCAAACTACTCGTGGCACGGTTCATCTCAAGCTTGAGGGTCAGATACAGACGGGTCTTTCGGAAGAGTCTTTACATCCATCCATCAAGCCTTCTTCCCACTTCGAAGCCTGCAGATAGCCGTCCCCCGACCAACGCAACGTAGCGAGGCGAAAGCCCTCGGGGCACGGGCGAATCTGTCTGGATCAATCCTCTTCTACCTTTACTCCTACACAAACACCAAACTTTCCTTCAAACAGTGAGTTACCGTCGCTCCAAGTGAAAGCGCCTCCGCACCGCGCTTAAATGCTGACTTTGTCAGCGCTATTCGTTTCAGAATCCATCCTTTCTTCGAACGATGAGGATCACCAGATTTGGTATCATCCTCGCGATTTCGCTCGCTGTTAGCGCCTCTCCTTTGTAAGTCTTCAAAGCGTCCTGCGTCTGGAGTCAGCCGATCATTAACAGATCTGCACCATTTCTTCGTGATAAACAGTGAGGACAGGTCGAACTCCAACGGCGCCAATGTTGTGCTCAATGCTCATCAGCTGAGAGGTCATAATGCTCCGATTGTTGGTGTTACGGAGAAGAGAAACACCTCTGACCACAAAGTGAAGAAGCTCCACGTCGGTCCAGGCCATCACCATGATGATGATGACTGTGAGGAGGAGCATCCAACAAAAAACCCCGAAGGCCGTCCAATGGCTCCGAAGGTAATTCACAAAGGTCATGACAAACATCACGATGACGACGATGGTCAGGTAGACCACAAGGATCATCATCATCATCATCACCATAAGCATAAGCCAAAGAAGCACCACAAGGGTCCCGGCAAACATCACGATGACGATGACTGTGAGGAAGAGCACGAACACCATCACCCTCATCACCATAAGCATAAGCCAAAGAAGCACCACAAGGGTCCCGGCAAACACCACGATGACGATGACTGCGAAGAAGAGCATGAACATCACCACCACCACAAACCGAAGAAACACAAGGGCCCTGGACCTCATCATGATCATGATGGCTGTGAAGACGACAACGGTCCCGGCAAACCCTGGTGGCACTGGTGGGGCAACGGTGGCAATGACGACGATAAAAGTCATCATCACCATCATCATGACGACGGAAACGGTGACCAAGATGGCGACGATGATGATGTCCACGTTCATCACCACCACCACCATCACCACCATCACGACGGCGACGATCACCATGATTGTGACCACGATCACGACCACAATGGTGACGGCGGCAACGGCCAAGGTGGCGGCAAAGGACATGGTCAGGGTGGTGACAAGGGCCACGGACACGACGGATCTGGAAGCGACCCTCGCCCTTCCCACTCACAGTCGCAAGGCCATGGTGGGGCTGGAGGTGGTGCTCATTCGACCCAAAAGGACCCTGCTCACCATACTCACCACGACGGTGGACACCACACTAAGTCGACCTCTCATCACTCGCATCACGGATCTGGATCTGGCCACTCTACCACAAAGAAAGCTGGCGGCGGCGGCGGTGGTGGTGGCGGACACCACACTAAGTCGGCCTCTCATCATTCGCACCATGGATCTGGATCTGGCCACTCTACCACAAAGAAAGCTGGCGGCGGCGGCGGCGGTGGTGGTGGTGGCGGACACCACACTAAGTCGGCCTCTCATCATTCGCACCATGGATCTGGATCTGGCCACTCTACCACAAAGAAAGCTGGCGGCGGCGGCGGCGGTGGTGGTGGTGGCGGACACCACACTAAGTCGGCCTCTCATCATTCGCACCATGGATCTGGATCTGGCCACTCTACCACAAAGAAAGCTGGCGGCGGCGGCGGCGGCGGTGGTGGTGGTGGCGGACACCACACTAAGTCGGCCTCTCATCATTCGCACCATGGATCTGGATCTGGCCACTCTACCACAAAGAAAGCTGGCGGCGGCGGCGGCGGTGGTGGTGGTGGCGGACACCACACTAAGTCGGCCTCTCATCATTCGCACCATGGATCTGGATCTGGCCACTCTACCACAAAGAAAGCTGGCGGCGGCGGCGGCGGTGGTGGTGGCGGCGGACACCACACTAAGTCGACCTCTCATCATTCGCACCATGGATCTGGATCTGGCCACTCTACTACAAAGGGATCCGGAAGCGGCAGTGCCTCTTCCGGACGGCCCCAAAGTTCAAGCAGCCGCGCAAGCTCTCACCACCACCACTCTTCTCAGTCACACTCTCACTCAGCCGGTGGTGGCAGCGGTGGGTCGACACAGGTGTCACAAACTCGCTCGCAGACTAAGTCTCAGACTCGTACTCGCACACGTACTCGATCTCGCTCTACTTCTGTTGCAGGCGGTGGATCGACGTCAATGGGTGATGGAGGCTCTGGTGGTGGCCAGACAACCTCTGCTGTTACTAGCAAATCATCTACTTCTGTGGGCGGCGGCGCTTCCTCCTCACGCTCTCAGCCCAACACAGGCGGCGGACAAAGTAGCTCGACACGCGTTGGTGGTGGTGTCTCCTCCTCCTCAAGATCAGGCGGCGGCGGCTCGACAACTGCATCTGCAAGTGTGTCGATCTCTGGCTCTGGCAGTATTGGCATTTCTGCGACTCGTACGACCTCTAGGTCCGCCCAGAGTACTCCCAGCGGTGGTGCAGGGTCCAGCTCTAACAGCGGCCCCGGTTCGACTAGTACCCGATCCGTGGGCGGTGGCGGTGTTTCGCTCAGTATTCCGACGAACATCTTGCCTACTGATATCTTCACCTCAAGCACTCAGTCGACCGGTCAACCGACACAGGGCGTACCAGATCCTACATCTTCGGCTGCTTCCCAAAGCACTGGAACCTCACCTGGCCAACAGACTTCTGCTACAGGTGGTGGTTCTGGCAGCAGTGCCACATCAGCTCCAAGCTCGACCGGGGGTGCTGGTGGGGATTCCAGTTCTGCCACGCGAGCGTCAACTGCATCTACTGTCAGCAACATCATTCCCATCGGAACACCGTCAATAAGCATCTCAGGTGAGTGCCAAGTTTTGAAGCTCTAACGCGTTTGAGATCGATCCGTTGTCTCACATGGCTCCTTTCTTGTGAAAAAGTCTCAGCGTCTGTCAGCCTGCCCGGAGTCACAGATATCCTACCCACCTCTGGCCTGCCAACAGTCAGTGCTCCAGGTGTCACAAACATCCTGCCCACGTCTGGCCTGCCCTCGATCAGCATTCCTGGTGTCACGGACATCCTGCCGACATCTGGCCTGCCCGGTGTTACGGACATCCTCCCGACTGTCACTGTTCCTGGCGTGACGAACATTCTGCCCACCTCTGGCCTGCCCGGTGTGACTAGCTTGCTGCCGACGGACATCCTCCCGACTGTCACCATTCCCGGTGTGACCAACATTCTGCCCACGTCTGGTCTGCCCGGTGTGACGGACATCCTGCCTACGTCTGGCCTGCCCTCGATCAGCATTCCTGGTGTCACGGACATCCTGCCGACATCTGGCCTGCCCGGTGTTACGGACATCCTCCCGACTGTCACTGTTCCTGGCGTGACGAACATTCTGCCCACCTCTGGCCTGCCCGGTGTGACTAGCTTGCTGCCGACGGACATCCTCCCGACTGTCACCATTCCCGGTGTGACCAACATTCTGCCCACGTCTGGTCTGCCCGGTGTGACGGACATCCTGCCTACGTCTGGCCTGCCCTCGATCAGCATTCCTGGTGTCACGGACATCCTGCCGACATCTGGCCTGCCCGGTGTGACGGACATCCTCCCGACTGTCACCATTCCCGGTGTGACCAACATTCTGCCCACGTCTGTTCTGCCCGGTGTGACTAGCTTGCTGCCGACGGACATCCTCCCGACTGTCACCATTCCCGGTGTGACCAACATTCTGCCCACGTCTGGTCTGCCCGGTGTGACGGACATCCTGCCTACGTCTGGCCTGCCCTCGATCAGCATTCCTGGTGTCACGGACATCCTGCCGACATCTGGCCTGCCCGGTGTTACGGACATCCTCCCGACTGTCACTGTTCCTGGCGTCACGGACATTCTGCCCACCTCTGGCCTGCCCGGTGTGACTAGCTTGCTGCCGACGGACATCCTCCCGACTGTCACCATTCCCGGTGTGACCGATATTCTGCCGACATCTGGCCTGCCCGGTGTGACGGACATCCTCCCGACTGTCACCATTCCCGGCGTGACGAACATTCTGCCTACCTCTGGCCTGCCCGGTGTGACTAGCTTGCTGCCGACGGACATCCTCCCGACTGTCACCATTCCCGGTGTGACCAACATTCTGCCCACGTCTGGTCTGCCCGGTGTGACGGATATCCTGCCTACGTCTGGCCTGCCCTCGATCAGCATTCCTGGTGTCACGGACATCCTGCCGACATCTGGCCTGCCCGGTGTGACGGACATCCTCCCGACTGTTACTGTTCCTGGCGTCACAGACATTCTGCCCACCTCTGGCCTGCCCGGTGTGACTAGCTTGCTGCCGACGGACATCCTCCCGACTGTCACCATTCCCGGTGTGACCGATATTCTGCCCACGTCTGGTCTGCCCGGTGTGACGGACATCCTCCCGACTGTCACTGTTCCTGGTGTCACGGACATTCTGCCCACCTCTGGCCTGCCCGGTGTGACTAGCTTGCTGCCGACGGACATCCTCCCGACTGTCACCATTCCCGGTGTGACCAACATTCTGCCCACGTCTGGTCTGCCCGGTGTGACGGACATCCTGCCTACGTCTGGCCTGCCCTCGATCAGCATTCCTGGTGTCACGGACATCCTGCCCACATCTGGCCTGCCCGGTGTGACGGACATCCTCCCGACTGTCACTGTTCCTGGCGTCACGGACATTCTGCCCACCTCTGGCCTGCCCGGTGTGACTAGCTTGCTGCCGACGGACATCCTCCCGACTGTCACCATTCCCGGTGTGACCGATATTCTGCCCACGTCTGGTCTGCCCGGTGTGACGGACATCCTCCCGACTGTTATTGTTCCTGGTGTCACGGACATCCTGCCTACCTCTGGACTTCCCGGCTTGACCAGCTTGCTGCCGACAGCCACTATTCCCGGTGTGACCGATATTCTGCCCACGTCTGGTCTGCCCGGTGTGACGGATATCCTGCCTACGTCTGGCCTGCCCTCGATCAGCATTCCTGGTGTCACGGACATCCTGCCGACATCTGGCCTGCCCGGTGTGACGGACATCCTCCCGACTGTCACTGTTCCTGGCGTGACGAACATTCTGCCCACCTCTGGCCTGCCCGGTGTGACTAGCTTGCTGCCGACGGACATCCTCCCGACTGTCACCATTCCCGGTGTGACCGATATTCTGCCCACGTCTGGTCTGCCCGGTGTGACGGACATCCTGCCCACGTCTGGCCTGCCCTCGATCAGCATTCCTGGTGTCACGGACATCCTGCCGACATCTGGCCTGCCCGGTGTGACGGACATCCTCCCGACTGTCACTGTTCCTGGCGTCACGGACATTCTGCCCACCTCTGGCCTGCCCGGTGTGACTAGCTTGCTGCCGACGGACATCCTCCCGACTGTCACCATTCCCGGTGTGACCAACATTCTGCCCACGTCTGGTCTGCCCGGTGTGACGGACATCCTGCCTACGTCTGGCCTGCCCTCGATCAGCATTCCTGGTGTCACGGACATCCTGCCGACATCTGGCCTGCCCGGTGTGACGGACATCCTCCCGACTGTCACCATTCCCGGTGTGACCAACATTCTGCCCACGTCTGGTCTGCCCGGTGTGACTAGCTTGCTGCCGACGGACATCCTCCCGACTGTCACCATTCCCGGTGTGACCAACATTCTGCCCACGTCTGGTCTGCCCGGTGTGACGGACATCCTGCCTACGTCTGGCCTGCCCTCGATCAGCATTCCTGGTGTCACGGACATCCTGCCGACATCTGGCCTGCCCGGTGTTACGGACATCCTCCCGACTGTCACTGTTCCTGGCGTCACGGACATTCTGCCCACCTCTGGCCTGCCCGGTGTGACTAGCTTGCTGCCGACGGACATCCTCCCGACTGTCACCATTCCCGGTGTGACCGATATTCTGCCGACATCTGGCCTGCCCGGTGTGACGGACATCCTCCCGACTGTCACCATTCCCGGCGTGACGAACATTCTGCCTACCTCTGGCCTGCCCGGTGTGACTAGCTTGCTGCCGACGGACATCCTCCCGACTGTCACCATTCCCGGTGTGACCAACATTCTGCCCACGTCTGGTCTGCCCGGTGTGACGGATATCCTGCCTACGTCTGGCCTGCCCTCGATCAGCATTCCTGGTGTCACGGACATCCTGCCGACATCTGGCCTGCCCGGTGTGACGGACATCCTCCCGACTGTTACTGTTCCTGGCGTCACAGACATTCTGCCCACCTCTGGCCTGCCCGGTGTGACTAGCTTGCTGCCGACGGACATCCTCCCGACTGTCACCATTCCCGGTGTGACCGATATTCTGCCCACGTCTGGTCTGCCCGGTGTGACGGACATCCTCCCGACTGTCACTGTTCCTGGTGTCACGGACATTCTGCCCACCTCTGGCCTGCCCGGTGTGACTAGCTTGCTGCCGACGGACATCCTCCCGACTGTCACCATTCCCGGTGTGACCAACATTCTGCCCACGTCTGGTCTGCCCGGTGTGACGGACATCCTGCCTACGTCTGGCCTGCCCTCGATCAGCATTCCTGGTGTCACGGACATCCTGCCGACATCTGGCCTGCCCGGTGTGACGGACATCCTCCCGACTGTTACTGTTCCTGGCGTCACAGACATTCTGCCCACCTCTGGCCTGCCCGGTGTGACTAGCTTGCTGCCGACGGACATCCTCCCGACTGTCACCATTCCCGGTGTGACCGATATTCTGCCCACGTCTGGTCTGCCCGGTGTGACGGACATCCTGCCCACGTCTGGCCTGCCCTCGATCAGCATTCCTGGTGTCACGGACATCCTGCCCACATCTGGCCTGCCCGGTGTGACGGACATCCTCCCGACTGTCACTGTTCCTGGCGTGACGAACATTCTGCCCACCTCTGGCCTGCCCGGTGTGACTAGCTTGCTGCCGACGGACATCCTCCCGACTGTCACCATTCCCGGTGTGACCAACATTCTGCCCACGTCTGGTCTGCCCGGTGTGACGGACATCCTGCCTACGTCTGGCCTGCCCTCGATCAGCATTCCTGGTGTCACGGACATCCTGCCGACATCTGGCCTGCCCGGTGTGACGGACATCCTCCCGACTGTCACTGTTCCTGGCGTCACGGACATTCTGCCCACCTCTGGCCTGCCCGGTGTGACTAGCTTGCTGCCGACGGACATCCTCCCGACTGTCACCATTCCCGGTGTGACCAACATTCTGCCCACGTCTGGTCTGCCCGGTGTGACGGACATCCTGCCTACGTCTGGCCTGCCCTCGATCAGCATTCCTGGTGTCACGGACATCCTGCCCACATCTGGCCTGCCCGGTGTGACGGACATCCTCCCGACTGTCACTGTTCCTGGCGTGACGAACATTCTGCCCACCTCTGGCCTGCCCGGTGTGACTAGCTTGCTGCCGACGGACATCCTCCCGACTGTCACCATTCCCGGTGTGACCAACATTCTGCCCACGTCTGGTCTGCCCGGTGTGACGGACATCCTCCCGACTGTCACTGTTCCTGGTGTCACGGACATCCTGCCTACCTCTGGACTTCCCGGCTTGACCAGCTTGCTGCCGACAGCCACTATTCCCGGTGTGACCGACACTCTGCCCACGTCTGGTCTGCCCGGTGTGACGGATATCCTGCCTACGTCTGGCCTGCCCTCGATCAGCATTCCTGGTGTCACGGACATCCTGCCGACATCTGGCCTGCCCGGTGTGACGGACATCCTCCCGACTGTCACCATTCCCGGTGTGACGAACATTCTGCCCACGTCTGGTCTGCCCGGTGTGACTAGCTTGCTGCCGACGGACATCCTCCCGACTGTCACCATTCCCGGTGTGACCAACATTCTGCCCACGTCTGGTCTGCCCGGTGTGACGGACATCCTGCCTACGTCTGGCCTGCCCTCGATCAGCATTCCTGGTGTCACGGACATCCTGCCGACATCTGGCCTGCCCGGTGTGACGGACATCCTCCCGACTGTCACTGTTCCTGGCGTCACGGACATTCTGCCCACCTCTGGCCTGCCCGGTGTGACTAGCTTGCTGCCGACGGACATCCTCCCGACTGTCACCATTCCCGGTGTGACCAACATTCTGCCCACGTCTGGTCTGCCCGGTGTGACGGACATCCTCCCGACTGTCACTGTTCCTGGCGTCACGGACATTCTGCCCACCTCTGGCCTGCCCGGTGTGACTAGCTTGCTGCCGACGGACATCCTCCCGACTGTCACCATTCCCGGTGTGACCGATATTCTGCCCACGTCTGGTCTGCCCGGTGTGACGGACATCCTCCCGACTGTTATTGTTCCTGGTGTCACGGACATCCTGCCTACCTCTGGACTTCCCGGCTTGACCAGCTTGCTGCCGACAGCCACTATTCCCGGTGTGACCGACATTCTGCCCACGTCTGGTCTGCCCGGTGTGACGGATATCCTGCCTACGTCTGGCCTGCCCTCGATCAGCATTCCTGGTGTCACGGACATCCTGCCGACATCTGGCCTGCCCGGTGTGACGGACATCCTCCCGACTGTCACCATTCCCGGTGTGACGAACATTCTGCCCACGTCTGGTCTGCCCGGTGTGACTAGCTTGCTGCCGACGGACATCCTCCCGACTGTCACCATTCCCGGTGTGACCAACATTCTGCCCACGTCTGGTCTGCCCGGTGTGACGGACATCCTGCCTACGTCTGGCCTGCCCTCGATCAGCATTCCTGGTGTCACGGACATCCTGCCGACATCTGGCCTGCCCGGTGTGACGGACATCCTCCCGACTGTCACTGTTCCTGGCGTCACGGACATTCTGCCCACCTCTGGCCTGCCCGGTGTGACTAGCTTGCTGCCGACGGACATCCTCCCGACTGTCACCATTCCCGGTGTGACCAACATTCTGCCCACGTCTGGTCTGCCCGGTGTGACGGACATCCTCCCGACTGTCACTGTTCCTGGCGTCACGGACATTCTGCCCACCTCTGGCCTGCCCGGTGTGACTAGCTTGCTGCCGACGGACATCCTCCCGACTGTCACCATTCCCGGTGTGACCGATATTCTGCCCACGTCTGGTCTGCCCGGTGTGACGGACATCCTCCCGACTGTCACTGTTCCTGGTGTCACGGACATCCTGCCTACCTCTGGACTTCCCGGCTTGACCAGCTTGCTGCCGACAGCCACTATTCCCGGTGTGACCGACATTCTGCCCACGTCTGGTCTGCCCGGTGTGACGGATATCCTGCCTACGTCTGGCCTGCCCTCGATCAGCATTCCTGGTGTCACGGACATCCTGCCGACATCTGGCCTGCCCGGTGTGACGGACATCCTCCCGACTGTCACCATTCCCGGTGTGACGAACATTCTGCCCACGTCTGGTCTGCCCGGTGTGACGGACATCCTCCCGACTGTCACTGTTCCTGGCGTCACGGACATTCTGCCCACCTCTGGCCTGCCTGGTGTGACTAGCTTGCTGCCGACGGACATCCTCCCGACTGTCACCATTCCCGGTGTGACCAACATTCTGCCCACGTCTGGTCTGCCCGGTGTGACGGACATCCTGCCTACGTCTGGCCTGCCCTCGATCAGCATTCCTGGTGTCACGGACATCCTGCCGACATCTGGCCTGCCCGGTGTGACGGACATCCTCCCGACTGTCACCATTCCCGGTGTGACGAACATTCTGCCCACGTCTGGTCTGCCCGGTGTGACGGACGTCCTCCCGACTGTCACTGTTCCTGGTGTCACGGACATCCTGCCTACCTCTGGACTTCCCGGCTTGACCAGCTTGCTGCCGACAGCCACTATTCCCGGTGTGACTGACATTCTGCCCACGTCTGGTCTGCCCGGTGTGACGGACATCCTGCCTACGTCTGGCCTGCCCTCGATCAGCATTCCTGGTGTCACGGACATCCTGCCGACATCTGGCCTGCCCGGTGTGACGGACATCCTCCCGACTGTCACTGTTCCTGGCGTGACGAACATTCTGCCCACCTCTGGCCTGCCCGGTGTGACTAGCTTGCTGCCGACGGACATCCTCCCGACTGTCACCATTCCCGGTGTGACCAACATTCTGCCCACGTCTGGTCTGCCCGGTGTGACGGACATCCTCCCGACTGTCACTGTTCCTGGCGTCACGGACATTCTGCCCACTCTGGCCTGCCCGGTGTGACGGACATCCTCCCGACTGTCACCATTCCCGGCGTGACCAACATTCTGCCCACCTCTGGCCTGCCCGGTGTGACGGACATCCTGCCTACGTCTCTCCCGACTGTCACCATTCCCGGTGTCACAACATTCTGCCACGTCTGGTCTGCCCGGTGTGACGGACATCCTCCCGACTGTCACCATTCCCGGCGTCACGGACATTCTGCCCACGTCTGGTCTGCCCGGTGTGACGGATATCCTGCCTACGTCTGGCCTGCCCTCGATCAGCATTCCTGGTGTCACGAACATCCTGCCCACATCTGGCCTGCCCGGTGTGACGGACATCCTCCCGACTGTCACCATTCCCGGCGTGACGAACATTCTGCCCACCTCTGGCCTGCCCGGTGTGACTAGCTTGCTGCCGACGGACATCCTCCCGACTGTCACCATTCCCGGTGTGACCAACATTCTGCCCACGTCTGGTCTGCCCGGTGTGACGGATATCCTGCCTACGTCTGGCCTGCCCTCGATCAGCATTCCTGGTGTCACGGACATCCTGCCGACATCTGGCCTGCCCGGTGTGACGGACATCCTCCCGACTGTCACCATTCCCGGTGTGACCAACATTCTGCCCACGTCTGGTCTGCCCGGTGTGACGGATATCCTGCCCACGTCTGGCCTGCCCTCGATTAGCATTCCTGGTGTCACGGACCTGACATTGTCACGGACATCCTGCCACATCTGGCCTGCCCGGTGTGACGGACATCCTCCCATCTGGTCTGCCCGGTGTGACGAGGCATTCCTGGTGTCTAACGACATTCTGCCTACCTCTGGACTTCCCGGCTTGACCAGCTTGCTGCCGACAGCCACTATTCCCGGTGTGACCAACATTCTGCCCACGTCTGGTCTGCCCGGTGTGACGGATATCCTGCCTACGTCTGGCCTGCCCTCGATCAGCATTCCTGGTGTCACGGACATCCTGCCGACATCTGGCCTGCCCGGTGTGACGGACATCCTCCCGACTGTCACCATTCCTGGCGTGACGAACATTCTGCCCACCTCTGGCCTGCCCGGTGTGACTAGCTTGCTGCCGACGGACATCCTCCCGACTGTCACCATTCCCGGTGTGACCAACATTCTGCCCACGTCTGGTCTGCCCGGTGTGACGGATATCCTGCCTACGTCTGGCCTGCCCTCGATCAGCATTCCTGGTGTCACGGACATCCTGCCCATCTGGCCTGCCCGGTGTGACGGACATCCTCCCGACTGTCACTGTTCCTGGCGTGACGAACATTCTGCCCACCTCTGGCCTGCCCGGCTGTGACTAGCTTGCTGCCGACGGACATCCTCCCGACTGTCACCATTCCCGGTGTGACCGACATTCTGCCCACGTCTGGTCTGCCCGGTGTGACGGATATCCTGCCTACGTCTGGCCTGCCCTCGATCAGCATTCCTGGTGTCACGGACATCCTGCCCACGTCTGGCCTGCCCGGTGTGACGGATTGCTGCCGACGGACATCCTCCCGACTGTCACCATTCCCGGTGTGACCAACATTCTGCCCACGTCTGGTCTGCCCGGTGTGACGGACATCCTCCCGACTGTCACCATTCCCGGCGTGACGAACATTCTGCCTACCTCTGGCCTACCCGGCTTGACCAGCTTGCTGCCGACAGCCACTATTCCCGGTGTGACCGACATTCTGCCCACGTCTGGTCTGCCCGGTGTGACGGACATCCTGCCTACGTCTGGCCTGCCCTCGATCAGCATTCCTGGTGTCACGGACATCCTGCCCACATCTGGTCTGCCCGGTGTGACGGACATTCTGCCTACCTCTGGACTTCCCGGCTTGACCAGCTTGCTGCCGACAGCCACTATTCCCGGTGTGACCGACATTCTGCCCACGTCTGGTCTGCCCGGTGTGACGGATATCCTGCCTACGTCTGGCCTGCCCTCGATCAGCATTCCTGGTGTCACGGACATCCTGCCCACATCTGGCCTGCCCGGTGTGACGGACATCCTCCCGACTGTCACCATTCCCGGTGTGACCAACATTCTGCCCACGTCTGGTCTGCCCGGTGTGACGGATATCCTGCCTACGTCTGGCCTGCCCTCGATCAGCATTCCTGGTGTCACGGACATCCTGCCCACATCTGGCCTGCCCGGTGTGACGGACATCCTCCCGACTGTCACCATTCCCGGCGTGACGAACATTCTGCCTACCTCTGGACTTCCCGGCTTGACCAGCTTGCTGCCGACAGCCACTATTCCCGGTGTGACCGACATTCTGCCCACGTCTGGTCTGCCCGGTGTGACGGATATCCTGCCTACGTCTGGCCTGCCCTCGATCAGCATTCCTGGTGTCACGGACATCCTGCCGACATCTGGCCTGCCCGGTGTGACGGACATCCTCCCGACTGTCACTATTCCTGGCGTGACGAACATTCTGCCTACCTCTGGACTTCCCGGCTTGACCAGCTTGCTGCCGACAGCCACTATTCCCGGTGTGACCGACATTCTGCCCACGTCTGGTCTGCCCGGTGTGACGGACATCCTCCCGACTGTCACCATTCCCGGCGTGACGAACATTCTGCCTACCTCTGGCCTACCCGGCTTGACCAGCTTGCTGCCGACAGACATCCCCCGACTGTCACCATTCCCGGTGTGACCAACATTCTGCCCACGTCTGGTCTGCCCGGTGTGACGGATATCCTGCCTACGTCTGGCCTGCCCTCGATCAGCATTCCTGGTGTCACGGACATCCTGCCCACATCTGGCCTGCCCGGTGTGACGGACATCCTCCCGACTGTCACTATTCCTGGCTGCGACGAACATTCTGCCTACCTCTGGACTTCCCGGCTTGACCAGCTTGCTGCCGACAGCCACTATTCCCGGTGTGACCGACATCTGCCCACGTCTGGCCTGCCCGGTGTGACGGACATCCTCCCGACTGTCACCATTCGCGTCACGGACATTCTGCCCACCTCTGGCCTGCCCGGTGTGACAGCTTGCTGCCGACGAACATCCTGCCGACTGTCACCTTCCCGGTGACCAACTTCTGCCCACTCTGGTTCCCGGTGTGACGGATATCCTGCCCACGTCTGGCTGCCCTCGATCACCATTCCTGGTGTTACGGACATCCTGCCCACATCTGGCCTGCCCTCGATCGAGTCACTATTCCTGGCGTGACGAACATTCTGCCTACCTCTGGACTTCCCGGCTTGACCAGCTTGCTGCCGACAGCCACTATTCCAGGTGTGACCAATTCTGCCCACGTCTGGTCTCCGGTGTGACGGATATTCTGCCCACGTCTGGCTTGCCCTCGTCACCATTCCTGGTGTCACGGACATCCTGCCCACATCTGGCCTGCCCGGTGTGACGGACATCCTCCCCGACTGTCACTATTCCTGGCGTGACAACATTCTGCCTACCTCAGGCCTGCCCGGTGTGACGGATATCCTGTACGTCTGGCCTGCCTCGATCACATTCCTGGTGTCACGGACATCCTGCCGACATCTGGCCTGCCCGGTGTGACGGACATCCTCCCGACTGTCACTATTCCTGGCGTGACGAACATCCTGCCTACCTCTGGACTTCCCGGCTTGACCAGCTTGCTGCCGACAGCCACTATTCCCGTGTGACCAACTTCTGCCCACGTCTGGTCTGCCCGGTGTGACAACTGCCCACGTCTGGCCTGCCCTCGGTCACCATTCCAGGTGTCACGGACATCCTGCCCACGTCTGGCCTGCCCTCGATCAGTATTCCTGGCGTGACGAACATTCTGCCTACCTCTGGACTTCCCGGCTTGACCAGCTTGCTGCCGACAGCTACTATTCCAGGTGTGACCAACCTGCTCCCCACAAGCACTGGCCTTCTCTCTGTCAACCTCGGTGCCGGTAGTACTCTCGGCGCGACGGCAACCGTTGGCGGAGTGACCATTCCTGTCACTGCTCCGGTCAGTCTTCCCGTCTCGGCCACGCTCGACGTCACTGGTGGTCTAGGAGGTGTCTCTGCTAGTGTCTCGCTCCCAGTCGCCTCGGTGACGGCAACTGTCCCCGCTGTTTCCAACATTCTGCCTGGCCTGTCCACAGGATTGCAGAGCGGTCTCGCTGGTGGAAGCGTCACCCTCGGATCCACGATCGGTGTCTCGGTCTCGCTGCCTGTTGCATCTGTGTCTCTGACCGTACCGTAAGTGATTGAGTCAGATTCGATTTGGCGAGGAGTGGAGCATACATACTGACTTGCTTTCTGATGTGATACTACAGTGCGGTGACTGACATCCTGCCTACGTCTGGCCTGCCCTCGATCAGTGTTCCTGGCGTCACGAACATCTTGCCTACCTCTGGGCTTCCCGGCCTGACCAACTTGCTGCCGACAGCCACTCTTCCCGGTGTGACCAACGTTCTGCCCACGTCTGGCCTGCCCTCGATCAGTATTCCTGGTGTTACGGACATCCTGCCCACGTCTGGCCTGCCCTCGATCAGTATTCCTGGCGTGACGAACATTCTGCCTACCTCTGGGCTTCCCGGCTTGACCAGCTTGCTGCCGACAGCTACTATTCCAGGTGTGACCAACCTGCTCCCCACAAGCACTGGCCTTCTCTCTGTCAACCTCGGTGCCGGTAGTACTCTCGGCGCGACGGCAACCGTTGGCGGAGTGACCATTCCTGTCACTGCTCCGGTCAGTCTTCCCGTCTCGGCCACGCTCGACGTCACTGGTGGTCTAGGAGGTGTCTCTGCTAGTGTCTCGCTCCCAGTCGCCTCGGTGACGGCAACTGTCCCCGCTGTTTCCAACATTCTGCCTGGCCTGTCCACAGGATTGCAGAGCGGTCTCGCTGGTGGAAGCGTCACCCTCGGATCCACGATCGGTGTCTCGGTCTCGCTGCCTGTTGCATCTGTGTCTCTGACCGTACCGTAAGTGATTGAGTCAGATTCGATTTGGCGAGGAGTGGAGCATACATACTGACTTGCTTTCTGATGTGATACTACAGTGCGGTGACTGACATCCTGCCTACGTCTGGCCTGCCCTCGATCAGTGTTCCTGGCGTCACGAACATCTTGCCTACCTCTGGGCTTCCCGGCCTGACCAACTTGCTGCCGACAGCCTCTTCCCGGTGTGACCAACGTTCTGCCCACGTCTGGCCTGCCCTCGATCAGTGTTCCTGGTGTTACGGACATCCTGCCCACGTCTGGCCTGCCCTCGATCAGTATTCCTGGCGTGACGAACATTCTGCCTACCTCTGGACTTCCCGGCTTGACCAGCTTGCTGCCGACAGCTACTATTCCAGGTGTGACCAACCTGCTCCCCACAAGCACTGGCCTTCTCTCTGTCAACCTCGGTGCCGGTAGTACTCTCGGCGCGACGGCAACCGTTGGCGGAGTGACCATTCCTGTCACTGCTCCGGTCAGTCTTCCCGTCTCGGCCACGCTCGACGTCACTGGTGGTCTAGGAGGTGTCTCTGCTAGTGTCTCGCTCCCAGTCGCCTCGGTGACGGCAACTGTCCCCGCTGTTTCCAACATTCTGCCTGGCCTGTCCACAGGATTGCAGAGCGGTCTCGCTGGTGGAAGCGTCACCCTCGGATCCACGATCGGTGTCTCGGTCTCGCTGCCTGTTGCATCTGTGTCTCTGACCGTACCGTAAGTGATTGAGTCAGATTCGATTTGGCGAGGAGTGGAGCATACATACTGACTTGCTTTCTGATGTGATACTACAGTGCGGTGACTGACATCCTGCCTACGTCTGGCCTGCCCTCGATCAGTGTTCCTGGCGTCACGAACATCTTGCCTACCTCTGGGCTTCCCGGCCTGACCAACTTGCTGCCGACAGCCACTCTTCCCGGTGTGACCAACGTTCTGCCCACGTCTGGCCTGCCCTCGATCAGTGTTCCTGGTGTTACGGACATCCTGCCCACGTCTGGCCTGCCCTCGATCAGTATTCCTGGCGTGACGAACATTCTGCCTACCTCTGGACTTCCCGGCTTGACCAGCTTGCTGCCGACAGCTACTATTCCAGGTGTGACCAACCTGCTCCCCACAAGCACTGGCCTTCTCTCTGTCAACCTCGGTGCCGGTAGTACTCTCGGCGCGACGGCAACCGTTGGCGGAGTGACCATTCCTGTCACTGCTCCGGTCAGTCTTCCCGTCTCGGCCACGCTCGACGTCACTGGTGGTCTAGGAGGTGTCTCTGCTAGTGTCTCGCTCCCAGTCGCCTCGGTGACGGCAACTGTCCCCGCTGTTTCCAACATTCTGCCTGGCCTGTCCACAGGATTGCAGAGCGGTCTCGCTGGTGGAAGCGTCACCCTCGGATCCACGATCGGTGTCTCGGTCTCGCTGCCTGTTGCATCTGTGTCTCTGACCGTACCGTAAGTGATTGAGTCAGATTCGATTTGGCGAGGAGTGGAGCATACATACTGACTTGCTTTCTGATGTAATACTACAGTGCGGTGACTGACATCCTGCCTACGTCTGGCCTGCCCTCGATCAGTGTTCCTGGCGTCACGAACATCTTGCCTACCTCTGGGCTTCCCGGCCTGACCAACTTGCTGCCGACAGCCACTCTTCCCGGTGTGACGAACATCCTTTCCACGGCCAGCATTCCAGCAGTCACCAGCATCTTGCCCACAGTCAGTGTTCCAGCTGTCAGCAATGTCCTGCCTACGGCCAGCATCCCAGCCGTCACCAGCATCTTGCCCACGGTCAGCGTTCCGGCTGTGACTAGCATCCTTCCCACGGCCAGCATTCCAGCAGTCACCAGCATTCTGCCTACGGCCAGCATCCCAGCCGTCACCAGCATCTTGCCCACGGTCAGCGTTCCGGCTGTGACTAGCATTCTGCCCACGGTCAGCATCCCAGCCGTCACCAGCATCTTGCCCACGGTCAGCATTCCGGCTGTGACTAGCATCTTGCCCACGGTCAGCGTTCCGGCAGTGACTAGCATTCTGCCCACGGTCAGCGTTCCAGCTGTGACTAGCATTCTGCCTACGGTCAGCATCCCAGCCGTCACCAGCATCTTGCCCACGGTCAGCGTTCCGGCTGTGACTAGCATTCTGCCCACGGTCAGCGTTCCGGCAGTGACTAGCATTCTGCCTACGGTCAGCATCCCAGCCGTCACCAGCATCTTGCCCACGGTCAGCGTTCCGGCTGTGACTAGCCTGTTGCCCACGGCCACAGTGTTCCCGCAGTTGACGAGCGTGCTGCCACGGTCAGCGTTCCGGCCGTCACCAGCATCTTGCCCACGGTCAGCGTTCCGCAGTGACTAGCATTCTGCCTACGGTCAGCATTCCAGCCGTCACCAGCATCTGCCCACGGTCAGCGTTCCAGCTGTGACTAGCATTCTGCCCACGGTCAGCATCCCAGCCGTCACCAGCATCTTGCCCACGGTCAGCGTCCAGCAGTGACTAGCATTCTGCCTACGGTCAGCATCCCAGCCGTCACCAGCGTTCTGCCCACGGTCAGCGTTCCGGCTGTGACGAGCATCTTGCCCACGGTCAGCATTCCCGCTGTGACTAGCCTGTTGCCCACGGCCACTGTTCCCGCAGTTACGAGCGTGCTGCCCACGGTCAGCATTCCAGCCGTCACCAGCGTTCTGCCCACGGTCAGCGTTCCGGCAGTGACTAGCATTCTGCCTACGGTCAGCATCCCAGCCGTCACCAGCATTCTGCCCACGGTCAGCGTTCCGGCTGTGACTAGCATTCTGCCCACGGTCAGCGTTCCGGCAGTGACTAGCATTCTGCCTACGGTCAGCATCCCAGCCGTCACCAGCATCTTGCCCACGGTCAGCATCCCAGCCGTCACCAGCATCTTGCCCACGGTCAGCGTTCCGGCTGTGACGAGCATCTTGCCCACGGTCAGCATTCCAGCCGTCACCAGCGTTCTGCCCACGGTCAGCGTTCCGGCAGTGACTAGCATTCTGCCTACGGTCAGCGTTCCGGCTGTGACTAGCATTCTGCCCACGGTCAGCGTTCCGGCTGTGACTAGCATTCTGCCCACGCTCAGTGTTCCGGCAGTGACTAGCATTCTGCCTACGGTCAGCGTTCCGGCTGTGACGAGCATCTTGCCCACGGTCAGCATTCCCGCTGTGACTAGCCTGTTGCCCACGGCCACTGTTCCCGCAGTTACGAGCGTGCTGCCCACGGTCAGCATTCCAGCCGTCACCAGCATCTTGCCCACGGTCAGCGTTCCGGCTGTGACTAGCATTCTGCCCACGGTCAGCATTCACGGCTGTGACTAGCCATTTTGCCCTACGGTCAGCATTCCAGCCGTCACCAGCATCTTGCCCACGGTCAGCGTTCCGGCTGTGACTAGCATTCTGCCCACGGTCAGCATTCACGCTGTGACCAGCCTGTTGCCCACGGCCACTGTTCCCGCAGTTACGAGCGTGCTGCCCACGGTCAGCATTCCAGCTGTGACCAGCATCTTGCCCTCGGCCACTGTTCCCGCAGCTACGAGCGTGCTGCCCACGGTCAGCGTTCCGGCTGTCACCAGCGTCATTCCTACGGTCAGCGTCCCAGCGGTCACCAGCGTTCTGCCCACGGTCAGCGTTCCAGCTGTGACCAGCATCCTGCCCACAGTGAGCGTGCCAGCAGTCACGAGCATTCTCCCCACGGTCAGTGTCCCGGCTGTCACCACTGTACCTAAGGCGACAACGACTGTTGCGCCGACGACTGCGGTGGCGACGACTGCAGCACCCAGCGTGTCCTGCGGCGGTCTCTTTGGTCTGGTCTGCGTCACTTTGAACCCGACAACCCTCGGCCTGACTCTGGCGGGTGCGCCGATCGTCAGTGCAACTGCACCAGCTGCGACAACCGTCAAGCCTGCCACGACCACTACTCCCGCCAGCGGAATCAAAATCGCTCTCCGCGGTGGGGATGGAATCGTCGCATAGTCAGGGACGAGATCGACGCACAAAAGCGGCCGACCTTTTTCGGTCCTCCCCGTAGCCCGTTCGCTCCTTGGCAATGCCTTTGCTTCAACAAGCCTATCATCATCGAGAATCATCCTCGCTCACACCCTCATTTCCTGCAAACACGCTCAGTCGAGAGAATCGTCTCGAAGTTCCCTCGTTCCCAAAGCACCACCCGCACCGTACATATCACAACATTTGCTTTCTTCTTCGGAGCCTCCTCGTCACCGGTGCAGTTTCCCGCATTCATTCCGTCTCCTGATTCTCGTACAACCTTTTGCCCAGCCGTGCAAGTCTCATCGATGAGCCTTCGCTGGGCATGACCGGGGACCGAGTCTCCATCAACACCCACATTCGCTTTCTGTCGTTTCTTTCCGTCTCCACTCTTTGCATTCGCTGTCTCGCATTTCTGGGTCCGTCTTGTTGCCCATCGATTGTATCTCAACCCTCTTTGTTTCTGTTCCCATCGCAATACAAACCTGATCCCGCTCTCTCTTTCCAAGTGCGTTGCTGTGTTGGACGGAGTCCTGTGCGTACGCCTCGCGCCGTGTTGGTGTTGGTGTTGGTTTCGCGACGCGACGCGACGCGACGCGTCAAAATGATCTGCAACAGCATGCATTGGACCTCTCCATGAGCCCCCTGACCATCACTTTCATCGATCATCAAGCAGGGGAGTCTGCTTACACCTTACTGTCTTTCCTGGCAGGTTGTCTGCGTGTTGTCATGGCTCAGGATCGGACGAGCGACGTGCAGTACGTGTCCCTTGTAGACCGTCTCAAGTCCACTGCGACGAGCAGTCCAAAAGTCCGCCTCAATCTCAAGGACAAGGAGAACGTGGACAGCAGCTCGAGCAGCGCAAGCTTGAACCGAACAGCCGTCGCTCGTAGCCCTTCGCTCTTCATTCCTTCCACTCCGGCAGCATTCGACTCGGCTCGGGCGAAAGGCAAAGCAAAAGAGGATGTTCTTGCTTCTTCCAAAGCAGCTTCGAAGCGATCCACACCTCTGGCAAAGACCGTGATCACATTCGATTCCACATCCTCCTTCTCCGTGTCAGATGACGATGACTTCCCAGTCTTCATCTCTGGCCACATTCCTTCGTCAGGAAGCGACAAGAATGGTAGCAACCCCGAGCGAGCGGGCATGAGCGACAAACTCAACACCTCACGAAGCTTCTTCAAGCCGCCATTATCAACCTCATCAAGCACCAGCAGGTCAGCTGCAAAGGACACTTCTAGCGCCTTCTTCTCGCCAGCAGGAGCTCGTCTCAGGCTACCAAACAATCTTGACGGCAGTAGCAGTAGCAGAAGCAGTACCCCAAAGAAGAGCGCACCTCGCACGAGCAGCAGTTCAGCGGACATCATCGAAATAATAGACAGCTCCAACAGTTTCCACACAAGCACGCCCAGTAGTCGGACTGTAGCTGGAGCCAAGAAGCCCCTCGGTCAAGCGTCCAGCGGAGTTCCACCCAGCTCTGCGGACGGGTTCTGGGACAAGCTTTCGGCGTCGGAACTCGAGCTCCTTGAGACGGGACCTGCCGGACCATCTCGTTCCCCTCGACCAGCGATGTCCAATCACGTTGAGCAAACACGAACAACCCACTCGAAACAGCCACAGACTATGAGCATCACCATAGAGGATGATGACGACGACGACATTCTGGAAGAGGAATACGACGACGACATTCAAGATGCGGATGGCCCATTTCCGTTTGAGGAGGAGCCACCTCCGGGATTTGATCATGATCCAGATGACGAGGACATGGAGCGGGCATTTCTGAATTTCGAAGATGATGACGACTCGATGTACACAATGCTGGAGGAGCAGGCTTTGGCGAGCAGAGCGAGAACAGCCGCGGCCTCGTCTTCCTCTTCCACGGGCCCGGTCGCGCCAAGACTCGGATCGGACGAGTTCGAACGAGTGCCGCTGCAACATACGCCCTTATCGGCTCTTCCCGAAGACGTGCGTCGGAGATTTTTGGAACAGTTTGGAAAACCGGATGACGAGGAAAGAGGCACAAGTCGGCAGCGGTCTGACAGAGGTGGCGGCAGTCGGAACAGCAGATACAATTTGGGAGGTAATTTCAGGGATGATGACTGGAATCCAGAAGATGACGAGGACGAGGAGCAACAGGAGGGTTTCATCAGCCCATCGAGACGGGAACGAGGTGCATCCTCTTCAAGGGGCAAGGCTCGTGGTAGCTACTCCCGGAAGGCAAGCTATGCGAGGAAAGCTAGGGCGGGTTGGCGTCGGGGCTCAGGGAGCAGAGGTGGAAGGTCATGACAAGGATCTGACAGGACGAGGGATTGGTACAGAGCATCGAGCGGTGACATATGCCTGCAATGCAACGCCTCGTCGCTTTCTGCTGTTTCAGCTCCTCGCTCACTTCATGACATCGTTCAGACTGAGAGAAAATCCGGATTGATGCGAAGAAAGACCAAAATGCGATTTGCGAAGAGGAGTCTCTCGTGAGCTCAAAACATTTCATGAACGTTACAGTTGGACCGCGCCCGCCGCGAGGCACAGGTTCCTCTTAGTAAAGTGAATCTTGGCCATTGGCGTCCGCTTCGTGTGGAAGGTGGCCAGGCAGTCGATGGACGAGTTGAGATGGGCAAAGGATGTGTTCGCACCAATATTGTCGGCGTTAGCGACAGCAAGCGCCAAACTACCCGGCCCGCCTGCTCCCCCTGCGCCTGCGCCTCCCGCAGCCGCGGCGGCAGCCGCAGTGATCGGATCATTCACTCCATTGGGCAAGTCGGACATTCCCGCACCTGGTGTGACCCCGTTCGCACTCGGGCCCATTGCATTTGTAGACGCGCCCGATTTTCTCGCTCCGCCCGCTCCTCGCACGTCCCAACACCTCACCGTCCAATCCGCGGCCGAGGAGACCAACATGGCTCCGTCCGAGCTAAAGTCGAGCGAGTTCACCGGCGCAGTGTGGCCCCACATCTTTTTGATCCGACGACCGCTACCCAGGTCCCAGAGACTGATGGAAGTATCGCTGCCTGTACCTGCTGGCCCGTTCAGGAGAGAGGATGGTGGGGAGCCAGCAAAGGAGCCGTGCCCTGAGGCTGCGGTCGCCAGGTAGCGGCCGCATGGGCTGATCTTGACTGTTGAAACAGGAGCGGTGTGGCCTATGAAGAGCCGGACGCAGGCGCCACGCTGGACATCCCAGAGCCGGCTCGTCCGATCGGACGAACCGGTGGCGAGGTACAGTGTGTTTGGGTGAAAGTCGAGGCACTGTCGAGAATGCAGTCGATCAGGAGTCAGTTCAGTTTAGCGCGCCCCGTAGTTTGTGTTTGAATCGTGGGAACACTCACGTCCACATCACTCAGATGGCCCGCATATATCCTTAGCGGGTTGATCCTCTCCGTGCTCCACAACCTTGCCGTCTTATCCGCACTGACCGTGGCAAAGTAGATGCCCAGCGGACTCCACTGTACATCCCAAACCGGATGTTGATGCCCGCGATACGAGACCAGAGCAGAAAAGGTATCGAGACTCCATAGTCGCGCTGTGCCATCGGCGGAGGAAGAGAGGAGATGCCGTGGTGGGGCGGAAGAGCCAGAGATGGGGTCGAAAGAAAGACCGTAGACAGGGCCGGAGTGTCCGATAAGTTTCCTGGTACTAGTAACGGATCTTTGACGGAACTTGCGCAGGGAGTCGCCTGAAATACGCCGATTGATGTACAGGAACAATCAGAATGTCGTTGCGTCAGCACGTTGTCCCTCGAGACTAAAGAACCAAAAGCAGTAGTGCTGCCGCTCATTGCGCCGAAGGAGACCCCCCTCCAAGAAAGAGGGTCGAGATCGTCTACTCACGATCCTTGATTTGAGAAAGCGCAAAGTCACTCCGTAGCCCACGCAAAGGCTCGCCTTTCAAGTTCCAAATCTGCACATAGCTCTCCTCAAATCCCGCCGCCATCAGAGTCGGCCCATCTTCCGAGAACTCGGCACACGTCAGCCCATCCTCGGCATCGTGTAAGGTGTACGCGCAAATGCTGGGCAAGATGGCCGTTCGTGCGGCTTGAGCTCCCGCCTCGCCCAGACCATTGAAGATGGGGTCGCGTACGCCAGTGAGGTAGCCTTGGGCGGGCACCTCGGTTCCCGCGGTCGCTGTCAGCAAACGGCCAGTCGCAGTCAAAGTCGTCGTGCTGCCGCCCGGACCAGAGCCATTCGGAGCATTGCTCGTGTTGGCATTGGCATTGTTTGTGACGCTGAGCGCGGAGGGCGAAGTTCCAAAAGTGATGGCCCGACGTGCATCTTTAATTCTGCCGACTTCGCGCATGATATCAACAGTTCGGAACGTTGGCGGCCGCGGAAGGAGGTCTTCCTCCGTCGGATTGAGCACGTTTGACGAGCGAGAGAGCACAGAGGCTCCGCCTCCCTGTGTTCCTCCTGCTACTGCAGCGGAGGAAGCACTAGCGCCTGTCGAGGTACCCACGTCCAGCCTCACATCTGCATTCGCAGCAGCCAATGCAATCTCCCGCTTTGCCAACTGAGCAAATTGCTCATCCCCTTCCAGATTCTCCGTCCCCATCGACAGGCCCTGCATCGCGTCTTCACCGCCCTCACCAGCAGCACTGATCCGTTGACGTTTGCGCCTCTGCAAGATCAGGTGCTGATGCTCCCTGACTAGCTCTGCGGCCCGGACTCTCCTGGCTTCCTCCCTCAACTCTCGCCTCACTTCCTCCTCCAGTTCGGCTGATCGGGGCAGCTGTGTTCCTAGTTTGAGCTGTCCCGCGCTTCTGGAGTTGTAGTCGCTGACCGCGTCGTTGTGAGAGACGGCGGCGACGTGGAGAGAAGGGTGGAAGGTAGATCGTTGGGAACGCGCTGTTGGTTCAAGACTGGAGGAGATGGCCGATGTCAACCCTGAGCCTTCCTCGAGCGTTGCCGAATCAATGTCGTTTCGGCTCTTCTTGAGCACTTTTATGTTTTCGTTTTCGTTTGGGAGGGGCAGCCAAGCGTAAAAGTAATCTCATCAGTATGTCCAGCTCGAGGGTTCTGTTCTTGTGCCTTGTGCCTGTGGCTCATTGCTAAAGCCCGAGGTCAAAAGTGAGGCTAACTCACACTGGATTCTGCATCGCTCATTGATGATCTTCAGCATGGCGTCTCTTCCTCTGACTAGAGGTCCATCCGTCCCAGCGTCCGAGCTGGTCCCAGCTGCGGCTCCCGCCGTCGATGCCGTGGGATGATTCGACGCCGCCATCGCCGCAGTTGAGCTATCCGTCAACCAAGACAGGAACAGTGAAAACACGGCCTGGGTCATCTTGACAATGTAGCGCTCCGTCCTGAATCGGTGCGCGAGAGGATCGGTAGCGACATGGTTCGGTAGCGAGATGGCCCTCAAGGAGGTCAAGAGGGGCAAGTAGGTGGGCAAAAAAGTGGAAGCGTGAGCTTTGAAAAAGGCGGATGCGGCAGTGTGCCCGGCTGAGGAAGTGGAGATGAGGTCGAGATAGATGTGGACAAAGAGAGGGAGGAGGATGCCGCAGAGCTCGGCGCGGTAGATGTCGAGACTGTCTTCGCACCATGCTTTGAGCATCCCGAAGCCCCGAGCTCGATCGGTTGGATCGAGCCGGATGGCTTCTTCTTCGGATGAAGGTTCGGCTTGGGCCAGGAGGAGGGTATCATCCTCACCAGCAGGACGGGATCTGCTGCTGGATGGCGCCGCAGCGGAGGACGCGAGCTCTGCAAGAGAGATTGTGTTGCTGCTGCTACTGCCTGATCCTGTGAGCTCGGCTCGAAGAGCGTGTTCGGTCTGGGTGAAGCCTCTGCGTTGAAGATACTCAAGCACAGCTTGCAAGTTGGATTCGGACAGGCCCGCCGCTCCTCCTGCGGATGTGAGAGGAGAGCCTGAAGGCGCGCCCCCGCTCGCGCCGCCGCCCGCTGTCGAAGTCATTGTGTGAGCACGCGTATCCCCCGAAAAGATGTCGGATGTTGGTGGTTTGATCCCAGATCATCTGGAATTTCACAGCAGCGTCACAGAGACAGTTCTCTAACACACAGTGTGCATTTCACATCACTTCGTACATGTCATCCACGGCTGAATGTTGCGTATTGACTTCGAGAGCAGGGATTACTAGCCGAAGTACTACAGGTGTTGGTCATCTTCCCATCCTCGCTTTGAATGAGGCCCTCCGGCATTCGAAAAGTTCGGAATCCTCATGCATCGCTGTCTCCCGATGATGACGACGATGATCCACCACCCTCCTTACTCGACCCAGCCTCCGATGCATCTTCGATGATCAGGTTGACCCTGAGCGGGTTTCCCGAGGCCGACAGCTCACCCCGACTCCGAGCCTCCTTCACCTCCTTCGCGACCCGTTCAAGCAAGTGCTCCTTGACAGCTCGTGTGCGCGCAATCTGCAGGGTAGAGAGAGAGAAAATCCGCACCCCACTTCAGTCAGTGTTGTTGTTCGGAAAGATGGCACCTTGCGATGGAAATGCAGAAAAGAAGAAGCTCACCTCCTTCTTGTGGTGGAGACATTCGATGTAGTCTGCCCGTTGCAGGGCGCATTCTGTGGGGAGGTCGGCGTTGGCGTAGCACTTGCGGAACTCCTGGTAGAACTGGAAGCAGCGCGATTGACCTGTGTTGAGAGCAGGGAAACACAAAGATGAGTGGGCATAAGAACTGGACAAGGGCGTATCGAGAGTTGCCTCTCTGTTGTCAAGTTACATACCTCCTCCGTATCCGAATCCGGACTGTTTACACCCAGAGCATTTTTTCAGAGAAGTAAGATGGATCAGCATCATGTTCCAACTTCCAGCATCACTCTTTCCTGTCCGCGCTACTGACAGCCATTTTGGATCCGCCCTTTGATCGATCTACGAGGTGAAGAGCTGGAGACGTAAGAGATGATGCTGCACGAGATTGGGAAGGTGGGGCGGGCGTCCCAAGGTTTGGGTGGTGGTGGATTCGGGATGAACAGTAAATCCCGGCCCGGTTCGGGCCGTCGGCAAGTCATCATCTCGGCCGTAAGGGGGAGATCAACACTTACAAGTGAGAACCCTCGCGCTCGGTCCAAGTCAGGTTCCAACACTTTCCGTTGCCGCTGCATGACGACACACAAAAAGAGGACGAGGTACAGATTGCTGCTGGAAAGGGGAAGAAAGCACACCAAAGCCATTCACTACTTGGACATTTCAACAACAGTCTTCCTGCTCGACTTTCCTGCCCAAACTCATCCTCCAAGCAGCCCGCTCCAAGTCATTCAAGTAGATTCACGTTGCGGGAAAAAAAGAAACCATGGCTCAAGTTGCAGGATCAAACAAACGTCTCGCAAAGGTGAATTCTCCAGATTGGGGAAGATTCCTACCTCGTTCCGGTTCAAGGAGCCCCGGTGCTGAGCGCGCGCGCTAGGGGCCAAAACAGCCTGAGGAAACCGAGCCAACAAGAATTAGGAAAGCACCCTTGCTCACCTCGTTACCTTTTCTCGCCCCCTTCTGAACCGTGCAGGAACTCGCTGATCTGAATGCTACACCCCTCGATGGAATCAGTTGAGTTTATTGTCGGATAGCATTCAAGGCAGGATTTACTGACAGCGTGATCCCATGCATTTCCTTTCTGGTGTTGTTCCGGCGAACTCCTGCACATGCAACTCACTGCAGGTGTCGAAGTCAGCGAGTGAGTTTCTTGGTCGTTCTTAGAAGAAGGTAGCGTACATGCGCACAAAGAGGGGCTTAACACTTTTGCCTCTGTGGATCCTTTTCTTGTTTCTTCAAGCGAGAACATCTACAAGTGGACAGCGGTGATAAACGGAGTGAGTTCCTGGCACGCATACATGCGGGATGTTCCTTGATATGGAAGACAATTGCTTATGGCGACTCTGTCCATCCAATCCATCGTAGCCTGTGAGCTGCACATCACGAGGCGACCCTTCCTCTCCCCTTCTTTAGGGAAGCCGGCTCGCCCGTCCGCCCCTCCTGCATGCTCGAAGGAGCTCCAGCTGACCTTTGGAATCCTGGCTTTTCCTCCATCGGTACTGATAATCCTTGTGTCGGCGCGACCTCGCAACAATGTCCGAATAGGAAAACACACCATACAAGGGCGGCAAATTTGAGGTGAGAAGTCGCAGCGGGTCCTCCATCGCGAGGGAAAGAGGGGGCCCTAATGCCAAACGGAAATGAGATGGCCTGACACTCACTTTTTGCAATGCTTGACTGAATGGTCCGCCCCCCCCCCCCTCTCTCTCAGCTCTCGTTGGATTTCCCAATAGAGTACCCATTCAAGACACCCAAGGTCAAGTTCCTTACTCCGATTCATCACCCCAACGTGGACGACAGCGGGAGTGAGTGGGCACGGCTGAGATGTACAACGCGGCGGATGAACACGCTGGGTCTCTGACATGACGTCCGCCCTTGCCCTCCCCTTGTTCCTTCGCATACACACAGATCTATGCATTGGCTTGTTGAAGGCTGAATCATGGAAGCCCAGCACCAAGGCATCGAGCAGTAAGTGTTTGGCATCTTCTCTCCCGTTCAGCGATGGAAACAGCATTCTTCAGGAGAGGGGGGGGGATATGGCTGACATTCGTATTCCCACCTGGCGACTGGAAAACAGTCTTGATGGCGATTTCGCAGCTGTTAGAAGAGCCAAGTCCCGATGACGCACTGGTGGCTTCTATTGGTGAGTCTCTTGGGCACGCCGCCTTGTTACAGATTGTGTGTGTGTGTGATTCAGGGCAGCTGAGCGTGTCGCCCATCTGTTGTTCCGATTCCCCTTTGGCCCTCCCCCCCCCCCCCCCTTTGTCAGCGGAGACGTACAAGTCAGATCGGACGCTGTTCGACAAGCAAGCGGCAGAGCACACGAGGAAGGTGGGTTCCTGGCTCGGTTCCCCCCCTCCCCCCCACAAGTCTGACGCCCAATGCTGATCGTTTCCGGGTTATGTTTTGGGAAACAGCACGCGATGGGAAAGTAGCGACTCTGTGTTTCGGTTCTCGGCCACCTGATAGTCACAAGTGTCATCCCGTCCTGGTTCTTGCTCTCTCTCTCTCTCGCTCCACACTTTGCAATCTGTTTCTCCTTGTTCTTTGAGCATCTTGTGCTCCACAGCCCCCCGCCCTGCGTGTTGTGTTGTATGTATGTGGGTGTGAGGTCGAAAGGCTTGAAATCAGACGGTGATGCCGAAGAGGGAGACTGCCCAGTGTGGGAAGATGGAGTCGACCCAGAAGGCCCAGGTGGGACCGAGGCGGAGGTAGCGGTTCCAGAGGGTGTATGCATATCTTCTGCCGAGATATTTGCCGAGGTAAGGCATGAAGACGAGCTGGAGGGCGGCGTGTAGTTGCTGGACGCCTTCGTCCCATTCTTGTTGTGCTAATCTTGCTTCCTCGTCATCGTCGGAGTCGGAGTCGTCGTCGAGATCGTCATCATCTGGCTGGGACGAGAAGGTGGAGATGGATTGGGAGTATGTGGGAGAGTCGTCCAGGTATGGTGGAGGAAGGGTTGCTGTTGGTGCTGGTTGCTGTGGCTGTGGCTGTGCGGCCGAGGACGAGGACGATGATGGGCTGGGATCCATGTTTCCGGCAGCGAACAAAAGCGGGGGTTTCGGGGGGTTGGGATGATGGGAGAGATTGTGAAAGGAGGGTGTTACTTGCTGCTGCTGAGGAGGAGGGTATGTATGCTGTGTGGGACGTCATACTACCAACTTCGGCAGAGTGATCCGATGGGGCCGAGGGTGGGCAGGGGCACACGTTGTCAAAGTACGACTGACCCCGCAACCTTTTCTCCGAGATCATCTTTATTCTTGCCAGCGTTGTGTCTGATTACATGGAAAGAGGGACCGCAGACGCTGATCCCGGGGAGGCTGACTTACAGAGAGACGGAGGGGACTGACTCTGATGGGTGAAGGGAGAGTTGCTGTGGGGATGTGCGTCACTGGTGGTGATCCAACATTGAGCCCGCTCCCACCCATGCATTGTGTCCATCAAAATGCGCGCACACACACACACGCGCAGAGAGAGAGAGAGAGAGAGAGAGGGACAGACAGCGGGAGAGAGAGAGAAAACGAAGGCGTGGGACTGGATGAAAGATGGGAGGGAGGGAGGGATCGGATACGGTCGCAGCTTCTGTGTGTGTGAGAGAGAGAGAGACACAGAAAGAGAGATTAGGACTCGACCTCGACTTGGGTTCTTTCTCATCACTTGCCAATAATACGCACAGATTCCAACCGGCCCAGAACCATCACCACCCGTTTCTATCAGCGTCCCCACCCAACCACTGGAACCCCTTCTCCCCTTCTTCCAACACACCCCTCAGCCATGTTCAGACAGCTGGGCAAGGCCCTCTCCGGAAGCAAGAGCAGAAAGAACAAGGCAGACGACAACACCAACCACCACCCAGCAGCAGCAGCACCGACCACCGCAGACGCCGATCCAAACGCACTCTCCTCCTCCTTCAACTCGGCCTCCCTCTCCGACTCACAACATAACCACCCCTCCTCACAGCAGCAGCCATTCATACAGCCACTACCCCCCTCCGCCTCCTCCTCCCGTCCCTCCTCCTCCGCAGGGCCCTCCGCCGCTGCCGCCCAGCCCATGCCAATACCACAACATCCACACATCGACACCCACCCGCACTCACACAGCAACAGCACCGAGCATGTATCCAAACACCAGTCTCCCTTACCCTCCCCCTCCAACCACCCGCAACAACATCCCTTTGTCAACGGGAACACCGCAAGCTCACCTCAAGATCACTACAACGATCCGGGCGCTTCCATACCCCAGCAGCATCATCGCGGTCCACAAGATTTCCAACCTGCCTCGCCCGCAGTAGGCACTTCGGCTTCCGCTGCCCTACCTCCTCCTCCCACAACTGCCACCACCGGCGCCGTCCGCACCTTTGACATCGACGACATGATCGCCCGCCTCCTCGAGGCCGGTTATGCGCCCAAGATCCCAAAGCCAGCCCTCAAACAGGCAGAGATCATGGCGGTGTGCCAGGCAGCTCGCGAAGTCTTCCTCTCCCAACCAACCCTGATCGAACTCTCCCCACCCGTCAAGATCGTCGGCGACACCCACGGACAGTACCAAGATCTGCTCCGCCTCTTCGACATGTGCGGATACCCACCCCAGGCAAACTATCTCTTCCTCGGCGATTACGTCGATCGCGGTAAACAATCGCTCGAGACCATCTTGCTCCTCCTGTGCTACAAGATCAAGTATCCAGAAAACTTTTTCCTCCTCAGGGGTAATCACGAGTGCGCCAACGTCACCCGAGGTAAGTTGTCTAACTCCAGTCTCCTATCTGAGAAGATCTCATCTGAATTTTTTCAAATCTTCTTTTCTCAACTCCTATACCAAAAGTCTACGGATTCTATGACGAGTGCAAACGACGCGTAAACATCAAGATCTGGAAGACGTTTGTCGATGTCTTCAACACCCTCCCCATCGCAGCCGTGGTGGCCTCGAAGATCTTCTGTGTCCACGGCGGCCTCTCGCCCTCCCTCTCCAACATGGACGACATCCGCCGGATCGAGCGCCCCACCGACGTGCCCGACTACGGCCTCCTCAACGACCTCCTCTGGTCCGACCCCTCCGACACCGCCCTCGACTGGGAGGACAACGAGCGCGGGGTGAGCTACTGTTTCGGCAAAGCCGTCATCCAGCAGTTTCTCGCCCAGTACGACTTTGATCTCATCTGCCGGGCCCACATGGTCGTCGAGGACGGATACGAGTTCTGGAACGAGAGAACGTTGGTCACCATCTTCTCCGCGCCCAACTACTGTGGAGGTGAGCGGGAAACAAAAGGAGCCCATTCTCCGAGAAGAAAGTTTAGCGCGTGTGTGTGTGTGTGGTGCTGACATCTTTTTGCATTGCCGCATACCTGGCACGTTGCGATTTCGTGCCCCCAGAATTTGACAATTTCGGGGCGGTCATGTCCGTGTCTGAGGACCTGCTCTGCGCGTTTGAGCTGCTCAAACCGCTCGATGGGGCCGCTCTCAAGAAGGAAATGGCAAAGAACAAGCGGAAGAGGTAAATGGCAGGCGCGCGCGCGCCCCCCTTTGTCTTCGTGCCCTTTTCTTATCGGATCCCTGACAAGCCTTTTTTCGGACATTCCCCAGTGCACTACAACACCAAAGTCCGCCCGCGGTCCGGCAAGCCGGTAGTACATCGTACTGACACTTCCGGTTTACGGGCCCCCCTGACCTTCGCATGGCGCCGAATCTTTTTTTCCCCAGGTCCTCCATGTTTCCTCCCCCCCACGTTATGGCCATCTCGCTCGTTTTCCTCTCTACGTACTACACCACACGCATCCAGCCAGCCTCTGCGCCTGCCTCTTCTCCGCCTTTTTCTCCCCGCCCTAACCTGTTCCCCAACCATGTTTTCGTCAACGACACACCCGTCCCCATCTCCCATCTCCCTCACAGTCCTGTCCTGTCTTTGTTGTCGCGCACCTCTTTCCTCCCCTCTTTTTTTTTTTTTTTTTGTTTCCCTCTCTCTTCTTATGTCTCGCTTTCCCCCCTCTCTCTCTCTCGCGTGCCTCGATTTCTTTTTTTGCGAAGGACCTTCCATAAGACCCATTCCTCGCCCACCTCTCTCCCCCGAGAAAGAACATGTGTGTGTGAAAACCAAATGATGAACGAGCACGACATCAACTGTCGAGATTTTTTTACTCTTCATCCTGATGAATGGGTGAAAGCGGCTTCCCCACTTACATAGAAGCTGCTGTGCGGAACTGTCCGCAGGGGAGGGGGGTTCTCAAAGAAAAAGGGGTCGAGGGTTCCCGGGCGGGGGAAGTTGAGACTTCTTGGAGAGGATTCTTTAATGTAGATCAGGATCGAGAACAGAGTCACTCAAGGAGTACGGGGCCACAACGAAGAAAGGAAGGGGGAGGGGGAAAGGGGGGGCCTTTTCGTCTAGATCCCTCCCCACCCGTGCCCTTGGGGGGGGGGGGGGGGAACAGAATCAAGCTCTAGCTGCATACCCGACCGTGCCCTTCTCCCACGAGAGCTCGATGTACAGATTTTCAAAAAACGCAGCTCCCGCCATGACGTCTCCGTTCGGGATCGCGTCCGCGTCTACGCCGGCGATGGGCACGATGCACTGTGGCCCGTCGGCGTCGGCGGCACCAGGAGCGCGCTCGGCGGACATGCTGCCCACGGGTACTTTTACCTTGCCGAGCTCGATGAAGATGGGCTTTGGAGCCTTGCAGTCGGTCTTGGCGAGGAGGACTGCCAACGCGCCCGGAGGGGGGGGGGGAAGGAACAAATGAAGAAAGGAGCATGGGGAATTTTTCCCCGATCAGCCCTCCAAGTTTGTTTTGGAACTTCTTTTTTCTCCTCTTTGGGGAAGGGTTTTAAGGAAAACCCAGTCACCACACTCACTGCCATCCTTGTCGGTGTAGGTCTCGAGCCCGGCCTTTTCAAAGATGGAAGCAGCAACGGAGCGGACAGCGTTGATGGTGCGACGCTGGGTGTCGAGCGTGAAAATCACCTCCACACCCCCGAGCTTACCAGGAGTCGACCAGAAGGGAAATCCTTGTGGCACCGCAATCTCAGTTATCACACCGCCCTTGAATTTGCTAGGATCCCGGCCTCCGAGAATGATCTCTGGCTTTCCCGCACTGCTGCTGCTGCTGTTGCTCCAGAGGGCCAGACCCAACGTGGCTTCCTTGATCGCTCCCGCCATCTGAAGCTCGACGAACAGAGGCGGGCTCTGGCCGTTGACTTCAGACTTCCAGTCAAACGCAAGCCCGAGCAGACCGTCCGCGCCTGTGTACCACTTCTTGTTTGTGGCCGAGGCGACATTGGCCCCGTCCACGCTGAGTCCAGCTACAGCGACGTGGTCGCCGAACTGCGTGCCGACCGCTACCTCGTCTGAAGAGCCTATGTATAGGGGGTTCCGCAAAGGAGGGCCAAAAAAAAAGGGGGGAGTTATCAACATTTGTTCATCAGAGACGTAATGTTTTTTTTTGTTCTTTAGGGAACTACAGCTCACGTTCGACTTTGAATTCGGCTCCCCTCTTGGCTGTGGGGCTTGGCTTGTAGGCGCCAGCGTTGACGACGAGGTCGGTGAATTGGGCATCGAGAGCGAGATTGAGCTTGGACTCGCCCGCTTCGACTTCGACTACCCAGATCGTCTTGTGGAGGGCGGTGTGAAGCTGCTTGACGGGAAGCACGGCGGGGAAGGAGGAGCCCTTGATCGCGATTGGGGCGTGCGGTTCGTGATGGTGGTGGTGGTGGCCGCCGGGGTGGCCGTGGCCGTGAGCAGGGATGGGGTGGGAGTGTCGGTGGTGTTGATGATGATGATGATGATGGTGGTGTTGAGCACGAGCAGTCAGATTACCGTTGCTTTCCTTTCGCTCGACGAAGTGACGCTCCTGATGAACACGTGCAGTCATGTTGCCGGGGTTCTGGTGTCGTGCAACGAGCTTGGGCTCATGATGGGCGGTAAGGTTACCAACATTCAGGCCTCGCTCGAGCTGGTGTTCACGCGCAGAAGCAAAAGCCGACTGTACTTGAAGCTGCAAGGCGAGGAGAACTACGCTGTAAAGGGTTCGAGAAAGCTGCATCTTGGCCGAGCTGGGGAACTTCGGAGGGCGGATCAGAAAAGAGTGTACGTTGGAACGAATGTGAAGCTTCAGGGCTTGGATGCCTGGGAGGATCGGCGTAAAGGGTGGAAGGGGGAAAAAACACAGAAACGGGAGAACATGGAGTCAGATGAGAGAATCATGAGCGGGATATATATACCTTGCAGATTGGCAGGGTTTCGACTGTCGAGCATCGCTGGAGATGAGGGATGCTACGAGCAACTTTCAAAGTCGAGGTGATGAGAAGTTTGTTGACTGATTGCACATGTAGAGCGGCGCAGATGAGAAGGGCGTCGCCGCCACGGCTGTCACCGAGCTGGTTGCCCATGCGACATCTGATGATTCCCAGCGCTGCGGCACACCTCATCAAGGACGTCTGCGAAAAGCAAACGGTTTTTGGCCGAACCCGACCCGCACACACTGTGTCACAGCTGAAGGAGAGCGGTGAGCAGATTCAGCTGGACGAATCGAGACTGTACCCTGCAAGGCCACTCTCGAAAGGAATTCTTGAAGCATCAAAGAACTTGAGCCTTCATCGGGCCATCATATCCGGTGGTCCGCCTCACTACTGGGACCAGTCAGAGCACGGATGAGAGTGCATTCGACATGGAAGGGGCGGAGGCGGATCAACACAGTGCCGGATTCTGCTTTGCCCCGTCTCACACGTCGTTCTTACAGAGGAGAAACGGATGACTTGCCGTCTTCGTTGTGGGTTCCCCTGGTTCGGTCTCTGCCTCCACCTTTCGACTCCAGTTTCCCACGCTCCACCCCCACCCAGCTCCTCACCGCAACTCGCTAGACTTCTCAACGGTCTGCGGCTGTCAACGAAGCAACAACGACAAAGACACCCACTTCAACGACGACGACGACGACGACGACGGTGTCGAGGTGGCGAGCCAGGCTCATGGCAGTCGATACAGTGCTGCAAAGATGAACTCCTCATACTCCATGATCGCTCTCTCCTCTTTTGATCCCATCAACCAACACGCATCTTCTTCAGCCCGTCCCATCTCTCTACCTCCGCCTGCTCAGCCACAAGAACACCGCCAGCAGCAACAGCAACAGCCATCAGCTCTCCCACCGCAAGCACAACAGCAACAAGCGCAGCTCACCGTCAAGCTCACCAAGAAGCTCAATGCTCGACTACAGCTAGCTGCGGCTCTCATTGAAGCCGACAACGAAGAAATCACCCTCAGAGCAGAATCATTAGCAGCAGCCCAGGCCAGAGCGGAACAGGACGATGCACAGAAGAACAAGAAACTACAATCGTCAGCCTCTAGAAACCCTCTCTTTCGACTCATCACAAATCCCAGGCAAGACGAAGATGCGGACGTTGCAATGGACGATTCAGACTCCGATTCTGATGCCGAGAGGAGAAGAAGGGCCAAGAGGGAAGACCAAGTCAATCTCGGACCTGCCCCGCTCCCACAGCCAAAACTGGCCTCTCAGAGCGTCATCTTTGCACCCTTCAGAGACGGACCTACACTCAACGCCCAACAACAGCGGGCCAAACAAGCAGAGCTGGAGCAACGGATCAAGCTCGTCGCTGCAGGACAGAGCCCCATGCTGCCCCCCATCAACACCGACATTGAAGACCAGGGCGTACCACCGCTCTCAGAGTCCCTCTCCGGGCCCGGGCTAGAGCCTAGGAGCTCGTCACCCCTACTAGGACCTCCATCAAGGCGACAGTCTTGGTTCCAAACGATCATATCCGCTTCGGAACGCTCGTCGGGTGAGCTCCTGACCTCTATGATGATGGGTCGAGTGGACCCCGCTGTTGTCCAGTCTCAGCACACTGCCGTCGACAGTCCACCCTCAGCTGAACCAACGGGCTCGGCACCCGAGGGAACCGTGAAAGGCTCCAATGGACCACAGCAGGTAGCTGTAGCGGGGTCATCCGGAAGGATATCATCTTTGGCGATGGAGAGACCTGCCAGTAGTTTTGGTCAAGTCTGGGAAAGCTGGAGCGAGCAGGGCAGCCAGGCCGATATGGCCTCTCGGCCAGGGACCGCAGCAGGAACGGCCGCACTGGAGGTCAGCTCACCGGTTGAAGTCCTAGACGGAAGTGACGACGATGAGGACGATTTGCCCCTTGGCCAACTCCAACAAGCACGACTTAGTCGTACCTTCAGCCAGATGACCAAGGGAAACAAACTCAACCCGAGGCTCAGCATGCTCAGCACGGCTGAGACGATCACTGAAAACACTGGCGCCTCTCATCAACGCTCAGCTTCGGGTGGCTCCTTCTTTGGTGAAGCACGCCGCCGCTCCGAAGACGCCGGAGATGTTCTACGGTCGGCAGAAGCGCATGCGAAAGAAGGTAGCGCGACAACAATTTCGTCACCAAAGCCCGCAGATGTACCTGAACTCCGCCAGATCCCGGTCCGTCGAATGACCCGCAGCGCATCCGATGACAAGCTGACTCTGCTGGGGCTCGGAGGCACAGGACTTCAACCCGGCGCGCGTCCGCATTCGTCCTACATGGAGCTCCTGTCTCCAGAAGCGCGATCGCCGCTTGACCATGCTTCCTTGATCGAGCAAGCCAAAGCTGCGGGTCTTCCCTTCCCACATCGGCCGTTCGCATCTTCAGGAGGAGACGGACCATCCCATCCAGCATCGCTGACACCTGGCGGCGGCGGCGGCGGGAGCATACCGAGGCCTGCCTCTGTTGGTCCTGGGACGCTGATGAGCGGGGCCAGGGGCGGCACTCCGAGCATGGGCCTCTCTGGTTACGAGGATGTGTATCAAGTGGGAGTGCTGGGCGAAGGAGTGCGGATATTGCAAGATCCGTTCCATGAGTTACCTCTGGGTCCAAGTCCGTTTCCTGTTTCGTTTTCTCCTCAAGGGACTGGCAGCCCCATCGGTCTGCGAGGTGGAAAGGAGCTGCCCTCACCTCGATCTGCCTCCCCGTTCATGCGGTCCAACCTTTCGTTGCCTCGCTTGGACATGGAACCCAGTCAATCTCATCAGGACCAGCAGCAAGCGCAAGCACAGGCACAAGGCTCCCTATCTACTCGGCAACTTCAAGAACTGGCGAAGCAAACGCGGTTCCCGTCCTCCTTTGGCATCGGCGCGCAGGGCTCCACAGATTTCGAGTTTGGTCAGATGCAGCGCGGGTTCGATGTCGAGCACGATGAGTGCGCAGATCCACTCTCACCCGGCGGGGGAGCGGACGCAGGTGTGAGGGGTGTGCTCGACCTGGACAAATTGAAGCGGGCTGCTGACGCAGCTGCCAAGCAAAAGAAGGAGGAGGAGCGTCAAAACAAGGAAGGCAAGGAAAATGAGGGTCTCATGTCCAAGTTGGGAATGCGGCGTCGGTCTCGGTCTCAATCGCTCCTGTTGGATCAATTGGCCGCTGCTCAGACTCGGGCTGAACTTGCGGCAGCTTCTGTGGGTGCGGAGTGGGACAGGGATGAAGATGAGGAGGAGCAGTACCAGCCTGAGCCCATCCTGCGTGAGAATGGCAAGATCTTGCTGACAGGTCCTGGCTTTGGTGGAGATCCATACTTTGGTCTACCGGGCGCAGTCGTGCCCATGCAGCCTCCAGCCACACCTCGACGGGAGAGCGTTGACGATACGTTCACCTCTCCCCCCTCTAACGGTCCTCTCAAACCCCGCGGCTTAGCAGCGCGCGAACCAAAGTCGCTCATCATGCCTTTACCGCTACAAGGAACGGAAGCTGCACCGCAGACCAGGCTCACGCAAGACGGCGTCGAGATCCAATTTCAAGTCACTCCTCCAGAGGACGAGGTTGTCGAAGGTGCAGCAGCCGTGGGCAAGGGAGAGAAGCCAAAGGACAAGAAGAAGAAGGACAAGAAGAAAGACAAGTACGCGACCGACCGACCTCTGACGCCGGAAGGAGCGGCTGCCTTGACACCTGCAGGTCCACGCGCCCCCGAAGGATTTGTGCTACATGACCGCCGATCAGCAGCACCGTTGCGCGCTCTTCTGGTTCGTAGCTCTGCACCGGCAGGCTTGCCGCTGATCAAGAACCCACTCCCCGCCAAGCCAAAGAAGCACGAAGCTGCGCTGGTGGAATTCCTCACTTCGGACAGTGCTGCGCGGGTAGTGCATGTGCCACTGACGGCGCCTTCAGGGATCGGACGTCGGGCAGCGGACAAGAGCACGGTTTTGTTCCGGAACCACCTAGTGGCTCACGATGAAGAGCAGCGTGAAGGCTGGGGCTGGGACTTGGCTTCGGTGCAAGAAGACGAAAACATGTTCGAGGACGAGAATGGGGAGGCGCAGGGCAAGAAGAGCCGGGCTGAGCTCCGGGCGGAGAAGAAGGCACTCAAGATGAAGCGCAGGAGGAAGAAAGCTCGTCGGGAACGACGGGCGCTCAGGGCGCTAGCGGATGAAGAAGGAAAGACGTATGACGAGGTGGGTGTGGAGGCTGAGAGTCCGGTGGAAGATTTGGACCTCAGTTCAGACTCGACCGTGTCGGAGGAGGGGACGAGTGATGATGACTATGACAGCGATGATGAGAGGCGGTGGGTGGATGTGAACCGACCTGCCGGCAAATTGTTTGGCAAGTCTCTCCTGGACATGGCCGAAGAGAAGCGCGACAAGATTCACAAAAAGTCTCGGTAAGTACAGTCAACGACAGCCGAACATCTGATTCGAGTACCACTCCTGACAATCTGTGATACAATGCATCAGCTTTTATGGCCAGACCGAGCTCGAGGAGCATGAGGCCGCGGAACGAGAGGCCGAGCGACTTGGTCTGCCCGTCGATCTCGTCTCCACACGCTCCGCGGCACGCTCATTCCACGACAATCCCTTAGGCTACAACGACACCCGAGAGCGCATGCAAGCCGCATTCGGCGAAGACAAGCTTTACGCACGCGAATTGGCCAAGCGTCGTGAGGAGGATGCCATCGAAAATGCGCGCCTAGAAGAGGAGGCCGAGATCAAGCGGCTTGCGGAGGAAGAGTATCAAAAGGCAGAGGCGGAACGGCAGAAGCGTAAGCGGGCAGAGAAGCGGCGGAGAAAGAGAGAAAAGAAGAAGAGGAAGGCTGGTGGTCTGGCTTCTCCGTCTATCAATTCGCTCACCAGCACACCTGCGACCCCCGAGCCTGAAGACGGACGCATGCCGGACTCGGTTGTTGACGGAGAGGGTTCGGCCGGTAGAAGCCAGGGCGAAGACGACGATGATGACCTTCCCCTCGTCCGCTCACGGACACCGATCGACCCTCCTGTCATCGATCTGAACTTGACGAGCCTGGACGTGCCCAAGACAGGACATGCCGGTCGCACAAAAGGTCCGAGCGAAGCTGCTGCCGCCGAATGGTTCGCCCGCTCCTCTGACGAGGATGACGAAGACACAGGCAGTGATAGTGAGGACGAAGCGACTCGTCGCAAAGCAGCGATGCAGCGAGCTCGACTCTCACGCAGCTTGGGTGGCTTTGGGCTCGACCGCGTTTCCTTTGCTTTTGGCGAGGACGAGTCGGATGTTGAAAGGCGCGCGGGGGCGCCGATCGTTGTCACTGCTCCAGATGGAGCTACGACTGCCAAAGTAAAGGGCAACGACGGCGATGATGATGAGTCCAGCGGTGACGACATGCCGCTTGCCCAACTCAAGAAGACGATACCTCGACGCACACTAGCAGCTGGTCTCCGCGTCCGGGCGGCTGCGCCGGCAGCGGACGACTCTAGCGATGAGGACCTTCCACTGGCTGCCATCAAGGCGAAGGAGCACCGGAAGAAGATGAGCATGGGAACCTTGGACTTGGACTTCATGGCCGGGCTAAATGCTGCAAACGGCTCTCCTAGCGTCGGAGTTGGATCAAGCGAAGCCCTGCCGCAAGGATCTTCACTGGTACCAAGTCCCGTCATCCCTCAAGGCTCTCCAAATGCTCCGCAAATCGCAGAAGATTCGGATTCGGATGAGGACCGGCCGCTGGGCAACATCTATGCCAACGGAGCCGAAGCTCTTGCGGCTGCCCGGGTCGCGCACGCCGAGAGTGATGAAGAAGACGAGGAGGACAATCGACCGCTGGGCACGGCGTACCCTCAGGCGGCCATTATTGCCGAGCAAGCGGCTTTGATCCAACAGCTCCAGCGAGAGAACGAGCAGGCTCGAATGGCGAACTCGATGAGCATGTATGGGGGTCCGCTGATGGGAATGGGAATGCCGATGATGAATCCCATGGGGGTTGGCAACATCTCGCAATACCAACAAGCGGGCATGATGATGGGCGGTGCACCCGCATTGTCGGTCTACGGAGGAGGCGGAGGTGGTAGTGTCGTCAGCGGACACGGCGGTGGAGGTGGTCTTGCCCCTATCACGCCCATGGGCATAGGCATGAGTGCTGCTGGATCTGTCGCACCTCCGTCGATTTCTGCCATCGCACCTGGTGTCGTCCATCCCAAAGTTCATCAGATCGACAACTGGAGACACAGTGTCATGCCGAAGCAGCCGTCGTCCGGCGGACCTTCGCCGGCCCATTCGACCGGACAGCGGTAAGACCCGTTTCCACCCCACCCAGGACACTTCCAAAACATATTTTAGACTTGGTGAGCATTCCTCATGCCACGGGCTGAACTACGTATCAGGCGCTCATGTTACTGACCGAGGGAGCGTTGTGGATTCAGCAATATTGACACACACACACACACCAATCCCTCTGGATCCGACGCATTCTCAGTACTGGTTCTCCAAATTTCTTTGCCGCCCTCTCTAGCATCGGATCCGATTCAAATCTTCCTGTCTGCAAAGCAAACCCAATCCTTTTGTGCTACTTCGCGGACCTCATAAGCTCTCAATCAACCCACGGACAATCACATTTCTTTCTTGTTTCCAATCCTTCAACTCAGTGCTTTGCTTCCAGTAAAACATGCGAGCTTTCCAGTTTCGCCAGGGCTGGGCCTGGCGCTCGTCCACGATGAAGTGTTCATTTCTGCGGCTATAACGGAAGGGAACGAGCGTGGATGCCTCCAAGCTGATAAAACGTGGGGCCCAGGCACCTTCGAGGGCAGTTGTGCACCACAAGAGGAGACGTCTGACACCTGCTCAACATCATATCTGCGAAGAGATCCGTGGCATCCAAATAGAAGGGAAGCCGAAGGCGTGAGGCTGCACCATGACCAGATCTCTTTGCCGTTTGACGTCGTGAGGAATTCCTCGGGACAGGGATGCTGTTCGATTGTTGGTGGAGATCTCATGCATACTCAAGAAAGTGCCTCTGCCCGTGAGCAACTGCTTCAGACATCCTTTAACGCGGTGTGGTCCTGAAATGACTCTGGCCGACTTTGGTAAAACTGACCCACATCCAAGCTTGTCACACGAGCTCATCCCTCCATGATTGCGTGTCTGACCCACAAGTCGGCACCTTTCCGCGAGCATTAGATATCGGACTCAGTCCAGTGTAGCGATACCAGCCAGGGCCTGTTGCCTTGATCAGTGGCCTCACCTCGACTCCACGGCCACCAAAAGCGTTATCTGACTCGACCTTGACCTCTGCCGGTAGACCCTGGCAGTTCCACCGCGAGGCATGGCATGCACCACCACCACCATCCCAGAACGTTGTGCGTCTCTGATGGAGATGTCCCTCTGCTCCACCTGTTCCCAAAACGTAGACAGTCTGTACAACAGCCGCCACTAGTTCAGAACCATTTTGAAGCAGTCTGGAAGGACTTTGCCACCCGATGTTTTGTCATGGCTCACTGTTTGATCTCAGTGGAGAAGGCGCTGTACAGCAGAAATGATACAGCCCGTCTGGCGTGATGACTTCAGCAGCCGATGTACGTCGGGTGGTCCTGGCAGAAGACGCAATGATCGTTACATTCATTCTTGCCGCGCAGACGACACTTGCGCATGCAAGCGTCAAAGCCAGGATCATACTGCAGAAACCCCCAGACTTTCTCTCAGCGCAACTTTTGACTGACTCGCACCTGATGTTGAGCGCACTGCCTTACTCACCGATTCAGTAAGGTCGCGCGCCGGATCAGATCCACGAACATGCTCATGGACGATCAAGCTTGAAGACGCGCCACGGACAGCGGGGCTGTGTGCAGCATGTCCGGCAAGAGGATCCGCAGTTGCGACGACTGCAAAGACGGAGGAAGTGAGGAGGATCATGCTGAGCTTGGACATTTCTGAGGATGGCGTCCGTGTCGGGTCTGGATGGAGAAGGGAGCAGCGAAGCGAGAGCCTAGGAGGGCAAGTATTTATAGTAGCATGTGCTGGCTTTACCGAGCCTTTTGAATCACTGATCAGTAGCCAGGAATCAGCAGCGACACGCCTTGCATCATTTAGCACCACAGATGTGCTCGATTCGGCAGCTCTCAGCCCCAGTGCTTTCAGTCAAGATGCCCTTGAATTAGCAACTTTCCGTCCCTTAACTAAGCTCCGGACCGATGAAGAACTGTTTCGGGGCCAAGCCAGCATGTGTGCGCTGATGAGTTGGCCAACTTTTGCTGAACATCTTTGGGCCTTGTCCCGTTCGGATCTGCGTAGGAGCGGCGCTGTCTGTCGAACCAGCGTCAGTTTGATAACCGAGCAGATTCCCAACAGCATCGACGTGTCAGGCGAGCCACAGAAGCCTGGCTGCGGCTCTTCTGCCAATGTGGCCCTCATCCAGCATCCACAAAGAGGTAGAGACGTGATCATTGGTAGTCCTGTACTCGAGTCCTTCGAGAGGTCGCAACCAGTGATCATCTGTCTCGACGACAATGTGGTGTGATCGGGTGCCGAACTGAAAGTAGGGACTTGGTACAGAGTCGTACAATCTCGCGCAAATCGACGCTGGTTCTTGCTGCTCCGGAGTGAGATGCTGTCCCCAGTGCAAGTAGATGCACATCACGTCCGCACGGGTCGCATGGACTCGACTTACCTCTTGTTTATAATTTGCTGTCATCAAGCTGGGGTGAATACTCACTATGTTGAGGCTTGTGCAAGAGTCTGGCATCCGCAGCTGACGAGCTTGAAGTCAGCCGGTGATGGATCGACTTCATGATCACACAGACAGTGGCAGTGATGGCAGCGGGGGTGTCGGTGTCGGCGACGGTCGCGGTGAGGATGCTGATCGAGAAAGGAAAACGTTCTACACGTCGAGGATGTCACGTCGAGGGACACAACGAGACCACCGAGGGGAGAAGTCGGCAGCGCTTTCGTTCTGCCTGGACGTGCGGCCATTTAAGTCATGATGAGGCCCATTCCGGACCAGAGGGAAGCTGAAAGAGGAGGATGTTCGGAAGGCGAAGGAAGGGTGGAGGAACGATTGCAGCTGGCTTTTCTCACGGCTTCGATCCCCTTTGTGTCCATGCCAGCCAAAGAACACTCTCGCGGTCAGCCTCGACCCTGGTCTGTTTCCCATGAGATGGCCAAGGCGGCAGTGCAGCATGCTGGCAGCGCTGAGCGTATGGAAGCCCCCAGTCCTGCTTGTTCTGCCTCAACCGTGTGCTCTCGAAAAGATCCTGCCCGCTTGGCCCCAGCGCCATTTGGACCAGGTTGCACTGCACGTACGCTCACCCAAGATTTCGCCTCTCGCTGATATGTACAGTACTTAAGCAGGCCTTCCTTTCCCTGAAGAAGACATTTTGCTGTCTGTCGACTTGACTTCTTCTTCATCCCAACGTCGGGGCTCTGATAGGACGTTTCTGACAGGCTTGCTTGCGCACACGCAGGTCGGGACCCAAGACAGGGAAGGGACAACAAGAGTTCCTAACAAATACAGATTCACAGAGGAGCCAAGTGCGGTAGATAGAGAAGAGAAGAAAGAAGAAAAGAGGGAGATAGAAACAGATATAACAGGAAGTGTCCGTATGTGGGTGTATGTTGATGTTGTGCATGATACGGTCGGGAGATGGCATCGTGCCCCCCCGAGGAAAGCAGCCAGATTCCGTGCGCGCTGGAAGTCGACTGGAAGGATTGTTTCAATCCGCCGGGGAGTCCGCCGTTCCGAGAAGAGCTTTGGCTGCTGCCCTGCATTCCCGACTGAAAGCAGCCCAAGCCTCCCCCAGCTTGCTGCAGAGTTGCGTTGCCCTTGCACAGATCGCAACTCAACCACATGGGAGAGGACGGGCTGAAAACTGGGCACGAAGACACACGACCAGTCGAGGTCTGATTTTAGAGCGATCAGGAGGCCGTACGAGGAGGAGAGAGACGGATTGGACGAAGAGAGATGACGTGGAGGGGAAGGGAGGTTTCGCAACATCGTGTTTCCGGGTCGTTCCAGACGGGAGAAGCACAAGAACGACGCCGTGCGTCATGAGAGATCTTGCTGCTGGACGTCTCTGAGCCATGTGTCCAGTGAGGCGGAGCAATACAGCGAGGGAATAACGGGGCCTCGCGAATTTTTCTAGGGTGGGTGGCAAGAGCATCTATGTTAATCCTGACATAAACCTATATCTGCGATCCGAAAAGAGGCGAGCGCATATCATCGCATGGGATGGTACCCGCTCCCTCCTCCTCCTCCTCCTCCTCCTCCTCCTCCGCCGAGTGGTCCCCGATAGCCTCCTGGTTGCTGTCCATACCCGCCGGGTCCAGGGTATTGCTGCTGAGGTGGGGGTCTCGACTGAGGCTGCTGGCCGGGAGCCTGCTGTTGCTGTGGCTGTTGCGCCTGATAAAAGTGCTGTTGCTGTTGCTGGTATTGCTGATTCTGTTGCCCATAGTAAGGCGAGCGCTGTTGGTACTGAACCTGCACCTGCGCCGCCGGCGACACAGGTACAGTCGGTGTCGCCGGAGACATCGACGATGGTGAGCTGGTGTACATCATCGCCGCACCCATTGACCCGGCCGTGCCCTGCCTCTGATGTCTCTGAGGCGGGAACTGTTGCTGAGGTGCTCCCATGGGTGCTGCACCTGTAGGTGCAGAGCCGTATGATGCTTGCTGCGCATGGTGTACAGGTGCTGTCGCGCCTCGCACCGGTCCTTGCGCGCCGACAACGGTCGTGGTGAACGGCAATGATCCAGTCGAGCCTTGCGCCGCATGCATGTATCTTTGAGGGCCACCCTGAGAAGTGGGCATCTGGTCCATGCCATATCCAGACAGGCCGGCGTCCCCTGTCCGACTTTGTGCATGCTGCAACGGGTATCCGTACGCAGTGCCCATCGGACCCTGTTCCAGACCCGGGGTGCTCGCCGCCATCGAGGGTGCATAGTAGTCCGCATACATGTTGCCCGACGCCGTTCGTCCGTGCTGAAGCGGATGACCCATCACTGCAGAATCCGCATGATCCAGCAGGTTGTCTCGGCTGCCCTTGGGGAAGTGACCCATTTCAAAGTCATCCATCGTATTGCCTGCCACACTGCCAGCCTTGTGCACGCTGCCCGGCCCGGCGGCCAGGTAGGCCGCATACTGCGATTTGAAGTAATCATTCGCTCCGCCATTCGCTCCGACGCCGACAAATGTATTGGGTGTCCCAGCCGGCGAATCGCCCAGCGGCGTGCTCCTTCCGCCGTGCCCAAAGTTGCCCATCGTGGTGCCCGACATGATCGAGCGCGTGTCGTCGTCTCGGTCCCTGTTCCACTCCAGCTGATGTTCTTCCACCGCAGCAATCTTGAGTCCGCCAGTGACATTCGTAGTTGCCATCGTCTCGCCATCGAGCTTGGTCATCTCCTCGATTCGGCCCGAGTACACGCGCGGGAGCATGTGCTTGATGTTAGCGTGCACCATGGGCGTGAAGAGGCGCTCGTGAAGGGCAGGGTGACCAAAGCGGCGTTGGAGACGGTGGTGTCTTGAGTCACCAGTGTGCACGATCTCCTTTGCGAGCTCGACCGAAGAAGGAATGTACCAGGTGAAGTGCTGGTCAAATGATTTGCGGCAGTACAGCTTGAAGGCGAGCACGAACAAGATCGGTGGCAGGGTCGCGACCGACTTGATGTATCCCTGATCGAGCGCGATGGCAAGAGTCAGGATCAGTTGCATGAACACGATGCAGACGAGCATCCGGTTGACCACCACGCGCCAGAGACGACCGCCCGATTCGTTCTTGGTGGTGAAGACATACATCAGCTGGTACTTGTACACCACGGATGAGATCCAGAATGCGATCGCGCAAAAGACAACCACGAGCGGCACCAGGGGCGCGTACAGCATGGCGACGGCGAACATGAACAGCAGATTGGCGTAGTAGACGGCGAAGTCAAAGTTTGGCGGTTTGGTGTACTCCCGCACGTCGCGTGGAGTCCGTCCGAAGAAGCCCTTCTGCACCCAGACCAACATCAGCTTGAGAATTTGAGCCAGATCGAAGATTGCCAAGAAACCACGAAGAGGGATCCAGGTGAGCCAGTAGTTGGACGTGAGGAAATACTGCTGTTTGATCTGAGCGGGGAGGTGCCTTTGGATATATTTGAGGATATCCTTGTAGTTCTGGTGGTTTTGAGTGGCCGCGCTGACGATGTAGGAAATCAAACTGATCATGATCCCGATCAAGGTGAAGATCAAGAATTGGGAGATGACCAGAAAGCCAAAGTATTGGGCAATGATGACTCGGTCGAGTCTCGACTTGGTCAGTACTCCGCGGTATTTTGCGATCCTCCTCATTCCGACGGGCAAAAAGTATCCCATAATGCCGGTGATTGTAGGCGGAATCAGCGCGGCAACGGCTGCGAACGTCCATTGACTGTGGGTGTACCAGTCATTGAGCCAGCGGAGAGGTGTCAAGAATCGGAAGGAGGCCATGTTGGTGATGAGCGAAACGGCCAACAGAGGCACGGCGTTGATGAAAAGGAGCAAAGACAGAAGCAGGAAGCCAATAATACTTGATCGGAATCGCTCTCCTTGGGTCAGGTTGAGGTTGTTCCAGATGATGTCCTTTGGCGCTGGTGCCAAATCGATGACCAATCCCCTGGGCTTCTTGCCCTGCAAAGAGCGGGCGGCCGCGTGGGCGTACGAGACTGCGGCAAGGGATGCAAATCCGTAAGATTCTGGCCGCTTCTCCGCAATACGTTCCCGCATGTTCTCGATGGCCGCCTCGCATTTGTTGATCTGATCCGTGTAGTAGTCGATGGCGTCGACACGCTTTCCACCACAACCCGCGCTGCCACCCACGGTGACAGTCGGCCGCTTGGCGGGAAGCTCGTTGGGGTTCTTGAGGTACTTGGCGAAGACATGCTCCAGTTCGCGTACAAGGTCGTTGTGTTTCTCGATCAGGTCGGGCAGAGCGCCTACCACTCTACCAATGTGAACTGCTGTGGTCGGGTAGGGCATCCCGATGGAGCTGAGCACGCCGGCGAGAGCCTCATCTGATTGGAGCGGCTTCTTGACCCCGGTGATCATCAGGGTTCGGGCGTGGAACTGTGTCTGGTACTCGGGCGAGCGAAAGAAGGCATGTCGGAGCACAAGCATGCGCTTGTAGTTGTAGAATACTGTTCAGAAAGCGGAGAAGTGCGCGCGGCGCTGTCATTAGTTCCTGTTTGGTATGGGCGCGTAGGGGAAGATGCACTCACTGAATCCAAGAGCGAGGAGGGTGCCGAGATAGCTCATGGCCACATGCGCCCACAAATAAGAGCCAGAGACACGAGCCATGGATAATCTGGTGAGAAAGGAGATTTGATCCTTGGAGGTGGATGGATTCTTGGCGTTGTATGCGATGTTGATAGGCATGAGGACTACCGACATGCCAATGGCGAGGGCAGTAGTGAGATATCTGCACATGCGCAGGAACCGGAGGAAGGTAATGGCATCGAGACCGATGATGGGCAGGAGATCGTTCTCGTGACACTGGAAGATGGGGGGTAGCCAGGAGAAGAAGCCGTCATCGACCTTGGGAGGAGCCTTGTCGTCGCTGACGGCATATTTGAGCTTGGGTGCGTATACATGCTTGTTGTTGGGCCGAAGTAGCTGGAAGAGGAAGATGATGGCGACGGCAAAGCCTATCCAGGATGCCGCTGAGATGGCAACGGCGGGAGCCTGTACCTGGGAGGCCGAGGTGAGGGCCTGGGTGGTGAGGCAGAGAGGGTCCTGGGAGTCTGGGGTGCAGTTGTCGGCCATGATGTGTGACGTGGTCCTTCTTCCTCAGACGGGGGGTCGAAGTACAAGGGGGAGGATGAGGAAGTCGACGAAATGAAAGGACCAGCCCCTCTACGATGCTTATTGCTGAAGAATGCGCAGGTCCTTGGTCCCTTTCTCCCAAACGCAGCTGTGTCCGTGTCTGATGCTATGTATGTGGGAGAGAGGAGGAGGAAAAGGAAGCCGGTGGAAAATCCTTCGAATCCTTTGTCTCTCGAGGTTGACGTTGTGTCCAGAGACGTTTCTTATTTCTGGGTGGAACAAGTTCGTAGGTTGAGCTTTGTTGTGACGTACTAGGTCCGAACCAAGAACGAGACCGGTTTCGAGACCCAAAGATTGGAGCTGTGGCGGGTCTTTCCACCGCAGAGACCCACAATAACCCCCAGTACAAGACTCCACTGCCTTCAGTCTCACCATTACTATCCCCTAGGGAGAACCCCATCACACGAGACATGTGCTGTACTGTGCAGCACGAAGGGAACAAGGGAAAGAGGTCCGAGTGACATGCGCCCCTGACCAAAGACCTGCATGTGCGCACCCGTCCAGGTTCCCTTCCTCCCCGCTAGCATCGGAGATCCTCCGCAGGCATATTCATAAATGCACGCATGGGGTGGCTTAGTGAAACATGGTGGTGGTGGACGGGTGGGCCGTTGGGCATACGTCACGTGGTGCGTGTCTCGAGAAGATCTGGAATCTGGATCAGCGCGGTTGCCCAACACGTTCCTTCCAAGGTAGCAGCATAACATGAGAACATCTTCTTGCAAGTAGTTACATCTGTCATCTTCCACCTCCATTCCCAGCCAGCATTCCCACAATGGTGGTCGCCTCAGGAGCAGCCAAGCTTGCTCTCGCCCTCAGTGTCAGCGTCGGCACAGCTACTGCCCTCGCCTTCGCGGCATACACAGCATACCACCAACCAAAGTCCTTCCTTCACGCGCACTGGCAACAATCCACCTGGCCGTCCCCACCCACACCACCAGGCGGGAAAGCGGCGCCGGCGAGCTATCTGACTCTCATCGATTCCACTCTCCAGCTCATCTTGCCCGTCTTCAAGCTGGTCCGGATCGACCTCCTCAGCACCGGTCTCTTCTCCCTCGCCCTCTCCGGCGTCTTGCCTCTGGCCACTCACTTCACCTACCTCGCCATCTCGCCCAACACTCGTCTCAGCTTCCTCACCTCATCCCTTGCCTACCTCACCGCCGCCCTCCACTTCTTCGGCGCAGGCATCATCGCGTCTGGGCCCCTCACCCTGCTCTACACGCTCGGCACTCTCATCTTCTTCTTCTCCAACCGATCCAAGCTCACCCCGCTGCCCACCGCAGCCGTAGGCGCCCATCTGGTCAACGTCATCGTCGCCCTTCACTTCTTGTCCGCTCTCGGCTTTATGCTGCTCGATATCGATGGTTCCAAATGGTACAAGTGCTTCCTCGGCCTTGTCATCCTCCCCATCGCCCTCGTTTATCTCCCCGCCCTCGCGACTACCGGAAGCAGGACCGCGCCCCAGACCGAAGTCGACGTCCGGAAGGAACTCGAGCTCTACTCGCCTGGAGAGCTGGCCTCAGCTTTTGAGCGCACGTGGTCTTCATACCGCCGCATCGGTCTGGCTTCGGCCATCCTGTACTGGTACGGCGTCGGCCGGGTTGGAAATCACTTCCTTCTCGTCGCGGCCCAATACAACTACGAGATCCCCGCCGTCCTGCACTCGGGCGCGTTCAAGCTGAACGACGCCGCATTCCATTCTCTCCTCACCTTTGTCGGAAACTCGGTCGCGCTCCTTACGCTCATCACCGTTGAGCGGCTCACCATTCGCGCAAAGGCGTCCAAGGTCCAGGCTGAACAGGTCACCTCCAATCTGCCCTCCGGAACCAAGGCAATCGTCTCTCGCGTCACCGAGCAAACTTCCATCGCTCACCCACTGACCGGCGCAGAGCCAAACAAGGTCGACCTCGAGTGCGAAAAGGCGATTGCCAGGGCACCCGCGGGCCACCCTATCCTCGAACTCGGAATCCGAGGCACTGTGTTCGCCCTCCTGATCGGAGGCCCCGGTATGGCTGCTGGCTTCTGGTGGGCCAGGGGAGAAGAGGAGTCTGGCTGGAAGGCCCGGAGGGAATGGAGAGAGGTTCAAGCGCTGGCTTCCAAAAAGCAGTGAGCTTGTGCTCTCTTTCGTCCCTGAACGCGGTGGCCAGCTCAAGTCTCGTCACCAAGGTCAACATCGTACGCAATAATCAACCATTTGCAAGTTTTCTACTAGACGCGCGCATACGGGAAAAAAAAAAAACAAGGAAACAATCACTTCATACAAACATATACACCTGCCCTGCTTTGCCTTTGCTGAAACTCTCGAGCGAATGCTCTCTATGCTGCCTGTACTGAGCATCTAATGTGCATATACCACCTTTTGGCGGCTGCCAGTATCGTGTGTGGTGGATTTGACTTGACTTCAGTCTCAAAAAGCAACCTGGGTTCCCAGTCTCTCTTCCAGTACGCACGACATCGGATTACCAGTCACAAGCCCCATGTCTGATAGAGCCAGGCGCGAGGGGAGCTGCATGTGGTTGGAGTGGTGGTGAGTGGTAGTCGAATTCCGAAGGCTGAGCCAAGTGGCGTTCCATAAGTTGTGCGGATCATCCAGGTTTCTCAATTCTCAGTCAACTCGTCGTCCTCGACCTCATCCTTGTAGCACATTTTCATCATGGCAGAGTCCGGGCCACAACCTCAGATCAGCGTTGCGCAAGGGCAACAGCAACGGCAACGGCAACTGCGACTGCAAGGGCGCCTTAACCGAAAAGCCTACCTTCATGTGACTATGAGTACTTCCCCCTTTGAGAAGGCGCTCCAGGAATTCGCATGCTCGCCCTCCTCGAATCGCGACGAAAAGACCGTCCCAATTCAGTCCATTAGGGAGTTCATCAACTTGAAGTCCTATGCAATCGTCCCTGTATCAGCCGCGCCCGGAACTGGGAGAAACTTCGTGCATCACAATCCCACCGGCACGGCAGGAATTCGACCCGGCCAGCTGTGTTCTGCTACCGCGAGGCTGCTGAACCTTCAGACCCTCCTCGAACTGCCTCTGGCTGTACTAGGGATTCGGTTGCAAGTAAAGCAAGACAACAGCTCACAAGGAACATACTTGTGGCCCGAAGAGAAAAAGGTCAAGGCCGTCGAAGTGGTTTATATCCCTGTGGAATTCTCAGGCAACATCTCCTTATCAGCAACTTCGCTCTCTCCTGCAGACCTTTCCAATACGGTTTGGAATTTCGTTAACCCGGAGAAGAACATGGTCGCCATCATTCACATCGTAGCTGTCCCCATGCAGTCTTGCCCGCCCGTTGACAGTGCTTTGCAGGCGCTCATCGACGAACAGTGGCCACAAGAACGCCGGAAGAAGAAAGTGAATGCGTCCAATCCGCCGGCGCCTCCGAGGGATCCGCTCTTCCAGAAACAGGTCATGCCTCAGAACTGTATGATCACTCGCAGTTCCCTTTGCGAAGCAGCTCACATCATTCCAACGACACTCGATCACCAATTGGTGGTAGCTGCCATGACTTTGCTGTTTGGCGACGAATCACCTTTGTGTGGTTCCCTGGAGACTCCAGCCCTTTTCTACGGTGGAATGTGGCAGATACCGAAGTCGCCTGACGATCCCGACAACGGCGTCTCACTTAGCCCATCCCTGCACACAGTGTGAGTCTGATGTTCACCAGAAACCTCGATCGCTTACCTTTTCGCCAGAAAGACTCACGGCCTTCCTCACTTCTAGATTCGACTCCCGCAGAACAATCTGGATTCTCCGGAACCGATGCTTTTCCCTTGCTCCGCCGCACTGCTATGAAGAGTTCAGAGCTTTCAATCCTCCCTGCCCGTCCGCGAGCAAAGCCTGGCAGCGCCATAACGACGTCGAAGATTTCGAGCTCTGGGCAGCGCAATTGGAACACGAAGAGACCGTGGAGCCCTTCGTGTGCTCCGGGCTCACGGATACCCAAGAAGGCTTGCTACATCTGTCCGTGAGTACGCGCGTCCACGGGCAAAGGGCAAGATGGTGTACTGACTCCCGCCCTGAATATCCGCCCAGGCGCTACTCTCCTTCTTCGAACTCTTCATGAAGGACCGCAGCGCCATGCAGGCGGCATTCGCAAACTTAAGAGAGGGCGTCACCGGGGACCGCAGATCAAACCCAAGTGAACCAGACCGAAAGAGGCAGAAGACAGGAAACAAGATCACAGGAAACAAGATCACAGATGGCGAAGAAGCGTGGCCAAGCGGCACTGGCCCACCAGCAGCAGCTGCCGGGTCGAGCGGAAGCTCTGCGACTACACCGCGCGGTCAGCAAAGTGTATGGTCGTCCCGAGATGCTCCCGCTTCTCCCACCCGATCGAATCCTCTGTCGAACGAGAACTCACCAGCATCCGAAAAGGTTCGGACCGACAACACCATCGCAACGCTGAGAATCTCGCAAACTCCTTCTACAGTGTCGCCCGTCCAAAGTGATCTCGACACCGATACTGGCTCAGACTCTAGCTTCGACTCAAAGCCTTGTGATGACGAGGATACGGACTGGGACGAGGATGAAGAGCGGAGGCAGGAAATCTTGCGTAGCAACACTCTCGCTCTCGTGTTCATGAGCTATGCCTTTACCTCAGGAACGGGACTTCTGTGCGTCTGACAGCACAAGAAGTTGTCAGATGTCGCACCGTCCGTCTTCAGGTCCTACACGCAGGGGAGCAATACAACACGTGTAGCTGATAATGTATGCTTCAGGAAGACCAAGCTCGAGTGATCATAGATTCAGGATTGACAGTGCAGTAGAAGGCAAGCGATCCGGGCCACCTGCGTGAATGGTCGAGCACTCTGGAATGAATACATGCCCCTACCTTGGGGAGGGATGTGCTTGTTTTGTGTCAGCTCGCAGTCTGGCGATTTGCAATTCGACGTAGGTAGAGAAATAATTGATCTGGAACGTGTCACGTAGTGAATGTCCATCACCTTGAGTGCAACGGTTTGTGATGGCAGCAGCCGCGCTGAGAATCGTGGCTGGCAGCTTGGTTATATGTGCCGATTATTTTGAACAGGGGCCGGTCAAATCGCTGGCCTCTCTGCTTCTTCTTCGGGTTTTGTTTATTCCTGCACACATCATCTTGAATGCAAGCTTTCGTTCTCTTGGGGCCAGACGATTCCGCGTCCGGCACATGCTCACCTCCGTTGATCCCATTGGCTGTTGCATGCTAGCTTTCAGAGTGGAGCGAAGGTGACGTGCCGATGCAGACGCATGAACTCCTACACGAGTGTGCAATTTTTTTTTTTGGGTTTCATTCGGCACCGGCCCTGGCCCGCTTCGAACCTCCAGGACCAGTCGTCGCCGTCGATGAGAGGGTGATGTTGCCACTCCCAGCACCGGCGTTCCCAGAAGCCTGCCCAGCAGCCACAACAGCCGCGTTCGCTGCAACGGCTGCAGCCGACAGGATTGCGACGCGTCTCTTCTCTCTCATACCCTCCAACAATCCCAACATACCCCGTCCATCGTCCACCAGCGTCTTACATCCATGCCAGACTTCGTACGCGCTCACCATCTCTTGCACGATCTCGGCGAGGACGGGGATGGAACAGTTCAGAGAGGCGAAGAACATGATCGCGGGGTGCGGTGGTGGATCCGTGGGCAGGCCGAGCAGGTTCGTGTTTGACAGTAGCGGCGGCGCTGATTGGTGTTGAGGCTGCGACGCTGCAGCCGCTCCTAGACGAGTGTGGTGGGAGCCCGACTGGTATCCGGGCGTCATCATCGCGGGTGAATGCACGACGCCAGGCCCAGGCCCTGGCGTGCCGCGATCTGCGCCTCGACTGACACCGCTACTGCTCAAAGAAATGCCCATCCCCAACCCCGTGACTCCGTACTCCGCGGCAGCTCCACCACCACCACCTCCTCCTCCTACTCCGACTTGCCCTGGGCCTCGGTAGCCAGCACCAGCCGTTGATGAAGGGGGTGGCGGGCCAGCGCTCGAAGAGGAAGGGGGCGGTTGGGCTCGGAGATCGGGTCGTTGAGGTAAGTGCCCTGGCCGAGGGGGCAAGCCGTGAAGCATTGGTCTCCTGATCGCTGCCGAAGAAGACGAAGATGACAAGGAGGTCCCACTAGGGCCAGGAGCTGCAGCCGATGAGCCTGGAGTGCCGTACTGGCTCCCGCCCAGGACAGGGGACGCTGATGCGCCGGGCGAAAACGGTAGACGCGTAGACCCATTTCCGACAGGATTCGCCGAGCGATTCGCTTGGGATGAATGCTGTTGCTGGCCTGCATGCGATCGAGGCAGGGCAGAATTGGATGATATATCCAGCTTCCTCCTCTTGTTTGGTATCGAATTGTCTGGCCCCACGTCGCCGTCTTCTTTCACCCCTTCCTGAGCTTGTGCTTCCAGCCTCTGCCGCTGCCGCTGCCGATCCTCCATCCCTTCCACTATCTCCTTACCATCCCTTTCCAGATATTTGATTCGATCGATACTGATCGGAGCCGAGGAGTGAGAGAAGGCAAGGTTCGACGGACCACCGCCTGATCCACCACCACCATGCTGATGTCCACCTCCCCCAGCTCCAGGTCCAACCGTGCTGGCATCCGCTGGGGCGACCGTAGCCGCTGACAGCGCCGGCGCTCCCGGACCGTCCATACCCGGACCTGCTACTGCGACCGTCGCACCGACGTTATTAACGCTGGTAGACCTCAAAAGGTCTCCTTGTGACCCCTCATTTGACGATTTCGAGGGGCCGACACTGCCCGGATCACGAGGGGTAAAGGTGAGATCTAGGCTTATCTGGCCCGCTTGAAGCTTTTGAAAGGCTTCTTCTTGAACAACCAGGGCCAGACAGATCGCTGCAAGTGCGATGAGGTAAGGCGGATATAGCAGCGGGATGTTGGTTCTGTACACGTCGTTGAGGATCGGCCTGGACAAAGGAACTTCCAAAGTTAAAGCCTCGATCCAATTTTCTAGGGCAGCAAAGAGAGTCACGCGCTCACCAAGCCATCTGAAAGACTCGATCGTCAAAGATGTCAAGTTTGTATGGAACTTTCCCGACGCTGGCCGGTTTGAGATCCTGCTGTAATGCCAAAGCCACTGCATCGGCGACCATCCCCCGAGTTGCCCATTCCCCAGGGCCAATCATACTGCCCCTGATCCCAAGCCCCTCGATGCCTCCGATGACCGAGCCTGGGCCCGGACCAGGACCTGGCGCACCGATACCAGCTCCGCCGGGTCCAATGGTAGGGGCTTCCTCCGGGCCACCTCCACCAGCTTGACCGTATGCTCCATCAGCGTGACTCGTGGCAGGCTGTACTGGATGAGAAGACACAGGAGGTACCGAGATTGGCTGAAAGAGTGCTTCCGAAAACGGCGAGTCAGGAGAGATCAGATCGTCGCGAAGATGCTGCTGTTGCTGCTGGGAGGCCGCGGCCGCGGCGGCAGAAGCCGCTGCAGCTTGTGCGGCCTGTTGCTTCTTGCTGTCGTTACCGATGGCATCGTAGATGGATACGAGCGCTCGATACGGGTGGTGGACGATGAGGTCAAATTCAAGATCTTCGATCAGATAGAACTCCATCTCAGCCAAAACGGCTCGGTCGGATGGAAATTGGAACTTGCCGACGCTGATCTCTGTGGGCGGTGAGTCATCTCGAGCTTTCAGGCCTGAAGTCGGGTTGCACAGGGGGAATATCAAGACTATGAGCTTACCTGCGAACATCCGCATCGCCTCCTGGACGACGTTCTTGACATGGATCGGCATTTCTTCCACTTTGGCGGCCACATAAACACATCCTGCACACACCATGCACGGGTCGGTGGCAGAGTATGAGTTCTTGGCATAGAATCGTCTTGCGAATACCGTTGAGGTAGCGGTGACTCGCTGTCGTAGCCCTAGACGCTTGCATAAATTTGAAAGAGCTGTGTCGTCAGATCGTCAGAAGATGGAGAGTAGAAGTTTGTTGAGTTGAGAAGGAGGAGAGAAATCAACTTTCTGAGTTATATCAAATCCAAGTCCGTCGCAGACACCTACTGTTTCCGATCCAGATCCCAATAGCTGCGAGCTGAAGGGGCGTTGCATACCCAGCGTCCTCTTGCCTGGCCAGGGTCAGTTGCTCATGCGTAAATTGCCAGTTGTGACTGTGTGGATCGCAAACAGAATGGGGACAGACCGAGGTGAGGATTCGTGAGCAGTCTCGACTTGAGTAGGGATCCAGAAGAGTAGCCAGTCTTCACGGCGCAGACTCTTACCATTGACTTGATCTCCAGTAGTCAGCCGCCATCCTGCTGTGCCTTTGCTTCGTCGCGATGGAAGCACTGATGCTGGTACAGTGACCGACCTGCCAGGGTTGTCCGCAGGGTTGAATGCGGATCGGATCGACATGCTTCAGGAAAGCTCCGAGCACGACACCAAGACCCGAAATCTCGCTCGAGCATGGACTGTGCTCCTGGCCCACTTCTACCACCACGCCACTGCCCTGGCGATCCTTTCTGGGCCGTACTCATCTAGTATCCCATCTGGAAAGAATCTCGTCGGCCGGGTCCGATCATGCCGGCTTCGAAGCGCGCCAGTCGGGCCTCCTCCTCATCCCCCGAAATCGACGAGGCTAGATCATCCTCTGCTGCAGCTGGCAATGGGGCCACTGGCTTTAAGCGGCCACGCATCGCAGTCAAACTGAAGCGCCCATCTCAGCCTGCTGCAGTGGTCATTGATGATGACGATGCAGTAGGCGGCAGCTATGGGGCAGGCTCCAACAGGCAGAATCGACAACGGCAGGCCCTCGGTATGCGCAAGGAGCTGGAAGGAGACGATGATGAGCCAGCGGAGGAACCGAGTGAGGAAGATGAAGACGATGACGAGGACGAATACGATCCAAACATATCCAGGTCGAAAGGAGCTCGTTCGAGAGCATCAGGGAGCGGTCATGGCAAGGCACGAAAATCGAATGCGGCGCAGCAGGGGCAAGAGGAAGATGATGACGACAATGTGATGGAGCTCGTACGACCACCTCGAGATGAACGAAGTCCGGACTATGTCTTCAATGCAAGAGACTTCACGAAGCTCCCGCTCAAGGTCGATCATAGCTCCCGACCGCTGTGGATTTCGCCGGAAGACGGCCACATCATCCTGGAAGGCTTCAGTCCCATTGCTGATCAAGCACAGGATTTCCTCGTTGCAATCGCAGAGCCTGTCAGCAGGTGAGTCTCTTGGTTGCGATCAAGCGGAGGCTGAAGCTGAACTATCGTTTTTGCCAATGTTTCACTTATAGACCAGCATTTATTCACGAGTACAAGCTCACGCAGTACTCGTTGTATGCTGCAGTGTCAGTCGGACTGCTTCCCAACGACATCATCTCGGTGCTCAACAGACTATCGAAAGTACCCGTACCTGACTCCGTCATCGACTTCATCCGGACTAATACGGCCTCATTCGGCAAAGTCAAGCTCGTCCTCAAGCAGAACAAATACTTTGTCGAATCTGCTTACCCAGAAATTCTGCGCGACTTGCTCCAAGAGGATGTCATCGGCAATGCCAGAATTAAGCCGGGAGATGCAGATGCAGATCCAAGCGGGAGAACGGGTTCGAGTGGTCTGGAGATCCTAGGCAAGATCTCGGCTCCTACCAAGGGTGATCTTGTCATTCCCGGTACGGAGAGCGCGGCCAGAAAGCTACAGCAACAGCAAGCAGGCATATCGACAGGAGCTGATGCACGCAACGATGCTGCGAATGGGTCAGCATCGGGACAGGGAACCGTCAGTGGTGCATCGGTCGCACAGCCTAACTCCAACGTCACTTCCACGTCCGCTTCCATGACGACGGCGGAAGCCGCGCGCAAGGAAGCCGATGCCGATCTGTTCACGGCCATCATCGGTGTCGACGACGCAGACGACCTTGATGACGATATTGTGCACAACTTCGAGATCCGCGAAGACAGCATTGAAGGGGTCAAGAAGCGATGCCAAGACATTGGCTATCCCATGCTTGAAGAATACGACTTTCGAAACGATCAGCTCAACCCGGACCTCGAGATCGACCTGAAACCAACAACACATATCCGTCCATACCAAGAGAAATCGCTCAGCAAGATGTTCGGAAATGGGCGGGCGAGGAGCGGGATCATTGTGTTGCCGTGCGGAGCGGGAAAGACGCTTGTTGGTATTACAGCAGCTTGTACGATTCGAAAAAGTTGCTTGGTTCTGTGCACGAGTAGTGTCAGTGTCATGCAATGGCGACAGCAGTTCCTGCAGTGGAGCAACATCCAGGATAACCAGATCAGCGTCTTCACCGCCGATCACAAACAGAAAGTGGGCACTGCTCTCGTCCTAATACTTTTGCATCGTGGAATCCCCTTCGCTCACTTTGAGACTTTTTTTTTTCTCTTTCAGTTCACGGGTCAATCTGGCATCGTAGTTTCAACCTACTCGATGGTGGCCAACACCGGCAAGCGCTCGCACTCCTCAGAGCGAATGATGAACTTCCTCGAGAGTCGCGAATGGGGATTCATCCTTCTGGATGAGGTGCACGTCGTACCCGCCAGCATGTTCCGTCGCGTGCTTACCAAGATTAAAGCACATAGCAAACTTGGTCTCACCGCCACGCTCGTGCGCGAGGACGAAAAGATCGACGAGCTAAACTTTCTGGTCGGACCCAAGCTGTACGAAGCGAACTGGATGGAGTTGGCGGCGAAGGGCCACATCGCAACCGTTCAGGTTTGTAGCTGTAGTTTGACCATCTGTTTACGCTACATTTCTGACAAGCTCTTCTACATGCATTGATGCAGTGCGCGGAAGTGTGGTGTCCAATGACTCCGGAGTTCTACAAGGAGTACCTCCGGGAAACATCGAGGAAGAAGATGTTGCTGTATTGCATGAACCCGAACAAATTCCAGGCGTGTCAATTCCTGATTAACTACCACGAAGGACGAGGTGACAAGATCATCGTTTTCTCTGACAATGTGTACGCCCTTGAGGTAGGTGTGCCATGCTATTAATTCGATAAAATCAAAAGGTCCAATGACTGAAGGAGCGAGCTGAAACACCTCTGGCTACTTACTTGCAGGCATACGCCAAGAAGCTCGGAAAACCATTCATTCATGGCGGGACGGCCCAGATCGAGCGCATGGGAATCTTGCAACACTTCCAACACAATCCAAACATCAACACAATCTTTCTGTCCAAAGTAGGCGACACGTCCATTGATCTTCCCGAAGCGACGTGCCTCATACAAATTTCTTCCCACTTCGGCTCACGTCGTCAAGAAGCCCAGCGACTGGGCCGAATCCTGCGAGCGAAGCGGAGAAACGACGAAGGGTTCAACGCCTTCTTCTACAGTCTCGTCAGCAAGGACACATCGGAGATGTTCTATTCGACGAAGCGGCAGCAGTTCCTGATCGATCAAGGGTATGCGTTCCGTGTGATCACGCACTTGGCGGGAATGGAGGGCTTGCCGGATCTCGTGTACAGGACCCAGCCAGAGCAGGTCGAGCTGTTGCAGAGCGTGTTGATCGCAAACGAGAGCGCAGCCGATCTGGGCTCGGACATCTTGGGTCGGGAGTGGGCAGACGACGGCAACCTTGCGGGCGGCGGACGTGGAGGCAGCGGTGCTCGCTCGGCTGCGGGCAGCGCGGTGGCGAAGGCTCAGCGAACGACTGGCAGTTTGAATGCGCTAAGTGGGGCGAATCCAATGTCTTACGTGGTAAGGAGGCTCTTGCTGTTGAGTGGATAGGGTGCGAGAGATGAATGAGCTCTGATCGAATCTTCTTTTTTGAAATTCTCCCTTTGCAGGAACGCAATCGCTCGATGAATCGGACCATCATGAAGGAGTCCGGTCAACGTCACAACGCGTTCAGGAAACGCGCGGCTGGACCTTCTTCGTGAGGTTCCAGCTGTTCTCACGCTCGCAGAGCTGCCTTGATCCGTGTACACAAGCCCTCACCAAGCTTCCGCAGTTGACTGGTCACTGAACTCTTGCGAGAGCTATTCTGAATTGTAAAGTCAGACTGCCCACATCGCAGGGTCCTCAATGAATCTGCCTTGACAGCATTTGCGAGGAAAAGAAAGACTGATAGTCTTGTTTTGGATTTAGTCGCGTTTGCATGACATCCCGACGACGCTTGGTCAGTCTTGGGTGGCAGACTCTGACGCTGCCAGATTGAGGGCCTGGGTGGCAGACTCGACGTCTGCCATATCCTGCTTCATGCGAAACATTTGCTCCCCTTGGAAACCGACGAGCCATTCAAGGTCGAGCTCGTTCAGGAAGGATTCCATCTGCAAAAACACGGGAACACACCTAGATTCAGCTCCGCATGATGGGAGGTGGCGGACGGGAAGGAGATGAATACATGTGTTTACTGGACACTCACAGAGGCCTGTCTCCGTTCCGCCTCTAGTCGGGCGGCCTGTGTTCGCAGTCGATCGCCTTTGATGAGTAGCAGTTTCTCATGGAAGTGAGCAACGCAAGAGCCATTGTAACCCTGGCCTTGTTCTGCGGGTGGTCGACTGTTGCCCTCTGGGTTCGCAGGTGGGACATGAAGGGGTCTCATTTTGACGGCGGAGAAGGCGGCACAGCGGAGGATGCCGATGGATCCGATGGCATCGAGTCGGTCTGCGTCGCTGATGCACCAAAACTCGCGACACGAGTTTTCCCAATCGATCTGCTCTGCCTCTTGGCCGGCATTGAGTGCGCGTGGGTCTTCGCCCCTGGACGTGGCCTCGCGTCGCTGTGCTGCTCTGCGGTTGTCCTTGGACCAGGAGACGTTGTCTACGATTCTTTCGATGGTGTGTCTGGATGGGTCGGGAAGGAGGGTGGCGAGATGTGGGGGCGAGGCATCTTCGAGGGCGGCCCAAAAGTCGGCGAGCACCGTCTTGGCGGAGGCGGAGGTGGTGCCTACTGCTGCGGTCGGGAGATATTTGGAATCGCAGAGGTCATGGAACAGGGCGCCGAGCTCGAGGATGAGCGGGTCGATGTTAGCTGTTGGGTCAGCGGCGGAGAGGGAGGCGGCGAGGTGGAGACTTAATTGGCGGACGCGATGGACATGGTGCCAGTCATGGGACGGATCGTGGGCCTCGAACTTGCGCTTGACAAAGTTCTCTGCGGTGATGAGGATGTCCTCGCGGACCTCTGCCGGCGAAGAGGAAGCAGGCTCACTCATGATTGCCTGTCCTCTGACTGCTGTATGTAGTGGGTGCCGACTGTTGTGGAGAAGACGGGTTGGAAAACTTTTACCCGGGGTCGATGTGGTCCAAGCGGCACAACCTTTTGCGGGACTGCAGGACGAGGGCTGGAAGACGGACGACGATACCACTGGCAATGCAGCTAAGGACCGAGCTGTGACCGGCCTGTCTGCACAGTACAGTAGTACCTTGACCCCGTCTTTCCTTCTGGATGCCTTATCTTGGGTCTGAGCCGAGATCAAGAAGAGAGATAACGGAAGTTTAAGGTGCAGCACAAACATGCAGCACAACCAGCATGTAAGCCAATCTGGATCTCCCACGGGGCAACGCTCGATCTTTTATCTGTGGTTGACTTTCTCCTTGGAGTCCGGCTGAGCGTCTCGAGCCTGGTGTGGAGACGACTGACAGGACGGCGACTTTGATACTCCCTTGTGCCTCCCGCGGCCCACCAACTGCACCGGCACTTATAAATTCAGCTCACAGCGACCCGTCTCGGTGGAAAGAAGCTGACAGGTCCTCCCTCACCCCAGCCCTCCTCTCTTTCCCTTTCCCGCACGCAGGCTCCCTCCAACTAGCTGTATCCTTCGAACCATGACTGAGGTCAACGAAGAGAAACGCGGGCCAGCCGTGGTCACGTCCGAACCCTACGTGGCCGACCAACCCCAGATGACAGTCAAGCAGTCTCTCTCTTCCACCCTCAAATCTCTCAAGACCAAGGAGGCCTGGGTCGGACAGTATGATTACAGCGAGCTCTGCATGCCCCGCCTCAATCCTTGGGGATGGGGCCGCCGTAAACAGACCGAAGCCGTCGAACACGGCAAGGTCAAAGGCGAAGTCCCCTTTTATGGCCTCGAAGATAAACTGCCCCTGGTAGTCGCTGCCATCTGCGGGTTCCAACACATGCTGGCGATGTTAGCCGGCCTGATAAGTCCTCCTATCATCTTCGCTTCCTCCCTCAACCTCGATTCGGAGACCCAGGCATACATGATCTCCGCCTCCCTCGTCGCCTGTGGAATCCTGTCGGCCGTCCAGATGTCAAGGATCCCGCTTCCCTTCGGTCGCCAACTCGGAACGGGATGCGTGACCGTCGTAGGCACTTCCTTTGCCACGATTACCACTGCAATGGCCATCTTCAATGCCCTCTACAAGGACGGAACCTGCCCTACCCTTGCCGATGGCACACGTGGACCCTGTCCAGACGCGTACGGATACCTCTTGGGAACCTCCGCTGTCTGCTCCCTCCTCGAGATGGCCCTCAGCTTTGTGCCTCCACGTGTCCTCAAGCGCATCTTCCCGCCCACGATCACCGGTGTTGTTGTGCTCCTGATCGGAATCAGCTTGATCGGAGAGAGCGGGTTCAAGAACTGGGCAGGCGGGTCAGGCAATTGCTCGGCCAGGCCGGAAACCGGCCTTTTCCAAGTCTGCCCCATCGTCGGAGCCCCCAATGCTTTCAAGTGGGGAGAGTGAGTAGTCTCCGTACAATGAGTTCCCTCAACCGGGAGCCCGGGAAGATGACCATCGACCTGGGAAAGTGTGTTCTGACAAATCTTACCTCTTTCCTTCACAGTGCCCGGTATATCGGTCTCGGCTTCCTGTCCTTCGTCACCATCATCCTTGTCGAGCTCTTCGGTAGCCCCGCCATGCGCAACGCCTCCATCGTCCTCGGCTTGCTCCTTCCCCTCGTGGTGGCCGGACCTACTGGGTACATTTCCGGAAGCTCCATCGCCTCTGCGAAGCCCATCACCTTCCTATGGACGACTACCTTCAAGCTGCGCGTTTACGGCCCAGCCGTTTTGCCCCTCATGGCTGTATACGTGTCTCTGATGATGGAGGCGATCGGCGACAGTTAGTTTCATTGTCTAGACGCAGGCTCTTGCTTTATTGATTGAAAACTAACAAGACCTGGGATTTTTTACAGTCACCGCGACCAGCGATGTCTCCCGTCTCGAAGTCGTCGGACCCGAGTACGACCGCCGGATCGCAGGCGGAATCCTCGCCGACGGCTTCAACGGATGCATGGCCGCCCTCTTCACCGTCGCGCCCCTCTCCATCTTTGCCCAGAACGCAGCCGTCATCTCTCTCAGCCGGATCGCGAATCGCAAGGCGGGTTACTTCTGCTGTGGATTCTTGATCCTGCTGGGCATCATTGGCAAGATTGCGGGCTGTGTGCTTGCGATCCCAGCTCCCGTCTTGGGCGGGGTGACGACGTACTTGTTCTCGGCCGTCGCCGTGTCTGGTATGGCGGTGCTCTCGAGGGTCAAGTTTACCCGACGCACCCGCTTCGTCCTCGCCGCCTCCATCGGACCCGGCTTTGGCCAACTCCTCCTTCCCGAATGGTTCTCGTACGTGTTCACATACGAGGGAACCAACAAGGCACTCGAGGGTTTCCTGCAAAGTATCCAGATCATCGTCGAGACGCCCTTCTTGATCGCGGCCATTGTGGGTATCATCGTGAACACCTTGCTGCCCCTTGACCACGAGGATCGCGAGATCCGGAACGCGGAGGAGGCAGAGTGGCGGCGCAAGGAGGCCGAGTACTATGCCAAGAGGCATGGCGCGATTCAGCCCGAGGCTGATGTTGAGGGCGAGGGCGGCTCGCGCGACTCAATCAGCAAGGCTTGATCGCTTCCCCCCTCCCAAACAATTTACCCAGTCTTCCTCCCTTCTCTTTCTTCTCGTCTAGATTATATCCCAATTGTTTTCTTTTACCTGGATTACGTAGTTCATGTCACGATAGGGCCCTTCAAATGCACGTACTGCAAGATTGTTACGATGTTGGTCACGATGATACAGATTTGTGTTCTACGAATTGCTGTCCTGGATCAGTATCTGAGACCTGTTCACGCGCCGCTTGCTCGGCCAGATGATCCTTTTCTGCGGCCAGCTCTTCAGGCGTGCGCCCGCTCTTCAGCTGCTGGTCATCCGCCCGGTCGATGCTCAGCTGAGGCATGAAGAACCAGACAACCACGAACGACAGCGAGGCGAGACTGGCCAAGATGTAGAAGAGGCGATGAAAGCCCTGGTGGGAAGCCAACAACATAGAAGCCGTCAGAAAGACTGTCATACGCCATGTTTGCAGATCATTGGAGACACACTTGGGAAAACTCACTATTAAGTACGCCTGACGGAAGTGCGCCAATTGATCAGGAGGGAGAGACTGAGGATCGTTCAAAGCGCGCTGGAGCATCGTCCCGTTCCACCCGAGCTGAGCGCGTGCCGAAGATTGGATCGTAGTCTGCGCAACCGCAAGACCAAAAGCCGCACCGAGATTACGAATAAAGTTTCTCGTCGCGGTCACGACCGCCATCTGCCTTCGCGGCACCGCGCTTTGAATGGCGACCAGCGAGACCTGGAGGGTTCCTCCCACCCCGAAGCCGGCAAGGATCGCAAACCCGACCTGTTTGCCGACGTTGGGCTCAATCCCGAGCGTTGAGAACAAGCCCATGCCGACTGCCCAGATTGCCCAACCGCCGAGTAGGATCTCGCGGTAGCGGCCCAGGCGACTGACACAGAACCCGGCAACCGTACTCGACACGGCTACAGAGATGAGCAAACAAATGAGTTACGAGAAAGATGATGTGAGGTGGGGAGCAGACCTTCCGACTTACTTTGCATCATTGCTAGAGGAATGAAGAGAATGCCGGCCCTGATGGGGCTGGATCCGTAGACGATCTGGTACATTTGTACGACATTGTACGTCTGTGTCACAAAGATGAATCCGTTCACAAACTGCAGAGTAAGGTTTGTCAATTTGTTTGCGTCCTAAGAAGGTGGATGTGTTTGCTTTCAGCGGAGATCCATACCATTGTGAACGAACCTCCCGCTACCATGGTGTTCTTAAAGATTTCAAGCGGCATCAAGGGATTCGTGGAACCCTTCCACTGATACAGAACAAACACCACGGCCAGGGCCAGTCCAATGAAGAGAGGAATCAGGACGTGAGTCGAGTCCCAAGGATATTCGCCACCTGCCCAATTCAGGCCGAGCTGAGCGATACAGGGACAGTGATCAGCTGCTGTGAAGCGCAGCACTCGGTACCAATAGAGAATAGAGTCCACTCACCACGATCAACGCAGCGGCTGCCAAGGTCAAGAAGGCTCCTAGGTAGTCAATGGCTGCAGCTTTTCTGTGATGATCGACGCTCTTCCATCAGCATAGCCCATCCCTCCCGAAAAAAAAGAAACCGACATTTTCGGACCACGACACTCACTTCTTCCATGATCCTGTCACCTTCTTCAACGGCATGATGAATATGACGAGGGTCGCTGAGAAGGGAATGAGACCCAATTGTAGACGGAAGATGTTCCGCCAAGATGAGCGCTGGGCGATTGTTCCGCCAACAAGAGGACCAAGGCCGTTGGAAATCGCAATGATAGAGCCCATGATGCCCTGATATCGCCCTGTAAGAACAGGAAGAGCTCGACCGTGTTAGCAATGGCTTTCGGACCTTGTTCCTTCAGAAGGGCAAATTGGCCGTATATGACTTGCCTCGCTCTCGCAAAGAGACAACGTCCGATATGATGACTTGAGACAGAGTCATCAACCCGCCACCTCCAATGCCAGAGCTGGGATCAAAAGGCAAAAAAAAAAAAGGTAGACTGTGAGCGGGTCGAGTCCCAGCCAGGAAAGTTTGAGAAGGCGCACAGATCCTCACATGGCTCGGAAGATCGAAAGCTGAATGACGTCCTGAGCTAGCGACGACGCCAGGGAGCCGATGAAAAAGACGGCGAGGCAAAAAAGGAGACAAATCTTGCGACCGACGATATCGCTTACTTTTCCGTATAGGAGCTGAAAGGATGTGCTTGTCCTGGAAGAAACCCCGGGTGAGAGGTGAAGAGGTAAGCCAGAGTTCGAAGGGGGTCGGCGACCAACTTGCCTTTTCTTCTCTGCCTATACGTACAAGAAAAAGCTGGGGTTGGGCGGAAGGAGCAGTGAACCGAGTTCCTTCAGCACAGATGGTCTTTTGAGCGTGGGAATACCGGAGGAAAAAGGGGACACTCACGCGTTGCTGACCCAGGTGATCTGTGACCCGGCACGTAAGTCTTTACCGATGGTCGTCAGCGCTGTGGCAAGAATGGTCTGATCGAGCAAAGCTGCCATCTGGAATTCAAAGAGGCAAAAAGGATGAGGAAAAGGCCGGGTGGGTAGGGGTGATCTTGTTCGTTGCCTCGGCTGATGGAACTCACTGCCACAAATCCAGTGGCCAGGAAGACCTGTTCATCACAAATCAGAATAGGGAAGAAAAAAAGAAAGGGGGGTGGGGGGTTGGATCAGTCAGACATCGCCACTCCTTTGCACCGTCTGTTGACACAGCACTCTGACTGACTGCGAGGATCTTTCTAAAGGGCAGCGCATAATTCGTTTGCTCGTTGAAGACGTGTTTGCCCGAAACGGTCCTGCTGAGTGCCACAGCTGCCGTGTTGACAGGGGTGGGATCGTGACTGCTGTTCGGGGTCGATTTGTTTGAAGACAATGTCGCGTGCTCTGATTTGTCCATCGGGGCGCCGTTCTGGTCGGAGGTGGGACTGTGGGCCTCGGCCGAGTTGTCGCCACTGCTGGCTTCGAGGTCAACATCGAGTTCGGACTGATGCTCGACCAAGGTGCCGGCTGTAAAGGTGGACTCGCGTCTGCCATTCACCGTGCGCGAGAGCTCCGCCAGGTGATTGGTGGCGGGAGGCGAGGTCATTTCTCACGGTATCAGGCCTGCTGCGACCCGTTCAAGCGAAGGAGAGGAGATGGTGTGAACGCTCAGCAGGATCTGGGACGAGAAGGGCTATGCTGAAAGTATCTTGTCCCCCGAGGGTGGCAAGAGGGGGGAAAGTAAAAGGTTCTTGATGATTCTTGTATGCTGCTTCCAAAGCTCTCTCCTGATCAGGCCCTCCAACAGAGTTGGGTGATGGCACACAGACAGCGCGGCTTACTCGGGATTCAAAGGCCATGCTTTCCCTCCTCCGCAATGCCCACTGACTGACTCAGAAACCCGAAAGGACGATCGGCATGCTCCCTCGGCACCGCTCGCTCGCTCTAGCGTCATGTTCCTTGACCGACAGCGGCCAGGCACAGTGTTGGGTGAGTGAGGGTGGTGGGACAAGCTCAAAAAACAACACACACAGTGGAGCCGAACAAAGCCCGCAACGCCCTGTTCGGCCGACGGAGATCTTCCTCAGCCAGCACCATTCGAACAGCAACAACAATAAGATGGGTTGGTACATTGGATGAGCAAACCTCGAATCTGGTCTGCGCACAAGAGTTGTGGCTACCAAGATTGGACAGAACTCAAAAAGACGCAGTGATCAGATGGCCCCTTGTCGTGCGCGCTTGAGACCCCTCCCACCGTCGTCGTCCTCCTCGGCCCTTTGCTCGTCAGCATCCCTCTTCTTCCCATGGCCACCTCCAGACTCGCCCGCTCCTGATCCAGCCGGAGGTGCTGCTGCTGCTGCTGCTACTCCTGAATTGCATGTCTTGATGTTCCGATCGATCATCTTGACTTTCTCCATCCTCTCCGCAGCATCCGCCTTCTTCAGCTCGGCCTCCTTCTGCAGCAGAGCGGCACATTCATCCAGAACTTTCATCAGCGACCCGTCCTGATGGCTCAGGGCCAACGCAGGATTGGGGAATTTGGTAGCTGTCTGAGCTGCTGAAGACTGCTCCGAGTCGGTGGGCGGCGCCGTTGAGCTCGAGATGGTGCTGGATCGGAGGTACGGTCTGAGTCGGTCCTCATCCGTCTGTCTGAGCGCATCCCGCTCCTTGCGAGCTTTCGCAGCTGCGCTTCTTGCCAGTCGCTCCTTACTCTGGACGAATGGCCTGGTCAAGCTTCCCAATTGACCCGCTCCCATTTGCGGTGCCGAATTGTTCAGATTGGAGGAAGATCCGAGCACTTTTGCCTCGGCCGAACGAACGCAGGTGAGGCCGATCTGTGCTGGCGAATACAGAAACTCGGCATCGGTCAGTCGCGACAAGGCGAGGGCTTCCTGCGCGGCCTGAGCTAGCTCGTTCCAGATCGCAATCGGAGGAGGCGGATCCAAGAGCTGTACGTTGCAGAGGGGGGGGGGGGGGGACGTATTCAATACGAAGCTTGAGCGCAAGCTGCAGAAACACAAACAAAAGGACAACCCAAAAAAAAAACATCTGGGCCAGGAGGGGGGGCCCACAACTTACATGAAGATCCGCGAGCAAGCCTGCGACCACCCGTCCCGAGCCGAACAGCATAAACTCGAACTGTAGATTCTGCGAGACGAGGAATTCGTTCTCCCGGATCGAACGCATGTTTTCCTCTACGGCTTCTCGGGTTGGATTCTTGCCTGCGACTTTGGATGCAAAGTTCTGTAAAGAAATGGGCACATTCTCCGTCTTGGTCGCGAGGAACAGACATGTGAGCCTGAGAAAAGCCTCAAAGACAAAAGAAAGGAGGACGGGAAAGAGAGGTAAGTTGAGGGGGGAGGGCAACCAGCACTGGTTGTCAGCTTTGGCAGCAAGTGTTTTCGAGACGACGTACATGATGTTTTTAGGGTGCTGTTCCAAACACGAGTTGTGCAGATAGAACCGCTTCATATAGCTCATCGCAGCAGCGCCGACAAATTCAGGCAGGGCCAACGCACGGGTCAGGCCGGGCACCTTGCCAAGGTAGAACTTGATCAGCTCGAGCTCGTCGTCCACATCTGGGAAAGGCAGCTGTTGGGCAAGGGAGAACCCACGAGCGCATAGGAATACGCATTGGGAGAGGGAAGGAAAAGTAACACGCTGGATGAGCATTCAATACAAGCCGACACCCAATGCGCTCAGACAAATTTTTACTTGTTTTCCGGAAGTTCGCTAAGAACAACAAGACGCACCTCCTTCTGTTTGCCCTTCCAGCTCTCGAGGGCTCGTTGCTTTGCCCTCTGATTCGCGGTCTCTCGGACTGTAGCAAGCTGGCTTTTCGAGAATCGCCAGTTGAGGAACTGGCTGGATTGGGTATAGGCGAGTGCAGGTGGATGTGCGGGCACAAATTCGGCCGAGTTGGGCAGCGCGCGCAGATCGGCTGGGATCGTGACTCCTGCTGATCCTGATGTGCTTGTGGATGATGATGATGACGACGGCGGTGGCTCTGTTGGAGCAGACATGGCTTGTGTGGATTGGCCCTTTCTTATGTGGTTGGGAGCTTGTTTCCCCTTGATGGAGAAGCAAGTGGCGAGCTGTTTCTTTTTGGGCGACATCGAGCGAGCGACCCCTTGAGCCAGGATTTATCCGGATCCTGCACCTGAGAACGAAAACCGTCGTGCTCGAACAGAAGGTCCTGCCTCCCACACTATAGGCGCGCCTGACTTCAGGGTCTTCCCTGACTCTTGTGGCCCATGAATTGTTACCCTCGTCTTCGAGGGCAGCGCGCAAGGCAGCTGTCTCATCCCTGTCTTGTGAGACGAGTCGGTTCCCCCCTCACCGTCATGGTCATAGGTTGATTCAGCACACACGGGACACTCCGTCGACCATGCCCTCCTCCCGACTTCGGATTGTCGGGGCCAGCAGAGCGTGGGGCACGTGCCGAGAGGGTCATTGGTCCCTTGTACATGTCACCGCCACTGGCCGGTTGCCCTCGGCTTCATCTTTGTCCCGCATTGCTGTCCCCATCTTCAGAGACAATCTTGTTCAACGTCCGGGCTGGAGGAGGCCACAAGGCTTGGGGCGCTCCCGTCCCCATGTCCCACAGCTTCTCAGACTTTCGGTGCGCTTATGAACACATGCTTTTCTACAGGCCCGAGCAGATCAGACCAGACCACACAGCAGCAAGGTGACAGCGAACACACACTGGCCATGATCGGCATTTCAGACCATCTATAAGTTTGGATACATCTCGGAACCGCACAGCGTTTCGCGAGAGGGGGGGTAAAACCAAGTTGGAAAGACGGCCTCCGGCCATCAACGGCTTTGACGCAAGTTGTGGACCGAATGCTTGCAAGTGTGACGCTGTGTGTGAGAGATGGAAAAAAAAAAGATGGAGGAAGAGTTCGAGAGGGGAGGAGAGAAAAAAAAAGCAGAAAGGACAGGGAGGCTTCCTTTGCTAGTCCAGCGTCGCAAAGTCATTGGATGAGGACCCCCCATCAAACACACGCATCTTGATTCTGCGCCTCCCCCTACTTCTTCCCTTTCTCAGAGAGGGAGGGAAAGGGGGAGACCCGGACGAGAAGGCGGGTGTGGATGAAGGACCAGTCGAGAAAGAGAGATAGAGAAGAAGAAGTACCGATATGGTGGGAAGCCAAAAAAAACAAATCAAAGCGGAGTCGATCGGGTGCCGCCCGAGTCTTGTCGATGTCGGTCAGACACAGGGGGGGTTAATGCTTCAACGATTGTTGTGGGAGGTTGGTTCAGTGCTTGTGGATGACACGGACGTGGGCGTTGTGGAGCTCTCCGACGTCGAGGTTCTCGATCTTCCTGAACATGCCACGGGCAAGGTCGACCCAGGGCTCGCCGCTGTTGCAGGATCCGCAGTCGTCAACGACTTTGACGGCGACCATCTTGCCCTTCCACTGTGTTCGCGAAAAGAAGGGGATATGCAGGTATCAGCATCATGCCCACAGTGTTTTCAAGCTAGGAGAGTTGGGGGTGAGAGGTTGGTACTTACGTGAACGTGGAGGGTGTCACCGCACTTGGCCCAGCCGAGGGAGAGCTTGACGGCAGCGACGGGCTCGTTCTCGTTGGGAGTAGGACCTCCGCAGGCAGGGTTGTCGAGCTGGCCGCCCCAGTAGAAGGTGACCTTGGTGTTCTTGTGGACGATTCGCTTGCGCTTGTGGAGGTCCTTCTTGTGGAAGTCACGGCCGTCGAACTCGGAGACGTGGGTGTTGGTGTCGCGGAGCTGGACCTCGTTCATGGCCTCGACGGAGGGGTGAGCGGCGGCGAGCGAGGCGGCGGCGGCGAAGAGGAGGGCGAGAGAGAACTTCATCTTGATCGGGCTGTTTTGTCTAGAGCTGGATTGGGGGGGAGGAGAGCAAAGAGCACAGAGGGGGTGTTTGTATGAAGTCAAAAAAGAGTGTGACTGTGGATGCGTTTGCTGTTCAGAGGGTGTTGTTTGCGAGGTAAGAGCACAAGAAGAAAGTCGAGAGCCGTGACCGTGTCAGTTGCAAAGGGTGAGGAGAGGGGGGGGGGGGGAAGATAGAGAGACTGAGAGAGATGAGATGATGGTGGATGAGAGCGACCAGCGACCGGCGGGGGGAGGCGGATATGTAAGAAGGTGAGGTGGGTGAGTAGTGGGTGGATGGCGAGAGGAGAGCGAAGGGGGACACGGGAGGGCAGAGCACGAAATTGCGCAGTGGAGCTGCAAAGGAAAACCCGGACTTCCGGAGGAGAGAATTGTATTTATACTCCACTAGCGGCTTGTATGCATCGACAGACTGAGTTGCTAATCCGCATTACAACAGCTGCACAGCGCCCTCGCAGCCAGCCGGCAGTGCACAAAGACTGGACCCAGAGGTCTCTGCTTGATTCATGTGACCAGTCTGTTCTCATAGAGACGCGGCCAAGGCCTTTGTCCAGGCTCATCTCATCGAGCATGAGCCGCTTCCCTTTCATCACCATCCTCATCATCACTCCAGCCCTGGTATGAGAACGTGTCGGTCGCACAAAGCACGGCCGCCGTCGACAAACGGACTGGAGGTTCTTGTTGCTGACTTGCTGGCTGAGTCCAAAGACACGCGCACACCGGCAAGTCGCCAGTGTGTCCAAATCACAGGGCCCCCCATTGTATCCAAACCACGCCGATTCCCGAGGTGGGGTGGATCAGCACTGCAGTTCCTTGTCTCACAATTTTCTCAAATTCAAGGCCACCCCATGCGCCAGCAGCCAGCCAGAATCCCTTCCCTTAGCCCGTATTGAAAAGAAAGGCAAGGGACGATGGGCTGGGCGCAGAAATCATCACGAGGCCTTACAAGCAAGAAGAGGTCGCCATCGGGTCTCTCTCTCCTCTCCATGGATGCGCCGCCTCCTGTGCGAGTCCCGGTGCATTCAAGGGTGAAGGTTGCGGATGTTGTAATGATGAACCGGTTTTTTCCCTGGTTAAAACTTCCAACCAACCAACCAACCAGAGCGCAGATCCCACGCAGATCTCCCTCAGTGGCATGACTTTCTTCTCGTGCGTAGGAAGGGATGCGTGCGGGATGAAGATCGACGCTTGCGCTACACCCTAGCTTCTCAGCATTGTTGGCTGGGCCTATATGTAAACAGCATGGGCGGCCCATCGGCTCCTTGCTGCTGCTTCGTGATGTCCGGCGGCCAGCGACGTTCTTTCCCTCGTGCCAAGAAAATCTTATGCCGCAGATGAAGCTGGTGACCGTGCTCAGCCCTTTCCAATCGTGCTTTCCATACAGAGAAGGAGGAAGGAAGAAGGAACGGAGGGGAGAAGGTGCTCGTCCTCCCCTATCGTGCGTTAGCATCGCTCTCACTACATCCTCGACGGGCCAGAAAAGATTGGCAACGGCACCCTGCCCACAGTCGAGGGGCGCTTGTTTCCAATTGCCTCCCGATCAGCCGGCGGTTCGGACCCTACCTCGACGCTAGTCCCATAGGTTGCTGGACCGCAACTCCTATGGTCGCAAGCACGACACAGGCCAGAGAGAGACCTTCGCGAGTATGGTAGTATTACAGAATTTGAACCGAAATCCTACTCGATCTGCAGCATCGCGTACAAGTTCGAAGGTGCTCCCGCTGAGCCTCCCGACTTCTTCCGACCGCTGCTACTACTGCTCTCCTTCTGCTTGGGCTGCTGCTGCTGCTGCTTCAGCTTCTTATCGTGCTCCTCCCCAGCATGGACCGTCCGCAGCTGCTTCTTCTTCTCCCGCCTCTCTTGATCCACATCTCTCCCGATCAGCGTCACACCCTCCAGCACTGCGTCGAGCACAGCCTTCGTCTTGCGTTCCAGATCTGCATCCTTCCATAGTGGCGGGAGCGATGATGATGATGATGATGATGGGCTGCTGCCGTTCTGCGCAAGTAGTGATGTGCTGAGGTGGGCGTGGAAGAGTGGGCCTTCGTGCAGGGCGTACGGGGGTGAGTACGGCGATGGATACAGCAGCAACACTTGCGAGAGCACATGAGCCGCATCGAGCGTAGCTTGGAGCGAGGTCGAAAGATGGATCGCCCGGGCCGTCGGTGGCGGATTGGTCCGAGCCGTCGTCGCCGTCGCGGACGGATACGCCCACGCATTCCTTTCGGCCGCCGCCACCGCCGCCGATGATGATGATGATTCTCCCTCATGAGACTTTTTATCCCATCGGGCTTGCCACAGCAACAGTCCCACACAACCAGCATAGATTGCCGCCTCCAGCTCTTCGCGCCTCCAGATCCGCCGGGGTGCGGAGAATCCCCAGCGCTCTGTTTCGCTCTTCATGAGGAATCGCAGGCACGCTGCCAGTGGCTGGAGCGCCGGCTCAAGCGCTCGAGTAAGAGCGTTGTCGCTGTACAGAACGTAAAGGTACGCCTGCTGACGAACTGCAGCCGGGGCAAGCGCGAGCTGGACATTCGGCAGCTTGGGTCGTGTCCCTTCCATCACAATCTCCGAACATGTCGCAAACGGTTGCAGCTCGGCGGGAATCGGCGCAAATCTCTTCTTCCACCAGTCGAAAAGAAAAGGTATGCTCGGAATCATGACCTCGTCTTCCGCGCATCGATCGCCCTTTCGAACCATCTCCAGTACTACTGGCGCAGCCTTCTCCTTTTCATCCTCCCCCACCGCTTGGCGTTTCGGCTCTTGAGGACGATGAGCATCTGATTGCACCGACTCGTCGTCCTCATCGCTGTTCGCCAGGAGGCTCCCCTCGTCGTACGACGAGACGGAAGGTGGGGTCTGGACCAGAACGAGCTCGTCCGGATCCCCGTCGACATCCTTCGCGTTTGGGATGATCCAGCTCGAAGTCATGCCGCCCCTCACGGGCCGAGCACCTGAACTCGGGTTTGGGTCCTCCTCCTCGCTCTCCTCGCTCCCTTCCTTGCCCTGCTCGCTCTCTACCGACTCCCTCGCCCAGTGGAATCCAAAAGCACCGAACAAGATCGCATACACCCAACGACGAATCTGCCGAGGCGCGTTTACGGAGATAGCAGTCTGATCCGGATCCTCCAAGGAAAGACGTGGGATGTAGAAGCGGAAAGTCATCATCGTCGCCAATCCGTCAAAGAAGTACGTCTCCTTGAACGCCCTCGCATATTTCTGCATCACCTCCAGTCGCGCAGCTCGGGTAGGGTCATCATCATCGTTGTGCGCGTCCAGCAGGAGTACCTCAACCTCATCATCCAGTCCGCCCGATCGGGACGACAGGTCGAGATGAGAGGTGAAGCGAGAGGTGTCCGGATTTGCGATATCGTCGGGCGCTTGCTGAACCAAGAGCGCGTAGGATCGCACACCTTCCAGGATTGCGTCGATGACCGCCTCCCACTGTGGGGTGCCCTCGCCGGGCGCGTGAGTGGTCGAGCCCGCCCTTCGGTCTCTGCCCATGGGTAAAGCTGTGCCGCTCGCAGAGCTAGAGGCTGACGACGCCGGCGGTCCGAGCACAATCCGCCGGACCACCGCTTCGATCAGGTTCCGCACCGGATCAGTTGGCATGTCAGAAAGAAGACTAGCCCCGTCATCGTCTTCGTCACCGCCGGGCCCAGAGGCCCACTCTCCTCCTGTAGTCGCGCCGAGTCGCGGGGTCGCCAATCCGGTCGATGTGATCACAGACCCGATACTTCGGATCGAGACAAAGGAGCTTTCCAGACCGGAAGAACCCGTGCCTGACACACTGGGCGTTGGAGGCGTCTTGGGCGAGGCCGGCGACGTGCCCTTGCCCGATCCTAGTCGTTGTGTAGATTTTCTCCACGGATTGGGCGAACCAGGCGCGGAAGGCGTGCGAGACGAAGTCATGCTCGAGAGTGCGCTCTTGCCTCGTTTGGGCGTGGTGGTCGTTGCGGAAGCCGGAGATGCTGCACGCGCAACTTCATCTCTTAGAAGCTGCGCGCATAATCCGACTCTTTGGCCAGCATTCAGACCCGACGACCGAGATTGTTCGAACAAAACTTGGAAGTGCGCAGCATGTGAGTGGTCGTTGCCTAGTAGCGATCCGAGAATAGGGAGTAGAGTGACGGGCAGTTCCAAGTACTCTGCGAGCTTTGAGGGCTTGTATGCGGTGAATGTAATTGAATGCAGCTGAGGTCGGGCCGCGGTACTCTGCGACGGAGTGGAAGGAGGAGGATGAGGTTGAACATTAGTAGAGCTTGAAGTTGGAACGCTAGACTGAGATGGTTGAAAGGCTGGAACAGGGTTTGCAGCAGGCTGAGGCGCCGTCCGACCTTTCCGCCCCTTTCGACTCGTCACGACTGCCGTGAAGCCGTCGTCCTCCTCTGGAGCGGCGGCTACTGGCTCTGCGTCCGCAGCGGCCCGAGATTGCTCGCTCGAAGAGTCTTGACTGGGTGACAGATCTTTCCAGACATACGCAATCGATTCAATAGGCACATAGCCCTTGTATGCGGTCCCGGGCGGATTGAGTACGAACATGTCCGAATCTCGCGAGACCGAGTACCCGCCGAGCGAACCAGCCAACGAGGCGACAATGGCATCGGCTTCCTCGAGCGCCATGACTGTCTGCACGCGCGCACGATGGAGGGTGTCCAAGAGGGCATCGATCTGGAGGGGTGGTAAGAAGTTGCACGAGACCTGCCATCGGATCGAGGTTCTTGATTCGGCGGGGGAGCGCATGTACAGTGCCAGGTGGGCTGCCTTGGCTGTGATTCGAGAGGAGATGGTGTCCAGCTTAGATTCGGGTCCCTTTCCGTCAAAGACGAAGATTGGGCGCAGGCCTACCGCCCTAGCTCATCCGAAGGAGTGGAGGGTAACAAGGGAGAAAGTCAGCTGCTTGAGGTTCCCAAGGTCTGTCACGGCTCTCATTGAGAGCTGTCGGTGACTGACCTCCAAGCATGGACGCAGTCGAGGATGTGCTGCGAGAAGGCGGCATATTCTCCTCCGTACAGACTGTCTCCGAAGTGGGAGTGAAAGGTGGTGAATAGGAAGGCGAGGGCATCGATGACAAACGCTGTACCAGCGGCATCATCAGCATCGTGCGGCTGGTCGGGCGAAGCGGTGAGCTCGAACTTTTCCGAGATCTGCGGCTCGATGGCGGTACAGAAGGAAGCAAGGCCTCGGACACCCATCTTTGCACTCCTTCGCGTCCGCAATGGATGATGGGTCAGGTGAAGGTAATCGAAGAGCCCGCGTTCGAAGCAAGTGATCAACGCGCTTTCGCTCAAAAATTTGGCCTTGATGTCATTGTGAATCTCCTCACGTGACTCTCGGGATCAGAGCGCCGGAACAGCCGAATACGACCGACCTTTTTGCCTTACCTTGACGCCCGCGCCGGTTCCCGAGCTTCTGGCCAGACTTGTCGATGACTCGATGCGAGAATTAATGTTCGGGAGCGGAGAGCCGTTGCCAGGAAGCAGGAAGTCTGGATCCATCGCATCCTCTGAGCGACAAGGATATGTAGGACACAAGATCCGAATTTCGGAACTCCAGGCACGGTTCAGAATCATCTTCATCAGATCTCTGAGCACGAGATCCTACAGATGTGGGCAGCTACATAACATGGATAACGAAGCGCCGACACACGGATACGGCACCTGTCCGCCGGGAGTCGGGACGCGGGAGGGCCATGCTCCCGTGTGTGAGATCTGGCACTTTGGCAGCCCGGACTTTAGATGTTCCAACGGTGACTGTTGGGAGCACAATTTTACCCGGCCGGTATCTGGTAGGGAAGGCGAGCCAGAGGGGCGCAGTGTTGGTCGGTTGCGTTGACGAAAGCGGGCGAGCGACAACACACCAGCTCTGCTGGTACTGGATGATCAGCACTGCAGCCAGGCACAAATGGCGGGAAAGACGGCGGTAATAGTGTTTGCTCAGCACCGCTGAGTTTTGTTTGCCCTCGTCTGCAAGGTGGGAGCGTCGCGTCATCAGTCATCACAGAAAGTGGAGGGGTTTGAAGTTTGAACATCAACACAGTCCAGGCGTGGGTCCGAAGAAAACCGGGCTTAGAAGCAGTTCGATAACACAGACGAGAACGGATTTGCTCACCTGCAAGTCGCCCTGCTGCTAGCGCACAGCTGCTCTGCTCGATACCAGTATATATACCCCTGCATTATTGCGTCTCAAGAGGCATCGCCTGCGCGCCCCTGCTTTGCTTGCCTTGTTCTGATCGCACGTCTTGCTCCAGCAGCACATCATGCCACCCACTGCCCCTGAGGCTCCCGGTGCAGTCGCTCCCACACAGTCCCAAGACTCCAACGGTACCGTCTCTACCGAGGCCCGCCCGAACCAACATGGCGACGACAACACCGAAGCATCGGACCAGTTCAACCCCGATCTCGACATCGACGCCCCCGCATCCAACTACCTCGACACCAAAGACCCACAGCATCCCCACGGACACCTTGCCCACCCAGACTTGGTAGCCGCAGAACAATTCAAGCGCGAAGAAGCAGAAAAAGCTCGAAAGGAGCGCTCCACCTCGTTTGCACACCCCGTCTACAAATCAGCAGAGGAAAAGGACATCGAGAAGCATGGAGGATCCGGATTTCAAGGCGGACTCAAGCCAGCACGCACCTTCTCGCGTCGCAAAGCCGGCGAGGACGCGGACCGGCAAGACCACCCCTTTGGAGGTGATCTCTCGCGGAAGGAGACAGAGGCACATCTGGAGCGATTCATGAGTCAGGCTGGAAACGATAAGATTATTGTGCACTGGGAGGGAGACGATGATCCAGAGAACCCAATGGTGAGTGAACACCATTCTCGGACGCGACAGTCCATTTATGTACACATACCCGCGCCTAGCAACGCGCCTGAACGCACCCTCTCCTTCCTGTCTTCTCCCGTGTACAGACCTGGAGCAGAGCATACAGATGGTACCTGACAGCTATCGCCGGTCTCCTCGTCCTCAACTCAACCTTCACATCTTCAGGTCAGTCATCACCCAGCTTTGCGAAGATGTGCACTACACCTGAAGGCTCATTCTCTTGCTTCTTCGTTCCTCCGAACCGCTTGCCTGATGCAGCGCCTTCCTCCATCTCTCGAATCACTGGTGCCGAGTTCGGATTCTCAGACGAGGTCGCGACATTGACCATTTCCATCTTCATCGTTGGTTACTGTCTAGGTATGTGATTCTGCCAGGACATACCCGCTTCAACTCCTTTCCTCTTTCGTTTACTTACTGTTTGTTTCTTCTGTCTGCCACAGGACCTCTAATCTGGGGACCTGCTTCTGAGTGGGTCGGCCGCAAGCCCGTCTTCCTCGTCGCCCTCCTCTTCTACACTGGCTGGAACGTCGGATGCGCGCTCTCACAGAACACGGCCTCAATTCTCATCTTCCGCTTCTTATCTGGAACTTTTGCTGCCGCGCCGTTGACGAACTCGGGAGGTGTGATCGGAGACTGCTGGGACCCTGCGACACGTGGGATTGCCCTGAGTATCTTCTCTGTCGCACCGTTTGCTGGTAAGTTTTGTATACACCCAGTCCAGCTTGGAACCGCAATCGTTCTGATGACTGAACAATCTGCATTATTCCAGGTCCCGCGCTCGGCCCCATTGTCGGTGGTGCGATCAGTGTCACCGGCACCTCGTGGCGGATCCTGTACTGGGTCTGCACCGCCTTTTCCGGCGTCTGTGGCCTGCTCGTCCTCTTCACCGTCCCCGAGACGCTGCACTCTGTCATCTTGAAGCGCAAGGCGATCCGAATCAGGAAGGAGACCGGAGACAACCGCTACGTCGCTCCGCTCGAGCTTCGCCCTTTCAAGCCGGCCGAGTTGGTCACCTCTATTCTGTTCAAGCCTTTCCGGATGTTGGTCGAGGAGCCGATGCTGCTTGCCATGACCGTCTACATGTCGTTCATCTACGGCGTAGTGTGAGTACACTAAAGACACACACCTTTTTCAACGCCGCTAGCCCTCGCATTTGCTGACTGCGACATGCACCAATGCAGCTACCTCTTGTTCGAAGCCTTCCCCGCCGTCTTCTCGGAGCCCAAACCCCTCGGACACGGGTTCAATGCACTGATCAGTGGGCTGATGTTCCTCGGCTTCTTCACGGGCGGCGTGGTCGCAGTGATTGTATACGTCTTCTACTTCAACCCGATCTACGTCAAGAAGATGCAAGATTACCCCGGCGGCCGTGTGCCCCCCGAGGAACGAATGAAGGTGGTCATGTTGGCTGCTCCAAGCTTGGTGATTGCCTTCTTCTGGTTCGGCTGGACATCATACCCTTCGATCTCCTTTTGGTCACCATTACTTGCCGGCGGCCTGCTCGGCTTCGGGATCTTATACGTCTTCTTGGGCCTGTTCAACTACATGCTGGACGCCTATCTCGCCAATGCAGCTTCGGCGCTGGCTGCGAACACGGTGTGTCGATCGGCTGCTGGTGCCGGTTTCCCACTGTTTGCAAGCCAGATGTACGCCAAGCTCAACCCTCGTTGGGCGAGCACTCTTTTGGGATGCTTGGCTCTGGTCATGGCGCCCATTCCATTCGTTCTGTGAGTTGCCCAGATCCTCCTCTTCCATGACTTGGATGTGCGCATGCGCATTACCCAGAGGGGCCAGAAACTGACCTTCTTTGAACCCTTCTTATCTAGTTACAAGTACGGACCGAAGATTCGCAAGATGTCAAAGCATGCCCACGGTTAGGAGATTTCCACTATCAATATAGAGTTGCCTGAAGGGAGGACCGAAGATACCGATACCACCCATACGATGGAACCCTGTGCATACATGTTTGTCAGGATATTAATGAACGTTCTTTTGGTACTGCAGACACTTCTCAACTGAGACAGGCGTTGATCCTTCATGTTTTGAACCATCGCTGTTACTGCTTTGCTGGAGTGAAAGGATGAGTCGCCGCAAATCTTGGATCTAGAAGAGCGAGGAGCGATGATGCGAAAAAAACATCTGCTGAGGGCCTGGTGATTGTCCGTGGACGAGAATGTGGAAGAGCTAGGGCTCGGAGTGTGATTGACGATCCGGGTGAGAACGTCCAACGGTGGAGTGTTGAGAATGGTCAAGACCAGGGAGACGATCAGAACATTCCGTCGACCTCATCCAGCCCTTCGATGTCTTCTTCGTCCTCTTCAGCAACGCCGCCCTGCGCGACCAGAGGCGATACCGATGTCTGCTGTTGCTGTTGTTCTTGGGTTTGTTTGACCGGAGAAGAAGGAGCAGCAGTAGTAGAACGAGCCGATCCAAAATCGTAGCGTTTCCCACTGAAGCCAGACCCGGACCCGGACCCATTCGAGCGCGAATTTTGGCGTTCATGCCGTCTTGCCCTTCTGTATGATGTCGCTTGGTTGGCACTTGTTGGGTTTGCTGCGTCGGGACTGAGCAAGACTGGTTCTTCCTTGGATTCCTCTGGTGGTTTGATGGGCTCTGGAGGTTGTGAAATAGCCGGGCTCGCTGGCGCCGGGGGTTCCATGGGAGGTGGAGCTCCTACTACTACTCCATTGATGACTTGGAGAGGCCGTCCGAATTCGTCATACACATATGTGATTTCTGCTCCCTCGGGAACATCTGGACCTTGGTGCTCGAACGGCTCTTGGTAATATTGCTGGTGATCGTACCCATCTTGTGGGCCATGGCTTGCGTACAGGGGCGAAGGGGGGAGGTAGTACTCGCCGTCTTGTCCAGATGGAGAAGTAGGGGAGAGAAGGCCCTTTTTCCGTGCTTTTGCGATGGCTTTTTTCCGTGCCTTTTTGATTGCAGCTTCCTCTTCCTCCGCCAAGGCCGCCTCTTCAGCTTGCAGTCTCAGGATAGCATCCTCGTCCCCGTCCTCGACGTGCTTGTCGGCCCTTTTCTTCTTCTTCTTTCTGATTTTGGAGGTGGTGGACGAGGAGCCCGTGCTGGAGACGCCGTCCTCTGAGCGTGCGCCATCGTTTGAGTCTAGTTCTGGGTCGATGGAGCTTTTTCTGGTGCTCGACTTGCGCGCTTTCCTGCCGATGTTGGAGTGCAGACTGAATGCGTCTGAGTCGTCGCGTGGATTGGCCGGGCCGGAGTCTTGACCGTCTGGGTCGGACAGGAGGGCGATGCGGGCATCGTCGTGAGTGAGGCTGCGGTTGGACTGCTGTGCTCTGGAGGATGAGGAGGAGGAGGCCTGTTGGTCATTGTCGTCGTGATCACGTTCCCGGGAAGCGAGACATGGGAAGCAGCTGGCAAGTGGTGTGAGGTAGCTGGAGACGAGGTCACGGATGTTGAGATCGTCCATGTTGATGCGAGCCGCTGTGGGGAGAGGGAGGGGTGGACCTTGGACGGGGAGAGGAGAGGAACAGGATCTTAGATCAGGGAGGACTGCAGGAGGTCGCTCTTATTGTTGTTGGCGGCACCCTCGTCCATATCATCACACATGCAAGCATCCAACCCAACCGACTGCGGGGTGAAACACGACTCGGTACTCACGTGCATGCATCTCCAAGGCAAATCGGCTTCCTTTCAGCCCGACCTCTCAACAAAGATCGATCGACGCCGCGAACGGGTCATGAACTGCCGCTGAGTACCGGCCGAGAGAAGGACGGCGCCAAGTGAGCGAAGCCGCACCCTCCACGGCAAGGCAGGCAAGGCAAGCGCTTGGGCCTGGATAGGAATGAGAACGAGCACCAGCTACTCGTACTCGTACTCGTGCTCGACTCACACAGGAAAAGGCATCATTACAAAGTCGGATGAGACAGCGCGCAGCATAGGCACAAGGGGCAGGGACCATCAGATGCCCTCATCATGAGTGCACAGCCTGTAGCATCTCAAACAACACCAAGCACCAGCGACCAGCCCGCGCAAGCATCGCACACCAGCAGCAGCAATCATGCTGGCGGTCCAACTGACCAAGGCCGGAACGGACCTGTCAAAGTCGCCTCTCAACGCGAATACGCACACACGATGAAGTCACCCTCAGACCCACCCACCCCCGTCCTCGCTTCTTCGCCTCCCGCCTCCGTGGTGCATTCCACAGTCTCCACCTCGTTCGGGGTCAATTCAAGCGGCAGCATACTTGGCACGAGCGGGCTCAGCAGTCAGGAACGAGCCGCCTTGCCAGGCTTCAAGCTAACAGAGTTCAATGCCATCTCCACTGTGCTCAATCACCCGACACGAAGACAGCCGCCCATCGACCCCAACTCGTCACGCTATGCACCTATCAGCCTCTCTCACACCGATCTGCCCAAGGTCAAGAAGGCGGATTTCCAGACATATCTCAACGAGGTCACACCCGAATACAACAAGTACATAAGAAACCAACGTATCGGAGCGAATGGCAAGGCAGTCGTTACTGCCGCTGCCGCTGTTGTAAATGCTCATCCTCGCGCATCAATCGACTCGAGCCGAAACTCCATCACTGTCGGCGGTCCTTCCTCGACCTCGGGAACAGAAACACCCAAGCGACGACTACCTCCTCTCAGCTCCGTCCCACAAATCTTTTTCGCCGAAGACTTCGAGCTTGGCAACCCTTACACTTTCGACCTCGTCACCGAGCGGTACAAAGCCACAACAGCATCGTCCACCTCGAGCTCTGCGGTTGAGCGAGCGCGTCCGTCCGACAAGCTCGTCCTCGGCTCCGCTGGCGGGCGGTCGGGAAGTCTGTCTACTGCTGCAGGAAAGTCTGGCGCTTCGAGTCCGTCCGTGCCGTCGACATTTGATGTGGCTCTCAACCAAATGCTCCAAGAAAAGCTATCCTACTACTCCGACGTCGTCGAACAGCACCTCATATTGGAGATCTCCGCCCGATCTTCCTCTTTCTTTGCCGCTCTGGGCAACCTACAAGATCTGTCGAGCCAGGCAGAAGCTTGCTTGTCCAAGATTTCGGAACTCAGGTCGGAGCTTCAGCAAGTGGACGAGAAGCACGCAAAGAAGGGTTTGCGCATCGTAGATGCTCAGAGCAGAGCACGCGAGGTGCAGCACAAAGAAGCGGCGCTGTTGGCATTCCGCGAGATGGTGGAGAGAAGGGATATGGCCCGCCTCTTGGTCGAACAAGCAGAGTACGACGACGCATTGGAGATGATCGGTCAGCTGAGATCAGTGCTGGACGGTCGATGGTCTGTGTCAGACGAACGCAATCTAGCTGCGGCCAATTCGGATCTGGCAGCCGTGTCTGCCCTGAAGGCGGTGCCGAAACAGCTGGACGAGCTGGAGGACACAATCGCAACGGCACTAATACACCAGCTTGTCTCGATTCTCGCAAGCGACCTTCTAGAACGAATCGGTGGGCCTGAAGACGTCGCCAATGAAATGATCGCCCCACCACCTGCCGTCCCCGAGAAAGATCCGGTTGCTGTGAAGTCCCTACCTCGTACTCGTAGAGGCCATGCTCGCACCGGATCGCTCGCGAGGAAGAGCCTGAGCGAATCACTCGGTTTCGGAGCGTTCTCTTTGAACGCAGCCCCCAAGGGCGATTCTGACGAGTCTCCAAGACCTTCTCTAGAGCAGGGTCCAACCACGCCCGCCACTCGAACGGCTGATCCAGTATCAGCATCGACCGCGTCTTCGGGAGCAGCGCCGCTCATCGAGAAAAGGAGCGATACCTCTGAGCCTGGTCTGGTCGGTCTGCCATTAGTGGCTGCTTCCAAATCGTCCAGGCAGCTCGAGCCCGTGGACTCCGATCTGAGAACTCAGATCGCACCTTTGCTCGTTGGGCTCACAAAGACATTAGCAGTCGAGCGTGCAATGTCTTCGTACCGCGAAGAAGCTCTCAAAGCGGTCCGAAGTGTGGTCCATTCCCATGTCCTGCTTGCGAACGGCGAGCTCGCCAAGCTCTTGGACGAGGACGATCCAGCCAAGGTGGCTGCCCTGCAGCGCGAATGGGCTGGTGGAAGTGATGCGTCGGACGCAGGGCCGGGCAGTGGTCCGATAGACCAACTTCGCAGGATGACGCATGAAGAGTTCCTCAACGTGGGCCATGCCTTCTTCGAGGGCCTTCTGCTGGCGATCACTGCCGTTGATGCTCAATGCAAGCTGATCTTGCAAGTCTTGGATGAGCACGACCAAGGAGCATTGAAAGGCCGGATGGCCGAGGTTCGCCAGCAGGCTCACTCGAGCTCGCCGAGCACTCCGCTCAACGCGGCAGGAATTCCCTCGGCTTCGTCGACAGTGGCAGAGAGGGAACCAGTCATGCCTGCTGGCGTCCCTGCCTCACTACCGTCCTTCCTCTCGGACATCATTCATGCGTCAGCCGAGTTATCGCACACACGAGCCTCTCGTCTGGTCGGACTTCGTTCGGCCACGCACGCACAGCTCGACTTGAGGTCGTTCCTGTCACTGTTCCAGCTGTGCTGGTCTTTCGTCCTTAGATCGGAACTCATCTCTCGTAGGATGATCGTAGGTCTCCGGGGAGCAGTGCTTGGTCAAGCCAAGGCTTTCTTGGCTGCCTTCCACAGACAGCGTATCGAGAAGGCGGCAAAATATGTTGAAGAGGAGCTTTGGGCGCCCGTGGAAGTCAGCGAAGACGATCAGCAGCGGGTAAAGAGGATGGTCCAGAGTGCGGTAGACGATCCGCCAGAAATGATCGTCAGCACCGCCGATGAACTGATCATGGCGAGAAGAAGCAGCATTGCTGCGCTCGCATCAGGATCGGCGTCGGGACCCGCTATAGCTACATCAGGTGGAGAAGACCAGCCTGCCACAGAGTTGAGCGGCGATGCCACAGAGAAGGATTCTCATGGCGTTGCGGCGGCCAAGACGATGTACAAAACGCTGGATGTGGAAGATCGACAGTATTTTGTGGTTGCCGCGAGCGTCGAAACCCTGAAGCTTCTCTCCGAGTATCTACGAGTCGTCATCAATTTACCGCTCCTGACCATGGAAGCGATGAGTCGGGTCGTGGAATTCCTCAAGGTGAGTTTCATGCCCTTCACTGACGTCGCATCTACGCGCGCCGCCGATGAATTGATGTTGACGGCTTCTCATTGCAGCAATTCAACTCGCGTACCTGTCAGGTTGTACTCGGAGCGGGAGCTATGCGGTCCGCAGGCTTGAAGAACATCACCGCAAAACATCTTGGTAAGCCCGTTCACATTCTTGCAAGAGGGAAGGTCGCCACTTGGCTGACGTCGTGGTGACGGGGATTTTTTTTCAAACCAGCGCTTGCCTCTCAATCTCTCTCCGTGATGATCACGCTAATACCGTACATCCGCGAAGCCGTTCGCCGACATCTCAGCCCAAAACAGGCGGTAATGCTTACAGAATTCGACAAGCTCCGTCGCGACATGCAAGAACATCAGTACGAAATCCACTCTAAGCTGGTGGCGATCATGGGCGATCGTCTGACAGTACACTCCCGCTCACTGCATTCGATCACTTGGAATGCTCCACTCAATCGACCAGACACCAAAGCAGAGAGCGAGAAGGACGTCGAAAACAAGGACGCTGAGGCAGAGTCTTCGCTACCTTCTGCTGAGGCAAATAAATACATTAAAGACCTGGGACAAGAGACGGCCACATTGAACAAGGTTCTCGTTCGCTACCTGCACACGCAAACCGTTGAGCAGATCATGAACCAGGTCCTCCTAACCATTGATCAACGCATCGCTGCCGAATTTGAGAAAGTCTCGATAGAGACTGACGGCGCACGTGTGCGATTACGGGCCGATTCCGACTTTTTGGACAAGCGGCTGGGCGGCCTGAAGAATCTGGAATGGAAAGGAGATGTGAGTTGCGCTCGATCTTCGTTCACTGATTCTCTCGAAATCTTTACAAACAACAGGACTGATAGAGACATACATCGTCCCCGCAATAGACAATCCATAAGGTCGTGGAGGAAAAGTGCAAAGCGCCACCTCCAAGACCACCCTCGCCACCGCAAAAAGCGCCGCCTCAGCCAGCATACAAGCCTCGCGTTTCTCCGTTTGCGTTGGGCAGGAAAAACAAGCTCCAACAACACCTTCAGCAGCAGGAGCAGCAACGTCAACAGCAGCAACAGCAAGAAGCACCTGTACAGTCAGAGCCTCAGAACCAACAGCAGCAGCAGCAGCAGCAGCAGCAGCAGCAGCAGCAACAACAGCAAGAAGCACCTGTACAGTCAGAGCCTCAGAACCAACAGCAGCAGCAGCAGCAGCAGCAGCAGCAGCAGCAGCAGCAAGCACAAGAACAGCAACCATCACCACAACAAGCAGCACCACCTGCCTCCTCCCAGACTGCCCAGCAGCCAGAGAAGGAAATGGCGCCACAGACGGCCATCGAGCAGAAGGAAACTGCAACACATAGCAAAGATGCGGCATCGAGCGAAGCCAGTCCAGCTGCTGGCTCAGCTGAAGATGGAAAGGAGGCTCAACTAGAGCAGTCCGGATCAGATATTGCGCCAACACCTCCGTCGAAGACTGCTGAGGAAGAGACCACCAAAGAGGTATCAGCTCTGCCCCTCTCCAGCAAGGCGATCTCTTTAGAGGCGGAACAGCAAGACGAGTCTGCTGCTGCCGATCAAGCTGAAGAGAGGTATCAGGCTGAGCAGGAGGAGCAGACCGTTCAGCAAGAAAATGCTTCTGCAGACGGAGCTGAACGGTCCACACCCGCTCTTGATCAAAGACAGGCTGCTGCGGAGGTTCCTCAACTAGCAGAGGTGGAACCCGCGGTGGAGCCTACCACCGTCCCTCTGGAAAAAGAAGACAAGAACGTCGAATCGGAGACTCAAGAATTGACGTCTGAGAAGCCTCAGCCCGTCGTTGAAGAATCGGAGACTGCTCCCGAGGAAGCCGCGGCTGATGCAGACACCTCTGTGCTTCGGGAGGACGAGGAAGACGTATTGGTCGCTGAACCCGTGGATCCGACCACAGTGCCAGGTGTTGAGGCTGAGGACCTTGATGAAAATCTGCTTCCCGTCGTAAACTCCCATCAGCAGGAGATGGAGAAAGTACAGAAGGAGGATCTACAGCCCGTCTCCAATGCAGAGGAGACGAAGGAGGTGGAGAGTCCGAAGGCGGAGGAAGATGGTCCGAAGGACGAGGCAAAGGGCGTCGGACCGACGAAGCCGGATGCAGAGGTGCGGGAGCAAGAGCAAGAGATCGAGAAGGCGAACGAGGAGCGGGAGGACGGTGAAGAACAGAACCAGAAGCACGAGGAGGTCGATGCTCCTGTTATCGGCACTGATCATTGATGGAGCAAATGTACTACACACAGTAGCTGATTTCTTCCGCTCCTCATCTCTCACTTCGCCACATCGAACAATGATGCCAAGCTCATCCGCAGCAAGTCGGCAGGACTGCCTCATAGATGGAGCCACACCTGCTGACGCCTGGGTAGCTCGCGTCGGAGGACACAGTCCCATGGTTGAGCAAGCTGGATTTGGGACAGGAAGATTTGCTTCATCACGGTACACATGGCAGAGCGGGAAGAAGGATGACAGGTAGCGCTAGATCACATTCGACTCAAAGGGAGAGAACAGCGGAAAGCACCATAGGCTAAAATATAGTGGAAGGACAGAAGCAGATTGAAGGTGAGGGTGGGGGTATGTATAGTACTTCTAAGGGGAGTTGGCGAAGGTGGAGGGGCAAATGTTGGTGGAAATTGAGACTGAAAGGGAAAAGGGGGTGGGGCGAGGCCTAAAGGGCCGATCATTTCGGGAGGCTGGGGACCTTTCGGTCATCTTCATCTCCATCTCCATCCTTCCCCGATCCCTTGCCGTCTCTGTTAGCTGGGTGTCGAAGGAACGATAGGATGCTTGTGGTCGACAGCGACGTTGTTCTCGCAGAGGTTCACCTTGGCAAGCCAAGGATCCTTGACGACTTCGTCGATCTGCCACCGGCCAGCGGGGTCTGGACATAACATCTTCTTGAGCACTGAGGGTGGACAGGGCCAGATGAGAGTAAAAGTATGTATCGAAGGTCAATGCGCACTCCGGAACTGATACATCTTTTGGAAGAGGAGATGTATGCGGATGGCTGACTCACGCGGTCTGCAATCTCTGGGCGAGAGGTTTGATAATGGCGATGGTGCGGGTGAGGCGTTGTACTGATGTACAAACTCTTTGAATGTTGGATCTGACATCTTTGCAACTCGCCAGGGAACTACATTCATACATTTGAAAAGAAGCGTCAGCATTTCGACTACTCTCGCCTGAGCGGATGGGCGGAAAGCTGACACCCACGTTCTTGGAACTGCATACAGTAGAAGACAACGCCAGCGGCCCAGACGTCGACTAATCTCGCGTCGTATTCTGTGGGCGAATGCGGATGATTGACGTGAGTAAATGCCAAAAATCTTACGCATACATGCGGCCGGACAACTCACCCTTCTGCTCAAACTGCTCTGGGGCTATGTACGGCTCGGACCCGCAGAGGCCTTTGGAATAATGTGTGCTCTTCTCCCAACACATGCGGAAGACGTCACTGACACCAAAGTCGGTGATTTTGATGTGTCCAAACGCGTCGAGCAGCAGGTTTTCGGGTTTGATGTCTCGATGCGCGACGCCCATCGAGTGCAGATATGCGATCCCGTTGATGAGCTGCTTGAAACAGCATTCGACCTCGCCCTGGCTCATGCCACCCCGCTTGATAGCCGCATACAGGTCGCCTCCGGGACAGTACTCCATGACTTCACACCAATGCCGGTTCTCGTCCTGGACGAGATCGACAGTCTCGACGACGTTGATGTGATGTAAGGTGGAGGAGATGCAGAATTCGGAAGTGAGCTTCTTGACGTAATCCTTCTCCGACTCGTTCTTCCGTCTCTTGCGGAACTCCTTGACCGCATACAGCCGCTCGGTTGAGCGATCCCACTTGTGTGCGAGCCGGACGACGGCAGTGGCACCCTTTCCGATGGCTGCCTTTTCGCATACACCGTACTTTTTCAGCAAGCTCGCTTCTCCACCTGAGGCGCTTCCAACGCGTGATCGCGAGCCTCCGCCTTTACGGCCGTCCTCGTCATCACCGGCAACAGAGCCCTTTTTGGAGCCAGACTTGTGCTCGGCGGCTCCGTCACCAGACTTGTGCGAGGTCGTCGATCCGCGCCGACTGAGCTTGGGAGCCGAGTTGAGCAAGATGTCTCTCAGGGTGGAGGAGGCGACGGATTTGGTATCTTCTCGGTCGTCGCCCCCAGCCACGGACTCCTTCTTCTTCTTGCTGGACACACTGGTGGCATCTTTTGACTTCTTGGAGCCTCCACCGCCAAAGAAGCGAGAGCCGATGATGCCCATGCCTGAGGAGCCGCCGCCGGCGGCGTTGGCCGAGCCTCCTCCTACTTTTGTGTTCCAGTCACGCAGGGCGGCTACGGTGAGCCTGTTGGATGCGCCATTGGAAGTGGTGGAAGCTGGAGAAACGGTGTTGGATGAGGAAGAGGAGGCTTGCTGTTGATGTTGAGGGACGGCTTTGACGCCGTCTTTCTGTTGCGCGGCGGCGGCGGTGGTGGTGGTGGTGCCATTCGGAGTGGCAGTGGAAGGCTCTGGGACGGGAGTGTGGGAGGTGGCTGAGGAGGGAGGCTGGTTTGCGGTGGTGGCCACTGAGGAGGGAGCGGTGGGTGTGGTTGAGGTCGTGGCAGAGGTGGCGGAGTCGTTGACGAGGCCGGTGGCGGAAGGCCGTCTGCTGCTGCTGGTAGGGCTCGTTGGCATGTTTTGTTCTGCTTCTTTTGAGGTGACACTGGCTGGCGGAGATTTGGTGGTGCTTGGGGTTGCTGAGGGACTCATGGCGACTGCGTGGTCGTGAATGGTAGTGGCGGGACACGGAGAGGCCAGAGTGGGACTCAAGCTCATGTTCCTGGGGGGTGCTACTGAATGGTAAGTGGACTCTGCTCTGTGTTGGAGAATGGTGGTGGTGGTGGTGGTGGTGGTGGTGTATGCTCTTCTTTGTCTGATGCGATGGTCGTAGAGGTTGTCGGTGATGAAGGCCGCTCGCTCGCGTGTCAGACGACTCTGGCGTCCCGTTCGAAGACCCCCGCGCTTGGAGCCAGCAGAGCCTTACGGGACTTGCAGCAAGAGTAGTGAAGGGCGGCCAAATCGATCCAGTCGGGGCAGACAGCGACAGAGACAAGAGCAAGGCAGGCCACAAATTATGGGCGAAGGGCAACAGCGGCCGGCGAGCGGCGAAAGCAACGTGGGATTAGAGTTTTCCAAGCCACCAATAACTCCATCCTTAACCCCGGCGGGGGCGCGCGGGCGGCTGTGAAGCAAGCGCGTCACGTCAACCGCGTTGCGAAACAAAGGAGAGATCCCTCCATGCTGTTGGCCCGATCTCAATCATCCATCAGTCATCAGCGCTCACTACTCGTAGGCCCGCGTCATCCCAGTTTCAAAGCGGTGCATAGGATGCAAAGTGCCCGTTGCCAAGGATCCATTGCCATCTTTGGACCGCGTTCCTCATCTCAAAGCGAGCCTGGCAAATATTGCGGGTCGTGGGCGAAGGGTGTCACACCGGGTCCTGTCGGGACAAACGTGCCGTAAACGGGCTTTCCCGTTCAGTTCCTAGCGTGCCCATTCTCAGTTAGCCGCGCTGGTTCATACAAGGGCTAGGTCATTGAGACATCGAAGCGTTCCATGCGTCATTCTGGGTCTTCCAAGGGCGGCCAAGATCCAAATCTAGGAAGCGCGTGCTCTTCCATTCTAAGCTTTGGGCGCAGGTAGAAAGCATGCAGCTATTCAAAAGCCACAGGAGCATGGATGCAATGGTACTACGTAAGTCTAACCAATATGATACCGTGCTGGGTTCACCGTTGGGGGAAAGAAAGTGGGCGCGCTGCAGGTTGGAGAAGTAGTTCACTCCGAGTCTTCACCGCCAGCCTCGCTCCCGTCTTGAGCCGTCCCTCTCGTAGTCGACGAGGGACTGATGACCGTGCCTCCCCCGCTCCCTCGAGTCGTCGGTGTCCCTTTGCGCGGCGATGATGGATTGCTACCCGTCTGCAGATTCGCAAGCACCAGCCTCTTCGGCTTGTCCACCTGAGAGCCGCCTTCGCCAATCTCACCACGATCTCCTCCACCGCCAACGTTGAGCGGCTGAACCGTTTGCGGCGCTCCTCCGATGCCCTCACCAGTCAGCATCGACCTCAGCGTCGCATCGTTCCTCTTCTGCCGGATCCGCTCCGCTTCCATGTGCCCGCCAGTGCGTCGGAGCACTTTGCCCTCCACAAACCCGGCAAGCTCGTCAGCAAAGTCGTTCGACGTCGATCCTGACGATTGCATCTCCCGTTGTCGTTTCTCTTCCGCTGCCTCCACTGCTTTCAACCGTCGATCGTGATCCACAGCCTGAGATCGTACCTCGAGCATCACCGTGTCCAAGCCCTGATGACCCTCCTCCGGCGGCGGCGGCAGATATCCCCGTGCCCCCGACGAGCCCGCCCGCGCACTCGAAACACGCAGCTTGACGACCTGTTGAATGTTATCAAAGACCTCCTGGAGCGATTCGCAGTCGACCCGTAGATCAGCCAGCAAGCCTTCCTCGTAGTTCAGGAACTCTTGCTCGTCCACAATGTTCTGCAGCTCGACCTCCCACGTCTTCTTCCAGCTCGGCTTCACGCTCCGCACATAGCTCTCCAGATCCTCCACACCTTGGACCGCTTTTGCCAAGTCTTGCGTGATCTTCTTCATCAGCGCAGGCTTCGGTTTCACGCCCCTGTTCGTCACGTCTTGTCGCAGATCATCGACTGTATCTTGCAAGTCTTCCACAAGCGTAAGCACCTCTTGCGAAGTCGTGTCCAGTCTGGCTTTGCCTGCTACGATAAAGTTGCGCTCCATTGTCACATCTTGCGCCGCAATCTCTCGGACCCGTTGCGATTGTGCCCGTAACTGGCCCAGCAAGCCCTTGAAGTCTGTCTGGAAATCAGACTGAACCTGTGCTAGAACGGCAAATTCGCGACGGAGGCGAAGAATCTCATCGTGTTGAGTCTTGAGTTCGGCAGCAGCCATGCCCGCCGCCACATGGCTACTGATGGAGGAAGACCCAGTGGGCTGAGGAGAGATGGCTCGCAAGATACCTCCCGCCTCCACAGAGATCATTCGATCACCCGAACTCAAATTCGAATCGCTTCGAGGGGGCAGGCCCGTATTGTTGGTGGATGACGACGATCTCTTGACAGGCGACGAACCCGCAGCTGCTGATGACGCCGCCAGTGTGTTCGCTCGCCGCATCTGTGCCATCCGTTGTCCTGCTGCCGCAAATTGACTGTCGCTGATCTTGGGGCTGGGCAAAGGACTGGCAGCTAGTGTCATCGCACTACTATCACCTCCTCCCAGACTCGTGTTCGGGTCCAGTAGCTGGCCATAATTTCGACTCATTCGCCGCGCTTCTCGCTCTCGCTCTTGGAACGCAGATTTGAGCTCGCGCACTTCTCGTGTCAGATTGCCCAGTGTCAGGTCAAGGTGCTGCTTCACTTGGTCAAGTGCTGCACCGGGAAATATGAGTTAGTTTCCCCATCAGACTTGAGACATCATGCCTGCATACAGCCCGGCCAAACAGGAAAGAAAAAAAAAGGAAAACTCACGCTCAATGTTAAGACTCAACACCATACCATCTTTGACCACTCCAGCATCTCCAATCCGATCCACACCGACCGCGTTGACCTGCATCAGTTCGCTCTCCTCCAGCTCATAATCCACACCGGTTTTCTGGTCTTTCACATAGATGGGAGGGAAGTCGTCTTTTCCCGGCGAGTATCCAAACTTGTCGATAAAGAGCATCCGCAACCGCGCGATGGAGAGCGGGATACCGAGCGTTATTGTCGCCCGTTTGGTCTGACGACCTTGTTGCACGAACACGGTCAGTTCACCTGATAGCGGCGATCGAGGTGCTTGTTGTTGTTGTTGTTGCTGTTGTTCCTGCTGCTGTGGCTGTGGTGACAGCTGTTGAGAAACAGCCGCGGCGCTTTGACCTTGTGAGGAAAGATTGGGAGACAGGGATGGTGGTGTAGGAATTGAGGCGGGAAGAGATGGGACGGGTGGGATATCTTTGTCCGGTGAAGAACGTAACGAGGAAACTCGCGTCTTCCCCGCCGATGTCGTGAGCGACGTGGATGCGGCTGAGCCTAGTACCGGCCCACTCTGCGTACTCATCGATCCCTGCCGTCGAGGTGGCGCATTTGGTGGAGCTCGAGGGGTTTGGGTGCTTGACGAGGATGATGACACAGACGTTGGCGGTTGTGCTGGTGGCACAGGCTGTGGCTGCGTTGGTGTGGAGTCTGCATTCGCGACTTCTTCCAACTGCTCCTCTGCGGTTTCTTGCGCTCCGCTCTCATCCTGCACTTCGACGACCGGGATATTTCTGTCCGATCGCAGGCCAGACGCAGTGACAGAGTCCGTCAGCCGATGTGAATACCCGGACGAGGCGTTCAGGACTGCATTTCGTCGAGTGCTGTTGGAGGTGTTACTGTCCCGGCGCGTCACTGCGGGTGGAATATTATTTGCGTGGCCTGATGCTGAGCTATTTGCCGAGGATACCATCGATACGCCATTGGTCATGTCACTTTGAAGCCCAGCTGCAGCGGCGGCGGCGCCTGCTGAGACTCCCGGGCCCATTCCGAGATTTGCCAGCTGGGCCAACCCGGAGGAGGAAGGGGCATGCGCGTGATGGCCAGGTACAGCAATCTTACTAAACGTGTACGTGCTGAACCGCTTGGATGCTCTGCGTTCCAGCGGCGTATCGCGCGAACGAAGCGCTCTGAGGGATGGTTGCTTTGCCTGCATCGTGTCTGGAGAGAGCTGGTCTTGTACGTTGCTAGAGCTAGCCTGTGGATACGCTCGGTGATAGCCGCCATTGCTTTCAGACACCAGTTTTGGTGCGCTGTCATTGTTACCTGCATATTCTGCAGTGCCATCCGACGGTTGTTGAGAATAGCGTTGCGCCCGGGGACCTGATACGTGAGCTCCGCCTGGCCCGCTGGAACTTGCGCCTGAATCGCCTCTGCTTGTGGCGCTGTTTGCCCTCTGAACAAGAAGTAGCTGCTTGTACTCGGCTTGCTTAATCTTCAGACCTTGCAGCAGCCCGATGATGATTTCTCGTATGCGTGGGAGATGTACCTCGAGAACCTGGGGGGATGCTTCTTCGCTCAGGCACTCTTCCAAACACGTTCTTAGGTCTCCAGGAACGGACGCGAGGTCGTCCATTGAGATACCATAAGATTGGAAAGCGAGCTTGGCCGAGTTGAAGTCGTTTCCCAAGCGGACATAGATGTCCGAGACGTCGCTTTCAGTACATCTGTTGCGCAAGGACCACCGCGTTAGAGCTTCGAGCAGCTGCTTGGTCGCGACCAGTAATCTTGTGACGGAAGACTCCATCTGGGACGTGGACCACCGTCCAGGAGCAGCATCGTTGTTTGTCGAGTAGGAAGCCGCGCTTCCTCTTCTGCCTGCGGAGGCACTCGTTGAGCCAGGATTGCCGTGGTCGCTGGACATGGCGTGTTGGGAAGCTCTGTCGCCGGATGAATGCGCGCGTGGGGCTGATCCCAGGGAGCGTTGCAGATTCGGCACGCTGCAAGAAGGAGTGAGCAGGCTGCTCAGGGCCACGTCGAGTCGAACTTGAGCCTGTGCAGAGCTGCGCGCGGTTGCGTGCGCATGTACTCGTAGCTGCCAGCGCTCAGGACCGGACTGAACGATCCAGCAGCGTTGGCCTCACGGCGAGGTTGTGGCCCGTGACGATTCATCTCGGCGATTGACACACCTAGTGTCGGCCGAGAAAAGTAAAAGACCAAAAAGGCTCCGAGCAAACCTTGACCAAATTTTTGGACGATGGCAGTCTTGCTTGGAGAAGAGCAGCAAGGGCGCGGTCGTTCTCTAGAGAGCGCCAACTGGACAACATGGGAGGTAAAAAGGTGAGGCAGATACCCAAGCACTGTCTGGAATGGCTGTGCTGATGTACTATGAATGCTCTGCAGATCACCGCCAAGTCGATCCGTCGCAAGAATGAGCCCATGCATCCTGACTCTCGACGAGCAGCGCAGCTGACACGGGCTGCAACACGAGTGTCCAAGCTGCAATCGCAGAAGTCGAGCAGAAAGATCTACAACATCAACAAGGTCGACCGCATCTCCACATTCATTCTCCTCCTTCCAGACGACGTTCCAGCCTTACCGGATCTGGCTGGGATGCATACATGGGTGCAGGATTTCTGGCTTCCTAGACTCGACGATGAGCTGGCGGACGTGAAGGCATCAAGAAGACCAGGGCGACCGCCGGCCAAGGAGGAGATTGCTCTCCAGCACAAGATTGAGGCTGAGCGAGCCGAGTATGCGACGGCGCTCGAGCTGCCCGATCTGACCAGTCCAGCCAACGTCAAGCTGCTGCGGGAATGGAAGGGAAACCCACAGGGGCTCAATGCGTTCCGATTCGTGAGGATCAGCGGCAAGTTTCCGGAGCAGTTCACTGTTGTGCAGGAAGGGATTCATCCCGACCTCAAGTTCGAGAAGGAGCAACAACAACAACAGAAGGGGCAGTCTCGCTTGGGGTCATCATCCTCCATGGACGTAGCGGATCCGACTGATGGAGCGATGCCTCCGTCGAGGCTGGGGTCTGCTGGCGACTTCTACAACATGGGATGAGCTGTTGATGATGCGTGCTCGAATCAGTCTCGGTTCTGTCCTTTACCTTGCAATGTACCACTATCACTTCGTTAACCATGCTCCCGTTGGCCTTCTTCAGCGTGAGCAGAATGGAGATCAACCAGAAAGCATGCTTCGCTCCGTCAGTAGTAGTCTTGAGGATGGGGACGAGCTGTTGGTGCAGGACTGCGCAGTAGCGGTCTCGACCAGCGCAAATCTGACCCTCGAGCAACCGCGTAGTCTTCTCTTGCGGCGGCTAGCGTCCGCGCTCCCACTCTCATTCTCCATCATCCTTTGTCGGGCTGCTTCTTCCCCTCAGTGCTGGCCCAACGAGGAAAGCACACAGCCGGGCGGACCGGTGTGATCTCCCGCGAACGATAGTACTGTATGTACCTGTATGTGCGAGCAATTGTCCTTGTTGATTTCGTGATTGAGAGATATGTACCATGAAAGGGGCCTGACAAAGAGCAATAATGAAACAGAGTTGAAGCTGAGAGAGGAACTTTTGCTCAGACGGAGGCATTGTCCATGCTCTGTTGGTACGTGAACAGCTTCTTGGGGTCAAGCTGAGTCTTGATCGACTTCAGTCGCGAGGCAGCGGAGCCGTAGTAGAACTGCGGCCAGTTGGTGAATCTGTGTGCACACAAAGGGAAGAAGGGGTCGATGTCAGTTCTCTTCCCCTTGTCAAGACGCTGTCCTACTGCCAGTCTTCAGAGACTCACCTCGCTGAGGGATAGTTGGAGTAGCCACGAGCAGCCGTTCCGCTCGGGTCAGGGATCTTTGCCATCAGAGTCTTGGCAGAATTGATGGTCTGGGAGGAGGCAGCGTCGTATGCGTAGAATTGTAAGATCGACGAGACCTGTCCGGCCAGGATCGAAGTCGCATTCTTGCCCTTGTTGCTGACAGCATCCACACCTTGCAGATCAAACGCGATGCTTCCGTCTGTCTGCTCCGAGCTGGCCGCGTAGTTCGAGATGGAGTTGACCAGGTCTAGAGCCGAAGACGCGGTGAATCGGGCACCGACAAACTGAACCTTGCCCTCAGCATAGTACGTCTCCCGGTCAGCGACGATCGCCTGACGGGAAGTAGTGTCAAACGAGCCCATGATGGCCAGCAGACCCGACTTCCAGCTGGTGTGGTATGTCACATCGCTGTTCGAGATAAAGTTGGTGCTCGCGCCTGCCTTTTGCTGATACTTGGTCACAGTGTCGATGTAGCGTTGGAACGCAGCAGTGTGTTGGGCCTTGGTCACGGAGATGTGCGCGCCCGTGATGAGGCAGCCACCGCCACTTCCTGAGCCAGTCCCATAGATCTCGAGCTCGCCTCCGAGCTCGACGGGGAAGAAGCCAGACGTGTTTCCGGCGTCATCCCAGGCGAGCAGCGCAGAGGCGCAGGCCTGGTTGTCCTTGAGGGTGTAAGTAAAAGTGACCATCTGGGAGGGAGCCTTCTCGAGCGCGAACTCGAACCGAGTCACCACCCCGCCCATGGCAGCGCCTCCACCGCGGAGTGCGAACCAGAGATCGGGCTCAGAGTTCGCACTGACATCGACAAGGGTGCCGTCTGGCTTGACGTAGTGCATGCTGACAATCTTGTCCATCAGATATCCCCATGCCCGGCCCTGGAATGCAAAGCCCCCACCAAGCGCGTGACCAGAGATCCCAACGGAACTGCAAGTACCATGGGGGAGGGCATACCCTTGATTCGCAAGTGTCTCGGCCAGGGCGCCGAGTCTGACGCCGGCGGAGACGAAGGCGGTCTGGTTCGAATTGACGGTGATGCCCTTCATGTTGCGGAGGTCGATGACAAGCACGCCATCGCGACCGCCGGTCGAGTATGCTTCGTACGAGTGCCCGCCGCCGCGTGCGATCATCTGAGTCTGGCCGTTGCCCTTGCCCACACATCTGACGATGGACTGGACATCGGTCGGGTTGGAGGGCAGCCCGATGGCGGCGGGTTGGTAGTGGAAGCGGGCCGCTGTGGACTTGGCGAGGTCCGAATAGGAAGAATCGGAGGGGTATACCATGTTGAGGCCGGCGGTGTTGTCGAGGCAGGAGCGCACGACGGAGGTCAGGGCGCGTGTCTCAATCTTGTGCGACGGCGCACTGGCTGCGCCTCCGACCAGAGTCAGGGCGAGTGCGATCGCGGTGGTCAGTCCGAAACGCGTCATGATTAGGGAATACAAGAGAAGGAGAGAGGGAGGGAGATGCAGAGAATGAAGGGGGGCTCAGCGGCGAGAGCACGGCGCTCGATCGTCAGCTCTTATACCTTCGACCACGACGGACAGTACAGGTGGGACAGGTCACCTGGCGGGACACGCCCCACTTCGACATCAAATGAGACACTACAAAGCCCAGAGCAGGCTCAAACTGTTCGTCTACGCTCCCCGAGTGCCATTGTCAAAAAAATCAAGTCCTATTGCATGCGTTCTCACTGAGTTCTGGTGCTTCAGGCGCAGAACAGTATTACAGTAAGCGACCATTTCTTCTCCGGCAATGGTTGGACCAAATGAAATTTTGGGACCAGCCACTCACAGCCAGCCCAACGTCGCGTCTCCGGCGTCGGTGTTTCAGCATTTTGTTTACCCGACTTCCTGCCAGTCTCTCTCCGCTAAAGTGGGGCTTGGCACGGCGCCGTCGGACGAGCGGGCGGGCGGGCGGCAGTGGAGAGAACATCGCACATCTCTCTGTGTCTGAGACGTGGCAAGGACCTCAAGTCACAAGAGAATGTGGTACAGACATACATAGCTGATCCGATAGCATAAGGAAAGAATAAACAAGAGCACGAGCTCCCCTCGGCGAGCAGCGGGCGGGATTTGGACGGTACAGAGATATGCACGACACATCACACAGCAGCGATCACCTCCTTCGCAGCTCGCTCTCCTGCACGGAGCGCACCATCAATGTAGCCCTGAGAGAGAAAGAAAGAGAGAGTAAGAGAGAGACCGTATGAGGAAAAGGGGGAGGGTGTGTTCAGTAAAGCGCTCCGGAGTGGCACAAGCGCGACATCGCGGTTTGGGCTCAGCGGGGGGTGTGACTCACCACCCAGTAATCGGCACTCTCCGTGCCCGCAAAGTGCAAGTTGCCGATGGGAGCCCGGAGCGCAGGTCCAAACTTGGTGTACGAGCCCAGCGAAACAAAGTTGGCCACCGGCCCTCCAAGCGAAAACTCTTCCAGGTCCCAACGCTGCACCGTCCACGAGGTCACGTTTCTGGCCTGGGGCCCAAAGTAGTTGACAAAGTCCTGTTCGACCAGACTCGTGATCTCCTCGATCGAGGCCCCGTCCAGGTCTTGCATCTCAGTTGCCTCGATAAAGCCCATGAGCGCATACGTGCTGTTGTCGTACAGGCTTTGGTCGAACGTGGTTCGCGTCGTGCCGCTGCCGCTGACGGCCTGTCCCGTCAAGCCAGCCGTGCGCCAGAAGGGGGTGCTGTACGTGGCAATGGCCTTGCCAATGCTGCCCATCGCGGTGCGCTGTTGGAGCTGGGCCCGCTGAGGAGTCAGAGCAGGCACAAAGTTGATCTTGGCAGCCACAGGCGGGGACATGGCCACGATGACATGCTTGGCAGCGTACGTCTTCCCGCCCCGAGTCTTGACCGCATAACTACCGTCGGCCTTCTTGCTCACGCTCTGGACGGGCGAGTTGAGGGCAATGTTGGAGTTGCCCAGCTTGGTGGCGAGCTGGGTCGCCAGCGTCTCCGTGCCCCCCACGACGCGGTACATTTGACTGCCGTTTGCGGTCGAGGTCAGACGGTCAAAGGTGCCGACGGTGGTCGAGTTGCCTCCGGCAGCAATGTAAGCGACCGTGTACAACAACGAGAGCTCATCCGGCTCCGCCGAGAAGATGGCCGTAGTGGCGGTGTCGAGAATGGCACGGGCGATGGGAGTCAAGAGCCGGGCATCAAGCCAGGAGCCGAAAGACTTGTTGTCCCAGGCATTGGTCGTCTTCGAGGTGTTCCACGGGATTTGGACATTGATCTTCTTGGCCATGTTGTTCAGATCCGACTCGGCGGCGAGGAGTTGAAGCAAGCTGACGGCGTCCACAGCAGGGATGGCCTGGCCAATGAAGCTATCGGAGGAGGCGAGCGCACGGTAGCCCTTGTTGTAGTAGACATTCTTGCCTTTTTTTTCAACATTGTCGCCGTCGTAATTGTTGTTCAAACGTGATCCTCAAAAGTGGTCAGCGCTACGATCGATATCTAACTCCGAAGGAACATGTGACTGCATGCATGGGGGGGAAAACCATACCTTTGTTGTAAGTCTCGTAGAGAGGCACGCCGAGCTCGTTGGCGAGTGCGATGGAGTAGTCTTGGGTGGGACCAAAGTATTCGCCCCCAACCTCGGTATATCCTCCGACGGGCAGTTGTTCGTTGTGGACCCGGCCGCCAGTCCGGTTGCGGGCCTCGAGGACGACATAGGACTTGCCCGCGGCTGCCAGGGTCTTTGCAGCATAGAGCCCGGAGAACCCGCCTCCGATGACCACCGCGTCGAGCGTGTTCGCGGCGGCGGAAGCGGTGTCACAGGTCGCCAGAATGGCGGTGAGTGCGACACAGATCGAGAGACGCATTTCTAATGAGAATGTCAGAAGATGAATGGATAAGGGAACGAGCCAGGGGTCAGCTCTTGAGGGGAGGGTGGTAGCTCTGCACACAGCTCGAGGAGGTCGGGAACAAGATCTGGTCTTTGCTTGCTGCAACAACGACGAACAACTACATAACCAGCAACCGACAAACGGGACCATAACGACGAGCAACACAGGCGCGGTGGCTTGAGCGATCAATTTGGCTTGGCTTGGCTGTTCCCGATCGAACCCTCCGCTCGCCCTCAGACTTCGCCTCAACGCCTCATCACACCATGCTTTCCCTGCAAGAAGTCTCCGTCTCCAGTCATGGCAGCACAGCCATCGACGTTCGAGCCCTCCTCGCTTTTGCTCATGTCCAACACACTCGAATTTCATTCTTGTCACGAATCAGTCCACGATCTGCGATGCAAAAATTCTATACTGAATTGAAAAAGAACAGGCCCATGGCGTGGGTGTTGAAGGAGCGGGTGCGAACGTGTTTGTTTACAAGGGCAATGATACAACATGGTGGGTATGGAATGAATTCTCAAAGAGGCACGGCAGTGAATGTTTGAAACAAGACGTACTTCTTGCTGAGGAGCGTCGGGCCGTGTTGGTAACCACTCAGAAGGCGGCCGGGTATGTCAGACGCCGATGCATGCGCGAGTTGGGAGGAGGAAGGGACAGTGACCAGTCGGGGCCCTAAAAGTCTGGGAATCCGAACAGGTTCCTGTGCGGAAAGGGGGCCACTAGCATTGGGATGAGGAGTGGGTGCCATGCGTGCTCGTGGTAAAGTTGTCCCCGCTGTTCGTTCTGCTGTTGGTGAAGAACGAAGACGCAACCGAAGAAGTCATCGACACCGCCGAGTTCGTAGGCGACTCAAAGGAAAGCACACTTGTGTTGTGTTGCCCGATCTTGCCATGCCACGGCGGATAGGTGACGGGCACAGGCTGGGCAGAGAGTGGGAGGCCGCATTCCTCAATCCACTTGAGCTTGTTGCGGTCAGGAGTGTCGCGGAGGAGGGTGAGGAGGTCATCGTCGGAGGCTACCGATGCGTCGAGGTCTGGATTTGAGTCGAGCATGTGTTGGTGGTAGTATGCGAGCGGATCGACATTCTGGATGGGGGGCAGAAAGGAGTACAGTGGCAGGGCAGGGCAAGTCAGTGGCTCGCTCTGTTCTGTATGCTTCAGGTGGCACCAAGGCTGGTTCATGGAAGGGAATCCTAGGATCAACACACTCACCTTGCATGCCTCTGCATCCCATGGCGACTCCATCAGCACTTCCGCTGCCTTGCTCTGGTCGCCTATGCTGAGCGGGGGCACTGAGCGCTGGCTCGAGTAATGGGAGGAGAATGCGCTGTTGCTAGTGCTGCTTGCTTGAGAGAAGGAGTCTGCGGTGTATTGTGAGGAGGAGGCGTTGGAAGACATTGCTGGCTGCTGATCACGAATGCTTCGCTGCTGGTCGTAGGTTGATCGAGTGGTGTTGAGCGTAGGGTCCTGGCTCGATGGTAACGATGTGGATGAGGAACAGCTGGTTGGGAGGCAATGCTCCCCTTTATGTACTGGACTGTATGCTGTGCTTGCTTGGCTTGTCCAAAAAGGGTGGAGCCTGTGAGACTGTGTTTTTCATTTTTTAGAGTGAGCAGGCCCGGAAGATGACGATGACCGGCCGGGTCAAGACCCAAGACTCAGTCCGATCCCACTGAGACGCTGCACTGGACCAGCATGACTCCGTCCCTGGTTCACTGAGCCCTGTGCCTGAAATACCAGTCTGCTGGGTCTGTCTCTGGTCCTCTGTCTCAGTTGAGGGGACACTGGCGAGGTGCTGCTTGGAAGAGCAAGGCTCGGCCACAGCCACTGCCCCAGACCTCTGTGGAACCCTCTCGTAGCCAAGCTCGGCGACCCAGCATCTCACTTTTCTGTGGAAAAAAGATGCCGCTCCTCCGCTGTGTCTCTCGGCCGAATTATGGTACTGTCGCACATGTCCTACTCGGAGTCTCGGACCAACCCTTCATCCGGGCACCGATGATGGCTACCGACGACAGCACAGGCATTGCACTGGGCGGAGTCGAAGGTAGCTGTGCAAGACAAGTATCGTGGCGACAACAGAAGCCGTACCTTGACCTGTTTGTGGCACACCACCCAGCGATGATCACTAACGCAGTCTCTGGTGAAAGTCTCCGCCGAATCACAACTTGAACAGCTGCCAGCCTCTCCATCTGTTCGAGGTGGACGTCAGACGATGGTGATTCCTGTCCACTTCGACCACCACCCTGGCCCAGGCTCCAGTGCGGAGGAGGGAGATCAAGCCGTCAATCTGATGACAGGTTTCTGCACAGGCTCAACCATGAAGAAGTTGCGAAATACTCCGCTCTCACACCTTGCTGACAGTGGTTTCATCAAATCACGGAGGATATCTGCTCACCTTTGTTGCACTCCCCAGGATCACCACCCAGACACACATCTGGTCGCTGTCGGACACCCCAGATGACATGATGGATGCACGGGCCTGTACCTGCTCTAACTCATCTCACTCATCTCGTGCAGCGGAGCATTTATGTGGTCCATCTCTCACCGAGCTTGCACAGCATTCGTGCATCGTCCTCGATTCATCTCACCCCAACCGCAAGTCGGACACACCCAAGCGAACACATTCACATTGGCTTCTCTTTCAACACATCGTCCGTCGACATCATGCATCTATATAAGCACGCCCGTTTTCTGTCGTCCAGGCTGTTGTGCCGTCACCACATCGTACAACCAACATTTCTTACAGTCGAACCCACACCTGCTGCCCAAGGCTCACTTCTTCACTTCTGCGCTTCAGCATGCGTCTTCTTTCATCAGGCCTCGTCGCACTCACCGCCATTCTGGCGACCTGTGACACCGCTTCCGCAGCCGCGAACACACTCGACGCGGTGGTCATCGGAGGCGGGTTCTCCGGGCTCTATGCTGCAAAGACCCTGGCCGCCGCAGGCAAGTCCTACGTCGTCCTCGAGGCCCGCAACCGGACTGGCGGCCGCGTCGAAAACGCGCAGCTCGCGGTCGGCGGCTACACCGAGGTCGGCGGAGAGTTTTTTGGTCCCACTCAAGACTATGCCATCGCTCTAGCCAAGGAACACAACGTGCCCCTTTTCGAAGCCTACAACAAGGGTGAGTCCGTCGCGCCATCGGACTCGTGTGTTGTGTTGCTGACCTGTCGCTGATACATGATCTCTCGCAATCACAGGCCAGAATGTGTACTATTTCAACGGGAAGCGGGCCCTGGCGGGCTCCACCTCGCTTTTTGGACAGGCCATCCCAAACATCGACTTGATCAGTCTTGCCCAGGTCCTCGCCACCCAAAGCAGCATCAACGACATGGCGGCCCAGATCAATGTCCAAACTCCCTGGAACACCTCTGTCAAGACGACGGCGTGGGATCAAACAACGTTTGGCGCCTGGCTCGACAGACGAGGATTAACCAAGACGGCCCGCGCCCTTCTGGACACCGCGACCACGTCCGTGTTCTCGGCCACTCCCGAGAAGCTCTCGCTCCTGTTCGCCATCTCGTACATTGCTGCAGCGGGTGATTCCAAGCACAAGGGAACTTTTGATCGAATCACTTCTACCGGTGATGGCGCTCAAAACTTCCGCGTCGTCGGTGGCACGCAAATCCTGGCCACCAAGATGGTCCAACAGCTCGGTAGCGGGAAAGTTGTGCTCGACTCGGTCGTTCAGAGCGTCAGCAAAGCTGACGATGCCACGTACTCGGTCAGGACTCGTGACGGAAAGACGTACACCGCCAAACATGTCATTGTCGCCATGTCCCCGCCCGTCGCCGCCAAGATTGACTTTTCGCCTGCTCTGTCAAACGATCGTGTCCAACTCCAACAACGGACCAAGATGGGCAACATTGGGAAGGCGATCGCGACTTATCAGAAGCCCTTCTGGCGCAAGGCCGGTCTCTCTGGCCAAGCCGTCAGCGACTCCGGCACAGTTCGCGCAACCTTTGACCAGTCCCTGGACGACAACAGCGTCTACGGCCTGATGGGCTTCATCGAAGCCGACGAGATGAAGCAGCTCGACGGCACATCCGACGCCCAGATCATCGCCGCTGTCACCAAGGACTTTGTCAACTATTTCGGGCCCCAGGCTGCGAATGCGACTTCATGGCTGATCAAGCGGTGGGACATGGAAGAGTTTTCGCTCGGTGGACCCACGGCGCTGTTCCAGGAGACGGGCGCGTTCGGCAGGTATGGAGCTGCGCTTCGAGCTCCTGTGGGCAATGTTCACTTTGCGGGCACGGAGAGCTCTGACTACTGGACCGTGAGTGACTCTTCAAGCTTCCCCTTTGCTTGGCCCCAGCTCTCCTCTTCTCCAGGAGGGCTGACATTTGCTCTGTTCTTGCCCATTTTTCTTTTCTCTCTCTGATTTTTTTTTCCCCGGTCTCGCAGGGCTACATCGATGGCGCACTCCGCGCGGGAGAGCGAGCAGCAAAGGAAGTGATTGCTGCACTGTGATTCCTCAACCTCTTTCTGCCTGTCGACCCTCCTTCTGGACAAATCATCTTTTCAGATGTGTTCCTCTGCCCGAATGTATCAGCCAAATCTGGTCGTGTTCTGTGCTACAATGACAAGCATTTGCGTTCCCATTCTTCGCTGTGCAGAAAATGAAGGACGTAGAACGACTGGTCTTGTGGAAGGAGAGGGTAGGACGCCTGCAGGCGAGAGATGAGCGAGCTTGGGCCAGAGCCAGACTTCTGACTACATCAATGATATGGGGGCGGGGCTGGCACAACAATGTCTCAAGTTCTCCGTGCCTTCTTCCGCCGCTCATCCACCAGCTTGCGCATGCCCTTAGTCTCTTTCCACGCCTTGTGGCTTGGATCAATCGCGAACCGATGGTCCTCCAGAACCGCCTCGAACCGCGGGTCGGCCACATCCACATCAAAGTCGGCCTGTTCCGCACGAGCCGTAGCACCCTCATCGTCATCGTCACTGTCGATCCCGGCCTTGGACTCGTCCTCAACGATCCCGGCCTTGGCAAGTTTCCGTTTCCGTTTGCGCTCGAGCTTGGCTTCGCGTTTGGCTTGCGTCTTGGATTTTCTCGCAGGCTGCTCATCAGGATCCTGCCCCGCTTGGTGGAGCTTCTTCGGCTTCTGCTGGGTAGAACGCAATGTTGGAGCTACTTGGCCTGCATCATGCGCTGCCAGGGCTTCTTCCATCTCCGCATCGAGGTCACCGCCCTGGGCAAAGAAGGGATCATCAAATCCAAGACTTTCGCCGCCGCCGAGCTCTTCGGCCCCGTCCTCTCCAGCTCCATTGGGCCCGGCATCCGCTTGTCTGGCTTTGCGCAGCTCCTTCTTTTCGCGCTGCTTGCGAACATATTTATCCAACGTAGTCTCCTCCTCCTCATCATCGTCGGCACCCTTCTTCTTCTGCTTGAGCTCCTTCCGCGCCTTGACCTCCGACAGACCGGGGGTAAACGTGATTTCCATCTCGCCCTGAACCTGTCCGTTGGGCGCCCGGGATCGTCCCCACACAGAGGCAGCGGTGGACGAGTTGGCCAACGCAGCTTTGAGTGGGTTGAGCGGTTTCGAGCTCTCATCCTCCGAGCCAGACCCAGCTTCGGCACCACCAGCAGGACCGTCCAGGTTGAGCAAGGCACGAAACCGAGCTCGGGACGACGACTCCTCTTCGCCCTCCTCGTCTTCACCCTCATCCTCTGTAGCCGAGGCAAGGTAGGCCCTGAAATCATCATCCCTCATCTCGTCCAACGTCAAGATGTTTGGGTTCTTCTTGCCCTTTTTGCCGCCCTTCTTGGCCGCGGCCGAGGCAGAGGGTGCAAAGATATTCTTGGTGATCCGTGTGCGTTCCGGGTCGTCTGCATCCCAGGTGAGCTTGACGCGCGAATGTCTGAGCGCGTCCGTCTTGAAATCAAGGGGCCGATACTTGCTGGAAGCGGTGCCGGTCGTTGAGGAAGGATCGAGCGAGTCTTGAGTAAACTCGTCCCGCCACCCGTCCTCTTTGGACGGGTCATTCTCATCTGCAGCGGCAGAGAGCGGGTAAGGGGGGAAGTCCATCTCGTCGGGGATGAAGCGGAGGTCAAAGACGTTGGCCGAACGTTCCATCTCGGTGCCGTCAATCTCATTGTAAACGTGTGAAGCCGCCTCGGTGGAATCGAACTCGGCAACAGCATAGTAGTATCTGGTCAGTCACAGGAACGTCAGCCGTATGTCTCAAATGACACGAAAGGAGTATGTGCTCCGCCCACCTTAAACGCTCCAACTGATATTTTCTCAATGCCTCTTCGTCGAAATCCCCACCCTCGTCGACCTGAATGATGCTTTTTGCCGTGATTTCTTCCTCATCGTCATCGTCGTCATCTCCGTCTTTTCCCTTCTTGCCCTTGCGCTTCCTGCGACTCGACGAGCTTGAAGCTTGTTGTGATTCTACGCTTTTGAAAATGTCGCGGGGAGGACCCTCGATGTCTTCTTTCTTCATTCGCTCCCGTCCAAATTCGGAGGGGTACACCCGTACCGAATAAACGCGCCCATTGGTAACTAAAGATGATGTCTTGGATGTACTTGGGTTGGAGTTGACTACCGTTTTGCCCTTGTTAAGCTTGGGGGCGGTGGGACTGACGAGACTGGAGAAGACCATGAACAGGTCTCGAGCTCGGATGTGGTCCCAGTCCATGTTGACAATGGCGATTCTTCGTGTTCGTTCTCCACGCATCTCCTCTGACTTGGCGCCCCGTTGGCTGATCGAGGCAGGACGAGCGGTGGTGGCTTCTAACTCGTCTTCGTCCACTGAGGAGTAAGAGTCGTCTTCTCCTTCTGGCAGATCGTCCTCTTCTCCATCTGAAGTATCGTCATCGTCTGAGCTGGATAAAAGCTCGCCTTCTCCACGAGCATAGTCAAATGATGTAGCTGCTTTTGACGCCTGGACAGCGTCGTCGTCGTCGTCGTCCTCCTCATCATCGTGGTCATCACTATCGCTGTCGTCAATCTCTTCTTCGTCGCCTTCCTGACCTTCGATGCGGTAGAGACCCTTGAGCTGCTGTATCTGGCTTTGCTTCTGCTGTTCTTCCGAAATGCGACGGCCGTACTTGTCCACCTTGCCCTTGCCCTTCGCTTTGACTCCGCTGCTTCCCTCGGTCTGGAGCAGGTCCTTGAATCGGTCGTCGAGCACGACCTGGAAGGCTTCCTTCTTGGGTCTGAGGAAGCGCGGGTCGTGCTGAGCGCGTGCGAAACGCGGGTCTGAGACGGCGGGTGCGTGTGTGCGCTGCGTGTTCTTGTGCTTTGCCATCGTTGAGTCTCTTCCTCCCTCCAAAGCTACGAGGTTGCATTGCCTCGCTCACTCGTCTCCAAATTTTTGACAAGGTCGACGTGGAAAGGCTCCGAGCGTCCAAGAATTTGGGACAGTCACGTGGTCAATTCGAGACAGGGTGTTGCGAATGATCTGCCCTGTGCGACGTCCATCCGATTTCGCTCACCTTCTGAAATTTGGGTCGAGGTTGGGAAAGTGATGAGGCCGTCGCTCGACATCAACACCATTCACCCTCGCGCTCGCCCAGACCAGACAGAGAACAGCCAGGGACAGACACGGTATCAAGCACAGTCAGAAGCAGACGGGAGCAAGCAGCATCGCCCACTCCTCCCGCGCCTTCTCTCTCCTCAGCATCGCCAGCACAGCTCGACTCGTTATCTCAATCTACCACCATAGACTTCTAGAACCGGACTCCTGTGCCTACAGTCATGAGCACCACACTCCCATCGCTGTAAGTGGACTCTTATCCGCCCTCTCGCTCTGCCTTCGAGATTCTCACCCACTTCATCCCCTGATACCGCAGCTCTACCGGAGACGATCCTTGGACTGACTACACCGCTCCTCCCGAAGACGACCTCCTTCCTCAGATGCCAACGCCCACAACGAAAGCTCACACCCACAGTTCCGAGTCGGAACGTCCAGATTCTCCACCTTTCGTCTACCCGTCTTCCTCCTCTACCGCGGCCGAGCCCTCCATGTCCGAGGACGAGGCCATCAGCACTGTTGCTCGTCTGTGCGCCACAGGCCCGCTCAATGCCGTCCGGGAGTTCTTTGCGACTGCAAGCGCAGAACCTCCCGCAGGCACAGGCATGTCTGCCTTTGCCCTCGCAAATGAGCCCCATTCCATTACCGGACTCGTGCCCCTCCACTATGCTGCAAAGGAGGGCCAAATCGACATTGTTCGCTGGCTCGTCACCGAGGCCGGTGCTATTGTCGACCTTGAAGACCGAGAGGGAGAGACCGCTCTTCACAAGGCCGCTCTTTCTGGCAAGCTTCCCGTCTGCACTTTCTTGCTCGCCAACGACGCGTCTGCCGAAGCTGCAGACTCGGACGGCTGGACCCCTTTGCACAACGCCTGCTCACGCGGCTACCTCGACATTGTCCGCCTTCTCGTCGAACAGGCCGAGGCCAGCGTCAACACAGCCACTGTACCCCGTGGCTGGACTCCACTCATGAACGCGGCCTCCAAGGGGCATCTACCCATTGTCCGATACCTCACAACCAGACATCATGCAGACCCCTTCATTCGCAACAGCGCCGGCGAGACCGCTTATGATGTCGCTGCTAGCACGTTCGAGATCTACATCTGCGAAGTTCTCGAAAAGTACGAGGCCGAGCGATGGAATGCGCTCAAGTATGTCGAGCCCGCTCACAACAATAGTAGCACTACTTCCAGCGCTCGTCGTCTGCGTGACATCGGAAATTACAACCCACTCGCATTGCACAACATGGTGCCCGTCATCATCTATGAGAACCAGCGACTGGACACCCGCCTCAGTACCCTCGCCATTCACGGTGGTCGTCCACGATGGTCCTCCAGTAGCGCAGCCCGTCGATCCGCATATGCACCTCGTGCCCCCTCCAGCTTGCCTCCCGGGCCCCTGAGCAGGAGCAAGACGCGTCACCTGGCAGTTGCAAAGGAGGATGTTCTCTTGCCCCTCAGAGATCAACCGTACAAGATGAGGCTTCATACCATTGCCGACGCACGTGCGGCCGCTGCCGCTGTCAATGCGGCGGGTCAACCGGGACCAGCAGGTGACGCACCCGGCTCTGCCGACCTGTCTCGCACACCTACCAATGCTGCCGATTTGCATTCACTTCACGCAGCAGCCAACGGAACAGGAGCCCAAGGTCCCATCGAAGCCTCCGAGCCTTCCCATTTCTGGCTCTCGGACTGGCAGATTGACTTCTCACACCCCATGGTGAGCGTCGACGAAGACGATAGCCGAAGGGAAGAACACCAGGCTGGCGGCTGGCAATATGCAGAGACTTTTGATACCCCCGAGCCTCGATGGTCGGCCACTCAGCCTCCACCACTCAAGCGTCTCCTTGAGGGCAAAGGGTTGAGCTCGAGCGTGACGCGTGCATTAACAGCCGCTGCGAGCTCCGGTGCTTTGCCCATCATCGGATCATCCTCGCAGAACAACAACACCAGCAACGGCGGCGCAGACGGAAATAGCGGGAGCGAAGATCGCGAAGCCACACCTCCTGGCGTCGGTTGGGTGAGAAGGCGGCGATGGGTCCGGGTGATGCGTCGTCGGCTCGATATCGAGTTTGGAGACGAGCTCGAGGCTGCTGAACGAATCATGGTCTCCTCTGCAACCTCCGATGGATTCAGCTCGCTAGAACTTTCGCCTGCGGCGATGAGGGCGCAGGACATCGCGCGCTCGGAGGCGGCGCGGTTGGTAGGTGCGGACTATGTGATTCGTTCGAAGTCCTTGGCCGGTCAAGGTGGGGGAGCGGGCATCACGCCTGCGGATGTGATGGGCCAGAGCAAAGATGAGACGGATGCAAGGACCGCCAGACTGGAGCTTGCGGTTGCTGAACTACGAGCCAATGCTTTCTGTGAGTCCCCTCGATGGGCGACTCTCCCTTCTGTTTTCGGCAGCCTGCCTAAGCTCGGCCCATCTGACCTGTCTACGTCTGAATTTGGAAATGTCATGTTCAGCTGACGGCAACTCGGAACGCCGAGCACGCGCTGAGGAGCTGTTGAAGGAGTACATGGTTCAGCTCGGCCAGTTGCGTCAAGCGACAGGCGCAGATGACGAGGACGATGACGAGGGTATGTCCCTCACCCACATGTGCATTATGGGCATTCATGCTGATCACACTGACTTGATGTCTCAGATTCTGATATTGATCCGGATGAGGAATTCATCTATCCGAACTCGTACAAGGACGAGGCAGCCTCGGTCATCACCCGCATCGCTCCAACAGGATCTGGCGGCCTTCACACACCCACTGCGCTCCGACCCGCCATCCTGGACCGGGTCGCCTCCTCCGCCTCCGTCTTTGGGCCCAACGTGACTCCCTCGGAAGCGGGCACGAGCGCAGCCGCGCTCCGATCGGCGGATCTTGCAGCTTCGCGCGAATTCAGGGTCCCCACACACGATGCGCCTAATCGACATGTGCGAGAGGTCAATCGGGCACCAGTGCTGCGAGAGCAAGTGTTGACACCGCAATGGGAGAGTGATGCGGATGCAACGGAATGTAGAGGCTGCTCGAGGCGATTCACGTTCTTCCTTCGGAAAGTGAGTCAGACCACATCTCTGTTGACGAAGCGCAATTCGCACGGCCCGGGGGTTGGATGTATTGTCTGATCGACATTTGCCTTCCCAATTTTTTTTTCCTCTTCAAAACAGCATCATTGTCGTCGATGTGGACGAATCTTCTGCGATCCATGCTCAACACATCGCGCCCATCTCTCGCCCCAAGAACTCGTGATCGATCCAGCGATTCCAGAGATGTACCTACACGAAACCATGTCCGCAGCCCGGATCTGCAACAGTTGCAACGCCGAGCGTCAGCTCCCGCCCAGTCTGCGATCCCGATGGGGGCTCGGCGGTGCCAATTCGGCGGGCGGAGCGGCCGAGGCTCTGCTGCGGAACGGCAACTATGCAGGAGGAGCAGGAGCAGCCGGAAGATCGGGCACGATTGATCTGATGATGAACGGGAACGGCGGCGGCGGCGGCGGCAGAGGCTATGAGGTCGATGTGGATGGGGAGCGCTTGGGTCCTCCCAGTGACGTTTCGAGTCGGGCGAGTGAACTGAACGAGTGTCCGGTCTGTGATACTGCGTTGGCCTCGCTGGGCGACTCTGCGGCGCAAGAGGCGCATGTGAGGGTAAGTGATGGCACTGGCGCAGGGAGAGAGAGAAGGGGGGGGGGGGGGGGGGCAATGTCATGAGTTTGTCCCCAAGGATTTTCTGGTGCTGACCGTGCTTCGTCCTTTGCTCTTACCTGTTTCGTTCCGAATCTGCAGTCGTGCCTTGAGAACGGAGGCGGAGGTAGCTTGCAGGGGGGTCGCTACCTTGGTGCGTATGGATGTTGACCTTGCTCAGATCATCTCTTCTGCCTTGCTGACTTCTCTGTGGTCCGGCCTTCCTGTTTTCTGATTTCTCTTCTTAGTCTACAAGCTGCCCGATGGCTCTCCGATCGTGAACAAGGAATGCGTGATCTGCATGGAGGACTTTGTGGTCGGAGCTGCGATAGCTCGACTGCCGTGTCTTTGCTACTTCCACCGTGCTTGCATCGACAGCTGGTTCAAGAAAGGCAGGGCCTGTCCCGTCCATGCTCGGACGTGGTGACAACTTTCCCATCTGCTGTCAAGGTCACTCTTTCAAAAAGGTTTGCCCATGACAGGAGGAGCACGAACGGCGGACAATACTTCCTTCGAGGAACCTTAACAAAACCCATTTTTTTCTGTACCTCATCATGGCCCCTGATTGACAAACTTGATACCACTTCCACCTTCCAACACCTGCTTTCGCTCTCTAGACCATCAGAAACTACACACTCTTTCGTTTTTGCCCATGGCTCAGAGCTTTGACGCGACACTCAAGGGCCGGACTGAGGGCAAGCATTCAAGATCTTCAATGTGTGCCTGAAGCATGTCAGACTTGTTCGCCTTCGGGCTCAATGAGGAAAAAGTGAATTGCTTGAGGATCTGAAGTCGACAGTTGACCGCTGATCACTTGAGATCCTCCGTTCATAGATCGTCTTGATCGTATGCTGAGAGCCCGGAAAGAGAGGGAGAGAGAGAGAGTTTGAGCCAGCCTGAGGATGGAAAACAGACACGACCGTAGCTGTCACAAAACTCACCCAGAGCAGAGGCATTCCTGCGCTTGCGCTCATTGAGCTTTTGGAAATACATCTTCTCAAAGCCAGTGCTCCGATCAACACCATCCCATCGATATCCGGGTGCAATGCCAAACCGGTTCGGTGCCGGAGATGGTCCCTTGTATTTTGGTTTCGGCGGGCCGGTGTGGGACGATCGTTTTTGGGTGAGGAAGGCGAGGGCGGGGTCGTCGGATCTCTCGATGGAGCGGAGGGTGTCGTTCATGCGCTTATCATCGGCGTGTCTGGTCATCAATCCAAGGAAGCCCGGACGTCGAACAAGCTGTCAGAAGCCGTTTACCTGTTGCCCCCCCCCCCTCCCCACACACACCTGTGCCCCCAAATACTCACCTTGCAAAGGAGGTCGAAGCTTCCTCTCGTAATCTCTGCCTCGCCGCTCTTTGATCGTCCTTCTGCTTGATGCCCTGGCCCCACGTCTTGCGCTCTTCGTCCTTTTTCCGCTTGGCGGCCTCGGCTTCTTTGCGGGCTTGCTCCTCTGCGCGGACATCGATCTTGCGGCCGCTCCTGTCTCGGTACACGGTCTCGAACTGGACATCGTCTGGTGGAGCAGATGGACCTGGTGTGGATGACGATGCTGATAGCGATGAGGATGCCTTGAGAGCGCGCTGATGCTGTGCTTTGAGTTCGGCGCCCTGTGCGATTTGAGGTTGTGATTCTGGGTCATCGTCATCCTCCTCCTCAGCAGCAAGCTGCTCGTCGACATTGAGCTTGGTGAGACCGATGGGTTTGAATTTGGCTGTTTTGGGGCCTTGTACGACTTGAGCTTCTAGTGCGTCCTGTTCTTCTTCGTCTTCTCTGAGTCCTGCTTCCTTTCGTTCGTCGTCGTCGTCGAGCAGGCGCAACCCGCTGGCGCTTGAGCTGGCTTCTGTGGTGGTTCCGTCGTCGTGTTTGCGTTTCCGGCGCTTCTTCTTGTCTGTCCCTGTCCTTGCGAGGATGGCATCGGCCTTGGGTCCTGAGAGATACTTGGCAGCGAGGTATGCTTGCAGTGATGGATCAGGCATTGTCTCCCCCTTCGTTGATGCTGTGTGGTTGTGGGATGAATCGGGCTCATTGTTTGGTGCATAGGCTGGCAGCTGGTCAATGATTAGGTAATCACTGCGCAACGGATCCGAGAGCGGGCCGAGTCCCAAATTTTTTTCTTGACGGGACTCTGAAATTTGGAATTTATACGAAGCAAACATTCTGCTCTGCCTTTGCTTCCATCCGATCGTCCACCCTCTTGATCTCCAACTCGACCTCCAACCAACAGCACACCTACATACACTCCAAGCATGGGAAAGAAGGACAAGATGGCCGTCGACTCCAAGAAGTCATCCAAGAAGTCGGCCCCCGCCCCAGCCCCCGTCACCACCACCAAGAGCAGCAAGAAGTCCAAGTCTGCCCCTGCCCCGCCCCCACCAGCATCAGACTCGAGCAGCAGCGATGACGACTCTGATGACGACGAAGACGAAGACGAAGACGACTCCGACGACTCTGACGACGACGAGGAGGAGGAAGAGGAGGCTCCCAAGAAGCAGGCAAACGGCAAGGCAGCCAACGGCACAACCAACGGCAAGAAGCAGGCAAACGGCAAGACTCCTGCTGCCCCTGCCAAGAAGGACGACAGCAGCGATGATGACGACGACGACGAGGAGGATTCAGATGACGATGACGATGATGAAGACGACTCTGACGATGATTCTGACGAAGAGGCAAAGCCAAAGGCAGCAGCCAGCAAAGCTGTAGAGGCAAAGAACGCGTCAAAGAAGGACGACGACGACGATGATGATGATGACGATGACGAGGACGAGGATGAGGACTCTGACGACGATTCTGATGACTCGGACGACGACGAGGAAGAGGAAGAGAAGCCAAAAGCGTCAGAGAGCAAGAAGCGCAAGGCCGACGACGAGCACACAGCCACCAAGAAGAGCAAATCTGACTCAGGCGCCGCCGTGCCCACCACTCCCACCCGTTCTGGAATTTCCGCTGTCCTCTTCGTCGGCAACCTCGCCTGGAGCGTGTCCGAGGACGAGATCTGGGCTCACTTTGGAGAGCACGGCGAAGTTAAGAGCGTACGCGTCCCCACCGATCGCGAGTCGGGCCGGCCCAAGGGTTTCGGATACGTCGAGTTTGCGTCCGAGGACCAGGCCGCGACTGCGTTTGAGGCCCTTCAGGGCTCCCAACTTTCGGGGCGCGAACTCCGCCTAGACTATTCGGTACCCCGCGAACAACAAACTCCCCGGGACGCGGCCGGTGCACGCGCAAACAAATTCAACGACCAGCGTTCCGCTCCCTCCAACATTCTCTTTGTCGGCAACCTCGCCTGGGAAGTCTCCGAGGACGATGTCTGGTCCACCTTTGGCGAGCACGGCGAGGTCACCAGTGTGCGATTGCCCAAGGACCCCGAGAGCGGTCGTCCGAAGGGATACGGTTACGTCGAGTACTCGGCCCAAGAGTCCGCACTCAAGGCGATTGACGCCCTCACCGGTGCCGATCTCGGCGGACGACCGCTCCGTCTTGACTTCTCCCAACCGCGCGATCAGAACGGTGGCGATGGCGGTGGACGTGGCGGCGGACGTGGAGGCGGACGCGGTGGTGGACGTGGCGGTGGATTCGGGGGTGGACGTGGTGGCGGACGCGGCGGCGGATTTGGCGCGCGTGGCGGCGGATGGGGCGACCGTGGTGGTCGTGGCGGTGGAGGCCGTGGTGGTGGATTTGGCGGACGTGGTGGACGCGGTGGTGCACGTGAGTGATTCCTCTCCAACTATCCAAAGTCGCGTTCCATTCGACGCTGATTTCTGACATCTCTCATCATGGTTTTTTGCTTTCATTGCAGGAGGAGGCTCGGCCAGGACAGGTGCCATTGCTGAGCCTGCTGGCCAAAAGAGGACCTTTGATTGAACACAGTCGGTCATGCTGAATCTCTCTCACAACCTCTCGCCTCCCCCCGCGCGTTTATTTTTCGTTTTCGATTGTCACATCTCGCCATCCACCCAGGTCGCAATCTCTGTCCTCTCTCGCATCTAATCACTTCTCCATCAACGCAAGAAACTGCCACGACCAGCGGCAGACGGTCGTGAGATCAAAGCCACCACCGCACCTCACACAAGCATCCTTCCCACAGTCTGTTCCTTCTAGAGGTTTCTGTTTCTATCATGGTCCCTTTTTCCATTTGCGCGGGTGATGGACTGGACGTCTTTCTGTTCTTTCGGCTTTCGCGGTTTCTGCCTCCTCGTCTCTCTTACAGCCCCGTGTCCTCTCTCACTGCTCTTGTTCATGTTCACGTCTCAATCCTCCAAAAGGCCATATCAAAAGAAACCGGCTGCCATGCTCCATACATGTTTCAACATGGACACGCGTGGTGGAAAGGGACGTTTCTCTCTTCTTGTGGTTCAAAATCACGTGTGCAGATTCATATGAGCTTTAAATTTTTCCGCACTGGACAGCAGACCGCAGTCGACAGGGTCTTCCTCATCTTTCTTCGCGCTCTTACATCGTCAGCATTGCCATCATCACCGCTGCTCTTTCACCCTTTTCGCGCGCCTACAAAATGTGGGCAAGTCGAACCACAACAGCTGGCACTCGCGCAGCTGCCTCTGCCTCGGCTGATGTCGTCTCCAAGCGAGCATACAGCGTAGCATCGTCGCGACTCGTCTCGGCCCGGTTCCCTGCAGCGGCAGCGGCCACCGCTTCTCCCGCCCCGGTCCTTCTCCTCGGCTCGAGCGCAGCACACGACCCGATCCGGAACAGCGCAGCTCACCTACTCCGACTGTGCAGTGGAGCTCGACACGCATTCACCACCTCGGAGAGCGTTCCATCGTTTGACGACGTTGAGCCTGAACAAGCAGAACGCGAACCCTCGGCCTCTCTTTTCATCCAGAACATCCCCTTCGAGGCCACTCTGGACGATATCGAATCGTTGATGAGCCAATACGCCACCGTCGACCGGGTTTCGCTCGTCTGGCGGGAGCGCGACGTCTCGCACCGGGGACGAGGTATCGTCCGCTTTGCCTCGGTCGCAGAAGCAACCCGAGTGCGCGATGAAGCATCCGAGCCTGGAATTCAGCTCCAGGGCCGAACCCTGTACATGGACTATGCACTCCCTTTTGCTCCCCGAGATCCATCCTGGGTACCCGCATCAGAGCGCGAGCTCAGCCAGGATCAGCTCTACGTCCGCAATCTCCCTACAAGCGTGACAAGGCGACAGGTACAACAACTGTTCGAAGCCCACGGGGAGGTTGTTCGTGTGGCAATTCCTCTCCTGGACAAGGGCCAGGAGTTGGATGAGGGAGAAAACCTGTTTGCGTATGTGCATTTTGCCCAAGCTGAGGGTGCCCAGAAGGCCGTCAAGGCACTGGACGGCACGTTTTTCAAGGGCACACAGATCTCAGTCAATCCTGCTCCGGTCGGACGGAAGAGGACTGGTGACGGATTTGGTGGCGGTGGTGGGCGAGGTGGATATGGAGCAAGTCGTGGTCGTGGTGGACGAGGCGGATTTGGAGGTGGTAGAGGCGGAAGACAAGATGACAGACTATCTGGCGAGAACGGGGGCGAGGGACGAAGAAGCGGAGGATACCGAGCTCGGTTCGGAAACGATCGTGATCGCGATGGAGAGCGGAGCTTCCAACGAGGGTATCGTCGAAGCGAGAGAAGGAGTTACTGATTGCATTCGGTTTCCCCCTCCGGGAATGCTCCTGCTTCCGACCCCGAGCTGAGTGCTCTGACCCCAAACAATCACCCTATGAAGGCCAAACACAGACTCTGTGCTGTAGCCCTCTTTTTTCTTCTTTATCATCCTCTCCGATGCATTCGAGCACCGTCTCAGGATCGCACGCGACCTTCTGATTCTGAATGTACCAAGAGGTGCAGTTCCCTTTGTTCGCTCGGCACATGGCGTGAGACCAAATCAACCTTGTTCGCGATGGACTGGGGGTCGTGAGGGAACTGTCCAAACCCGCCACATCCTTTCCCACAGCGATCGTCAACGGATGTTGAGGTACACATGCATGCACCCACAGTGTTGCGCTGCTGACAGCCTTCTCTCCAGCCGACTTTCATCTTGCATCCTTTTTGAGCAGAGTCGATGATCGTCATCTGAGACGATGCCGTCTTCTGGCTCCGGTTCATTCAAACCAGGCCAGGCATCAGCCAGACATCCAGTCTCGAATCCTCCTGCTTCCCCAGCAGATTCGTTCAGGTCCGAGTCAGACTTCTTCTCCACCACTGAGTTCGAACATGCGACCCGCTTTGAGACAGTCTCCCACCTTCGGGCGCACCTGGCCATTCTCAGCATCTTCAGATAGCTTGCTTTCGTGGTAGTTACACATAATCTCAAATTAATGCTCACTGATCTTCTCAGCCCGGCAGATCACCTTGGCGCGACCCCAGCACGATCCATCTCTCGGCTCTTGTTTCTTGCAGCTGAACACAAAATTCTCAACTTCTCACCGCTACAGCGCATACAATCCGCTCAAGGCCCGATCGCATAATGAATGCTTGATCAGGTCACAGCCACAGTAGATTGCTCCAGCTGAAGCTCAACATCCAGCTTCGACAACGTGTGACTCTTGACCCTGAACATCTAAGGCTCTGTCCACTATGCAGGGGACGGATACCTGGACTGTCGAGGCTCTCAACGCGTCGCTCCTTTGCCCCTCAACACTAAAGGCTTTGGCTCACACAGTTCCTCCTCGATTACAGGAACAGCACGCCGTAGGCACGAATACTCGACTTCAGACAGTAGACTCACATGCGCGATCTTCCATATCTGGGCACAGGAATCTTCCCAGGATCAGCCAGCAGAACAACGATCTCGTCGTGATGCCTCTCACCATCGAATACGATGACGACTTTGTCATCGAGGGCATGATCGAGGACGAGGCTGAGGATTGCGCCCAAGCAAGCTCTGCTTGCGGAAGTTCAACGCTCGCGGCCTCGGACGACGCCATCGAGTTCCAGGAGCATGAGACAAACACAGGCCGATTCCTTCCCGTCCCGCGGAGCCCACGCCAGCAACGCCCACAGTCTCGGAGCGAAACACTGACTCCGCCTCAGGTCTCACACGAAGCTAGAGGAATCTTGCTGGCAAAAGTTATTTGCACAACAGCAATCAGCCGTCCAAAACAGAAGCGCTCCCCGGTCAGCAGCTCTCCGCCGTTCCTGGTCATTCCATCCAGAACAAGCTCCCTTGCTGGCTCAAATGCCGTCCCAACTTCTCGTTCCTGATTCTCTTCTCCTTTGATATGAGCTTCCACCATCATCACATAAACACGTTCTTTTTACTGTTTTAAGATCCAGAATGAACATCCAAGACTGCCTCAACCTCGACAGCATGTATATGCCAGTCTGTTGATTTATTTTGACCTTGAATCCATGCGCATTTATTGCAGCGTCCTGCGCAGAGCAAATGGCTGTCTGATTCGCCCAAATGAACTCGGGACGTTTCAAAATGCGCCCCCTTCCTCCTCTTCCCCTGTTCCTGTTCCGATGGCGGGATATGACAGTTGGTCCCGCCTGAGACAAGACTGAAACGTACCCCTCGAGCTGTTGATCGCGAGTCTTGCCTCATCTGAGCTGAAAGGTCGAGAAGGGACAGGTTGATGAAGGATAAAGGTAGCGCCTCTCGTTCAGCAGCCTGAAAAATGCCCCCCCCCCCCCCCCCCCTCCCCAGCAACCCACCCTTCTCTACCACTGAGCACACTAGCAAGTCAGCCAGTCAACAAGCTAAAAGGCCGTCAAGCTAGCCAGCCATTCAGCCAAGATGAAGATGCATCTCTCACTTTTGCTTCTAGCTGGATTTTCGTTTGCGCTGGGTATGCCCGGACATCTTCACATGCCTCACACTCATAAAACACCCCTCATCGAGCAATGCTCCGAGTACGTCCTCATCACGACCAGAGGTATTCGCGAGGAATACGGTCTACCGGGCGCATTCAAGGACATGGTGAATGCCACTCTCACCCTGGTCAAAGGCGGTCGAGTCGTCGATACGGTCTACCCGACAAAAGCCAGCCTCATCGACCAGCCTGTGCAGGTGGACTATGCCCGAGCGAGCGTTGGAGTCGATTGGATTCAGCACTTTATCAACGATCAGATATCGGTGTGTCCGGACCAGTGGTACGCACTGCTGGGATTCAGCGAGGGTGCGATCATCAACAGCTTTGCCCTCGACTCGTACAAGGGGACCGACATTGACAAGCGTATCCGTGCCGTGGTCTTCGCTGGCAATCCCTTCCACACTCCGAATCGCACTGGTAACGTCGACGAGACCGGCGGCAAGCTCACCTACAGTGCAGAAGGCGAGTCGCTCTCTGCAGCTCCTCCTGGTGTTTGGGACTACTCCGAGAGCGGACGTGTGCTCGACTTTTGCTACACGGGAGACTCGATCTGCAGCAAGGATGCGGCTGGTCCGGAAGCGATCCATCACTCCTATGGCAAGACCCTGGCTGTGCAGCAACTGGGAACCGACTTTCTGGTCCACCGTCTAGGAGGAGGAGCTCGATCTCGATCTCGATCGAAAGCTCATCCTACCAAGCATTGAGCCTGTCTGCTGCATCTCTTCTCCTTTTCGCACAGCGCCTTCCACATCACCACTGTTGGAGATTAACACTCCTCCCTGGTCTTGTCCTGCTCTCAAATTCAGTCCACATTTGCTTAGATCCTTGTCAGAAGTCGTCTTTCTCTCGATGTCTTGGGCCGGTTTTGAGCTGCGGACGAGCTTGGGTGACAACATGACATCGGAATTTCTCGTGGGCGCTGCCATGAGGCTGAATGTTTACAAGATATTCCAGTCGGGTTGGGGATGGGAAGGATTGACTAGCGGAAGTTTGCGTTGTAGCACCGCGAGCATCGACCGATGACTTCCTGCTCATGAACTTCGACCCGCATACCGCCGCATGTGTCCCTGTCCTCGGCATCGCAGAGGTGAGCACCGTTGTCGACTTCGGACAGCGTCCTCCGGCATTTGGCACAGACGCGACGTGTCTGGAATGGGAGACGTTGCTGCGTCACTCCCCGCTGCATATTCGTCTCCGCGCATATCATACTCACAACATTGGCCGTACACATGATTTCAAGGGGGTGAGGTAGAAGACCTGAGAGTGGTCAGGAACGAAGCGAAACGTTCGCTTTCCCCAATGTCTTTTGACGCTGGCCTGGTCCGCATGATTGCCTTTGGGGCCGCGTGTCCCATCTCATCTTCACCGCTCGTGGGACAAGGGAAGATGCAGTGGGGTCGGACAAAGGGATATCGAGACAAGGGCTTGTTGTTCATTGGGAGGAATGCGGCGTCCTGGAGAAGAAAGGGAGACGAGTGGTGAGGAAGATATGTCAGAGAGTCACCGTTTTATGGCACTGAGAGCAGATGGAATGCTCAGCAGAAGCGAATACTACCCTTGGAGATGGTCAAAAGCTTTGTGGAGAAGATATGAAACGTTCAAAGTGGACCACCAGGCACATAAGGTTGATGAACTGATCACAACGTTGTAAGATGACACGACTTCCAACTCGCGAAGAGCTTGAAGAGGATGGGAGGGAGAAGTTGCACAAGTCGGTTCCGGGCGGGTTAGAGATCACAAACGATAGTAGAGAAAGCCTCCAACCTTCTCGAAGCGATCGGGTCATGGTCCTTACACCCTAGCATGCCAGTCGATAGGTCGTCAACTTGTATGCGTCCGGATTAAACAAGATGGAAGGTAGATGTTGGTCCAACGTTCGACGACCGTCCGTGTGACTGTACTCAGACTCTAGACAAAGGGGAGCAAATGAAGTTGATTCAGCGCGCGCCATCGACTCAGCCCTGAGGAACCCCATGAGAGCGTGGTCGCGGACGAGAGAAGTTGGCATGAAGATCGGGGATAGGAATAAGTGAACCACAGGACCGACGGCATCAGTGCAAGGAGCGGCTGCCTGTACCAAGGCGGTCTGTGCAGCATCCGAAGGGAAGGCAGCGTGGACTTGGAAAGGGACTTGTATGGGCTTGGGAGAGAGAGCACAAACGGTGGCCAGTTAGCTCAGTTGGCATGAGCGAGCTTTCCGGAGGGTGCGCAACTCAAGGACGCGGGTTCGAGCCCCGCACTGGTCACAAGATTGTGGGTTTATTTTCGGGATGATTTAAATCATGGCTGAGGGGAGGCACGGGATGTTCAAGAAGGTTTCAACAGTAACGCCATTGGCCGCTCCCACGTCACCCGAGGCCCTCTGATGAGAATCTTCTCCTGAAAATAGGACCACAATCTCTTTTTGTCTTTTTTTTTTTTGTTGTATGTGGACCCTCGTATGCTGTCTGCTCTGCTTCTGCACGGTACGTCCATCAGAGCACGAAGCATCCTTGGGGCTGGAGCTGGAGCTGGAGCTGGAGCTGGAGCACGGATGAATGCTACCTCGTTACACACGTCCGTCCTCCTTTCCCTCTGCCTCGCTCGTGGACACCATGTCAAACGCGAAAGGACGAAGCTGCAGCCAATCGCACGCTGGCCAGGGCTGTCGAGGTGCCTGTGAAATGTGGAGGAGTGTAGAGCAACAGGATCAACGTTTTGTTTGTTGCGCCTACAGCTCCCGATGCGATGGCGTCAAGCCTGCTTCCTGCCCAGCTTCCAGACCCAAAAGACCGTCCACGTGCTTTCTGGCCACGACCGACCTTGAAGCTGCTCCACCTTGACTCGCTGACAGCCATCCCCACCGTACGGGCACCAGATTCACCCATCTCGACGTATCCTTCCCACATCTCATCTCAGCTTGGCGCCGACGAGAGCCTCCAAGTTCGTTACCCAGAACCCAACACGCACCGCAACCCACATCGCCACTGTTCTGAACAAGGGCGACAAGTCAGAAGCTTGACTTCAAAGTAAATGGTCAGCCCAGCTACGCCGAAACCAACAACGTGATCCCCACGGACGTCTTCACCTTCCGTGTCATTGCCGACCGATACTCTCTCTTGCTCCGGTCCGGGCTGGCAGTGGGCCAGAGCTCGATGCGAGTTTGGGATGATGGGCACTGTCAATCGACTCCGTTTCACCACATGACCGACTCCTTGGGCATCACGGTCTGGTCCGAGTTCATCTTTGCGGCGTCGCGCGGGTACCCCGCGAACGACTCCTTCGTCAACGGACAGACTGAGGTGGCCTGCTGTGGTGAGTACACACCTTGCTTGCCAACAGCAAGTCGGTGTTGTACATGCCTTCATCATCGACGACGGGCTACATCATTCTGAACCCGTACAAGCCGTGCTTGAATGCAAGCACCCCCGCCGAAGTGTTCGGTGGCACTGAACGGTGTTTGTATGTCTCCCGCCTCTTTACTCCTTCTGCCCATTTTACGCGGTGTTGGTCAGCTGAACTTCTGGTGTCCGTCTTAGATGCTCGACAGCTGGTTACAATATGACTCGCATCTTCGACATCGACGACTTTTACACCCTCCGCGTCGGTCGCTTCGCCGTCGAGTTCGGCTTACACTCGACGCCCTCCGTTTACTCCTTTGACCGCATCCTGCCCACACCAGACGGCTACGACCTCAACTCGACTGCGGTACGCCAGCGTAATAAGCATGGCCTGCTCGGTGGATTCTCTTCTTCCACCCCCGCTCTGGTGCTTCGGAGACACACCGGGGCATCATATCGTGGCAGAGAAACGACGATTGAGTTCACGGCTCGCTGGAGGGTGAGTATATCTAGCATTTACTGGAAGCCTCGTGCTGCTGGTGACGAGTGTGAGGGACTGACGGATCTTTCTGCGTCCTTCTGATAACTAGCTCCTGCAATACGGTCTCTCCAGCTGTCAGGACCCGGCTCGTGGCCTACCCTGAATGGGACATTGACGCCCAAGAACTCACCCTCTTCGCAATCTCGGACCTGTCGACTCCACTCCCAAGAACGGCCACCCTGGACATGGCCCAACTCTAACGGAAAGACGCTCGACCCCGCACAAGATGCATCGGTCACCATCCAGCTTCCGAACGCGACTACCTTCTCGGCTCAGAATGTGAGCAACGTTCTTCCCGCGGGCGAGTGTAGATCCGAACGTTGCATGGTTGCGCATCACTGTGGCGAGCGCGGATGGGAAGCCGGGGAACGAGCAAGTGCGAAACCTGCCGGGAACACTGGCGACTGCGCCTCTGGGCGACCCTCACCTCTCGCTGTCCAACTCAGGCGGTAACAACTTTTGATTACATACCCAGGAAATAGCAGCGCGACGGCGGCACATGTCTGTGTCGAGCAACCCGAGGACCCGACACGCTCTGCTGTACTCATCAAAAGGTATAGGCCCCTGCATCCTAGCTGTGCTTTCATCCTGCGCGTGATGCATACATCCCAGCCAAAGGACTCTAGACACTGGATTGCGTTTCAACAAGGACCCCCTTTCAGTTGAACCCGCGCCACGATCGATTCTGCTGCTGGGCCTTGACGCTCTTCGACTCACGGAAGCTGCGCGCCTCAGCAATGCGCACATCGCTCTAGCACCCTTTCAAACCTGCTCTGTCTTCCAACAATGTAGAAATCCTTGCGCAACACACCCTCACCACATCATCCCTGATACCCTTTCCCTCCCCGAAGTTTTCTCGTCTGGGGCTCAGCAGAACGCGGCGCGCTGGGTCCGGGTCCGGATGCCACAGACGAAATCCCTCGACCCAAACTCCACGAATCTCTGGCACAGGAACTAGCCACCGGTGCCAAGTGGTCTATAGATGGTCTCGAAATCGCCGTGGCCGGCGGTATGCACACGCTGGCGATCGACGCTTCCAGACAAGTGAGTCAGAATGCAGGCTCTGCTCAAGATTACACCTCAGCATTGACCGCTACCTTCTATCTGTCCACTAGGTCTGGTCATAGGGAGTGAATGACAACGCGGCCCTGGGCAGACGCACAGCATGCGACCCGAACGTTACCAGCGACGAGTCAGAATCAGTCCCTCAACGCGTCGAAGGGCTGGGACCCACTGGCAAGGCAATTGATCTTCAGGCTGGCAAGGACGCCGACGTTGCGGTCTTTCGCGCGACACCAGCGACCAGTTTCGACTGTGCTTGTATTGCTCTCTCTGCGAGATTGGAGAGTCGAGATGCTGAGGAGGCCTCAGAGTGACTTCACCCTAACCCTAAGCTGTTATGCTGCGGAAGCTCCCGGGTAGGTCTCCTCTCGTCACTTCGCTATCGAAGGTCTGAACTGACAATCATAGCGCGCTCCTTTCGTGTGACGGCGCAGCGTTGTGCATTCAGTAATGAGGGGCAGGCACAACCTGGTCGCAAGGTCCTGGACAGCCGTAAGCTGAGTGCCCTGAATCCAGAAGGAGTCGGAATCCAGGTGAGGTTCAGGTTCTCAGCGATGTCATTGTCACGTTCGACTGCTGACTGACGTCTGTGTTCGGCTGTCGTAGAAAGCCCGTCTCATCGGCAGTGAGGCCTCAAATTTCCTTGCGGTGGACGCCTCTGAGAGTGCGTGGGTCTGAAACCTCAACATGCGCCATCAGAGCTGCCCCAATCGCGCTGTCGGCGACATGAACGAGACGCCATCGCTCATCCCGACGCTCTCCCGGACTCAAAGGAGCTACACGCTACCAGAGGTTGTGATGATCACCTCGCTTCACTGCCGGATCCGCTCACTCCTTTCTGCTCAGCAATGGAGACGTCTTGGGCTGCGGGCGATCAGACGGGGGCGAGATCGTTCTTCCGGACGACCAAGATGGATGAAAGACATCCAGGCTCACAAGGCGGAGTGGAAGACCGCGCGTACCAAGGAGCTGGAGCGTGAACTAGCCGATTGGACGATGAGGATGGCGGCTCAACAGACGGAGCGAGGCGGTAAGGAGGCAGCCGGTTTCAACTTGGGCGTTGGGGCAACTGCCGTTGTCGATGACTTGTCTCTGACACTGGGAGCTCCGCCGGACGAGCACGTTGGTGTTTCCACTCGCATTCCGTTTGCCGACGAACAATGTGCTCATCCTTTTGACCAGAAATCGGAATCGTGGATGAGCTCGCAAAGTTCTCACCCCAGGTCCCCATTCCAGCCTCTCAGCGACAAGTAGACAAGGATCCTGATTTAGAGTGAAGAGAGAATGAATCTCTGACGAGTTGTAGCATTGCAATGGCAAACATCGGTCTCTTACTTCTGGGCATGGGAAGTCTGTCTACTTGCATCCACTTGATGCCTGCAGGATGGGGAGGCATGACAGTGAGATGTCGACAGCCTCGTCCACCTACTCGAGAGTGACGGTCAGGCTTGTTAGGATTCGGATCGTAGCTGAGCCCGCTGAGAGAACGATCAGTCCACGCTCCCGAGCAAGCTTTACCCTCTGACCCGCGTGTTGAAACCGCCTGATGCAGGTACCCACCCACAACCAGCCCTCTGCCTCGTGGTGATCTCGGGGTCTCGGCCGCTGTGTCGTGCTTGATCAGATCTGGGAAGGGCTCGCGGACTCGGGTGAGGCGCCCGAACGGATGGGTCGAGGCCGCATACATGCGAGACTGAAGGATACGTGATATGACTGCCCAGAGCCCCGCCACGAAGTGCAGTCCCATGATCGCCGGCGACGACGGCATCGGCCCCACTCTGCGTCATCGTGGACACAAAGGGACGCAAATGAAATGATCGGCAGGCGCCTTTCACTCAGCCCCGGCAGATCTTTCGGAGAGAGTCAGAACAGCACAAGGGGACCCAGTGAGGCAGTATCTCGTGCGGTTGCCTGAACTCGAGGGTTGTGAGTGGAAGAAGAAGGGATGGTGGTATAGGCATGTATGGTATACATATGCACATGGGACAAGAGCAATTGATGTGCGCGGGTAGTCCAGTTGGTAAAACAACTGGCTTGAGATTCTTCACCCACTAGACCTCTGAGGTCCCGAGTTCGACTCGGTCCGCGCACGATTGTGTTAAGATTTATTCGTTGGGGCGAAGCAGCGGGGCGGGGGGGCCTGTCTGTGGCACCGTAGTACGAAAGCATTGGTTGATGGCCTCGTCAACGTCCGGACCCCTACAGGACACCCGCCCCAACGTGGACCACCAACGGACAAATCTTAACACAATCCTTTTTTTTTTCTTTCTCTTTTTCCTTTTCTTTTCCTATCGGTTCAAGTCCCACCACTGCGCGACGTCTCCTGATGCGCATGGTCACGCTCGACACCTAGGTGGGATGCAATCGGTCGGACTCCCCAAGCTCGCCAGTGCCGTGTCAAATGCAGGCGGCCTCGGTGTCCCCACCGCCCTTACTCAACCTTCGCCCGACGCGCTTCGAGCTGCCATTCGCGAGACGCGCAAACTCATCCATCCCAAGGTCGCCGAGCGCAGGAAGCTCTACGGTGCCTTGACGGTGAGCATCAGTAAGCATGAGCGTCCATCCCACAGTCGAAAAGGTGCTGTGTTGCTGACCAGAACTGTTGGTCGTCCCTACAGCCGTTCTTCCGTCTGTCAATCCACCCCCCCCTGCCCACGAACGTTACTCTCCCGCGGCATTGGAGGAAGGTGTGCGCATCTTCGAGACAGTAGGCCATAATTCAGCACCCATCGTCAAGCTCATCAAGTCCGAAAATACCTACGTCGTGGGTACTCGGTTATCCTTCATGACCCTCGTCAGATCTTGGCGACTAGCTCATCTTCCTTCTCTCACTTGTGCTCCCTACACAAAGACCCACAAATGCAACAGGATCCGTCACGCCCTATCCTCCCGGCGAATGGGCGTCGACTGCCTGTCCATCGACGGCTTTGAATGCGCCAGTCATCCCGGCGAAGACGACGTCGGCGGTCTTGTCCTCGCTTCTCGCGCGTCGGAAGCCCTGACCATTCCATACCTTCTATCCGGTGGCATCGCAAATGGCCAAGGTCTCGCTGCTGCCCTCTCCCTTGGCGCAACAGAGGTAAACATGGGCACTGGCTTCATGTGCACCGCCGAGTCCGAAATCCACGAGAAAGATCAAACAGAAGATTGTGGAAAGCGCGGAGAGGGACACGGTTTCCGCAGCCTTAGGAACACAGCCACAGTATTCCAGAACTCGGTCGCTATGGAGGTCGTCGGCTTGGAACGGAGGCCCGGAGGTGCAGAGGTTAACGAACTTCATCCTCTAGTATTTGGACAGCGAGGTCGCCGCGTCTACACCGAGGGCGACCCAGAAGCCGGAATCTGGACTGCTGGAATCGCAATCTGGCTGATCAATGACACTGTGAGTCCAAACCCTCCTTCGATAGCAATAACTTGCGCTGATCCCTTGTGATTCTTCTCAGCCAACCTGTGCAGATCTGCTCAAGACGATGGAGCGTGACGCGGACTCTCACATTGCGCGCGTATCCAGCCTTGTACATACTTCTGCAGGATTTTCTCGTCTTTGAAAGTCTTCAATCAGCAATGCATGTCTCTCTCTTTTCTCCTGCGCTCGGCCTTGTCTTCTTGGCCTGCGCTTCAGGCGGGAACAAAAGGTTCGCAAGCTGCTTTAGATAGATTTTGATGTATTACTGATGTGTCAGGAGGAGATCCAATCAGACCAGGACATTACTAGTAGGCCCTCCATTCCCTTTGCTTCGCGCGCAACGCCTACGCTGTCGAGCCACTGTCGCCAGCAGCTGCGGGCTGGGCGGCTGAGTTGAACGCAGGCCCAACGCCATGCTTGAGACTGGCACCCATGCCTTCTTCTTGAACTCCACACTCCTGACCAGCGTAGGAACATTCACTTGATCGTCATTTGCTCCTAGACCTAGGCATCATCGGACTGAAGTTAGGCATTGGAGAATGGGAGGGAGACATGCCCATTGGGTAAGCAAAAGGGGGCAGCAGCATGCCGGTGCCAGGCATTGGTCCATTGCCGCCGTGGGCAGGTCCGTAAGCAAAATAGTTGCTGTTGTTGTTGATACCACCGGGAAGCCTGGTATTGACCGGAAGTGGTGTCTGCGGAGCAGAGCCTTCAAAAGCTTGACCACCAGGTACCGTCAGCATATGCGGTGGGAGAGGTGGGTAGTAGCACATCGGTGTGCCAGGGTTCGGAGTCGGCATGTGAAGCGACAACCTGTTGCCATGCGCTGACATGGCCAACGACGGCGGACCTGGCGGTGGAAGCGGCTTCAGACCCTGATAGGGTGTGTGTTCGGGCGTGAACAGCTGGGTGGGAGCGGCGAAGCCTCCGGCAGCATATTGATCATGACCGCTCCTGAGGCGAGCATCAACACCCGTCATCCTGGGCTCGCAACTGCGCATGATAAAGGCAGCGGATCGCTCTGATGTTATTCTGCGTCTCGAATATGCAGCGCGATGCTCTTAGGGCCCGATCTTACATCTAGATTGACAGCCGCGACAAGGCTGCTGAGCAAGATAGGGAGAAGGAGCGGCGGCTGTCAGTATTGGAAAAGCCTTCGGAGACCATGATCAGTGCGACTGGCTGGGGGATGGGAACAGAGCCGAAGATACTTGCGCAAGCGCGTAGTGGATGGCTCAAAACGTGGTCATCTTCCACGTGAGTGCACTCATGGCTGACCCAAAGGACAGCAGATGAAATGATCTCCAACTAGCCCTGACCGATCTCATGAGCTCGTGGTGGTGGATCATGAGAGATGCATGATGGTCGAAGAGAGAGTGCGAAGTGCACCACGGGACCCACTGCATCAGTCTCTTATGTGTCTATCTGAAACAAGGAAGGGAGGGGAAGGGAAGGCTGTATGGACTTGGAGGGTCTATGTAGACACTTGAGAGAAGGTGAACAAACGGTGGCCGCTTAGCTCAGTGGAAGAGCAATTGCCTTGGAGCTGTGACCCTCTCTGGCAAATAGGCACGGGTTCGATTCCTGTAAGGGTCGATTGTGGTCCTCTTTCCAGGAATATGGCTAACTTCTAGTGACATGAGGCAGAGGGACCAGGTGCTGTGTATCAAGAAATGCGCCCCCCTCTGACCCTCATGGTAATAGAAGCTCTGGCGATATCTCCTGGATAAGATCACAATCATCTTTTTGTATTTCTTTTTTGTATGAGACCGTTGGATACTCTCTGTATAGACCCAGCTGCTTCAGTCGGTATCTTGACCGTTCCTGCTGCGTCCAGCAGAGCACGAAGCATCCTTGGAGCTGGAGCTGGAGCACGGATGAATGCGACCTCGTTGCACACGTCCGCCATCCTTTCCCTCTGCCAGACTGGAGCAACTCCTTGGTCGTCGACACCGTGTCAGACGCGAAAGGACGAAGCTGCAGCCAATCGCACGCTGGCCAGGGCTGTCGAGGTGCCTGTGAAATGTGGAGGAGTGTAGAGCAACAGGATCAACGTTTTGTTTGTTGCGCCTACAGCTCCCGATGCGATGGCGTCAAACCTGCTGGCAAGGGGAAAGTGCACATCTTCCAGACCCAGAAGACCCTCCACGTGCTGTTTGGCCACGACCGGCCTTGAAAGCTGCTCCACCTTGACTCGCTGACAGCCATCCCCACCGTACGGGCACCAGCTTCACCCATCTCGACGTATCCTTCCCACATCTCATCTCAGCTTGGCGCCGACGAGAGCCTCCAAGTTCGTTACCCAGAACCCAACACGCACCGCAACCCACATCGCCACTGTTCTGAAAAAGGGCGACAAGTCAGAAGCTTGACTTCAAAGTCAATGGTCAGCCCAGCTACGCCGAAACCAACAACGTGATCCCCACGGACGTCTTCACCTTCCGTGTCATTGCCGACCGATACTCTCTCTTGCTCCGGTCCGGGCTGGCAGTGGGCCAGAGCTCGATGCGAGTTTGGGATGATGGGCACTGTCAATCGACCCCGTTTCACCACATGACCGACTCCTTGGGCATCACGGTCTGGTCCGAGTTCATCTTTGCGGCGTCGCGCGGGTACCCCGCGAACGACTCCTTCGTCAACGGACAGACTGAGGTGGCCTGCTGTGGTGAGTACACACCTTGCTTGCCAACAGCAAGTCGGTGTTGTACATGCCTTCATCATCGACGACGGGCTACATCATTCTGAACCCGTACAAGCCGTGCTTGAATGCAAGCACCCCCGCCGAAGTGTTCGGTGGCACTGAACGGTGTTTGTATGTCTCCCGCCTCTTTACTCCTTCTGCCCATTTTACGCGGTGTTGGTCAGCTGAACTTCTGGTGTCCGTCTTAGATGCTCGACAGCTGGTTACAATATGACTCGCATCTTCGACATCGACGACTTTTACACCCTCCGCGTCGGTCGCTTCGCCGTCGAGTTCGGCTTACACTCGACGCCCTCCGTTTACTCCTTTGACCGCATCCTGCCCACACCAGACGGCTACGACCTCAACTCGACTGCGGTACGCCAGCGTAATAAGCATGGCCTGCTCGGTGGATTCTCTTCTTCCACCCCCGCTCTGGCGATTGCATACATCCCAGCCAAAGGACTCTGAACACTGGTTTGGGTTTCAACCAGGACCCCCTTTCAGTCGAACCCGCGCCACGATCGATTCTGCTGCTGGGCCTTGACGCTCTTCGACTCACGGAAGCCGCGCGCCTCAGCAATGCGCACATCGCTCTAGCACCCTTCAAGGTGCTTCGGAGACACACCGAGGCATCATGTCGTGGCAGAGGAACGACAATCGAGGTCACGGCTCGCTGGAGGTTGAGTATATCGAGCATTTATTGGAGGCCTAGTGCTGCTGGTGACGAGTGTGAGGGACTGACCGATCTTCCTGCGTCCTTCTGATAACTAGCTCCTGCATAACGGTCTCTCCAGCTGTCAGGACCCGGCTCGTGGCCTACCCTGAATGGGACATTGACGCCCAAGAACTCACCCTCTTCGCAATCTCGGACCTGTCGACTCCACTCCCAAGAACGGCCACCCTGGACATGGCCCAACTCTAACGGAAAGACGCTCGACCCCGCACAAGATGCATCGGTCACCATCCAGCTTCCGAACGCGACTACCTTCTCGGCTCAGAATGTGAGCAACGTTCTTCCCGCGGGCGCGTGTAGATCCGAACGTTGCATGGTTGCGCATCACTGTGGCGAGCGCGGATGGGAAGCCGGGGAACGAGCAAGTGCGAAACCTGCCGGGAACACTGGCGACTGCGCCTCTGGGCGACCCTCACCTCTCGCTGTCCAACTCAGGCGGTAACAACTTTTGATTACATACCCAGGAAATAGCAGCGCGACGGCGGCACATGTCTGTGTCGAGCAACCCGAGGACCCGACACGCTCTGCTGTACTCATCAAAAGGTATAGGCCCCTGCATCCTAGCTGTGCTTTCATCCTGCGCGTGATGCATACATCCCAGCCAAAGGACTCTAGACACTGGATTGCGTTTCAACAAGGACCCCCTTTCAGTTGAACCCGCGCCACGATCGATTCTGCTGCTGGGCCTTGACGCTCTTCGACTCACGGAAGCTGCGCGCCTCAGCAATGCGCACATCGCTCTAGCACCCTTTCAAACCTGCTCTGTCTTCCAACAATGTAGAAATCCTTGCGCAACACACCCTCACCACATCATCCCTGATACCCTTTCCCTCCCCGAAGCTTTCTCGTCTGGGGCTCAGCAGAACGCGGCGCGCTGGGTCCGGGTCCGGATGCCACAGACGAAATCCCTCGACCCAAACTCCACGAATCTCTGGCACAGGAACTAGCCACCGGTGCCAAGTGGTCTATCGATGGTCTCGAAATCGCCGTGGCCGGCGGTATGCACACGCTGGCGATCGACGCTTCCAGACAAGTGAGTCAGAATGCAGGCTCTGCTCAAGATTACACCTCAGCATTGACCGCTACCTTCTATCTGTCCACTAGGTCTGGTCATAGGGAGTGAATGACAACGCGGCCCTGGGCAGACGCACAGCATGCGACCCGAACGTTACCAGCGACGAGTCAGAATCAGTCCCTCAACGCGTCGAAGGGCTGGGACCCACTGGCAAGGCAATTGATCCTCAGGCTGGCAAGGACGCCGACTTTGCGGTCTTTCGCGCGACACGAGCGACCAGTTTCGACTGTGCCTGTATTGCTCTCTCTGCGAGATTGGAGAGTCGAGATGCTGAGGAGGCCTCAGAGTGACTTCACCCTAACCCTAAGCTGTTATGCTGCGGAAGCTCCCGGGTAGGTCTCCTCTCGTCACTTCGCTATCGAAGGTCTGAACTGACAATCATAGCGCGCTCCTTTCGTGTGACGGCGCAGCGTTGTGCATTCAGTAATGAGGAACAGGCACAACCTGGTCGCAAGGTCCTGGACAGCCGTAAGCTGAGTGCTCTGAATCCAGAAGGAGTCGGGATCCAGGTGAGGTTCAGGTTCTCAGCGATGTCATTGTCACGTTCGACTGCTGACTGACGTCTGTGTTCGGCTGTCGTAGAAAGCCCGTCTCATCGGCAGTGAGGCCTCACATTTCCTTGCGGTGGACGCCTCTGAGAGTGCGTGGGTCTGAAACCTCAACATGCGCCATCAGAGCTGCCCCAATCGCGCTGTCGGCGACATGAACGAGACGCCATCGCTCATCCCGACGCTCTTCCGGACTCAAAGGAGCTACACGCTACCGGAGGTTGTGATGATCACCTCGCTTCACTGCCGGATCCGCTCACTCCTTGTTTCTGCTCAGCAATGGAGACGTCTTGGGCTGCGGGCGATCAGACGGGGGCGAGATCGTTCTTCCGGACGACCAAGATGGATGAAAGACATCCAGGCTCACAAGGCGGAGTGGAAGGCCGCGCGTACCAAGGAGCTGGAGCGTGAACTAGCCGATTGGACGACGAGGATGGCGGCTCAACAGACGGAGCGAGGCGGTAAGGAGGCAGCCGGTTTCAACTTGGGCGTTGGGGCAACTGCCGTTGTCGATGACTTGTCTCTGACACTGGGAGCTCCGCCGGACGAGCACGTTGGTGTTTCCACTCGCATTCCGTTTCCCGACGAACAATGTGCTCATCCTTTTGACCAGAAATCGGAATCGTGGATGAGTTCGCAAAGTTCTCACCCCAGGTCCCCATTCCAGCCTCTCAGCGACAAGTAGTCGAGGATCCTGACTCAAAGTGAGGAGAGAATGAATCTCTGACGAGTTGTAGCATTGCAATGGTAAACATCGGTCTCTTACTTCTGGGCATGGGAAGTCTGTCTACTTGCATCCACTTGATGCCTGCAGGATGGGGAGGCATGACAGTGAGATGTCGACAGACTCGTCCACCTGCTCGAGAGTGACGTTCAGGCTTGGTAGGATTCGGATCGTATCTAAGCCCGCTGAGAGAACGATCAGTCCACGCTCCCGAGCAAGCTTTACCCTCTGACCCGCGTGTTGAAACCGCCTGGTGCATGTACCCACCCACAATGAGGGCTGGTGATCTCGGGGTCTCGGCCGCTGTGTCGTGCTTGATCAGATCTGGGAAGGGCTCGCGGACTCGGGTGAGGCGCCCGAACGGATGGGTCGAGGCCGCATACATGCCAGACTGAAGGATGTGTGATATGACTGCCCAGAGCCCCGCCACGAAGTGCAGTCCCATGATCGCCAGCGACGACGGCATCGGTCCCACTCTGCGTCATCGTGGACACAAAGGGACGCAAATGAAATGATCGGCAGGCGCCTTTCACTCAGCCCCGGCAGATCTTTCAGAGAGAGTCAGAACAGCACAAGAGGACCCAGTGAGGCAGTGTCTCGTGCGGTTGCCTGGATTCGAGGTTTGTGAGTGGAAGAGGGAGGGATGGTGGTATAGGCATGTCTGGTATATATATGCACTTGGGACAAGAGCAATTGATGTGCGCGGGTAGTCCAGTTGGTAAAACAACTGGCTTGAGATTCTTCACCCACTAGACCTCTGAGGTCCCGAGTTCGACTCGGTCCGCGCACGATTGTGTTAAGATTTATTCGCTGGGGCGAAGCAGCGGGGCGGGGGGGCCTGTCTGTGGCACCGTAGTACGAAAGCATTGGTTGATGGCCTCGTCAACGTCCGGACCCCTACAGGACATCCGCCCCAACGTGGACCACCAACGGACAAATCTGAACACAATCCTTTTTTTTTCTTTCTCTTTTTCCTTTTCTTTTCCTATCGGTTCAAGTCCCACCACTGCGCGACGTCTCCTGATGCGCATGGTCACGTTCGACACCCAGGTGGGATGCAATCGGTCGGACTCCCCAAGCTCGCCAGTGCCGTGTCAAATGCAGGCGGCCTCGGTGCCCCCACCGCCCTTACTCAACCTTCGCCCGACGCGCTTCGAGCTGCCATTCGCGAGACGCGCAAACTCATCCATCCCAAGGCCGCCGAGCGCAGGAAGCTCTACGGTGCCTTGACGGTGAGCATCAGTAAGCATGAGCGTCCATCCCACAGGCGAAAAGGTGCTGTGTTGCTCACCAGACCTGTGAGTCGTCCCTACAGCCGTTCTTCCGTCTATCAATCCAACCCCCCCCCCCCTGCCCACGAACGTTACTCTCCCGCGGCATTGGAGGAAGTTGTGCGCATCTTCGAGACAGTAGGCCATAATCCAGCACCCATCGTCAAGCTTATCAAGTCCGAAAATACCTACGTCGTGGGTACTCGGTTATCCTTCATGACCCTCGTCAGATCTTGGCGACTAGCTCATCTTCCTTCTCTCACTTGTGCTCCCTACAAAGAGACCCACAAATGCAACACGATCCGTCACGCCCTATCCTCCCGGCGAATGGGCGTCGACTGCCTGTTCATCGACGGCTTTGACTGCGCCAGTCATCCCGGCGAAGACGACGTCGGCGGTCTTGTCCTCGCTTCTCGCGCGTTGGAAGCCCTGACCATTCCATACCTTCTATCCGGTGGCATCGCAAATGGCCGAGGTCTCGCTGCTGCCCTCTCCCTTGGCGCAACAGAGGTAAACATGGGCACTGGCTTCATGTGCACCGCCGAGTCCGAAATCCACGAGAAAGATCAAACAGAAGATTGTGGAAAGCGCGGAGAGGGACACGGTTTCCGCAGCCTTAGGAACACAGCCATAGTATTCCAGAACTCGGTCGCTATGGAGGTCGTCGGCTTGGAACGGAGGCCCGGAGGTGCAGAGTTTAACGAACTTCATCCTCTAGTATCTGGACAGCGAGGTCGCCGCGTCTACACCGAGGGCGACCCAGAAGCCGGAATCTGGACTGCTGGAATCGCAATCTGGCTGATCAATGACACTGTGAGTCCAAACCCTCCTTCGATAGCAATAACTTGCGCTGATCCCTTGTGATTCTTCTCAGCCAACCTGTGCAGATCTGCTCAAGACGATGGAGCGTGACGCTGACTCTCACATTGCGCGCGTATCCAGCCTTGTACATACTTCTGCAGGATTTTCTCGTCTTTGAAAGTCTTCAATCAGCAATTCATGTCTCTCTCTTTTCTCCTGCGCTCGGCCTTGTCTTCTTGGCCTGCGCTTCAGGCGGGAACAAAAGGTTCGCAAGCTGCTTTAGATAGATTTTGATGTATTACTGATGTGTCAGGAGGAGATCCAATCAGACCAGGACATTACTAGTAGGCCCTCCATTCCCTTTGCTTCGCGCGCAACGCCTACGCTGTCGAGCCACTGTCGCCAGCAGCTGCGGGCTGGGCGGCTGAGTTGAACGCATGCCCAACGCCATGCTTGAGACTGGCACCCATGCCTTCTTCTTGAACTCCACACTCCTGACCAGCGTAGGAACATTCACTTGATCGTCATTTGCTCCTAGACCTAGGCATCATCGGACTGAAGGTAGGCATTGGAGAATGGGAGGGAGATATGCCCATTGGGTAAGCAAAAGGGGGCAGCAGCATGCCGGTGCCAGGCATTGGTCCATTGCCGCCGTGGGCAGGTCCGTAAGCAAAATAGTTGCTGTTGTTGTTGATACCACCGGGAAGCCTGGTATTGACCGGAAGTGGTGTCTGCGGAGCAGAGCCTTCAAAAGCTTGACCACCAGGTACCGTCAGCATATGCGGTGGGAGAGGTGGGTAGTAGCACATCGGTGTGCCAGGGTTCGGAGTCGGCATGTGAAGCGACAACCTGTTGCCATGTGTTGACATGGCCAACGACGGCGGACTTGGCGGTGGACGCGGCTTCAGACCCTAATAGGGTGTGTGTTCGGGCGTGAACAACTGGGTGGGAGCGGCGAAGCCTCCGGCATAATATTGATCATGACCGCTCCTGAGGCGAGCATCAACACCCGTCATCCTGGGCTCGCAACTGCGTATGACAAAGGCAGCGGATCGCTCTGATGTTATTCTGCGTCTCGAATATGCAGCGCGATGCTCTTAGGGCCCGATCTTACATCTAGATTGACAGCCGCGACAAGGCTGCTGAGCAAGATAGGGAGAAGGAGCGGCGGCTGTCAGTATTGGAAAAGCCTTCGGAGACCATGATCAGTGCGACTGGCTGGGGGATGGGAACAGAGCCGAAGATACTTGCGCAAGCGCGTAGGGGATGGCTCAAAACGTGGTCATATTCCACGTGAGTGTACTCATGGTCGACCCAAAGGACAGCGGATGCAATGATCTCCACTTAGCCCTGACCGATCTCAAAAGCTCGTGGTGGTGGGTCATGAGAGATGCATGGTGGTCGGAGAGAGTGTGAAGTGCACCACGGGACCCACTGCATCAGTCTCTTGTGTGTCTATCCGGAACAAGAAATGGAGGGGAAAGGAAGGCTGTATGGACTTGGATGGTGTATGTAGACACTTGAGAGAAGGTGAACAAACGGTGGCCGCTTAGCTCAGTGGTAGAGCAATTGCCTTGGAGCTGTGACCCTCTCTGGCAAATAGGCACGGGTTCGATTCCTGTAAGGGTCGATTGTGGTCCTCTTTCCAGGAATATGGCTAACTTCTAGTGACATGAGGCAGAGGGACCAGGTGCTGTGTATCAAGAAATGCGCCCCCCTCTGACCCTCATGGTAATAGAAGCTCTGGCGATATCTCCTGGATAAGACCACAATCATCTTTTTGTATTTCCTTTTTGTATGACACCGTTGGAAGCCTCTTGTATAGACCCAGCTGCATCAGCCGGTATCTTGACCGGTCCTGCTGCGTCCATCAGAGCACGAAGCATCCTTGGAGCTGGAGCTGGAGCACGGATGAATGCGACCTCATCGCACACTTCCGTCACCCTTTCCCTCTGCCTCGCTCGTGGACACCATGTCAGACGCAGCCAATCACACGTTGGCCAGGGCTGTCGAGGTGCCTGTGTGGAGGAGGAGTGCAGAGCAACAGGATCGACGTTTTGTTTGTTACGCCTTTTGGGCACTGGGCCAGCCAAAACCACAGCTCTGTCAATGTCAAGTCTCTCGACACTTTTCCGCTTCTCTCTTGGCTTGTCTGCTGTCTCTTTCAGTGCCTCTCGTATCCGAAGCCAGGCTCCTGGTGATGGAAACAGCTCCCGATGCGATGGCGTCAAGCCTGCTTGCAAGGGGAAAGTGCACATCTTCCAGACCCAAAAGACCTCATCGCGTCTCAAGGAAGATGCTATCTCACCACGACGACCTTCACAGCTCCTCCATCTTGACTCCCTCGCACTCATCCCCAAGGCACGGACACAGCTTCACCCATCTCAACGTCTCCTTTTCACATCTCATCTCAGCTTGGCGTCGACGAGCTCTGGCAGATCCATTCCTTTCCCAGAACTCACAAGCAACGCACCGACCTCGCCACTGCTATCGACCAGGACGACCAGTCAAAAGTTTGAGCTCGAAGTCAATGGTCAGCCGGACTATGTCGAAGCGATCAACATGATCCTCACGGACGTCTTCATCCCCCGTGTCTCTCCCGATCGATAGTCTATCTCACTCCAGTCTGCGCTGGCAGTGGGTCAGGATTCGATTCGAGTTTGGGATGGTCGGCAAATCCAAACGACTCCGTTTTACGATACGGCCGACTCCTTTGGCATCACGGTCTGGTCCGAGTTCATCTTTGCGGTGTCGTGCGGGTACCCTGCGAACGACTCCTTCGTCAACAACGGACAGACTGAGGTGGCCTCCCTTGGTCAAGTAATTCTCCGTTGCCGGATTTTGCGAGCATATATGCACTGCAGAGCTCTGACGTGCGTGTATCCACGCCCTCGCAGTCCGCAAGAACAACCGCCGACTTGTCCAAACTGCGTGGATCGGTCAGCGGAGGGTGAGTGACTCCAATCTTGCCTTGCCTCGTACACATTCACGATCTCATCCACTTCCCTTTTCTCTCATCTCATCCCCAGAGACGTCCCCGACATCGTCAGCCTCCCTCCAGGCAGCTTTGAATTCGACTCACTACCAGGGCAACTCGACAACCTCTTCTACCGCGTCATCAGAGACTATGTTGCTCGCCAACACCAAGTCGGTCTCGTACGTGCCTTCGTCATCGATAACGGGCTACTCCACTCTGAATCCGTACAAGCCGTGCTTGAATGCAAGCATCCCCGCCGAAGTGCTCGGTGGCACTGAATGGTGTGTGTATGTCTCCCGCCTTTTTACTCCTTCTGCCCATTTTACACGGTATTGGTCAGCTCAACTTCTGGTGTCCGTCTTACATGCTCAACAGCTGGCTACAATATGACTCGCATCTTCGACATCGACGACTTTTACACCCTCCGCGTCGGTCGCTTCGCCGTCGAGTTCGGCTGACACTCGACGCCCTCCATTTACTCGTTTGACCGCATCCTGCCCACACTGGTCAACTACGACTTCAACTCGACTGCGGTGCGCCAGCGTAATAATCATGGCCTACGCGGCGGGTTCTCTTCTTCCACCCCCGCTCTGGTGCTTCGGAGACACACCGGGGCATCAGGTCGTGGCAGAGAAACGACGATTGAGTTCACGGCTCGCTGGAGGGTGAGTATGTCCAGCATTTACTGGAGGCCTGGTGTTGCTGCTGACGAGTGTGAGGGTCTGACGGATCTTTCTGCGTCCTTCTGATAACTAGCCCCTGCGATACGGTTTCTCCATCTATCAGGACCGGCTCCTGGCCTACCCTGAATTTACATTGACGCCCAAAAGCTCAACCCCTTCCCAATTTCGGACCTGTCGACCCCACTGCAAGGAACGGCCACCTGGACATGGCACGATTCTGCCGTAAAGACGCTCGGCCCCGGCACAAATCGCGTCGTTCACCATCATGCCTCCGGATGCGACTGCCTTCTTCCCGGCTCAGAATGGGAGCAACGTGCTTCCCGCAAAAGCAGATCCGAGCAATGCGTGGTTGCGCATCACTGTGGCGAGCGCGGATGGGAAGCCGGGGAATGAGCAAGTGTGGAACTTGCCGGGTACATTGGCGGCTGGGCTTCTGGGCAATCCTCAGCTCTCGCTGTCCATCTCGGACGGGAACAGCTTTACGATTTCGAAGCCGAGCAACAGCTACGCGATGGCGGCCCATGAATCTGAGACGAGCACCCCGAAGCTGTTTTCGTCAAAAGTCACAGGCCCCTTCCGCCTAGCTTTGCTTTCACTCTGCGCGTAATGCATATATATTAGTCAATGGACTCTAGCAATTGGTCTGCATTTCGAACGGGCCCCCTTCCAGTCTGTGTTTATTGGGCGTTTGCCTTCCAGGCCTTCTGCGCCTCATCGATGCTGCCTGCTGGGCCGTGGGTGATTGCGTGGACTCGATCGGGATAATGTGAGCATGATGCTGCTATCTGGCGAAGGAGAGGCACTACGAACGACCCAGTGAGGTATCACGCTCAAAATGACATGGTAGGCATTGCAAGGCATGGGCAAGTACAGGACGAGAAGCATCCCGAAAGACTTCTATGAGGAACGAATCTGGGGCCTCGAAGGCGTTGGCAAGGTGGAGGAAGAAGAAGTGTAACAAGGTCAGCTTCCAGGCAGGGTAGAAAACATAGACGAGGGAAGACAAAGCCTCCAACCTTCTTGAAGCGATCTGGTCATGGTCCTTACACCCTGGCATTCCAGTCGATAGGTCGTGAACTTGCATGTGTCCGCATTGAGCAGGATGGAAGGTAGATGTTGGTCCAACGTTCGACGACCGTCCGTGCGACTGTACTCAGAGTCTAGACAAAGGGGAGCGGATGAAGTTGATTCAGCGCGCGCCATCGACTCAGCCCTGAGGAGCCCCATGAGAGCGTGGTCGCGGACGAGAGGAGTGGGCATGAACATCGGGGACATGACTGAGGGAACCACAGGACCGACGGCATCAGTGCAAGGAGCGGCTGCCTGTACCAAGGCGGTCTGTGCAGCATCCGAAGGGAAGGTAGTGTGGACTTGGAAAGGTACTTGTATGGGCTTGGGAGAGAGTGCACAAACGGTGACCAGTTAGCTCAGTTGGCATGAGCGAGCTTTCCGGAGGGTGCGCAACTCAAGGACGCGGGTTCGAGCCCCGCACTGGTCACAAGATTGTGGGTTTATTTTCGGGATGATTTAAATCATGGCTGAGGGGAGGCACGGGATGTTCAAGAAGGTTTCAACAGTAACGCCATTGGCCGCTCCCACGTCACCCGAGGCCCTCTGATGAGAATCCTCTCCTGAAAATAGGACCACAATCTCTTTTTGTCTTTTTTTTTTTGGATGTGGACTCTTGTATGCTGTCTGCTCAGAACGCTGCTGGAGACGAGCCTGCTTCTGCACGGTGCGTCCACCAGAGCTTGGAGCTGGAGCTGGAGCACGAATGAATGCGACCTCGTTACACACGTCCGCCATCCTTTCCCTCTGCCAGACTGTAGCAGCTTCTCGCTCGTGGACACCATGTCAGACGCAGGAGGACGAAAGCTGCAGCCAATCACACGTTGGCCAGGGCTGTCGAGGTGCCTGTGAGTGGAGGAGGAGTGCAGAGCAACAGGATCGACGTTTTGTTTGTTACGCCTTTTGGGCACTGGGCCAGCCAAAACCACAGCTCTGTCAATGTCAAGTCTCTCGGCACTCATCCGCTGCGCAACATCATCCGCTGTGCTGCTCTCATTACCTGCTCCCTCTTTACTCATCTGCTTCCCCTCTGATGAGTCGCCGAAAGCAGGCTCAGTAAGCGTGCGAAGACGTTGACAGCTCAATTCAGTCGTATTTGCTCTTCTTTCAGCATGCTTCCTCTCAGCTCGCCTCATACCGTCGAGCGGGACAGTAACCCAAAGGCCGGACGTTCCCAATGATCGAGTGCGCCCAGCTTGTTTCGATCGGTGATTCACATGTTTTCACCACCTCAAGGTCCCAGCCTATCTCATTGACAATCATCTCAACGGTACTGGCACAATTCGACCCATCGCAGTGACCCTGTCACCCATCTTATCTTGGCGCCGACGGGTTCTTGCGCCACCTGCTAGCATTCGAACGGGATCGAGCTCCGAAGGGGAAATCCCAACCAGACTTCACCCCCATGTGTAAGCTCGGTGCTTGCTCAAGCACATCCGATCTTGCGCAGATGTCGATGATAATGCCATTGATCTGTCATGCCTTCCCTCTGTGTCCCCAATGAATATATGGCTGACCGCTCTGTTTCATATGAAAGAACTCATTATCAGGCGCTGCTTTCGATTTCATATAGGCCGGCATCAAGTGCGAACCATGGTGGTTTCTGTCGCCGGTCACACGGATGCCTTAACCCGTCCCCTCCTATGGTGCGAGATTGTGGGACCAGTGGCTGCTGCAGCCCGCATGCGTACGTCACTTGCGTTGGTAGGTGTGTGGATGCCGCCCTTCGTCGTATAACTCTCAGTAACCTCTCATCCTGGACTTGTTTAGTTCTTGTAATGCATGCTTCATCGAATCGAGATGCATGCTTCGCTGCGCCGCTAGGCGTGGAGGCATCCACCCTCTCCACGGCCACTACCACAGGTACCCACTTCGACACCTTCCCACGCATCTGTTCCAACTAAGAAGTCGGAATCATGGCCTCCCTGCTTACTCTTATCTTACACTCTGTCTACATATGCAGATACCACTCCCCACAATTTATCCCACTCTCGATCCATCCCTTCCACAGCCTCGGATCGACCCTCAGGTTCCATGGTTGCCAGCCCTTGTTGGCCTCGATCAGCCAGATAGCCATGGCCGGCTCGACAAGCACTGTCGTAGAGTGCCAGATGTTTCTGGACGTTCCAGCAACCCAGCAGTATGGAGACTGAGACACAGGAAGCGCCGCATTAGGACCGCATACAGGCGGAAGAGGCGACGGTGACTTCGGAAGAGTGCTAGAATGGATATCAGAACGGATGCTGCGAGGAAGACCTGGACAGATCGGGACAGAATTGGCAATGAGTAGGCGAGCGCGTCTTGGGTGACTGGATAGATGAGGGGATTCGAAAGCAGGCTAATCATGGGGCATGATACTATGAGCAGTCTGGAGCGTGTGCGCAGTTCTTCGAACGGTGAGTACTGATGAAGAGACGCGCTTGTGTCAGAAGGGTGAGGTTGTGTGTCGTGATGGCTGGGGAGAGGACTCTGGAAGGACAATGGTTGAAACAGCCTGCCGGGCCCTGGCATACTCGTACTGCGAGGAGAGAGTAAGCAAGCTGGGCAACGGGATGGCAGTCAGAACAAAGGCTTCTTTGGTGGAGAGAAGACGATGGTGAGTGGGCGTGCGTGTCCAGCAAGGTTTCCGACTTCAGAGGGCAGCGCATCTGCAGAGAGCCTCTTTGTTGCTGTCGCATGCATGATAGTGGTGGGAACAGTGCAAGGTTAACGTTTGGACTAAGATATGCTGTCGATGCTGTGCGATGACAGTCTCGTCCCGAAGCCCCGACACGGCTGAGGAGTCGGAGGATATCACCCGTACGAGTGATGAGCAGCGGCTATATGGCTGCGATATCCATGCGGCAGACGCTTTTAAAGGCAGCAGCCCGCAACTGCTGCGACCAATTCCCCACCACCTTCTTCACCTCTGCCTTTTCTCTCGCCCTTTCTCACACGGCCAGAAGGCATGGCGACCATGATGGACAGACGCGTTCGAGAGGTGGGCTCGGCTGGCTGCGGCTGTGGCTGTGGCTGGAGGGGTTCACGTTCTGTGCCTGTTCCGACTGCCTGTCACACGATGGATCCGCCGGCTACTCCCCCGCACCGGGATTTTGGGATCCGCAAGAAGACTCGCAAAGTTCAGAGTCAGTCCGGGTTTGACAGATTTGACAGGCTGTCCGGGTCCAAACAGACGGATACAGATACATAGCCAGTTCAACTTCTATGTATTGCAGCCAGCCAGCTCGCTCACCCTCACCGCCACGAGGCACCCTCCACTCACTCTATCGCGGCAGCAGCAGCATCATCATCTCTCGAACGATGGACTCCCACACCCACTCGACCTCCCTCCAGCTCCCCGATCTCCACAACGACATGAGCGTCACTACTACCTCCCAGCCTGTCCAGAGCATTCGCCCACCGCTCCGGAGACAGTGCGGCTGGTACGAGCGCATCTTCGTCAGCACCGGCAACCAGGGCGAGCCACTGTACGCGACCTATGCCGCCCGCATCGAGAGACCCCTCGAGCAGGTCAAAGCTGCTGCCCTCCTACGAGTGGCCGAACTCGTCGACAGGGTAGCCATCCTCAGTGCCAGAGTCGGCGACGTCAAGACTCGGCACCCATACTTCCTCGTTCCAGAGCAGCGCCGTCGTCCCGAGGACATCGTCTTCACCCAGACCCTCCCCGCCGGCACTCGAGATTCGCTCAGGCGGGAAGTTCAGACCCGGGCCCTCCAGCAGGCCGAACGGACCTTTGACCTCGAAACCGGCAAGATGTGGGATGTCGGCCTCTGGACCTCGCCTTCGGACAACGGACAGGCTACCTACCTTTCCTTCACCCTCGTGCACGTCATCACAGATGGCATGGGAGGCCGCTTCATCTTCGAAGCCCTCCTCTCACCCACCATCCCCAAACACATCGTCTTTCTCGAGGGCCTGCCCCCCACCTTGGAGGAGACCATACCTTACCACCTCATGGGCAAGACAATTCGTTTCCTTGCCTGGTTTGGCCTCTCCCTACTGATGCCCCGACCGATCCGGGAGAGGATGACCTGGGCGCCCCACTGGCCTCTTACAATCGCAAAGCATCCAAAGTCGCAGCCTACTGCCCGCTACAATGTCCAGCTCGACGGATCCATCGGACCACATCTCAAGGCCCTCGCCAAACAGCATCAGACGGGAACACTCAATCCCGTGTTGGTCATTGGCATGCTTGCGGCCATCTTCTCTGCCACAGCACCAGACGATAAACCCACATCCAACGCACGGCTTCCTTTCCACCTCGCAGTTGAAACTCCAATCGCCCTGCGCCAACCAGAAAAGTTGCAGCATTCATCCTGTGCTGGAAACTTCTCAGGCTCCTTTGTTCACCAAGCCCAGCTCCGACGCACAACCGGATTCTGGCATCATGCCCGAGAGTATGCAAAAGGTGTCAAAGAATGCGATGACCAGATGGCCCTCCAATTCCTCGCCCTCTCCAAACTTATCCCGGACTCGGACTCCTACAAGCCTACCCCAGAAGCGCCAACTTCCTGGGACGCTTACATCCTCTCTGAGAAGAAGAAGCCACAACCTTTCCGCTCCACTCTGGACGTGGTCAATCTGGGGGTGATCCACGGGCCCAAGGGCGCCCGCGTTTCCGAACTCATGCTGGCAGGCACGATTGACCAGCTCTATTCAGCCTTCATGCTCGCCTTCTCCACCTTGGTCTCACACGATCCCGACATCCCAAGCTCACTCGGCCTCACCATCTCCTGGCGTCAAGGCTGCATTCCTGACGAAACTGTCCCGTTGGTAATGGAACGATTCCGAAAGGCGATGACCCTCATGGCAGCCGGCAAAATCGGGCCCACCGCCACTTTTGGCCAAGTCACCGAGATGCTGAAGGACGACACCGTGAAGCCATGGCCTGAGCCAAATTTCGACTCGATCAAGACGGAATCCAGACAGACTCCTGCTGCTCCACACTTGCGCGAGTCACGGCTGTAAGGGGAAAAAAACAGCAGGAAGACCGCTCCCAAATTCTTCAGACGGATTGCAGTGATTGTCGCGGGAATAACGTCGTTGCGTTCAGACGCTCTTCTGAGCTTCTACTTTGCCGTGACCAACCGGAGCCTCGGTCCCTCGCCGTCGACACCGTTTCTTAAACTATCTATTCACTCTTTACCCGTTCTCCATACCGTAGCCGATATCATCTCCTTCATGTATGCTCACCAAGTGCGCCCTGGATTCCAATGCGGGTTCGCATCCTACATCGGCGTGCCACTCCTTTCCTTTTCCTCACGTCACGACTTTTTTCTCTTTCGCATCCTGCTGTCTCCGACCTTTGACTCAACCTCCGAACAAGTCACCTGCTGTTGTCCTTCGCACGAAGTTGCCAGGAGGGAGTACATCCTCTGCTTCCGCTGAGTTTTTTTCCCCCCTCTTTTGCCCGCTTTCGGTTTGCCTGTCCTTTACTTGTTGCCTCTTGGCCTTTTACCTTATTCTATACCTGCCATTTGTCAACGTCCGCAACTTGATGGCTCTCGAACTTCTTCCAAAGAATGAATCTGAATGCTCCTCCCCAGCCGACACTAGAAAGTGCACGTAAGGATGAAGTTCACCGCCAATTCCCGCGTGATGCAGGCGAGATGAACTCGCGGAGAAAGATGCGGCAAGTGAAGTCTGTGTTTTCTGTGTATCGTATTACTCAGTGTCGACGATCTTGTATCCCTTCACCTGGTGCATGGACGAAGGACACCGGGGACAACCATGGTCAGACGTTCATTCAAACTGGGCGGAGACGTAAGAAGTACCATCTCGGGCTATCAGCTCACCTTTGCGTCCTTCAGGAGCCTGTTGTATGTCTGCACGAGTCCATGGCAGACCTGGTAGTGGTTCACACCCTCGGCCTTGTAGCACTTTTGCAGCTCCTATCCAACATCGAGGCGTAACGCAGTGATTGTCAACTGGGGGCGCGGCGGGGGGGGGGGGGGGGGGGGGGCCTGCGGCGCTGTGATAGAAGAGAGGAGACGGAGACTCACCTCTCGTACAATGCGCGCTTGCATCGTTCGGACCCAGTCTTCTCTGATCTTCTCCTCTCTCGACTCGATTTTGGCTGCGAGGGGGAAGCGACGGTTCAGAGCGAGATACACACAGACGACCTAGCGTCAGTACGAGGATGCTGCGGATGAGAAAGATTCGGGCCCAAGGTAGGCGAGAACTCACCCCTGAGCTCATCACGCGATAGTTCTAGTGGGTTCGACATGTTGAGGGAGATGTGAGAGGGCGAGAGTCAACCTTCCTAGATCGTTGTCATCGAGCATGTGCTGCAAGTTGGGTTTGAACCTCTGGAGTGATCCGGCCGGGGGTCGATTCTGTCGGCCGAGACGGATTCAGCAGCTCGCCAACTTCTTCCAACGCATCAACGGGAAGGATGATCAGGAGCGCACGTCCATCAAGGCCGATCTCACTCCCCAGCCCACTCGTTGCACCAACAATACACTATGGTAAGTCTTTCGAATACCGCTGAGGGGGATCTGCTCACGAAAGGGCGCAAGCGCTGACCGATTCCGCCTTTGATTGTTCAGGCCGACTCAAAAGCTCAACAATTAGCGAACAACCCTAACCTGGCGGCCGCTGTCGCCAAGCAGAACCAGTCAGGCGCCTTGAGGTGAGTCTTTTCTCACCTCCGTCCTCTCTCCCTGTCCGAAACGCAGAATTTCTCTAAAAAGAGGACCAGTGCTGACGGTATCGTTCTTGTGCACTTTCCAAACTCCTGCTGCGGTCGCGCCAATTCCTCAGACGACGAGCGGCAGCACAGACAGCAGACAGACCCAACAGCACAAGGGCAGCTGGTGCCGGGGGCAGCTCCAACACCATGCTGCGTCTATACACAGATGATAACAAGGGTCTATCAGTGTAAGTGAAACGGTAGAATCATATGGCCCTGGTGGAAGAGGGGGGGGGGGCGTGGGACTTCATCACTGGTCAAAGGAGAATAACCGGAGTTCATCAACAGAGAATGCTGACTTCATTTCTTCTCCCTTCTTTCTCCTCTCTGTTTGTGTTTTTCTCAGAGATCCTGTCGTAGTTCTGGTGTTGGCGGTCTCCTTCGTCTTCTCGGTCGTGGCCCTCCACATTCTGGCCAAGATCATCCGCGTGTTCACCAAGTAAGGGGGCGCGGCGATGTGCACGCTGCGCGGGTGGCACGGCACAGTCAGCGCTGGACCGGGGGGTTGACGGGACGCGGCGTGAGATCTCTTTGGAGGTGGGGGCGGATCTCGGTACATACGGGGTGGGCCGTGTTCTGTAAGGATGAGAGCAGGGACGCCAACTGGCATTGAAATTCCACACAACTCTCGTGAGACCCATCCCTGCAGCGCGGGAACATGTTCATACCTTCCTTCTCGGGACTTCAATCCAACCCCGTCCTGCTACTTGATTGATCATGGTTGAGTGGGCGGCTTGAGCAGGTCACGTGATCTGTCACAATGCCCCCGAGGTGATTGGCCGCCGCCATGATGCAGAGCCGACCAGGGAAGTTCGGAAACGACTACTCGCGATCAGGAGCGCATACACCCATCAGGTTCTTCCCGCTTTCGTTCCACAGGCCTTCGCATCCTTGTCGCTGGTTTACCGGAGCGTGTTTGCGTGTGCTGCTAGCGACTGAACAACAATGGCCCTCCCACGCTCTTTCTCCCGGTCGATGCTCGGCCTCGCTGCTCGTCCCGCCCTGATCGCTGGCTCGTCTTCATCAGCAGGGCCTGCCATCGCGATCGCCACTCTGCTCAACCGGGCAGCTCCCAGTCCGAGCGCCTTGTCAAACGCGGTTGTAGCGCGACGAGGATATGCGACTGGTCCGACCACTGTCAGTGGCACACCGAGCGGCACACCCAACCCTATCGCTGCTTCCAATGCGAGCAAGGACTCGACGGTTGCGTACCCAGACTACAGCAAAGGGCCTTCTGCGCTTGACAAGGCCGCGAATCTGTTCTTCTTCACCGAGATCCTGCGAGGTGAGTTTCCAGCAGGATGCATGGCAAACCGAATTGCCCCCCCCCCCCCTCCCCCTCCTTCCCTCTTCTGACCCAGTGTTAACTTTCAATCCTCTATGTCGTTCCTTTTCTTTCAATCTCTGCCGCTTAGGAATGTGGATCGTCCTTGAGAACTTCTTCCGACCACCTTACACGATCATGTACCCCTACGAGAAGGGTCCGTTGTCACCCCGATTCCGTGGTGAGCACGCGCTAAGACGCTACCCGACCGGCGAGGAGCGCTGCATCGCCTGCAAGCTGTGCGAGGCCATTTGCCCCGCTCAAGCGATCACTATTGAGTCGGAACCTCGGGAGGATGGTGCTAGGCGGACAACTCGATATGGTGAGTGCTCTTCGTATTGGAAATCGGCCGCATGTTGTTGGCCATGGACTGCTGTGCAGGGGCGGTCATAATGCTGACGCCGCATTTCGGCTCTTCTCTCCTTACACAACCGCATGACAGACATCGACATGACAAAGTGCATCGTGCGTATCATATTTTGCGCTCTGCGTTATTGAAATGAAGCCAGCATCTGATCATCATCATCTTCTTCATCTTCTTCTTCTTCTTCTTCTTCTCCACAAATGTGATTGAACGCGAATCGGAATCACAGTACTGCGGTTTCTGTGAGTGCCCTAGACCAACAGTGCCTTGACAGTTACCTGTAGCTGATCCTAGAACATGACGGTTTCAACAAACAGGCCAAGAAGCATGCCCTGTGGATGCCATTGTTGAGACACAAAACACCGAGTATTCGACAGAGACCCGCGAAGAACTTCTCTACGTGAGTGGGATCAGTCAGATTTTGACGGTGGCGTGGAACCACTCTCGCTGATACTTGAATCTGCTGAATGACCGGCAACGTGGAACCGTCAAACAGAACAAAGAGAGTGAGTGGATCAGCCCTGAAACTCGCCCGCTTCTGGACGATTACGTACTGACGAGCACGTCTCTTTCCGTGATTTGTGCAGAGCTGCTCGCAAACGGTGACCGGATCGAGGCCGAGTATGCGGCTAACTTGAAGGCGGTAAGTAAGAAGGCAACAAGGGATTGTGGACGAGCACGGGATTGGACTGACAGGATCTGCTGGTGTGAATCTAGGACCACCTGTACCGTTAGATGTGTCTCGGTGTCCACAGATGGAGATGTTGTTGTGTACCTTGTTGCGTTCCTGTGACAATGGGTTTCTCCATCGTGTTTCGAATGCATCCACTAGAAGTCACTGAGTCGAGAGCAGAGAGCGAGAAGACAGATCGGTGTGGATGGGGGAAACCGCTGTCCTGGAGGCTAGCCGGCTCGGTGGTGAGGCTCTGTTCCGATGCGTGGCATTGTGTTCAAGGTTCAATAAGGTTGGCTGATTGCGCCTAACGCCCGGCCAAGCCAGCAAGATGAGATGGGAAGGCACAGAGAGACAGAGAGAGAGGAAGGGAGAGGAGGATTCCAGGAGTGCGCAGTGCAGTGCAGTGCAGCAGTGCCGTGACGCTGTCTCACTGTGGCGCCGTGCTGATTCCAATTTGTGTTTACTCGTGCTTGCCTCAACTTTCTTGGGATGCCTCGCGCGTTCACCCAGACCCAAGTTGCCGTTGCCGTGCCGTACTCGTAGCTGGCTGGACAACGTGAACGCGATCGAGCAGCAGCAACGCATCGTTCACACCCGATCTGGGACACCCAGTCGTCGACACCTCGCGGATGATCGTCTCCGCCATCCCCATCAGCAGCAGCACCGACGAGCACTGCAGCTAGCTAGCCTGCAGCACTGATCGAATCATTCGTCAGTCATCTCATAGCAGCCTCCTCCACACCATGCCTCCCGTACGCACTCCTTCGTCCTCATCGGTAAACAACAACGGCAACAGCAACAACCCAAGAGAGTCATCCGGTCCCAATTCCAACCCACCCGCCAGACGGATGTCCTCCTTTGGTCCAGCAGCAGCAGCAGCAGTCTCGCCCTCCGCATCGTCGCCCAGACCTTCCAACCCGCTCTCGGGCCGCAAGTCATCGACATCGGTGCCCTCCTTATCGACACCGCCTCAGTCTATACCAGTACCAGCCGCGCTCCTCGCCCCCATGCCCGAGCACTCCACGGGCACAGCGATGCCCGTCCCCGGCGAAGTCAAACCTCAGAAAGCCTGTGTTGCGTGTCGAAGAAGCAAGGTCAAATGTCAGCACGACGGCGGCCCACCATGCAGAAGATGTCTAGACTCGGGTCAGGAATGCAAGTTTCGGCTCAGAGCAGATGACGAGCGATGGAGGGAGCGCACCGATGAGACTCTGACCAGGCTCACCCAGGCGGTCGAAACTCTGATCACTAGGACGCCAGCCCCATCGACTGGCAACGGCATCCCTAGCTCTGGCATGCCAGGCAACATGGGCCCGCCTTCCTCTCTTTCGCATCCTCAGACCTACCCTCTGCGCCAATCTTCGACATTTCCTTCAACACCCGGCAGCGGCGAATTCTTCGCGGGAGCACGTCCCGAGCCCAACCAGCCCTCTTTCTCCGCCTCTCGGTCTTCTGTGCGTGACGGTCTTGTTGCTTGATACCTTGAGAACATATGTGATGCTGACAACGTAATTCCATCCTATGTCTCCTACAGAGCTTCCCAGACCGCGGACACGGGTTCTCTGCGGCTTCTCCCTCTGCTTCGCCAGCGAACATGAATCTGAGCCAGCCACTTCCCAGCTCGATGCCTCCTCCGCCGCCGGATCGATCAGGTCAACTTGGAGGGAGGGGCCCAGGGCAGTATGCATTTGGCCCACTGCATGGCACCATGCCCACAGGCATGACCGGGCGGGACGGAGAAGACACCCGCATGACAGATGTCAACGGGTCCAGGGCCTTCCATCCTACACCGCACGGACGATCTGTTTCATCAGCCTCGACCACCTCTTCTCTCGCCATGCTACCCCCACCTTTCCCGTCAGCAATCAACACCAACACTTATACCAGGACTCCCCCCGGAACTGGCACGGGCACGCCTCATCCCGGTCACCGAATAATATCTGCAGCTTCCACTTTGCCTTTGCCCCCTGTCTTAATACCAGGTCTGCATACTTTATCCACAGTAGCGGCGGGGATGAGCAACGCCACGGGACCTTCGTCCAGCGGACCCTCGAACGGAAGCGTGCCCGCTTCCTCGGCTCCTTACATCCCGTTATCGTCCGGACAGACTACTTCGCAATCGCATGTTTCCGCTCCGCCGCCGGTCCCAATCGACCTCGACCAGACCCTTCCGTCCTCACTGCTTCTCCAAGTCGGCGCCGAAGCTGCATCTCTGATGACCGCTTCTTCCTCCGGCCTGATGGGGTCCGTCTCCAGCCAATTCGGCATGTCATACGATGGGAGTGGCAGCGTTGGGTTGCCCAGTCCAGTCACTTCGATAGGACTGGGCGGTGAGGGGAGAATCAGATGGCAAGTGGGACCTCAGAGTCCGTACGCAACCCCGGCTCTCCATTTGGGCAGAGACGATCCTCGACTGAATGCGATGAGTCTGGGGTTGATCACCATGGAAAAGGCGCGCGCCTTGTTTGTTTTGTGAGTCCTCTGTTCGTGGGTTGGCTCAGCGTTTGAAGCCCCCGTACTTGACGCTGACCTGCGGGCCACATTTCGGATTGCGGGGACATCCGCAGCTTTGCCGACTGGCTCCAACCGCACTCGTTCGGGTTCCCAACGTACGGCGCTTCCGAGTCGATGACACCGCTGATCATATCCTGCATCCTGACCGTCTCTTCGCTTCTCGACCCCACCGCACAGACAGCGCCCTACCATCACGCTGTGCGTGACGATGCGTTGAACGTGATCAAAGTCGACCAGATGATCGAAGGTCCAGAGATGCCGCTCAACCCAGAACTGGGTATCGGTGTGGAAGAAATCACGGGCGCTGCGATCGCCTCGGCGTGGTTGGGCGGGGAGGTGGCGTGGAAGATCTCCCGGATTGTGCGATACTGGAGCATCGCATACTTGCGCCATTTCGAAATTCCGAACAGGAACGTAACATTGGGCGAATGTCTGACCATCCTGCCCCCGTTCCGTCAGATCGATCTTTGCGACAAACTCCGCATCTGGCTGACCGCGTACGTTGCAGAAGGCCAGCAGTGCTTCCTGTTTGATCGGGAATCGCTCGCGTCGGACCAGAAGCCACAGGCATATTGTCAAGCGCTTCGGGCGGCTTTCACGGACACGGAGCCCGCATTTGCTGTCCCGCCCGCAGATCGTCAATTGATCGCTCACGCAAGTCTGTTGTCCATCTTGCTGCAGGCACAACAAGCTCAGCGGGAGCGAAGATGGGAACGCGATGCCAAAACACAGCTTGCGGCTCAGTATGCTCAGCAACAGCAGCAACACCACTACGCGAGAGACCAGTACAGCCAGAGCAACGGGCATGACTCTGGCTTGAAGCGGAGCAACTCGGTGGGCACGCAGGGCTCCTCGGAATCGGTTGCGGGCTCGGGTGCGACGGCGCCAGTTTCGGCTCAGCCTCCCCCCGTGCCACCTACCCCACCCACGATCGCTCAGGAGGTGGCTCAGGGCTTGAGAAACCTAGTCGCTTTGGGGCGCGACTGGATCGAGGATGTGGAGCGCTGGATGGTCGCTGCGCGAAAGCTTGAAGGTGAGCGTTACCTGTATGGAATGGGTATAAATGCGCCTTCACATATACTTACATATAATTTCGTTCCTGCACGCAGACCTGTCTGGGTGCACTGCCATTTCGTTGGACCTGACTCTGACGTATCACTTGGCGCGAGCATGGCTTGGCTCCAGCGCACTGGAGGCATCTCGTGTTCTCAACTCGATGTCTGCCGCTCACGGGGTCGAAGCTCGCTCTATAGCCCAAGGTCTCGACTCCAGCTTTGACGTTGTTGAGCACCAAGTAATCCGCGCAGCCAAAGACGGAGCTCTGCGCGCCCTCCAGCTTGCGTCAAGCCGAACAGAAGGCTTCGCAGAGCGACTCGCCTACCTGCCCTCGATCTATCACTTCCTGTTGAGCCACGCCGCCAGCTTTGCGCTTTTGCTCGTCGGTCGGAATCGGCGATGGCGATACTGTGTCAGCGGCGAGTCGGCAGAGCTTCTTCGGTGTGCGGAAGATTTTGTGTCGGTGTATGCGTACGCAATTCAAGCACACGGCGTCAACAATGAGGACCACCCAGGGGTGCGTCATCCATCAAAGGCAACGAGCCAGGCACTGCTGCGGGCACTCCAGCAGGCCAAGGCATCCATTTGAATGGCCTCAGGTAGCCCACCCTCGATCACGCTCTCCCGAATTTTCCAAGTACTCAAGGCTCGAAAGAAGAAGAAATAACTGGTCATATATCGTTACCCAAAGTCAAGGAGCATCGGAACTATCGCTCGTTTTGCTACCACTATAACCATCTACAGTCGTCCCTTCATCCTACCTTTTATATAGCAAGGAACGTCCGTCCCACCTCATTCGTCACTCCATTCTATTTCAGTTACACGGATCGGAAATCCGTTCTTTTGAGGGCCCTGAGCACTCTCTGTGCTCTACATCTCACAGTGAAAAGAATCCTCTGTGCCTTGTTCCCACATGCCCAGGTCTCCATCCCGCTTGTGTGGGACGAACGAACTTCAGGTTTGGCGGGTAGTCGTGCGGCAGCAAGCTCCTAGCTTCCAAACCCTGTCCAGGCCTTCAAAATCGACAGCAGCTTCTGAACTTGTTAAAAAAAAAAAAGAAAAACAAGTAAGAAGCTTTGGGAGTGTTCTCAGGCGCAGAAAAGCGCTGTTCTTGAGCGGAGGGAATGTTTCATGATTAAGAGAGCAAGAGTGTCGCTGTGCAGGAATTCTTGCCTCCTCTCCTCATCCTCGTCACCGTACCATTCCTCCTCGGACTGAGACTCTGGGTCGAGGTTGGACTTCAAGCCAGTCTCGGTGTCGTCATCGCTATTGGTAGGCGTCAATCTTGAGAACATGGCCGTAGTCTCGACTCCGTCCGACCCTTCAGCTGCTGTTGAGCCTCTGCTCTCGTAGCGCGCTTCTTCGTTATCTGTCTTTGTCTCCCCTTGCTTCAGCTTCTTGCGTGGCCCGGATTCGTCATCCGATTCTGATGTGCGATCTTTGTTTTTCCCGCTTCTGATGTCGGCTAATGCAGCATTCATAGCTGGCCGCTCCTTCATGAAGTGGGCGAAGAATGAGAGTAGCGCCTAGTCGTATATGAAGGGCATGTGTCAGCACACACTCAGAGGCTGCATAGGACAACCTTGCCCACGGACACGCACACACTTACCGAGAGATGTAGCAAGCCATTTTGCTCAATCGAGAGTTTGGCACATTGGAGCGGTACCACCTGGTGTTCGTGCGACAACTGCTCTTTCCAGAGTGTGCGATTTTCAGCATCGTCACGAATCTTGTGCATTCTATTCGCGGACGGGCAGGGAGGGTCGAAGGCGCCGAATTCTTCGTAACAGACCGGCTGGCCAAGATGGTAGCATCGGTTCCGGAGGATCCAGATTGTCCTGCGTGTATCAAACCTAGAGTGGAGGGAAAGCCCAAGTCTTTGTTGAGAAAGCGTGAGCGGTCGAGCTTCCTCGTGAGCATCAGACTCACACTTTATGCAGGGATGGGGTTAGGAACATGCCGTTCCCGGCATCGTCAAGGTTCTTCGGTATGGCCCCTTGTGAACGGTGGAAAAGCGCTGGGTTTGCGCTCGTACCAGCCCGGGGTGCGATCGCGCCAAACAATAATGACATGACCTGTCTCACCAGATCGTATCGGAGAGCTCTTGAGATGATGTGGCTGGCTTCCAACAGGTCGGAGCTTCGAGTGACCACACACTGCTTGGGTTTGACTTTGTCTTTGAAGCTTTGATCCCTCGGCGGCGCCGCGATCTTGCTACGACCTTGCGACGATAGCTGGTCGATGAGCGGCCGCCATTTGTTGGTGGACATCGGAGGTTGTTCGGAGACGGTGCGGATGTGAACAATGACAGACACGTACTTCTCTGGCTGCACAAAGTCCCAAACTGTCCGGGCAAGGTCTGCAGGGGCCAGCGGAGTTCCTGTTTCCATGGATCCCTCAGTAAGGCGAACGACTTCGATGGCAGAAACCTTGGACTTGTCGGGCCACCAGTAGGACATGAGTCCGGACGCATCCCGCTCTGGTAACAAACGGATACCCAGTATAGTCAAGGGCAGTTCGAGGAAGGTCTGAAGGTCGAGCAGCTTTGCGGTAGCGGCGCACAGCTTGTCAGGTGGATTCGGGACGGCACCGCTGTAGCTCTGGTGCACAAAATTGTCCCCGGATCCAGGCTGGATCGATATGGGAACCATTGCGTAGGACTTACACGCCAGGTAATCGTCCATGTATTCGAAGACCGGCTGCGGAGTCGAGGTTTTCGAATCTGCGAATTCTTGAAGTCCCGAGGCAAAGCTTGAAGGACTCATGGTGACATGGAGTTCAGCGACGTCTCCAAGGACTCGTTCGTCCAAGCCTTGGTCCATGATGTCGCTGTCCTGCTGTGAATCTGGAAGCTGTCATGCTCATGAGGTGGCGCGTACCGATGAGGGTGTACTGTAGGACAACGATGGTCGAATGAGCTCTCCGTGCATGTTCCGCATCCGTTTCGTTGTGTGTCACGTGACTTGGTCTCTCCATATGACTCGCTTTGGGCTAAAAACGACATGACGATTTTGACATGAGGCAGTCTTTCCCCGCTCCCAAGGGACAAGAAGAAGCATGCAAGAGGAGCGAGCACGACGTCCACCCTTGCCGTTCCGCATACAGCCCGCTCTGTGACTCTCCAGCTTACCGCAACCATGTTCTCCCTTCCGCTTCGGCGAGCAGCAGCGGCCTGCCCTCCTTCCGCCGCCCGCGCCTTCAGCCGGAATGCCATCGCTCGTCTCCCACAAGCAAGCCCAACACTCTCGGACTCGAATAGCGGCAGCAAGAAGCAGCCAAGAGGCTCGACCTCGGCCCTGGACTACAAGCTCTCCCATCGTCTTCGCAAGCTGCCTCCCCTACCCTCGCTCGAGCCACCGGTCCCGGAGGCCGGTGAGGCCGTCAGCAACATCCTCTACAACACGCCTGCTCCCAGCAAAGAGCCCTTCACCAGGTAAGTGGTGCACCATGGCGAAGAGACCGAGGGTGCTGATCTCAAAGGACTTTGTTACTCACAGACACATACTCAACTGTCTTGTGCAAAACGAGCCTGGTGTGCTGTCCCGTGTAGCCGGCACTCTCGCCGCCCGAGGCTTCAACATTGACTCTCTCGTCGTCTGCGCAACCGAGATCCGCGACCTCTCCCGGATGTGCATCGTCCTCCGCGGCCAAGAGGCCGTGATCGAACAGGCCCGCCGCCAGCTCGAGGACCTCGTGCCCGTCTGGGCCGTGCTCGACTACACACGGACACAGGTCATCGAGCGTGAGATGATGCTCGTCAAGGTCTCCATCCTCGGCCCCGAATACTTTGAGGAGAGCCAATACGGTATCGGCGCGAGCGGTAGTATTCCCCCTGAACTCCTCATCGAGCGCGAAGCTGACAGGAACGACGACGACGGCGAGAGCTCGGAGGACTCTTCTGCTGCCTCGGCCGAGTCTGCTCAGGCCCACCACCTACACCACCACCACCGCACACCCTTGACTCCAACCGAGGCGCTGCGTGTCAAGTCGGACAACATGCGCTCGATCATTGCGCTGTCCGATCAATTCAAGGGCAAAGTCGTCGATGTGAGCCACAACTCGGTCACTGTTGAGATCAGTGCCAAATCGAGCAGAATCGACGCCTTCCTTAAGCTGCTGCGGCCATACGGTGTCCTCGAGGCCGCTCGAAGTGGTGAGTTGGGCCGAGATGCTTCGTGTGTGAGCTCGTTCAATGCCCTGATCCTTTCCCATTCTGCCAGGAACAATGGTCATGCCTCGTGCTCCCATCGAGTCGACATACGCCAGCGACGAGCTCGCTGTTGCGGACGCGGTTGCCATCGACGCCAGTCTGCTCCCTCCCGGTTAAGCTGTTTCTTATACTTGGGTTGTTCCTTCCGCCCTCCGCTGCCATCCATGGACGTGTCCCGGAATCTTTGCTTCTTCAAGCATATCTTTCTGTCTTTCTCCCTCGCACCGGTGGATGCTTTCCGTCACAGGCGTCACGCGGACTTGTTCTGAGACAATGTGTGATTGGACTCTACGTTTGAAGCAAGGTGCAATGATCAAAGGCGACAAGTTTACAAAGATTACGAAGATAGAGCTTTTGAAGCCTGTTCTACAAGTCTAGGCATAAGGATGGGCATGTCCCGCAACAGCGCCAGGGAGTTGCAGATGGAACATGCTGGCCGGGAAGTCGACCCCGTTCCAGACGCGGCTGTGTGAGTTGGCGTGGTCACGTTGAAGATCTTGGTGGTCCATCTCCATGATGGCGTCGGCAGCACTCGCGTAATGCTGCTGAAGTTGCTCAAACCCGCCGTCGACTGCGATGGACGAAGACGAGTAGGAGGGGGTCATGGGTGGGGAAGGCATCACCATGATAGCGCTGTTGCTCCCGCTGACTGAAGCTGAGAAATCAGTGTGTACCGGATGCCCTAGCCACGAGAGACCGGAGGACGACGATGGATACGAGACGGACGCAGCCAGAGATGGTAGATCCGAGTTCGGGGTGGGCAGGAGCGAGCTGAAACTTGAGCTATGGCTGAGCGAAGGGCCAGACGAGCTAGAGCTCCCGGACGCGCATTGATGTGGATGAATGGATGGCCTTGCGAGCTGAAATGCGCCCTTTATAGCGTCATACATATCATAGTCAGCAAAAAGTGCGCATGAAGCTTCAAAGCCACGATGCATGCTCACCTCGTCCGTACGCATTCTCCGAGCGGCCGGGAATGGGTCAGCTCCCCAGCATCCTTCGTCGGTGGAAAGCATTTGGGCGTCATCCTCGTCATCACGCTTCCTCTTGGACGTGGCCATCGCCTTTGAGCTGTTTCCGGCAAAATCACTCATGCCGCCGAGACTGTTGTTGTTGACGTTGCTGTTGGAAGAAGCGGCTGTAGGAACCCAGCGAGGTGTAGAAGAGTGAGGCGGAATGACCATCATGATCTGGGAGTCTTGACAATCTTGCTTCGAAGAAGAGAGGGGAACGAATGCAGGCTCGAGAGGCAGAAGCTGGTGGTGGTGGAAAGAGTGTTGTGCTTATGTATCTGAGATAGTTCGGAGCAACACAGAGAGGGTGGTGGTGGTGGTGGTTGTAACCGTCCATCCTTCTGAAATTTCTAGGGAGCCAAACCGGATGCGCGACGCGACGCGATCTCATTTTTGGATCGAAAAGTGGCCGTATTGTCAAAATCCCCTCATCCCTCTCAAAATCACTCCTCCCCACCCTGGACAACAATCTCGGAGAGCAACTGTTGTAGAGCAGCTTTGGTCTGGGGAATGCGATGTGCATTGGCATCTAGTCTTCTGCGCGAGAGACCAGAAAAAGAGAGGAGAAACATGGGGCATGCGACGAGTGGATGCGTAAGGTGAAGCTGGTGGGTAAAGGCAGTGGAGTGAGAGGGTTGAAGTTACAACAGCACACATGTGATCTCGTTTTCGTGGACCATGTTTGCTCGCTTAACGGAGGATGATACTGGAAAAGGCAGAGGAGGATAGGAGTCTTATGCTCAGAGAGTGCACATAAACGGCATACAGGCATGACGGGTCTGCAACTCACCCGTCGAAGCGGGACTTGAACCAGGCCGCGGTCTCTTCCCGGCGAACACGGTGCGAAGCTCCAACTCGGGCCACTTGTTGCTTTCGGCGGGCGACACGGGCACCAGGACGGACCATGCATACGTAGAAGTCCATACCGAAAATCTGTGGAAGACATCACCAAGGCACACACATACCGGGATCAGCATCTCCCTCCAACCTCAGGTGTACATGCTCCCAGCGCCGTGCCCAGCACTTACACCAATACCGGGGTCGTATCGCAGACCAAGGTCGATGTGCTCAGTGATACCGAAACCGAAGTTACCAGTGTCGGAGAAGTTTCGTCGGCGGAGCTCGTACTCCTTGACCTTCAGACCACGCTCGAGGATCTCCTCCGCCTTGGGGCCACGAATGGTAACGTGGCAAGCGATCTTCTCGTTACGGCGGATACCGAAACCACGGAGGGTGTAACGGGCCTTGGAAGTAACGGGCGTTTGACCGGTCAGCTGCTCGAGCACCTTGGTGGCTCGGGTCAGTCTGTCACCAGACTCTCCGACGGAGATGTTGATGACGAGCTTGTCCACGCGCAGCTCACGCATGGGGTTAGTTGACGAGGACGACATTTCTGATGAATGAAGAGAGGGAGACGTGCGACGGTGAGTGATGGGATCAAGCATGAAAAGCTGGTACTCATCAGAAGCAGCTTCATGAACCTGTTCCGCCTGCCCCTTCCACCACTGTGCCAGCCGCCCTTGGCACTTCCTTTCCCGTCCGCAGGAACCGGCATCTTTTCCTTCAGCGCATATCGTTGCTGTCGAACTCGCACTGGAATGACCAACTTCCGAACCTGATTCCGCTGACACGTTCTAGTCTGCACCTCAGTCCTCCTTCTTTTCCTCCACGCCGCTGCTTGAACCATCGCTCCAAGTCAAGGTCGAGCTTCCAGTATTCCGTGATTCTGCTACTGCTGATGAGCGACCGTATATGCTGATACTTACTGTTGTGTATGTGTGTGTGGTGTCGGATGCCTTGAGGTAGATTGACCAGCCGATGGGTGAGAGCGAGGTCAAGAGAGGGCAGTGTGAGAATCTTCCCAAGCACTCGACTCTCACTGAGCTCAAACGCCGCTTTTCTCACGCTTCAACTCCACTCTCCCAAAATGAATCCAGATGAGCAAACTGAAACGCCGCTCATGGGCTGTCGAACGCCGAATGCGATCGGATAAACTTCACGGCGATCACACCCTCGGAGCCTTTCTCACCACAGGCTCCCAACCTCGAGATTCACTCGCACAGGTCGCCATTGCAGGTTCCAACACCCCAAGTAGTGTACAAGTCCCGTGCCTGCATCGCCATCATGGATCTTGCCGCCGCACAGAAGAAGCTCTCCGTCCTCTCAAATGACTTCACTTCTCTTCAAGCAGGTCCGTGCTTTGTACGATGTCTAGGAAGCATTGTTCAATTTCTGACAAACCTTTACAATTCCGCAGAGTTCCAAAAGCAGGTAGAGGTCCGGCAAAGACTGGATGCCCAAATGTCGGAGAACGAGAACGTGAAGAAGGTGAGCGAACTCTCATGGAATGCTTTGCATCAGCTGTAATCCTGGACGGAGCTCATTGAGACTCGAGAATACCTGTCCTTACAGGAATTTGCCAAGCTCACCCCCAACAACCAAGTTTACAAGCTCATCGGACCCGCTCTCGTAAAGCAAGACCAGGCCGAGGCAAAGTCGAATGTAGACAAGCGCATTGAATTTATCAAGAACGAGATGTGAGTGTCTTTGCGTCCTGAGATTGGGTGCAAAATTGCGTTGGGGCTCGATTGTCTGAACACATTACGTTGGTTTGACTCGCTCTTCAGCACCAGAGTCGAAGCAAAGCTCAAAGACGCCAATCAAAAGATGGAAGCCAAGCGGAACGAGGTGAGCGAAAGCACTCCAGCCTGTTCGGTGGCCACTGCCTGATTTGCGCTGAATTTCCTCCGTTCGCAGATCGTCGAGCTCCAATCAAAGGCACAAGCGTCGCTCGGTCGACAGCCGGGCGGTCCAGCACCACCAGCTGCTGCCGCTGCCTGACGACCGAGTTCCCATCGCTGTCTGGCCCTTGTATTTGTAGACTCAAGCACTGAATAATACCCGTACACATGAAGTGAAGCGTGCACATGACCTTTGCACATCCCTGCGCGCCTCAGAGGAATCTCATCTGCTCACGTGTAGTTGCAGAATGAAAGCAAGATCGACGGAGCAAGCTCGTTAGGGAACCAGCGAGCTTACAGATTATCTCCGCCCTCTCCCACCACCACCACCTGTAGCCGCCTTTCGCGGATCACCCAAGCTTCCGTTCGATCCCGTATTGGACGACGCCACAACAAGCAACTTTTCCACCTCCCTTTCCAGCTCTTCCCAGCTCGCCTTGAGCATCTTGGCATCTTCGAATTTGCGAGCTGCGCCAGCGCGGGCCATGTAGTCCTCTAGCAGATGCTGCTGTTCGCGAAGGACGACAATTTGTTCTTGTGCTTGGACAGCGGCAGCGGCTGATTCGGAGAAGCTGCTCGAAGTGGGCCCATTCTTACCCTTGTGCAAACCTGTCGGGTTGCCATTTGCGGGTGTGCTGGATCGGGAGGACGATGCAGATCCGTTCGACTCGGGCTTGGGCAGCGTTTGAAGCGGGAACATCTGTTCAAGACACACCAAAAGGTCAACACTGGTCGTGCTAGGGCAAATCTCAAAACAGGAACAGACTCACATTTTTCTGCAAGAACAGATTGGCATTTGTCCAGATCGCCAACTGCACTCTCTCTTGCGGATCATCGACACTCGCGGCCCCAACCCCGCCACTCAGATCAACCTTCTTGTTCACTCGCTGTGATGTAGTTCCAGAGTTTATCTGCATCTTGGCAGCCGCCGCACGCGCCACGCTGCCCGGAGTGGGCAACGTTCTGATCCGCTTTGCAAGGGCATCGTAGGCCGCAAAGTTGGCCAAGAGTTGTTTACGTGCCTGGGCAGCGTCACGCTGGAGCTTGAGCGTGGTTCGAGCTGAGGAGCCCAGAGTCGTCGAGGCGTCGTGCTTCCTGGAAGGTAAGTACGGACGTTCAGTGAACCACATTCAAGAGCTGACAAAGCGTCTAGGCATTGTCACTCACTGCAGTCCGAGCACCATTTCGTGAAATTCGGGCAAACTCTCCTCAATCTCCCGCTGGAGACGAAGCAAAGCTTCGTACAATTTGACCCAGGTTGGTGTTGGACCCGACTCGAGCATGTACTGCTGCCGACTGTGAAATCTCACGACATCAATCACCGACTCTGCCTAGACAAATGGTCCGGAAGGAACTCACAATATCACTTTTCTGCAGTCTTTACAGATCCTCACCGCTCGCTCCTCCACATTCTTTTCAATAGTCTTGAGAGCGAGCTCACTTGCTGCACCCTCTGCGCTGGCCGCAGCTACGGCTGTCTCGGCCGCTACTTTCCGAGCATCATCGACTTTGCCCGTCCGAGCATCGGTCAACACCACCAAGCCTGAGCATTTCTGTTCTGCCAGTAGCGCGGCCGCCTTGATTGGATCCGTGGCTGGTGGTGGTGCATTCGTCGCGCCATCTGATACGTTGTCGCTGTTGGGCAAAGTTGGAAATATGGGTTTTGTGAGGTTGGGCGAGGCGCATACAACCCGTCCACAGAGCCGGCAGTGGTGTTTGCGCACAGCGAGGGAGAAGGGTGTGGCGCAGATCGGACAGGTTTTCGCCTCTGCATCTTCTTGCCACTTGACGATGGCTTGTTCCGCTTTTCTTCTTGCTGCGTCCTCCGCAGTCTTTGTCCTGATAGCTTCCAGCGTCAATCTCTTCCGTTGTGGCTGGTTGTCCGATGAGACTGGGGTCGTGGCGGTTGAGGCGACGACTCTCAAGGTGGCCCACAGGTCAGAGGATGCCTTGCGGATGTGAGAGGCAGTTGTGTTGGCTAGAGCGAGCAGCGGCTCCTCCGCTGAATCATAGTCGCCAGTGCCGGTGCCGTCGTCTTTGGACGTGGCGTCGGCAGCTGCTGATAGAGAGATTGGATTGTGGTGGACAGCAAGCAATTTTTCCAGTCTCCTCCCTAACCTGCCGTCTTCGAGTCTGGAGTTGGCTTGACCTCCTTTCTTGCGTGCGTTGATGAATTCCGCTGTCCGTGAGATGGTGAGCCCTTTCGGTTGAAAAGAGCTGGGCGGAACGGCCGCTGTATATGTGCCGGTTGAGGTGCTGGGTGAGGACGCTGATACGAAAAGCTGCGGTTGAGGCTGAGTCAGTGGCGGGGGAGGAGTAGAATATCTGGATATGGGTCGATCGATGGGCAATGACGGTCGATGTTGCTGCTGTACTGTAGCAAGTCTTGGTGTTGACGTTGAGGACGAGACACCAGCCTGCGCGGCTTGAGGCTGCAATTGGGTAGGGGTAGAGGTAGGGGAGAACGATTCCTGATTAAGCGGAGACGGCGCATAGGTTGTTGGAGGAAGGAGTGATGACGAGATCGAGCTCGCATTGCGCAAGTGTCTCCGCTGGTAGGGAGCGTACGACATCGAGGAAGAGGATGAGGTCGACATGCTGTGCTGGTGCCTCCCTCGGGATTCCCCTCCCAAGGGCGAAGATGGCGCTGGCGAGGATGATGATGGAGATGCCATCTTGGTGCAGCCGAATGCCAGACTTCTCTTTGCTCCTTGAACGAATTCACACGAGGCAGAGGATGATGATGGCTCGACCATGAATGCGGAGTGCCTGCTGCTGGTGAAGCAACACGATCACGCATCTGGGCTGAGTTTATCCGATCCGCCGGGCTCGCCGGGCTCGAGCTCAAGCTCATCCTGGAGCGGTCCAAACTCATCTTCGCCACAACCACCAACGTCTCATCATTGACCATTGTTACAACCCTTGAGCTCACGCTTACGGGAACAGACCGAAGCTCAGACAAGCCACACCCGCCTCGAGAACGAAAGCCTCCCTTTCTCTCAACATCAGAGCCTTGATCGGCACTCTCCGAAGTCCAACCAACACACCGCCAAATCCAGCTGCAATGGTAAGCCTCTCAGCCCCTCTTCACCTCCCTCCTCACGCCCGCTATCTATGCTGAGTCGTCTCCCAATACTCTATCTTTCTTCGCTGCGTTGTCCTCAGTCCACCCCTTCAAAGCGACGACTGATCCGTGATTTCAAGCGGATCTCGACGGATCCTCCTGGAGGAATCTCCGGAGCACCCTGCGCGGACAACCTCCTCGTGTGGAACGCTGTCATTTTCGGGCCCGCCGATACTCCTTTTGAGGATGGCACCTTCAAGCTGCTCCTCACATTCGACGACTCATATCCGAACAAGCCACCTACGGTCAAGTTCATCTCGAAAATGTTTCACCCAAACGTGTATGCGAACGGCGAGCTCTGTCTCGATATCCTTCAGAACCGATGGTCTCCGACCTACGACGTTGCTGCTATCTTGACATCTATCCAATCGCTGCTACACGACCCGAACCCAAACAGTCCTGCTAACGCAGAGGCTGCTTCGCTCTATCGGGAGAACATGAAAGAGTACGTCAGACGGGTCAAGGCCACAGTCGAAGAGTCATGGCTTGACGAGGGTGAAGCCAGCGCAGCAACAGCAGCAGCAGCGACGTCGTCATCAGCGGCAACAACAGCGACACCGACAGCAGCGGGCTCAGGCGCAGCGCAGCAACCGCAACCGACTTGACCTGGCCCACCTCGTCAGCCCCTTTCGCCCTCTTTCAATCTCCATGCTGTACAACAATCCACTCCGAACACTACCTTGGTCCTCCCAGTCTTGCTTTCTCTGTCCATGGTCCTTATTCAGTCACTCCACTGCTACTGCGCATCTGGCTCTACGCTCAGCAAATCCTGGCAATATTCCCCCTCTTCTTCTCTCTGTGCTGCCGAAGTTGTCATTCCGTGTCCTTCTCCATGCATGTAGGCCACTCCTTCGACATGTGTGCTTCCTTTTGGACGTGCTTCTTGCTGTGAAATTCGAGTAAGTTCGATAACTTGGGAACTTCGAGTGCGCGATGATTTGGAGGAATGGAGGTTGAGGAAAGCTTTGATGCCTGAGCAGCAAGACCACCACCTGCTGAGAACCCGACCCAACATGAGTGTCAGACAAGCTACTGTAAGCACGACAGCATCCACAGCTGCCTTCCTGCCTCTGTCATGCGACCGCAGCTGAGCTTGTTCGACTGTCTTCACTCAGCCCGACGATTTGATCGGCATGCAACATGCCAACCTGATGAACCTTCCAGAAAACTACACCATGAGATATTGTAAGTCGTCTCTGTCTGCATCATGTACATGGCCATGACCTGCAGCTTACCAAGCTGCCACTTCATTGCTGTGCTTGCCGAGCAGACCTCTACCATGCGCTTACCTGGCCACAGCTCAGCTACGTAGCAGAAGATGAGAAGGGTCGAATCGTGGGCTACATCCTGGGCAAGATGTGAGTGCATGCATCTCGCGCGCAGCAGGCGGAAAGAGAATCTGGGCTGATCACAGCAAGTCCATCACACAGGGAGGAAGAGCCAGCAGATGGGATCCCTCATGGCCACGTCACCTCCATCTCCGTCCTCCGCTCCTACAGAAGATTACGGCTGGCGAATCAACTTATGGAACAATCTCGTGCGTGCTCATTACCCGTCCCGTCATGAGGACGACCCTTTCATTCTGTAAAGATGGCTGACTGCACTCCTGCTTCGTCATGATGTACCAGAACGAGCGATGAAAGAAGTGTTCGGCGCCAAATATGTCTCTTTACATGTACGAGAGACCAATCGCGCCGCCATCGGACTCTACAGAGATACCCTCGGCTTTACCGTCTCTGGCATTGAGAAGGGCTACTGTGAGTAGATCTCACACAATTCTTTGCGTTCACCAGTCTTGCGAGACTGATTCTTGTCCCCTCCAGATGCGGACGGCGAGAACGCTTGGGCGATGCGACTTGATCTGTAGATACGCAACACTAGAATCAAGAATCAGACCATCGTAGACAGCCAGTATTCTATGGCGTTGCGAGCATCAGACTGCACCAACTTGCGATCCAAGAGAACGTCCAACTTGGAGGGAATCCTGAATATTTCTATTTGCTGATCTCTTCTTACACTCTTGTCGTGCTGATAACCTTCTTGCCCTCCTTCTCCTTCGCCTCCGCCTCTGTTCGTTCCCGTTTGAACTTGTCCACCCACTCCCGCTCAGCCGCACTGTCCTTCGGCAACACGACCACGCTTAGGATGCCATCCCGCATGATCAAACCATCCCTCTCTTCTCGCGCCTTCCTCTGCTCTTCCGCCGTGGGTGCAGCCCCAGACTGGGCGGCTTCAGGGACGACTGCGGCTTTGTCCATCAGCTCGCGCACAGTGAGGCCGCGGCCGACTTTCAACAGTCTCCTCTTCCTGGTCGACGCATAGACAACAAGCTTTTTCGAGACGTACTCTCGCCTTTGTGCGTCCCATGGCTGTGGAGGCTGGTCCGCTGGGAACATGGCGTCCAGTCGGTCTCCAAAGGTTTCGTCCTCGTGGAAGTGCGAAATCAGGTCGGACTGATTGTGTTGCGGGTATAAAAAGAAGGTGGGTAGGATCAGTGGTGTTCGAATCGGGTCTGGGGCGGTCCAGTTGGTATTCGATAGTGGGAGATCGGTGGCTGATGTGGATGGCAAGTTTTGCGGGTCAAAATGGGCTGGGTACGGATTGTCCGGAGGACGTGGGCTGGTCTCAAGCCAGAGTCCACGGGCCTGGAATCAATGAACAGGGAAATCAACATTGACTTCCAGGGTAAGGGTGCAGAAGAAATGCTCTGTACTCACCAGGAACGCGACCTTCAGAGCCCGCTCTGTCTCGGCTTTCCTCCTTTCGCGCTCCTTTGCCTCCTTTTCTCGCTTCTCTTCTCTCTCTCCTTCGGTCTTGATCTTGTTTGCAAGGTTCTGAAACCCAGCGTCCTTCGCTAGAATTGCAGCCGAGTCGCCCGTAGATGCTCTTTCTACGCAATCGAGAGCTTCAGGGAATCTCCTCAAGGCGAGGAGAGCTCGTGCAGCCCGATAGAATGCTTTTGAAGAGGTTGGATTCTGCTTTAGGGCCGCGGAGGTGTCACGCAAAACACTGCCATAGTTTTCTGTAGAAAACAGCGTCAGGATCTGGTGACAGTCTCTTCAGTGTTTCGATACAGCTTGCGGCATCGACACTCACTGAGCTCAAGGTTGCACGCTGCTCTGTTCAGATGGACAGACTCAAGCAGCTTCGGGTCCGTAGGATGAGCGTCGAGCGCCTTTGTGTAGAAGACGACAGCGTCTTTGTATCGCTTGCCTTTGTAGTACTCGTTCCCTTGGCCCTTGAAGTTTTCCGCGATTTCTGAACGCCCAGACAGGATAGGTCGATACTTGGTAACATGAATGAGGACAGCCATTCAGAAGGTGTCAACTCACCATCGGGTGTTCCATCAAAGGCTAGACTTTGGAGGGCCTCGAAGGCTGCATTGGCGGTGGAATCAGCATCATCTTCGTCGGCCGGAAGCTCCCGCATGAAAAGGGGTGTTGAATCGAATTCTTTCATCATATCATCTGTCGTCTTTCCCCGACTTTGAGAGGTTCCTGTCGCTCTTGTCCCACTGTAAAATAGGTCGCAGAGAGAGAACGAGACGGGGGACAAAGCACACGAGAACGACAGAAAGTGGGGAAGTCAGGGACACAGGAGATAGTCAGCGTGGACATCAAGGGTGTCAGTTCAGCGTTGATTGGTCGCGTCCATAAGAACCTGGCAGCTGCAGACCGCCAGCTCTGAAGATGACATGCTCACTCTGGTAACAACGGCATCTTGAAGTTGAGCGAGTCGTCCATATCCCTTTCTGCCGCCATCGGAGGCGGACTGGGGCCGATCATGGTCGGAGCTGGTGCTTTCTCCTCGACTTGCTCTTCGATCACTGCCATCTTGCCTTCCTTTCTGGCTCTTGAGGAGAGAATGATCCAGACTTGACGACGTTCGTCCTTTCGATGGACCAAATTTTTTGTGACGTTTCTTCCGAACGCCACACTGCGAAACGCCGGATCGCATGCCGGACAGAAGCACCGGATGAAGGTGCTGATAATTGGAAACTTCTTGAAGCACATTGCTCAGCAAAGACGCTCAACAGCTTCCTGTGTTTCCAGCTTCCCTCAATGGCTGCCTCGCTCGGCCCGCACTCACGCATGGCGCTGCGAACCGTCTTGCCGCTCAGCGCATGCTCTGCGAGGTCTGCCAGCTCGGCGGCCGCCACTGTCTCGGCAGGTTCTTCGAGATGGTATAGCATCGACACAACTTCGCGGTATCGGCCGCATCGGCGGGCCTTTCAGCAAGAAGGACCGATCTCAAGAGCGGCGACTCAGGTGGGCTCGAGCTGGTTGTGCAGAAGGGCTGCAGCCAATCTACTGCACACGTCAGCAGGTGAGCTTGTTACTTCCACGGGCTCTGCTGTTGGTGAAGCGCTGAAACACGGTATGCGCTTCGTTGCCTTTCAGCTCTCCAACACGGTAGCTACAAGAAGCCGGCACCAGGAACAGGGTGAGCATCTTCTAGATGTCTGTTGCGCTTTTCATGCAGCAGGACTAGGCCTGGCTGACAGCACCTCGATGCGCTTGTCGATCCGCAGGCTGAAAGTGACTTTCCGGGATGCTTCTGGAAACGACATCAAGACGGTCGAGGCGAATGAAGGAGATGACCTGCTCACTCTTGCGCATGCCTATGGAATAGATCTGGAAGGTGAGCTTCTACATTCTGCTTCACGATCTCAGCGCTGGGTCTGAAACCTTTGATTCTATCATACAGGTGCATGCGAAGGCTCGGTAGCTTGCTCGACATGTCATGTCATCTTGGAGTCCGATGTCTACGACCTCCTGGAGGAGCCCTCGGACGATGAAAACGACATGCTGGATTTGGCATTCGGTCTGACCGACACGTGAGCACCGATCAGCTAGCTGGTTCGAGATGTCTAAAAAGTTGCTGATCACGACCTCCCTTCTCGATCAGTTCGAGATTGGGCTGCCAGGTGAAAGTAACAAAGGAGACAGACGGCCTGATAGCGCAGCTGCCCGCCGCGACCAGGAATATGTACGGTGAGCAAAGACAGCTTGACGCCGGTCTTTTCCTCGTACTGAATGCTACCTCTTGTGCATACAGTCGATGGGCACAAGCCAAAACCACATTGACATCAATGCAGCAGCATTCAACACCGCTTTCTTGCGCCAGACCGAGTGCCTTTATGTGACTGATGACCCTTGACGAGTTGATTGTGATGAATGCTCCGAACAAGGCATGAGGGGTGACATAGCTGGTCCGCGAGAGAGCCCTATGATGCTGCCTTTGCAGCCCTCTCCGTAGCTTTCGCTATCCGCTTCTGCTCTTTGTGCTCCCTCCTCTCCTGTCTCGCTTTTCTGCGCTCTTCCCTCTCTGCCTTGCGCGCACGCTTTGCTGCTTTGCGCGACGCTCTGTCCTCGCTTTCCTCTGCATCCAAATCGGTGTCGGCTGTGATCGGCGGGAGTGAGGGAATGGCGTCGACGTTCGCATTTCCGTCCTCGGCCCTCCTACGTTTCTTTCCGTTCTTCTTCGTCTTCTCTTCAGAGCTCTTCTTGCTCCTCTTTTTCTGTTTGCTTTCGCTGGGTTCAGGGGCTGTGAGTTCTGAGAACTTGGACGATGAGGATCGAATAGGCGCGGAGGACGGGGCAGGTGCTGCGATTGCTGCGATGGCGGCTGCTTTTGCTGCTAAGGGCGTTGCTTTGGATGAAGACGACGGCGGCGGCTCATCAGCGGTGGACGGGAGCGTTGATTCGAGCAATCCTCCGGAATGGAAGTTGGACATCAGCATCTTGCGCATATGTTCTCTCCTCGCTCTTGCGATGAGGGAAGGCGTGCTTCCTGAGCTTGAGGACGGGGGTGGTGTTGTCGTTGTCGACGAGGACGATGAAGATTGACCGATGAGGATCGTCTGGGCTCCAGCTGTGAAGAGACAGTCCCACCATTCATCTGCTCGGTCTCTGTCCTTGCCCAGACCTGCGAGGTTTTTGCGATGAGGGATGACGATGGGCTTCTTGAGCCCTCGCCCATCCTTGCCGTCGAGTGGGACTCCCTGGCCCTCCCAGCCTCTTCCTGTGAGGTATGTTGCTGTGTCCAGAGGCATTGTCCCAGATACTCCCGTGACCAGACGTGTTGAGTAGCTGAGGCAACTCGAATGCTGACTTCCGAACGCTTGACCCAAAATTTTTGGACAGCGGCCTGTCCGAAATGTGTGGCTTGGCAAACGGTCACGTGACTACGAGCTTACTCGTACTCCGCACAGCGAAAGTGAGAGAGCCCAAGGTGGCCTTGGCTCACCCACCCCCTTCCTTCCCGCCTCCTTCTGCCACTGACTCCCTGGATCCTCTGTCGCCTGACTCTCCTGCTTGACCGACAGATACCCCTTCCTTTCCGCTTCTCCTTCGTTTCCGACAATGGCTTCAGGTGGCATGCCCGGTGACACCGGCGCAGACTCCATCCCCACGATCGCGATGCCGAACGCACAGCAGCGTGCAGAGCGACTCCAGAAAGGCATCGCTCAGATCAACAACCGGTCTCAACAACCAACCATCGAGGTCGACTTCACGCTCCACACCACCGATGACGGCACCCAGGTATCCACCCAGGAGCGTGTCATCAAGGACGTCCAAGCCCCTGCCTTCCTCAAGCCCACCGACGAACAGTTCTACTCTAAGCAGGATCCTTCCAAGCCTGACATTGCTTTCCTCAAGAACCACTTTTACCGAGAGGGCAGACTCACCGAGGAGCAGGCCACCTTTATCCTCGAGAAGGCAACCGAGATCCTCCGCAAGGAACCCAACTTGCTCGAGGTGGACGCGCCGATCACCGTTTGTGGTGACATACACGGTCAATACGTATGTGTCCATGCCAGCATTGGTTTTAGTGCAGTCGCTCACATGTCTACCGTCACACAGTTCGATCTGATGAAGCTCTTCGAAGTAGGAGGAAACCCTGCAGAAACACGGTACCTCTTCTTGGGCGACTACGTTGACCGAGGTTACTTCTCCATAGAGGTAGGTGTCTGTGCGCGCATGTCCTTTTCTTGGTGTACTTAGCTCACATCTCGCATTTCTTCTTCTACAGTGCGTGCTGTACCTATGGGCACTCAAGATCTGGTACCCAGATACGCTCTTCCTCCTGCGAGGCAATCACGAGTGCAGGCATTTGACAGATTACTTCACTTTCAAGCTCGAATGTGAGTGGCTTCCGGCTTGGTTTGACAACCTCTACCGACTTGTGCTAATCCTTGCACACCACGCCACCGCTCAGGCAAACACAAGTACTCGGAGGCAATCTACGACAAGTGCATGGACTCGTTCTGCACCCTCCCTCTCGGCGCTATCATGAACAAGCAATTCCTGTGCATACATGGTGGTCTCTCTCCAGAGCTCCAGACGCTTGATGACCTACGATCGGTAAGTGAACTGTTTCTGGCGCGTCTAGAAGACAGGTTCTGACTCAGCGTACACTTTCTGTCTCATTGCTACCTCTCATCAGATCAACCGCTTCCGCGAGCCACCTACTCATGGCCTCATGTGCGACATTCTCTGGGCTGACCCTCTGGAAGACTTTGGCGCAGAAAAGACCAACGAGAACTTCATCCACAACCACGTCCGAGGCTGCTCCTACTTCTTCACGTACGTTCTTTCGGTTCAGATCCTTATTTGCGCGCTGCCGCTGCGATAGCTGACTTTTCGCCGTACTCGACCTGTTGCAGGTATAATGCCGCGTGCCAATTCCTTGAGCGGAACAATCTGCTGTCCATAATCCGCGCCCACGAAGCGCAAGATGCGGGATACCGGATGTACCGCAAGACCAAGACGACAGGATTCCCCTCTGTCATGACCATATTCTCAGCACCCAACTACCTGGACGTGTACAACAACAAGGCGGCCGTGCTCAAGTATGAGAACAACGTCATGAACATCCGGCAGTTCAATTGCACTCCACACCCGTACTGGCTTCCCAACTTCATGGATGTGTTCACATGGAGTCTGCCGTTCGTTGGAGAGAAGAGTGAGTCTATTTACGCGCTTAGGGCCGCATTCAACGCGTCGCACTGCGCATGTAGGCCAAGAGTAACAACTTGTGCCTGCGGAACATTCATCTGACTTCCTTCGAAATCATCTCCAATCACAGTCACGGACATGTTGATCGCGATTCTGAACATATGCAGCAAGGAGGAGCTGGAAGAGGAAGAGGAGGAAGACGAAGCTGCCCTAGTAGCAGCTGACGAGGAAGCCAAGGCCGCCGCGGCAGCAGCAACAGCAGCCGATGACACATCCGCTTCTTTCGGGCCATCTTCATCGTCCGACTCTGCCCTTGCTTCCTCCAGTGTACCAGCCTCGCCCCGGGCCGGCGACACGTCCGAGGACAGCACTCAACAGGAGCGCAAGATCGTGATCAAGAACAAGATCCTGGCCGTAGGACGGATGAGCAGAGTGTTTGCGCTGCTGCGTGAGGAAGCGGAGAGAGTCTCAGAGTTGAAGAGCGCGTCGGCGACGGGCAAGCTGCCGTACGGAACGCTTGCGCTGGGCTCGGAGGGTATCAAGGAAGCAATCACGAACTTTGACGAGGCGAGAAGAGTGGATATTGAGAACGAGAGGGTGAGTTTTCCCTCTTTATGCGCGCAGATCGTGGCGTGCGCTTGCTCGTGTCAATGCTGACGTTTCGGTTCATTTCCTCCGATCACTTTATCAGCTGCCGCCGGATTTGATCGATGCAGACGAGGCTCAACCAGCTTCTCCAGCAGAGGGAGCCAGAATCTCATCGCCCATCTCGGATGCAAACGACGGCGCGGACGGGTCCATCGCATCTTCCTCCGGCTACTCGCCACGCACGCCTGCGATGGGAGGAGCTGGAAATGCTTTCACCTTCGGCACGGGCTCGCGTACGTCTGCGGCCTCATCAGCAACTTCGGCCGATGCATCCTCGCCTCAGACACCGACGTCACCAGGTGGTGGACACGTACTGAGCGCGCACCGACGAGGACACACGCGGGGAGCCAGTCTGGGTACGACGCAGAGTTCGCCTTCGAACCGGAGACGAAGCTTGGAGAGCACGGTTGCGCTCATCAGGGAGGCTATGGAGGGCAAGGACGGCAAGGACGAGGAGACGCTGGAGAAGGCTGGATTCTCGGGATGAATCGAGAGCTGCTTCTTTTCTTCGATCGCTCTTCTAAGACTTTTCGCGCTCCACACAGGTGTATTATGCAGATTTTCCCCACCCATACCTCCTCTCCTTCGTGCACATAGCCTCTCTTCTCACGTTTCTTCCCGTTCCATTCAACCTTTCACGACCAACGGCACCTATCTCAATTTTCCTTCCCTTCAAAAGCAAGCGCACTCCGTTTCTTCCATCAGGTTGCATCTCTCACCCCATCTTTCTTCCCCACTGTTACTTCACATCTTTCATTCCCTTTTCCGCCCCTACTCTCCTCCTGGCTGGTTCTTCCGTTCCATCCTCTTCCTCCTGTGCCTGGTTCTTGAAAGATTCTCAACAGCGAAAAAATCGAAGCAACATTCACATCAGAGCCAAGTCTCGAAACACGCTCGATTGCGGTGCGCAAATATTGAGATCTGGGGTGTTCGCGTCGAACCGTCAGTGCCGAGAGAATTTCGTGGGCAGTGTTGACGCTCGGGTTTGTTTCATCAACGCCTTTTGCCACCGTTCGTATTGGATGAAGCGGCAGCCAGGCTCTTGGTTACGCTCTCGACGTAGGTCTGCAAGGTCTCGTTTTCCGACTCGGCCTTGGTGCAGTCGTCCTTTACGGTGTTGACCCGGTTGAGCAACGCTGTATGCAAAGAGGGAGAGCGATCAACCTCAAGCCCAATGGGAGATCGTTCGCGTTGCGCCATATTTACCTCGGAGACTGTCTTGGTTAGCGATTATCTCTTTCACGAGATTCTCCTTTTCTACGACTTCACTTGCGGTAGGCTCTGTCTCCGCCGTCTGTGATTCGAAAGAAGGATGGTCAGATATTGAATGACGATTGAGTTTTGGAACCTTGGAATGTCCACGCACCCAAGCAATGGACTCTGTGAAGTCGGTCAGCTGTACATTATCATCGGCATCGAGAGAGGTACGATCGGCTCCAGAAGCTGGCCCTGCAGCAGTGGAAGCCATTATGACATTGAATGCCTCATCTATACAATGTCCTTCTCCTGAGGATGGTCTGCGAAAGATGGAGGAGCGTCCAGCAGGTGTGTCCTGCTTTACGGACGGCGTTTTGGCTTCGATTGCTCAATCGCCGACCACCTTCAGGACGCACGGAGCCCAAGCTGGGAGAGCCAGGCCCAGCACACAGGAGCTCATCATCATCGGCGAGGAACAACCACGACCATACGCCAGCACTTGTGAAGCACACCCACGGCGAATCTCTTTCTGACACATAATGGTGAGTCAACGCAACCCTCGTCCTGAACGTGCTGGTCTGGCTTCTGGATTCTCGGTACACAAAGACCGCCGTCCGTTGTCAAGCGAAGCGCGCGTTCCAGACATCCCAAACTACAACTGTACATGATGCGGCGACGTCCGATACAAGACTGACATGCTTTCTTATTCTACTCTACCTCTGCTCTCTCTGATGTGCTCGTCAATCGTCTCCCCAGGCTGCCCAACAATCGCAAGGCATTCAGACCCTGCTTGAGGCTGAGAAAGAGGCTGCCAAGATCGTCAGCAAAGCCCGCACATGTGAGTATCGAACATTGACGAGTGACAACGCATCTGCGCTCGTTATCTTCTTGCTTATTCCGGCTTTCCGTCTACCTGCTCCATCTCTCGCGTACGATGCTCGGCCCGGCCATGTATCGACCACAGACCGTACACAGAAGCTAAAGGATGCCCGAAGCGAAGCCGCCAAGGACATTGAAGACCTGAAGGCGAAGAAGGAGAAGGAGTTCCAGACTTTCCAGAAAGAGGTAACTTACTCTGTCTTGCATCCGTCCCTTCAGGCTCCTTCTGACTCCTTTGATCTGAAACTTCCATTGTATGCAGCACGAGGGCACTCAATCGACCGCCCAGAGCACAGCAGAGAAGGAGACCAAGCAGCAGATCGAGGAGCTCAACGCTGCTTTTGAGAAGAACCGGTCGAAGGTGGTGGACAAGTTATTGGAGCGTATCACTGAAGTACACGCGGAGCTTCACCGTAACGCCACAAAGGCGTGAGGATGATCTCTCACTCGCCCTCGAGACCTTCCTTCATTCCTGGAGTCCGATCATTGGCGCCCTTGCATGTTCTCATCGCACCCGACTTTGTTACCTCACCTATACACCACCCAACGTCCCTCAATCTCGAAATCTCGTATTTGTACATGAATGCCCAAGATTAAGATTTCTAGCTGCAGTGGAGATGTGGGTTCTAAACCCGGACTGGATCGACCTGCAGGGACTCTCGCCTGATTAAATCGTCGACGCCCTTCCGCACTGTGCGAATCTTTTCGAGCATGACGTCGATGGCTGTAGGCATGAGAGCCTGTGGTTGATATACGCCTGAGGACTCGATCTCGACTGTGGGAGAACAACAAAGAGGTGTCAGTTTAGCCTTGAGCAGTAACAACAGGTCAATCCAAAATCGTGTACCGGAGGTGACTCACATAAGAAGTGATCTCTGACCCGATCGAGCTTGACTAGGCCCTCAAATTCTTTATGTCTGAGCACCTCTCTCGAGACGGTGTCTTTTCTTGCATCGTTGACGTACGCCTCTAGCTCGCCCGTCTGAGCATTTTTCCGCTTTCCAATGACGCCCTCTGGGAAACACTTGGCAAACTTGTCGACAAGTTGAGGCGGGATGCCTGGCGGTAGGATGGTGATTTGTGGGAGCAAGCGATACGAAGCCGGGCAGACGGGGGAGAACTTGGCGTGGTCTTTGCCAATTCCCTTTTCGCAGTGGAGTTCGAGGTTGATTGCTTGACCTGGTCGAAGCTTTGCAAGGAGGATGTCTGGCAACACGGGCCCGATCTCAACACCAGCGAAGTCTTCTTCCTGCCCGCCTCGAGGAGACCAGACGAGTTGGGATGAAGTGACATGGTGTCCGACATAGAGCTTGTCTGGATCTGTCTCTCCACGTTTCGCATTTGGATTGCGAGTGCATTCGGTCTCGAGGTAGAAGACAACAGTGTTGGTGTCGTTTCCATCCTCGCCTTCCTGCTTGAATTGGAGAACCGATGGCGGGATTCTGAGGGGGACGAGGCCGATGCGGTGGGCGAGCACTTCGTCCTGAACGATGGAAGTGTTGTTAAAGACGTAGCAGTGCTCGACGCAGACGGTGGGCACTTCGGAGATCAGGACTCGTCGCATAGCATTTGCTATCGATGCATCCACGCCCACCAGATCGAACTCGATGCGGTCTTTTGACAGGCGTGTGACCCGGACTGAGAGCGGGGCGAGGACATTTGATTGTTGTGAGGAAGAGGGGTAGTGGGAGGGGAAGTCAGGGGCGGACACATTGGCGACCCGCTCGGGCAGGATGCCGACCAGTCTCGCTGGATGAACTTCGCTTGTGTCTGCCATTTGAGCCAGAGCGTCTCTCCTTTTCGTCGCTGTCGAGATGGGAGCTGCCAATGTCAAGATTGAGGCTGTTGATGCTGAGAAGGACAGTCTTCTCGCCCGCCAAAAAATTTGGGCGGGTGCTCGGAGCCTTTTCCGTTGACTGATCGCCAGAGAGAGAGAGATGCACGAGCAAGAGATCAGCATCAGCAGCAGCAGCAAGGCCTTGTCTGCCAGTCTGCCAACTCTCCCTCCCTCGCGGGTTCGCCTCGTCCGAGCAAAGGAGCGACCACGCCGAGATGGATTCGCCTCGGCCAGAGCTGCTGCAGCCGTCGCCGGCCAGACCTCCGCACCTCAGAGATGGCAACCTCACACCCGTCGCACCCCTCAGCACCCCCACCGTCTCTACCTCGTCGTGCTCCTCCTCCGCCACAACCAGACATACCTCACAGGAGCAGCTCATCCCGCCCTCCACCGCAGCCTCGTCCCTGCCGCCCCCCGTTTCCGATGTGTACGAACCAAGACAACGGCTGGAATGGCAAACCATGCTCTCCTCCGTCCTCGGCTCCGAGGTCCTGAGATCAGAAACCAAACGAATCACCTCTGCAGACGCCATCGTGCTCACCCCTGATCAGCTCATGTATCAGCGCTGGCTTGAGATCCATGCTCGCCTCCGAGGAAGCACGCCTCCAAGCTCAGCCGCTTCCAAGGCTGCTTCCATCGTAGCAGCTGAGGAAAAACGGCTGCGAGCCATTTGGGAACCTGCCCTAACCGATCTTGTCCGCGCTATCAAGGAGTGGACCCCTTCGCAAGACGCGATCGATCAGCTCAAGGCGTGTGAATTCGAAATACAGGACGCTCGTGTAGAGGTGGACCAAGCACCTCCCCCGGCCGACGGTGTTGGTCCGGTCCAGGACTCGAACGCTTCTCATCCAACCAGATCCTTTCAGTCCAAGCAAGTCAGGGACGAGATATTTCGTCAAGTCGGGGAGATCCTCCACCAAGTCGACCTCGTAGAGTCACATTTCCCATCGACCCGGAAAGCATTCGAAATCTGTCCGGAGTACGCCTCGCCCGAAGTCCAGGACAAGCTTGGGGCGCTATACTCGTGGTACAATGTCACCAACATGCTCAGCGTCCGGATCTCCATTCTCCAGCGATGGACTGGCTCAGAGACGCTCCAGATCGCACGTATCCAGCATGCACCTGCCGACTTGCTCCCCGCCGTGATAGGCTCAAATATTCCTACCGAGGGAACAACCTTTGTCGAACGCATCTTCAAGGAAGAATCTCTCACCTCCACCTTCGAGAGACGGACCCTGTTTGGACTCAATCGGATCATTGAGAAGGCCAAGCGGAACATACTCAGGCATAACACTACTTTCCAGTCCCTCCATCTACCCTCGTTTGAGCCGGAACTCGTCCAGATCATCTCCTTCCCCACCCGACTGATAGAAGCCGCGCTCAGGCTCAGACTCGACTACGCCAACAAGCTGTCTGACCCGGGTATGCTTATAGTCGACTCCCTCACCGACGATCTGCGGGCTGCGATCGCGGTAGCATGTCGGATCAAGGTCCAGTACCAAGCCGTGATGGCACCCGATCTTCCCAACGGCTGGGACCCTCCGCCATGTCTTTCCAAACAGTACGACCACGTGCTGAGAGAAGCTTTGACTTTCTTCTTCAAGCTGCTCCGTTTCAAGCTCAGAGGATCTGTATTCTTCAAAGAGACGGAAATCTTGGAACCCGAGTGGAAATTCTTGAGCACCGCTGCGGACGTCATCGAGGAAGGAGATTTCATTGTGGCAAAGAATATCACACACGTCGTCAATATGGTGAGTCCACAGCTCCCTCATGGAGTAGGCTGTGCGGCGCGCTGACCGTCTCGTGGACTTCGTAGCTCTTCCTTCGGATTGTCGACTACTTTGAGTACGAATTGAACGCACCGAGCACGAGTCGGGGCGATCGCTCTACATCCCTTCAGACAGCCGCCGCGGCCGCGACCGCAGCTGCCGCAGCCGCCGCAGCTGCAGGAGGAGCAGGAATGGTCGGCACCGCTGGCCAACCTAACGCTGGATCAGCCACAGCAGTTGCGCTCAGCCGAGCACCCCCACAAGCAGGCGCTCTCACCAAGGGCAGAGTCCGCCTTAACCTTGAAGAAACAACCAAATGGATTCATGCGGTCTTTGATAATGTCCGAATCCGATCGCGGAAACTGCTCGGCTTTGCAAGGGATATTCGGTTGCGACTGGAGAATGCGGCCGAATACGATCTGACTTCGTTGAGGTACGGACAGAATCAATTGGGCGGTGATCACGAGCAGCATGGGGACTATCCGGGATCAGAAGGCTTACATGCTTCGGCGGCGGGAGGAATGGACTCGGGCACGGGTACTAGCACACCAAGGGCTCAGATGGACTTGAACGTCTTCATGCAGACCCTAATCAATGCCGACTTCTTCCTCGTCTATACCGAAAGCTTCGAAAACAATGGCGTCTACATCATCGCTGAGCCTTCATTGCATGACCGACCGGAGCTTGTGCATGAGCTGCTGACAAGGTGTATCTCAAGAAGTCGAGGCGATGACGATGATCTTTTCAACCGGGAGCGGAGATCTGCTGCGGGTGCGGGTACGGCAGGTATACCCCCAAGCTCAAGCGGTGAAATCCGAGAGGACGACAGTGTCGGGAACGCCGACAGCACTGCTGCTCCTGCTCCTGCTGCTTCCGCATCTGCAGCGGGGGGTGAGCCATCGTTACCGTTGCCCAACGCCGAAGTTCGCACCATCAAATCGGAGAAGGCCAGAGAGGACGACGAACAATGTCATTACCTCCTTCTTCTCAGTCCTCGCGACCCTTTCCTGTGGACAGGGAGAGTGATGACCTATCCGATGCCATACCAGGGCATTGTCTTGAAGGACCATCGGATGCGGCTGATCGCCGACGGACCCAAAGAACGATTGCAAAGGTGTAAAGACCACCTGATGGGCGTGTTCAATGCCGCTGCAGGCTTTTCGAGCCATCCAAGTGGGTCCGCATCGGGCTCAAAACTGGCCGCGCCTTCAAATGCTAGCAATTCTGCGTTCAAGCGGTCATCGTACCAGACGGCTGCACTGGACGAGGAGCAACCGAATGCGTTCCCGCTAGAAACGATTCATGAGCACATGGCCCACATGGTTGAGGTCCAAAAGGAGCTCAAACACGTCAATAAGGGTATCTTCCATCTATCCAGTGCTATTATCACTGCCACCCCCATCATCCGACGCAAGATGCGCAACAGAACGAGCAATAACGGGACCAGGGAACGGATGCGAGCCAGAGCGGCTGCTGCGCTAGCATCCGACGAGGACCGACCCGACAAATGGCGAGGCGGACTCGGAGGTGACTGTGACGAGCTGATTCAGAACTGTTTCAGCATGGCGGCCGAACAAGGATTTCGATCTTTACCATTCATGGACTCGTCCAAATACCAAGCCGAGCTCAACCTCCATCTGGCACGGCTCTCCATCGAATGGGTCGGCTTCATCTGCGACGATTGTGTGCCGACGGACCGGAAAACGTTCAAGTGGGCCGTTGCCGCGCTGGAAAACGCGATGCATGCCACCCGCTTAGACAACATCTTCATGTTGAGCGAGGGCGACTTTGCGCTGATGAGGAACAAGGTTGCGAGTTGTATGGCGCTTCTGATTTCGCATTTCGATATCATGGGCGCCAGGAGCTCGGTTGCGAAGGCAAAGGAAGAACAGGAGCGGCTGGAACGGGAGAAAGCGGAAAGAGAAAAGGTGGAGAAGGAGAGGATAGCTGGCGCTGTCGCCGCTGCGGCTGGTGGCGTCGACAGTGGGCCTGCTGTACTGGAAAACGGTGAGAAGAGCCCGAGCGTTTCGGCGACAGGAGCGATCCCGGTGGCCGACGAAGAAGCGAGTGGGCGACCTTTACTTCAGCGGCCGGAGAGTCCCTTCCAGGCGACGTGTGCCCGATGGGCCTCAAAACTCAAAGAGTGGGATGTGGAGCGCCAAAGGATCGAAAGCAAACAACAGCTCATCGGTAGAGTCTTGGACGCGACGCGGCCAGAAGACCGCGGACTGTCCTTCCTGGCATCCTCGAGCAAGCTCACCATCCGTTGGCAGCAGGGTCGAGTCGTCGGATCCGGCACATTCGGGACAGTATATTCGGCAGTCAATCTGGACTCTGGGGAGCTCATGGCCGTCAAGGAGATCAGGTTTCAGGATATCTCTTCAAATCCAGAGGTCTACAAGCAAATCAAGGATGAAATGAGCGTCATGGAGATGCTGAGTCATCCGAATATCGTCAAGTACTACGGCCTCGAGGTTCATCGAGACAAGGTCTACATTTTCGAAGAGTTCTGTGGCAACGGAAGCCTGGCCGCATTGGTCGGCATGGGACGAATCGAGGAGGAGCAGCTCACTCAGGTATACACGCTGTGGATGCTGGAAGGCCTGTCGTATCTGCACTCCAAGGGTGTGGTGCATCGTGATATCAAACCTGAGAGTGAGTAGGGTTTTCCTTCCGCAAAGCTGTCTACTGAACAGGATTGTTGAAAACAACGTCCCGGTATCGTTGCCCTTGCCCAGATATCCTTTTCGACAGCACAGGAATGATCAAGTATGTCGATTTTGGTGCCGCCAAAGTCATCGCCAAGACCCAAGGCACTATACAGAGAACGCGAAAGACCGGTTTCGCACCTATGACAGCTGCAACAGGAGCTGGTGGGCAAGCTGCGCAGAACGGCCCGGCTCAGCCCGGTGGGTTCACGCTGCAAGGCACACCGATGTACATGAGTCCAGAGGTGATCAACCCAGGCGTTGTCGACGGCAACAAGAAGGGCCGACATGGCGCGATGGACATCTGGTCCCTGGGCTGTGTCGTGCTGGAATGTGCGACGGGTCGAAGACCATGGGCTCAACTCGACAATGAGTGGGCGATCATGTTCCACATCGGCAACCTGAAGCAGGCTCCCGCGCTCCCGGAACCAGACCAGATGAGCGAGTTGGGGATTGATTTCATTCGCAAATGTCTGACGATTGACCCATACGAACGGCCGACGGCGAAGGAGCTGTTCGATCATCCCTGGATCGTAGAGACGATGGAGATGTTGAATGCGGCCAACGAAGAAGAAGGTAAGCACCCGTGCGCACTTCGCCCTTCCCGGCCCAAGCACTTTGTCATGGCGCGCTGCTGGGATTGAATGCACCTCCGTACAAATACATTTCGCTGATGAAGCAGGACGCTGACGCAATTTTTTTGGATACATGCTTTAAAACTCTTTTCCCCGACATCAAGTCTCATCCCAGAGCACATCCACAGGTCAGACTCCGAGCGTATAGAATCGGAGGGTGGACGCAAAGCTGCGCATAGGTTGAAGCACTAAGCGGCCGAGCGAGGAAGGCGGCGCGATGCCGATGTAGCGCCCAAAGACCTTGTCGGTGCATTCTCTGGTAATTTCCATGTGAATTCCTGGGCACTCTGCGGGCGGTTTCGTTGTTGTTGTTGTGGGTCATTATTGTGTTTTTGCAATTGTACAAGAGCCAGTTTGGAGAATGCGAGACAGTGTTTGAGTGTTCACAGCGGTCCTTGAGTGACGCAAAGTTGTGGGCAAGCTCTGAACTCACCTTCAAAGACGAGTGCACCACGCTTGTCCATCTTTGCAAGACCGAGGCGGTCTTCCTTGTAGATTTTGCTTTTGCGGAGCGGGACGGTCAAGATTGGCTTGGGGGCATCCAGGGCTGAGATCAGATCATGTGTTTTGGTTGTGTTCGGGTCGGGGTAGGTCGCGAACCAGGAAGATTCCTTAGGAGAGACGGTCGTATCTTCGCTGAAGAGCAACATGACAAAGTGTTCCAAGGATCCGAGGTTCTCGATGTACTTTTTGTTGATCCTTCGTTCATTGTTAATGTCGGCTAGAAAAGCATTCTTGCCTAGGTAGTCGTTGAACGATTTGATGTCGAGCGGGTTCCTGAAGTATTGCGCTGAGACGACGTTGTGCTGGGCGTAGTCGGAGTAGACTCCGAAGCGCAGCGCGCTCTCTGCGAGCTTGCACAGGAAGTCGGCGGGTCGGCAAGCGGCTGTGGCGAGTTTCAGGGCCTCAGCAATCCCATCGATTGTCTCAACTCTCGAGGGCGTGGTTCTGCTACTTACGTAAATCTGCGATGCCTTGATGTTGGGAGCCAAAGGTGACGAGGTTGCGCACAGCGGGCTTGTTGCATCTCTGAACATACGCGCGCAAGAATTGACCTGGGCGAGACGGAACTAAAGATCAGTGTGAAGGGATTGCTCCACGTGTAACGCTACCAAACTCACCTCCCTGGCTGAAGCCTACTGCATCGAATCCGTCCTTGAGTTCGGGAATGCTGGCGAGTTGTTCGCACACCTTCTCAACTTGCTCGTTCACCTCTCCAAAGATGCCAGCCTTCTGATCGGAGGCGGCATTGTCAGCGATATGGACGAGATGAACAAAAATACCCGGGTGGGTGTCTTCGAGGACAGCCTTGACCTCTTCCATGCCTTCGGAGTATGCCGAGTCGCCCAGGCCGTGCCAGATCACGATGGGGTGATATCGGAGGGGCGAGGCTGGGAACGCGTTTGACAGGGCATTGAGGGAGGAGGCAGGGGTCAGACTGAGCAAAAGGTACAGACTGAGAATGACAGTGACGAGATAGATGAAGGCACCCATCCTTGACGTTGAGACAAACACAGATGTGTGGGAGGCAAGGCGGCACGGGGGTGTGGTAGAGGATGAATCCTGTCCGATCGAGGAGGTTGGTTAGATCATCACCACAACCACGTGGCACTGATTGACCTGTCACCGCCTCATCATCGTTTGCATCACTCTCTCTTGTGCTTCTTTGAAGTATCAGAGCTGTTGAGCGCACGGCGGCAGATCTCATTGTGACTTGGCCCCCTTTCTTCGCTGTGGCAGGTCACGCCTGGCGCTGACTGCGCTTTGACTGGAGAGGTACGACATGCGTTTGAGACGGGAATGGGAAAGAGCCTGAGATGAAAGAATTCCTCAGCCGTTCCTGACAAAAGGAAATGAGAAGAAGCCGCCTTCAGGAGCTTGGTCCTGTTGACCTCATGCTGTGCACATGCCTTGGCAAATGCTGCGGACAAGTGACCATCCCGTTGTGCAGGTGTACGGCTTTGTGTGACTTGCCTTGGTGTCGCTTCAGTTGCGCACAGGCCTTGCTTGCGCCTTGTCGAGCTTCTCGAAAGCACCATGCTATAAAAGTGGGGGGGCGAGGGGGGGGGGAAAGGCGCTCAGTGTCCCGCCCCTTGTATTCAATCACCCCTTCCTGCATACTGTCACCAGGCTTTCCACTCATCTTCACCTAAACCCAACCTTTCGTGAGTGTCTATTTGCAGTCTGGCACCCGCCATCCCGCGAACGCCTTCCGTGTTCGACCAGGTGCCAAAGCACTCTGGCTTCAACCTTGCGCTGACAGCTCTCACATCACTAGCAGACTCAAACAGTTCCATTCAGTATGAGCGGACAACCACAGAAGTTCTACGGCGTCGCCGAAGGTCGCGACAAGGGTGAGTCCAAGCCCTTCCGGGTCAGACGGACGCTCAAACAAATGCTGTAGCGTTGGCTCCAATTCCCACCGTCTTCCCTTTGTTCTTTGGTCTCGTTCTTCCTGGGTCCATCTTGGAGGCGTCTTCGACAACTGGTGAGTAAGAAATTGCTCGCGCAGTAGGTGGTACCTCATCTTCGGATCGGCCACTCATTCGCTCTTCGTTCTGTCCTATTCCAACAGGGACTCTGCGAAGGCTGCCACCGACAAACACCCGGGCAACATCCATCAAGGCTTCCGCGACCCCGCCGAGGCTCGCGAGTTCGTCGATCGAGGCGGTGCTTACTCCAAGCAGGACTGGGCCGAGGCCCGCGGAGGCGACAGCTCCAACGGCTACAAGCCCAAGAAGTGAGCATGTGCTCGTACTCGGTTTGTGCAAGAGGGCCCGGGCACAATGTCGGCGCGGCTCATTGGTCAGAGGTTCACCTCAAGCCAGCAGATGCTGGACCTCCAATCTCCATCTTGTATTTTCGAATGGCACTGCTTCGTGCACAACCAAAATGATGTTTCACTTCTTGTTCCTTTCATACGTTGCTTCGACCGTGGACATGAGAAGGGCGATTTGCGATGCATCTCCTCTTCATCACCAGGGTCAACGGGGATGCGTTGCGGGAAGGACTACCAAAGCAGATCACAATAAGCCAGAGATTGCGTCTAGAAAGCCTGATGGCATTTAAATCTGACCTGTCACCTCTGAAATCAGTGATTACCTTTGTAGCACCTCACGAAACGATGCAGTTCACACAGCTAAAAGGAAAGACATTGAGAACTGGCGAAGAGGCCTATTTGCGGACGAAAATCTTCCCGAGGCGCCTCCAGTATCTTCGTCCGGTCATCTTCATGCTGCGCACCTTGACAGGGCAGGAAGGACGGCAAGATATCGTGTGGATACGCTTTGAGTGACCTGCTTTGCTGCGGCTCCGGTTGTGCACAAGCCCTTGCCTTGGTCGCGTCGCCTGCACCAGATGTGCGGCGGCCGCTCAGATCACTCGACACGGGGGCTACGGTGAGTGCGCAGGCCCGATACATGTATAAAAGGGATCCATCCGAATGCCCTTGCATTCCCGTCTCCATCATCCTGTCCTTTTCCTTCGTGGCATACCTTCCAACTGATTTTCCTACGCAGGTGAGTTTGAAGAAGGGGTTCGAAATCGCATCACGAGAAGATGCTCTTTGTCACTCCGTCAATTCTGAATGACTGAATCACTTGACTGTAGACCAGATCTCTCATCCCACTAAGCAGCAGCACTACCATCGAGAATGCAGATCCCTGTCGAGAAAGTCGAATCCCGCGAAGGCGAAAGTCAGGTTTCTGCTCCCTCACCCGCTCCCTACCACCTCTACGAAGCCCCCAAATTATCTCCTTACGCCGGTGAGTTCACAGAAAGAGAGGGGAGGGGGGTTCAAAAGCGCAGCATGAGAAGACATTCCTCGTCGGTGCCTCTGTCGTTGCTGCCTGTCTAAACCAGTTCACGGCTGACCAGATCCCTCGTCCTGTTGATCAGCGGCAGAACTGCCATCGAAACTGAAGTTCTATGCCGTTGCTCACGGTCGCCATGTTGGTGAGTCGCAACGTGGCCAATGGCACTGCAGAACTCCTTTGCTGACAGCTGCCCAAAACATTTCTACTGGTTCCCTAGGTGTCTTCACGAGTTGGTACGTCAGATCTAGTTCCCAGTCACAGTTTTGCCGCAGGTCTCGTGGCCTTACTTTGCCCTTTCCCGTCTCGCCTCTTCAGGGCCGTTACCCAGGCTGCAGTCAGTGGATTTTCCGGCGCCGTGCACAAATCTTTCCGCAGCTACGAGGAAGCCCTTGAGTTCGTTGCTCAGTACCAGACTGTTGCCAACGACGATTGTTACGCCCCTCAGATTGAAGGCAGCTCTCAGACCCGCCCTGCTGACGCTGCCGAAGCTTCAGCTTCCACTTCGGTCAAGACTGAACCCTGTCCGACATGCGTGCGTCCTTGAACGAGAGAGTGCAGGGGCCGCGTGAGCGCCGTTCGACGATGATGTCCAAGCCGAAGCTGAATACCGCCCCGGCGTCATCCCTGCCCCGAAATTGCATGTCGACATCGGCCCTCTTGTTCCATACTTGTACCATTCTATCAAACATTCCTGCTTGAGTGAGGGGCGTCAAAAAACGGTATCGGCACGAAGCATGCTTTGGTCAGATGCTAGACTTTGATGCGACGGTACAATGTTTGCAGGTGCTTCAGGACGTGTGTTCGACTTTTTGTTTCATCTCCTCCAGAAGCTTGTCCACCTCTGAGGTGAAGCGCTTCGTCTCTTCGTCCAGCTGTTGAAGCAGAAATGAATGAAGTCGAGTCAGCATTCCGTTTCACAGCCTTGGGCAAACACTGAAAGGACTGGTCCGATGCTCACTTTCTTGCCCTCTTTTCTCGCTTCCTCACTGCCAACGATTTTGTTCTTCTGATCAGAAGAGAGCGCCTTTTGACCCTCGTGTCGTGCAGCACGGATAGAGACTCGAGCATTCTCGCAGATTCGAGCCACGTCCTTGGCGAGCTTCGCACGGGTCTCAGCATTAGGTCTGCGAAGGGGCCAAAGTCACAGCCAGTCAGCGCTTCGTCTGCCAACTCAGCATAATTGCAGCTACTCAAGCAGGTCGGAAGTGCTAACCTAGGGATCGGAATCTTGACAACTGCTTCATCCTCGTTCTGGATGACCTGAGGGGACAAGCCTAGCTCGGCGAGGTAGATGCCACGCTCGACCAATTTGACAGACTGACAACAAGGAGGGAAGGACAACAGAATTCAACTGCTGTGTAATGCGGTCCAGTTGTGTCGACCAAGCTGCCGAAACTCACCTCAGGATCGTAGCAGGTAATCCAAAGGGACCCATCGCGAACGCCGACAGTCGCCAGGTCCCGCAGAGGCACAGCGGTCTTCTCGATGGGCTCGCCTTTGTTCCCTTCGTTTCCGGTCGGCATCTGCACCCGCACAGAGTCAAGGATTGCTGTCACAGATACAAGCGCATCAGTAAGTGGGTCATGCGGGGACGAAGAAAGGCGTGGATGGAAAGAGCAAAATGCTTACCAGGGTCCGGCCGGCCAATCATGCCCACCATGCTCGAGACTGTCTCCCGACATCTCTTCACCGCTCGCTGCATGTTCTCCGACAAGTGCGCCAGATCAAACTTCTCGTCCGGCAAGCTCTGGTTGCGCGTCGTCGTGGCCACTCCCTCTCCAGAGTCTGCATTCCTGGCTTCTTTGGTACCGTGGCTGCCGTGCTTCGATTTGGCTCCATGAGGTTGTTTAGACTTGGCTCCTTTGGCGCCTTTGCCTCGTGTGTTGAGTACGGGAACGTCGTCGCCAGCGTCATCATTGTTGTCGTCTTCTTCGTCGTCCCGGCTCCGTCTGCGAGACTTGGAGGCGTAAAACCTTCTGTGATCGAGTTGAGAGGACGTAGGAATGGAGAGTGCTCTTGAAAGATTCTGAGCTGACCAGCTTGTGCTCGCGATCGCGGAGGGTGGGGAGGCCGCAGCCAGGCTTGCGCTGGCAGTGCGGCCTACTACTCGCACGAGTCTCGGTAATGCTGCAGACATGTTGTGAGCTTGCTGAGATGATCGTCGTCGTCGTTGTTCTCGCGATGCACAGAACGAAAATTATCTGACCGTCGATCACATTCAAGTATGTAACACAAAGGGCAGCAAGTCGTATGTGAATCCAGACTAAAGGTGCTTGCGCATGATGTGGAGATATAGATTATAATACAGTGGCAGAGAAGACGTCGGCCAGAGTGAAGGGAGTGTACAGACCTCATTGCTGCTGGAAGAATCCGCGACTTTGGAAGTACTCATCCAGCAGCTCAAAGAATGCTTCCTTCTCCGTCGCATCCATCTCAGAGAACTTGGGCACAAGCGATGTGGACGCAGCCGCTGCTCCCACCGCAGATGGGCGAGAGGGATTGGGAGGAGCAGTCCCACCGACGGAAGCTCGCGCTGGTGGAGCGGGAGGACCACTAGCTGCAACGGGGGTGTATGCTGGGACGGCGGGTTCTGCTCCTGTGGACGGCTGACGAGCAGGTGGTGGTGGAGGAGGACCAGCAGAGGCGACAGAGGTAGCTCCGATACGTGCTGGAGGTGGCGGAGGAGGCCCCTTTGTGGCTGCTGCCGATCCGGGCCCACCGAGCTGGGCCGCTCTTGCACGAACACTGGGGGCTGCTGAGGAGCCAGGTTCTTCGGCATCTGGATCCGAAGATCTGGCCGTTGACCGTTCCCACCTGTCATCTTTGCCGCGCGCAAGGTTCCAGCGCTCGTTTATCGAGGATCCCTGCGCATTTTGCTGCTGTCTGAGCTTCCCCATCTGAGGAAAGGGACGGAAAGTTGGACAGCTTGAGCGCTTTGCATTTTGGAGCGCAAGTAGAGGGAAGATAAAAAGCTCACCGCGGATGCGCTGACATCGTCAATCTTTTTCATCTGCGCTTGCGTCCATTTCGACATCTTGGGCGAGTGCGACTCAACTTATGGCTTCCCTACGCTGGTTGAGGATGTGCATTGCATGCATGCATGCATGCAAGACGAGCACATGTGCAGAATCAAGGCTGTGTCCGTGCCGAGAATCGTTGCGCAACGATTACCTAGACTCGGGTTCAGCAACTGTCTTGATGAGAAGGCAATGAAGCCGATCATCTGAAAGGGACCCGCGTAGAAAAGCATCAAAGAAAGAAAGCCCTGCCGCCCTCGCAAAGCCTTTTGAATGCATGCAGTCCCGCTGGCTTCGACTTGTGCAGTCCTCTCAAAAAATTCTGTCTGCTCGCTCCCGCTCACCGCTCAACAGAAATACCTCTCCGTACTTTAATCGCTTCCTCAGTCCCACGTCTTCAGCCCTGCAGCAGGGTCGCAGCAAGATAGATCCATTCTGGCCTCACTACTCCCCAGCGAAATCAGGAATGGCTTTCAAAAAGAGCGGTGGGGCGAGCAAACCCGGCTTCTATGCTGTGCGCGTCGGACGAACGCCGGGGATTTACAACACATGGTGAGCTGACTCGGAACACTTTCCCTCTGCGGCGGGGTTGCTCAATACTTTCTCTTGGACGTTGTATCTCCCCTATCCAGGCCAGAGTGTCAGCAAAACGTCAAAGGGTACGCAAATGCCAAATTCAAGAAGTTTGACACGCGCGAAGAAGCAGCGGCTTTTGTTTCCGGGCAGGGTTCCACTGCCCGGAAGGCCAGCAAGGCTCCGAACGGATCCAGCAGCTCCTCTGGCCTGTCGACGTCTGGAACCAAGCGGAAAGCATCAGATGCAGCACTGGACGGCGCACGACAGCCTTCAAGCTCAGTGTCAGGTTCAGCTCCCAGCATCTTCGCCTCCACTTCGTCGGCCAAGAAAATCAATGTGTATACGGATGGAGCTTCCAGCGGCAATGGACGCGCGGACGCGAAATCTGGGTGGGGCGTGTGGTTCGAAGATGAGGAGTTGCATTATCTGAACGAAGGCAAGCGGTTACCTGGAATACTGCAGACGAATAATCGAGCTGAGCTGACGGTCAGTGCCTCGATTGTTCCCGTGAAGCTCACTCACTGCATTTGCTCTGGCTAACACTGACGATATATCCTCACTTCATCCAGGCTGTATGGCGCGCATGTGTGCTATGTCCCGATTCGGAAGCCCAACTCGTAATCTTCACGGACAGCATTTATTGTGTCAAAGGTGTGTGTGCATACATCATGTCACAACTTTTTTTCTTTTCCTTGGCTCAACTGATCCGATGGAGGTTCCGAACAGCCATCACTACCTGGCAAAAAGGTTGGCGGGCGAAGGGATGGAGGCTAGCTTCAGGTGGGAGCGTGCAAAATGTGGACCTGATCCGACGAATTGAGCGCGCCTTCCGAGAGCGGACGCTCAGACCTGCTCTCGTACACGTGCGAGGCCACGCTGGCATCCATGGAAACGAAGAAGCTGACAGGTGAGTGTGGATGCGTGTCGACAGAATGACATTTGGGCCCTGCTGGGGATTGCGTATTGACCATCTGGCCATTTCATTCAATCTTTGCAGACTAGCGGTACATGGAGCGAGCCTGCCTGAAGCTCCGGAGTCAGAAGTACTCAGCGAACTATCTGACTCGGAGAACGAGGGTACATCAGAAGCATCCTCCAAAAAGCCGCGGCGCTGAACAAGCGCCCGCAGTTGTCCCAACAGCAGACTCTGCCACGTGCCGACTTCTCATTTCGACCCCGTCATCCGCTGCCGATGTCATCGCATACGACGATGTAACATGCGGTCCTGTCTTTCGCAGGCTGTAGCTTGTACCACAATACCTCTGCATCGGCAATGACATGTGCTTGCTTCTTCCCATCTTGGCAAGCGAAGGCGAGGGGACAAAGGGAATGGTGGCCCCTGCGCACCCATAAACTTGGGCGCAGCTCATTCCTCGAAAATTGCGGCATCCACCTCAGTACACTTTTCCTTCACACCCACATCCACAACTCCCTCCATCTGTTGAGGACCGCTTGCTCGTCGAAGCAAATCAGGTATCATTGATCATGTCGCGTCGGATCGGTGATTCGTGGGCTCTGCAGGCATGGGCCTACACATCTGCTCTGACCACAGCCGGCTTTGGCCTCTCTGCATTCTACGATCCCAAAATCAACCTCAAGATGTTCGGCTGGCCCTACCCGATCCCACACGCTGAACAGAAACAGATGAACCACTTTTTCCAGATCTACGGGGTGCGGAACCTGTTTGCGGCCGTGGCAATTGCGGTGCCGCTGTATTTGCACGATCGTCGATCGGCGGGTGCGATGCTGATCTGTTTCGGGCTCGTAGCGATCGCGGACGGATGGGCGTGCGTGGAGGAGGGACTGCAGTGGAATCACTGGGGCTACGGACCGGTCCTGGTCCTGAAGGGAGCGGTCATGCTCGGACTGCTCGACGGCCGTTTCCCGGCCCAGACTCAACATCGCCAACGCAGACAAGTCGGGCAACAGAAGGGCAACGAACCCCATCGACTGTCTCAATCTCTCCTTCTTACCATCTTGGCTAATCTGAGCGCGGCTATTGGGTTCGGGTACGGGATCACGGGTGTTTTGGGCATGCACGAACCCATCCTCGATGTGTTTGGGTGGCAATACCCCAAACATCCAGTTTCGGCTCGCGTATACGACAAGTTGCTCTTCGTCTACGGCGCTCGCGACCTGTTGCTCGGTGCTGCGATCTGGCTGCCGACGTTACTGGGCGGGCATCGGACGATGGCAGTGCTGCTGGGAGCGATCGGTCTGTTGGCCTTCGTGGACGGATACGCAGCCTTTGACTACGGTGCTCAGATGAATCACTGGTCGTACGCGCCAATCCTGCTGGTGCTGAGCGCTACCCTACTCGGCGCTTTCGACCGCAAGCCTGAGGACAAACGGGAGTGAAGCGCGGAAGACGCGGGGGGCCTTGGGAGTCCAAGGAGGAAGGGACTGCGAGAAGGCTAGACACCATTTGATGAGTGACAACCTCAAAGGGCTCCGCAACCGGGCCGCGATCCGACAACTCCGATTCCAGTCAGGTCCAAATGTCCAGAAGATCAAGCAAGCTTACTCGGAAGTGTCTTCTCAATCGTATACGGAGGATTGCCCTCACAAAGTTCTCGGTTCTCACGACTGTCTCCTGTCAAGCCAAGTGGACCAGTCGAGAGTCGGCATCCAAAAATGGAAATGCAAACGGGAGGGGGAAGTTACGTCAGGCGAATTGCTCACAGACCACGGGGTCCCCTGCATGCGCAAGTTTTGCATCTCGTCTTGTTCATTCTTCTGCCAGCTTTCTCTGCCTGACACTGGCAAGCCTAACCCAAAAACAGAAGTCGCCCAAGAAAAAGTCCAGGAACGAGACTTGTTAAGGGTTGTTTGATCTTGGTTGCTGTTGTTCCTTCGTTGCGGCGTGCGTAGCCGCTTAGATCCATGCATGTAGTGCCAGATCTTGTTCCAGTTGAGGCATGTGGAAATGCAAGTCCAAGGTCTCTCGCACAGGCAGGAAGGGGAGCCCTTGCCGGAAAAAAGAAGACATGTCCGATCGGTGTAGCAAACACCCCCCCGCGCGCGCATGCGAACCTTGCAGACTATGTATGCACCATGATGACTGGTGCTATGTTTGCCAGCAAACCTTCGATGAAATGGCTGGCCAGGGCCAGGACCATGACGATTCAGTGGGTGACACAAAGGAAAGGAGGGAGGAGCAGAAAATGCAAGAATGCTCGTTTGTTGCTAAAGTGAGGCAGGTAAACCAAAACAACCTGTGCATTTGCGACAAAGGAAACACAAGTCCGCTCCCTGTACTTGACTCCAGACTCATGTAGCATGCGTCAGAGCAGGTGCATACATCCCTCCCTTCTTCTTTGTTGGAGTAAGTCCCAGCAAGGCGAATCTGTGTACGCATGTCCGTGTTCTGAGACGATGAACAAAAAGTTGCCGTGGATATTCAAGGCCAGATGCAAAAAATTGCGCCTGCCTGCATGCGTGTGCTATGTCTGACAGCCCAAGGCGAGCAAAGATGCCGAGTGCACTTGTTTTACAGCATTCTTCTTGCAGTGGAACAGACTGAGGTTCAGAGGAGAGCATGCACGAGAAGACGCCGATAGGGCGATCAATGACTGTGGGCGTGTGTTTTCTTCTCGACGTCGGGTCCTCAGTTCCCCCCACCCCCCGAAATCGTGGAGATCGATTGGACCAAGTTGCGGAGAGCACAGACCTTTTTTTGGTTGAACGGGGCCCCACTACACACATACAACAGACCCAGGCCGAACCCAACGAGAGATAGAGAGAGAGAGAGGTCTGAGGGGGAAGAGCACTGAACAAGACGATTGACATGCCGACTTGCATTCATGCGCATTTGCATGCTCGTTGCGAACCCTTTTTTGATCTGCTTCTCCGTAGCGCCGTGCGGCCTGGGGAGGCGGCAGGAACGGTGCACATCCACCTCAAGGTTGGGGTGGCATTTTTGGATTCAAGTTTGGTGTAAAAGCTTGCCTGAGCAAATCCATGCGGGGGTTGCGTGGGGGTGTTTGCTCCTCTGCGTCCTTTGAGTTTGGCCCTACAAACAAAAGGACAAGTTCGTGGGAAAAGCCACCGAAGGCAGTGGGGCCCAAAACAGGGGTTGGTATTGAACACAAAAGATGGCCATGTGGCTCTGAGGCCCATTTGTCATCCCAGCCTTTGTCCAGTCTTGCTCCACAGTCCACCAGTAAGCAATGAATGTGCCGGGCGCCCCGCCCCGGGGCGACACGTCACTGTGGCTGGTTCCCGAATCAAGAAAGGACAAGACCCGCTGAGTTCGGTGCGGATCCGAATTCCGAACGCACAAGTGTTGAGAATGTTTCAGAGGGGCGAAACAACGATTAGGGGGAGTTTCGTTGCTGCAGTGCGGCCTCATCCCCCCGCATCCTTCGGTTCGGCTGGCCAATTTAAAAAGGTTTGGCCATTCCCGATTGGTGGATTGTGGGGAAGGCTTTGTATAGCCGTGCTGCATCAGAGCAGTGTAAGTTTACCGCCCATCGCAGGAGATGTGGGGCACAAATGAGGAGGGGCGATCATGGTGCTAAGTTCGGGCGGCACGACTCTGGCTTGGCTGGCGCTTTTGCGGCCCACTCCCGGAGCGAGGTCTGGTGGTTGCTCATGCCGAGTCACCAGCGCTGGTGAAACCACGCCAGAAGGGGTCTCAGGAATAGGACAGACGACGCTAGAGGGCGATGATGGACGCTGGGTCAGACCAGGTTTCTGTTCTCGCGGACCCGCCAGACAAAAGGAAGGGAGAAGACGACGATCGAGGCGAGGACACAAGTGCGTGTCTTGGCCTGGAGTACGACTGGGAGGTTGCTTGCTGCCTGGTTCAACCATCTGTCCTCTATGAAACTCTATTGCGAGTTGGGGACCATGGGCCGACAGTGGATGATCATGGGGCAGTCATTAACCATTGCATACTCGTACTGTGTGAGCCGAACAAAGGTCTGGGCGGCGCTTTGCCGAGGAGGAAAAAAGGCAAGGCAAGGGTGCAAGGACAGGCCAGACCAGTCAATACAATGACGATGGGGCGAATAGTCAGCTGAGGCACGGCTCGGCTAAGCGGAGAGCTGTGCCAATCTCGATGATGATGATGATGATGAGGATGTGCGGAGTGACTTGCACGCATCTCTCTGCGCGAGTAGTGAGACGGTGATGACTGATGGGCAAGCTGCCAGCCGAGCTGGCTGGAGGGGGTCATTCAGACCTGGGCTGAGGTTTGGGAGGCAGCAGCGAACGCCGTGGGCTCGAACGAGGGATTACAGAGTTTAGTGAGTGGTCTTGTGGATTAAATGATCAGCTTCGAGACAAAAGTGATCAGCTTTGGAAGGGAGAATGTTGGACAAGCTCTGGAGTATGAAACAGATACGGGAGTCTCACACAGTCTTCCCGACAAACAATCATGAAGATCCCCCACCATGATCAGCGTCTGTCCTCAGGTCGCCGCCGAAAGAGCCCAGACCTCGCAATATGTATCCAACTTCTCCGACAAGGCCCACCAATCCCACACCTGGTCACTTATTACTGTACTGCAGTCCTTACTCCTTGCCTGCACTCAGACTGACCCCGTGCACTTCTTCGACCTTGCGCACGAGACTCGGGACTGGGGTCGCTCATGGAGACACCAGAGGAACGCTACTGCCAGACTCTGGACGGACAGCAGGGACGCTAGTCTGGTGTCCACAGGCACAAGGTGCAGGACAGCCAGAGGCTGCCTCGCTTGGGTTTCAGGCAGTGATGTTCTGCCGACTTGGGCAAGGTCTCAGCGCTAGGGCAGTGTGTCAGTTGCATACAAGTGCAATACAGCGTGAGTCAGACATTAACCCTGCATGCATGTATTGAATAGGGGAGGAAAGAGCTGAAAGAACTGAAACATGTTCGTTTGTTGACACATCTCCCTCCCAAGTAGCTTGCCGGCAGCCACGACCGCCACTGAGTGTGCCCACCTTCTGTCCTTGCTCTCATTCGTTTGTTCGTTCGTTCGTTCGTTCATTTCGTTCGGGCCCTCGTCCCACTCGCGGCGCTGTGGCCTGGGCTGCCTCACTGCGCTGCCGCCAGAGCGAGGAGAGCAGCCACAGGGCACCTCGTTAATGGATCAACCCCGCGGATCCCTCAGTTTCGGACGATTGGGGGGGTGGCCCCATAAACCCCGTATGGTGGTGTCCCCCTCCCCACTTCTGCACTGTTATTATTCTCTGCATCACCCGCTTTTATAAAGCTGACCGTCTCTTCACTCTCTCTCTCTCTCTCTCTCGCGTACTCACTGCCAATCCCTTCCCAGCATCACCACTTCTTCTCCAGCAACAGACTCTCATCCGATCGCTTGAAGAAGGCACGAAGGACCCAGCAACAAGATGCAGCAAGTGCTCCAATTCACACCCGCCATGATCTTCGCCGAACTCACCCACTACCCAACCCCTCCCTCCACCTCCTCGACCGACTTCAGCCTGGCCACCTCCGACGACTGTCTCTCCGCCGTCCTCTCCTCGCCCTCCATGAGCACCTTTGACGACATCAGCCCTCGTCCACCTGCTCCCCTCTCCGTCGCCTCGGCAGACTCACCGAACAACCTCGCAGACAGCATCACCGCCGCATCATCTTCTTCTTCCTCCTCATCCTCAGCACCCGCCCCTGCTGCCGCCCAGGGCTCATCCTCGCCAGACTGTGCCACCACCTCCCTCGTCACCCTACCCCCGATCACCAACCTCGTCGTCTCGATCCCCACCCCAGAGTCAGCAGCAACACTCTTCGACATGTCCCACTTCCCAGCCACGCCCCTCTCCGCGGGCACGGACGGCTCCTTCTCCTCCTTCACCACCCCTAGTCCAGCAATGTCTCTCTACGGCGCACACATGATGCCACCCAGTGCCTCCGGCTGTCTCTACGAGGCTGCCATGACCCAAACAGCGGTGGCAACACAGACTGCCTTCCCTGCCCACCTCAACTTCCGTGCTTCCTACCCAGCTGCCTCTATGCAAATAGGGGATCTCTCAGCGCAGCAACAACAACAACAACAGCAACACCAGCATCAGCAACAAGCATTGTCCTACTTTGGCGAGCGGAGTGACATGAACAACAGCATGTACCCCTACAGCATGCCCTCCCCTGCCGACCTGATCCAGATGCCATCGAGCATGATGAGCCCCTATGCTCCCATGTCCAAGCCTGCCCTCTCCTCCTTCGTCGGCGGCGCACCCAACCAGATTCCTCACCCGGAGTTCCTCAACCACCTCCCTCGCCACTCCTTCAGTGCCGACAGTTACCACCACCACCACCTGCAGCAGCAGCAGCAGCAGCCTCGCTTCTCACCCCTCATCCCCAGCCTGCCCCAACTACCGCGCTCGAGAAACCCATCGAGCGACAGCCTGAACCTGTACGACGCCTCCGGGATCCGCAACTCGGGCATCCTCTTCGCTCCCAACGGCCGCATCCTGCTCGCCTGCAGCTTCTGCAAGCTTCGCAAGCTCCGCTGCAACGGCGGCACTCCTGGCTGCTCCCAGTGTGCCAAGCGAGGCCTGTGCTGCCAGTACCCGAACACGATCCGGCGTCGGGGAAAAGCGAAGCGCAAGATGGAGATGGATGCGGCTGCGGCCGCGGCTGCCGGTATCATCACTGTGAAACGCGAGGAAGGCGAGGAAGAAGACGGGACTGCCAACTTCGACGACGATGACGACGACGAGGGCAGCCTCTCTGCGTCTTCCCCGGCCTCGTCCTCCTGTGCCCAGCACAAGGACGGCGGCAAGGGCGAGAGTCGGGCGGCGTCGGAAGAGCCTGATCGGGAGCGCAGTCGCAAGCGCAAGGGAGAGTCCTTTGGCTCGGAACCGCTCTTGACTCCTGCGTTCAAGAAGCGCAGCCAGTCCTGCCACGGCACCCAGACATCTTCTCTCCTCAGCAACGAAGTTACAGTATGAGAGAGAGAGAGAGCGCGCACATACACTCTTCCCCTCTCTCTCTCTCTCTCTCTGTCTCTCTCGAGCTTCCCCTCCGACAACCTCCACACAAGTCTCGACTCATTGATTTTTTCATTCTCGCTGCTACCATCAACGTCACGGATCTCGAGCAAAAGCGGAACCTTCCCTCCCCTCCTGAAGCGGGGACAACTCTGTATCGTATTCGAAGTCCTCTCTCCAAGCGACTCATGCACAACACCTATCAAAACGTACATACTGGGCTTCAAGGTCTCAGACCGTCTTTGTTCCATTCGGGGTTCCGGTACATACACCTCCATTCACGAGAACACCCAATCGGACACACACACGACAGGTCGTGCCTTGCCTGCAACTTCTCTCCCAGCTTTCCGTCCGTTTGCCCCTTCCTACTTCCAAGCATCTGCCTTCGCATCAAGCTTCGACTCGTCCAAACGTTACGCACGTGGTCTTATTTATTCATCATTTATTGGAGGCCACACCGGCCTCCCTCCAACAGCGCGCCCGTTCGATCCTCGCTCGCTCGTGGACAACATGGTTCTCTCTCTATCTCTCTCTTCCCAACCTTTGCCTTCGTCGCCTTTCCGTTTCTCCCTTCCCGCGCCAATCGCAAGTTAATTCCAATCTTCACCCAGCGCACAAGCACAACAATAATTCGCAACCTCTCTCACACCCAACCCTTCGTCCTTCTGGGTGCTTTCGTTTGTTACCCGACCCAACCTTTTCTTCTTCCCCTTTGCCTTTGCCCGCATTTGCCCTTGCTTTTTCCTCTCCCCTCGGCCCGCCCTCTCAAGCTCCTTCCATGGTCGCAGCCGCGCTTGTACTCGTAATTTTGTCTTGGTTTCCCCAAAGCCTTTTCCCCCACCTTTGCCCCCAAAATTGAACCATCCCACATTTGGATAGTGAATCTTACTTTGCCTTGCCTGTCTGAGCAAATTCGTGGGTCACAAGGTTCTATCATTGCTGGGCGTCGAGGTCAGTCAGTCAGACCGCGGAATCGTGTTTTTTCAACACAGTGGCGTCCGCGAATCTAGTTGAACAAGGGAAGGGGTAAGGAAAAGTTCAATCGTGATCCTTTTGCTTGTTTACTTGACTACGGATGCCGAACCCGTGAGGAACTGATGGGATTACATTCGTTGCCTTGGCTTGCAGTGATTCAGTACCGAGTCTTGGACAGGAGCTCGGCACCGCCTCCCGCCATGGCTCGCTCAGGAATCCTCAACAACATCGATGATGCCCTAGTCACCTTTTGTCCTCGTCCACACCACGGCACGCTCGCTTGTGGGACAGAGTCTGTTGTTCTTGTCGTAGTCTGTGGTCTGACCTTGGTGCTGGGGAAGGGAGACATGGACGCCAGGCCTGGACCTGTTGCCGTCACCCTTGGCGCCGTCGTTGTTCGGCAAGATGTTGAGCCACAGGGTCTGCAAACAGTGGCGGGGCTACTGCTGCTCCTCCGATTGTCGTCCTCCACGGCGGGACCGACTCCAAGCCTTGAGCCAACATTGGCGGAAGCGGGAGAGGGCCCGTCTGGCACGGTTACTTTGGTTGGCGATGTGCCACCACCATCAGGAAAGCCCACAATCCCATTCTCCGCCCGGTCGCTGTGGCGACCTGCTGATGAGAGCGCGAAAGCACCGCCTCCTCCTCCTCTCGACCTGCTGCTGCCCTTCCGAGGCGCCAGGCAGAGAACGCCACCCCGGCTCCCAGGACGGAGCGCGGCAATGTCCCTGTCTAAGAGCTTCACCACCGCATGCCACTGAGCCGGTCGAGTCGAGAGCACCTGCCGGAACGCGTGCAACGCCAACCTTTTTTTTGTGTTGTTTTTGCGTTCGAGAGGCATTGGTGGCCCCCAGGAACAAATTGATTCGGTAATGCAGGAAAAGGAGGGCCCCACCAGAAAAAAGCCACATCCAAGACCGGGAAGCGGCAGAAAGAAAGAGAGAAAGAAAGGAGAAGAGAGGTGAGTCTCGCATCGCAGACCATTCGGCGCTCCTGAGTGGGAAAAACCAAGGAAATTGGGCTCCACGTGGTTTCGAGAGAAACACAGTCTCACTCACCATTTGATGCTGTCTTGCTTCAATGAGGAGGCCGCGATCATCAACGAGCGCTTCGTGGATGACTCCTCTGCTTTCGCGCGCACCGCACTCCGGATCCGAGCTGCGATTGTCGTGTACTGAAACGTAGCAGCTGTCCTCAAGACATCTGTGTCCGTTTCACATTAGCCGACCCACAGCGCATGCGAAACGAAACAGAATCAAACGTTCCGGGCAATGGGAGAGGGTCATAGGTTTGGGATCGGTCTCATGAATAGCTGGTCTCCATATCTCCCGACACCCAGTCTGTCTGACTCACCTGTGATCCATTGACTCTGCGTGATTGCATCCACCCCGATGGAACGGGCGTAGACAATCAGTTTGAGCGCTGCGAGCATGCAGGTGTGGTAAATATTGATGTAAGCTCCAACATCGCTGTTCAGACCTGGATCGACTAGGATGAGCTGCGAGCGAGCCTGGATCGATCTGAATCACACAAGAGAGGGAGGGACTTTAGAGGGTCAGGTGCACACACAAACAGGGATGCCGTCACTCACTGCAACAGCTTTGCAATCAGGGTCGCTCCCGGCTTGCGTCCGGTCTCCACCGTCAGAGTATCAGCGATGTCTGAGGACGAAGAGCGGTCAACGCAAAGCATGGGTTCAGCTAGTCTGCATGGCTGCGACGCTCGGACAGGAACATCACTCACGAGTGTCATGGTAGCGCGTCAAATCGCTGGTGACGCTCAGATTTACGGTGTTGAGCAGGATTCCGCACCATGGTAATTGAGCACCAATCCGCACGGCCCTGCTTTCGTGGTTTTGTATGCTATCCGAAGCAGCAGCTGATAAGCTTGTGGACTGAGCTTTTGATCCCAAGGCAGCGTGGGTCCGTTTGCGCTTGACCGTCTTCTCTCTCACGATTGGCACAAACCCGCCGTCGGGAAAGGCAAGGTCAAAGTTCGCCAGCGTCTTGTTAGGCGAGATGAAGCATCCGTGTTCAGGATGGCCTTTCAGCATCGAGGCAAAGAATGCTTTGGCCCGTTTGCGGCTTGTCGAAATGAAGAGGAAGTCGTCCGTGTACCGCATGAGCATGCTCACTGCATTGCTCTTACCGAGCGCGGATTGCGTCTTTTGAGAGTCCTCATCGTGCCGCTGCACGCTGCCGATGGGCAGCAGATTCGGATCGGATCGTTCCATATCCGCATAGAACATGCTGCACAGCAGCGTCGAGAGACTGGACCCCTGCGGAATGCCAATTCTTTGCTTGAAGAATTCTCGTCCGATCTTGACCAAGTTGCCTTGGATGTGTTGTTCGAGAAGAGTCAGGACCCGCCGTCGCTCCTCATGCCCATAGACGACTCCATCAACAAAGATGACGTGTCGAAGAGAGTTGGCCAGCTCTTGTGCGAGATCCGAGAAGGTTCCATCTAGACTTTCCGGACACGCTCGTCGCACATAATTCTTCTTCACTTTGCCGCCTGTAGGCATGACTTCTGTGAAGCGCTGAATCACATAGTCATCCTGTGAGAAAATTCATCAGGTCAGAAAATATCTGGCCTTCAATTCAGATCTGACGCGGTCGAATCATATCACTCACGCCTGTCAGAACTCGTCTCACAATGTCGAGTAATCTTCCTTGTTCAATGGTATCGAAGGCCGCTTGAACATCGACCTTGACAAAGTAGAGCTTCTGTCTGTCTCCAGAACTCGAGATCGCGCGGCGGAAACTATTGAGCCGTTGGAACACATCGTTCATACCGAAAACAGATGCGCCCAGAAGATCTGGTTGCGCAGTGCGCTCGTACGTCAAAATATGGAAAGTAGATTGTAGGATGTTGTTGATGGACCGATTCAACGCAAACTTGTCTGATGCATCGGATCGCTTTGCCGTGCCCATTGGCTGCCTCCGAGCTGAATCTTTCGGGTCGTGCTGAACATTGGTGACTTGTTTGACCGATCGTCTGCGCAAGTTGATGATCGGTCGCACCCCGACTTCTTTGGGCAACAAGCGAATGTGGGAGTAGCCAAGGTTGCGCCCGGACATGATCTGGACCGCCTCTCGATTCGTGATGGGTTCGAACAAGGACGTCTTGAGAGTGTTCAACAGAGGCGCCGATGCTCTGGCCCAGTCGTCCTGGCGGAAGTACAAGGTTCTATTGCGGTAGGCTGCAGACTCGGTGATGTAGAATGTGGTGCGCAGCAAGGGCATCAATAGTGAGTCCATGATCCAGTACACGAGCTCTGCGATCAGATCATGTCTGAGCTGAGATTCCGTCGCGGTCGGTCGCTGCTGTTGTGCGCGAGCGTTGACTGGAATCAGCCAATCTATCTCGCTGATCCGAATGCCTTGAAGGACTTCGTGCAAAGTCAAGCTTTCGTAGCGACGTGCGCATACGAATTTGGTAGCCTCTAAGGCCGGGGGAGGGGAGGAGAAAAGCTCGGCTTAGTGAGCGGGTGAAAGTTGCAGATCCAGAGGTCCTGAGCCCTACCCACTGTGCACGAGAACATTGAGATTATGGCGCGAACCAAGTAAGCCTTGAGGTAGGGCTGTCTTTAGCACCACGTAGACGAAATGAGACACCTGCGAATCCGATATCGCGTATTTGTAAAATCGAGGCTTCTCCTTGCCTTGTTTGGTGCTGATCGGTGTACCCTTCGCAGCTCTCGTCCCTTCTGCGTTCTGTGAAGGGGAGGATGCTTGTTCCTTGGATTTTTGCGTGCCCTCTTCTGAAACCAGTAACGCTTGTGTGGGTATTTGGCTGACGGGAGGGAGGAACTGGCTTCGCGGGTACTGTGTGATTGGGACGGATGTCTGGGAAGGATATAATTGGGATGCTTGGATAGTTTGCTCCACTCTTGAGGCGATGTTGGATAGGTCCACTTCACTTAATTCCGCCTATCAAAGATCGCAGAGAGGACATTTGAGCCGCTGCGTGTAGTATGTGTCATCGCATGACTCACCGCCAACTGCTCCTTGTCTTTCCTGGTCAGCTTGCGTTTGGGGATACGTGTTGGGCAGCATCGGTCCAAAATCGTTTTGACATCTAGTGTGTCAAAGCGCTTCAGCATTGTCTTGATGATGCCTCGGACAGGCAGCAATCGGTGTGAGGTCTTGCAGCGTCCTTTGGCCTTGATTTCAGCCTCCCTCATGGTGTAGTCGTGGAAGGCTTGTGTCGTCAGATTTCGATTCACGGCACTAGTGAACACATTGTGTAGACCGAATTGACGTGGAAAAATGTATTTGAGCAAGTGTCGGACGCGACGTGCGTCCTGCTTTTGGGCTGCGTGCTTCATGGGATGAGAGGGCTTCGCTACCAGCGCTTTCGATGTCTTGACGAGTCTGTTCTCCTGCGAAGGGGAGTACGCTGTCATTTTCATCAGAATCTTGGGTTCCGACGATCGTACGATTGGGTCTGGACAGAAGTAGAGGAAGTAAAGCTCAGCACCAAGATTCAGAAAAATCAAGGCTGTTGACTGTATGCTCTCTGATCACCTACGTGTGAAGGGAAGACCGACGTGAACCGTTCCATGTCTGGTCTTGATAGGACGGGCGTAGAATATCCTCGATCTTACCAGGCTAACTGCGGAAGGTTTCCTCAGGATTGGAACAGTGGTGCTCCCCTTGCCAGGACCCCAGAACTGGGTCACTCCACTTGCGCTCTGCGCATCTGCCGCAACACTGATTGAGGAAGTGGTGCGCAGCAGAGGAGCAAGCTGCCGCGAAGTGCTCCGTAACAGTCCTCCGGCAGCCATGATTTTCGGATTCTCCTCGCCATCTGGCACTTCCTGTTCTTTTCGAGATGATCTCCGCCTGCGCTTTCGGCCTCTGGCTTTGTGGCTCGTGCTCTCGGCCTGAGGTACGCCTGTCCGCACTGGAGAAGCGAGCTCGGACAGTTCATGTAATGGCCGACCAGCTATCTGAGTAAAGCAATCATGCGACTCAGGAATCGCCTGGAAGATCGACGTGGTGGTTAGCAGGTGTAAGAACACCTTTGCACCGACGCTTGATGCGTTCAACGCAATGCAAAGAAATGTGGTCAGTTTCGCATCTACGCAGATTCTCACGAGTAGCTCACCTCTGCAGCAGGATCCGCCACTCTACGCCCATGACGATCGATGTGACTATGGTGTTGATGTAGAAATTGCTTAAAGCCGAGGGTCCATTGCCCATCCGTGACATGCGAAGTGCCTCTGAACGAACATCCGCCTGGGTAGATTCCGGTCATCGTCAGTGTATGCGCGACGGAGGTGATTCTCAATTGCGAATCTCTTACAGGTCTGTATCCTAGGGTGAGCACGTTCTGCATTGAAGATTTCGAAGTCGATGAAGAAGCGGACTTCCTCTTGACGATCAGTTGTTGCGCATGTCTGACAAGCTAAGAAAGCAACGACCAGAATGTCAGCACGAGACTGTGGCAACTTCGCGAATCGAGGGCTGCAGCGTACCTCTTCAATACTCTCGCCGTCTTCGACTGCACAGTGTCCGGTAGAGTTGGGGCGACGCCAATCTTTCCAAGGGCCCTTGTCGCCCAGTCGCTCATGTTCAAACTCTTGGCCAAGTATCGTGTGTGCGCTCTGGCTTTCAGAGTCGGATGGCGCGTCGTGATCGGTATCCGATTGCGCCAAGAGTGAATGTAGACGGCAAGCTTCGTCGTGAGATGCGACGCATATGACGGTGTTGCGGAGACTCCACAGTGCTCTCTCGCGAGCTTCTTCGTTCATGGTTGAGGTGACATTTAGCTGGTCCAGTGTGCAGAATGCGTGCTGATCATCCTGGTGCTCGACGGAGAGCCACCATGGTCTAAGGCGCGGGGTTATGTCGGAGCTCTCCCCTTCTATACGACTATGCACAGGCCTGTTCGTCTCTTCGGGAAGCAAGGCCTCAAGGTACAAGGGCAGGGAAAGGACCAAAGGATAGAACTTCTGAAGCAGCTTTCGAGATGGTACTTCCCCCTCGACCGCCTTGCCCTTGCCCTTGCCTCTTCTGTCGAGCGTGTTGTCGAGTGCCTGCATTACGGCAACTATGACACCATGCTGGGCATCTTGAGGACGCGTTCACCTCATCATTCGCGCTCTCATCCGCGCCGCTCGTGTTGATCTGCGAGACGGAACAAGATCAACACGCCCGATCTCGATTTCCCACGCTCCTTGCTCTGCGACGCACAAAGGGGATTGGGCGCCAGCCACCGCATCTGAGAAGAATGAATCAGATCCGAAACATCACGTCCTCATCGACCACAGGGCTCTGACAGGTTCACCAGCAGCCTCTGACACCATATGTGCAACATCTTGTGGCGATGCGCGCGATCACAAAAGTGGCTCCCTCGCGCAAGAACACAGGCTCTTTCGCTCCTCCACTCCCGCACCAACGCACCCGTACCGAGAAGCAGGACCAGCATCGCCTTCACAGCCAGAATTCGTATGTCATCGGATCTGACTGAGGCAGCGCTTGAAGCCTTCAAAGCGAGGCTACTTGCTGGCAAGACATATCCGCATACTCTACCGAACAACCCACCTTTCCCTTTGCAGCCTCAGCTCCAGCCGCCATCATCCCTTCCACGCTCTTCTTCAAAGTGGAGCCGACCATCGAAGGACAGGGCGTTCGAGCAGGAAATAGAATGGGCGGACATGGAGGTATCTCTTCCAACCTACGACTGGAAGCGCCCAAGGTTTCCAGTCAATGACGAGTCCCCGAAGCTCACCTACATTCATAGGCAATCCGAGCTCGCACAGCTTGAGCAGGCGCTCGACCAGCTCACGAGCAATCCAGTTACCGAAGAATCGCCTGTTTCCACGCCAGTTCTGGGATTCGACATGGAATGGCCTGCTTCGTATCATCTCAGGACCTCGTCTGCCTCGCAACGCACCGCCATCATACAAATCTGCTCACGCACTCTCGTGCTCATCATTCACATTTCAACGTTGATCCCCTTCCAGCTCGAAGGTCCTGACAGTGAAGGGCTCGCCTTGCCCAAACTCCCAAAGGCCCTTGAGGCCCTGCTCAGACGGGAAGACGTTCTCAAAACGGGGGTTCGAATTGAGGGAGATGCGTCCAAGCTGAAGAAGGAATTCTCCCAAAGCAAGACGGACCCCGCCAAAGGTCCTGCTGAGAGCGGTCTTCAAACCCAAGGCTTACTCGAGCTCTCAAGACTGGCGCGGCATGTTGATAAGGAACATTGGAGCGACCGGAAGTTCCATCTGATCAGTCTGCGGGAGCTCGTAGCAACCTACCTTGAGCGAAGTCTGGACAAGGGACCCGCGCGGACTTCCGATTGGTCCAAGGTCCTCTCTGAGGAACAGATAGAGTACGCAGCCTCGGATGTCATGGCTGGTCTCGAAGTTTACGAAGCCTTGCGACGAAGGGCCGAAGCCAAAACGGCGGCGGCGGTGCTGGGAAATCCGTCCAACCTAGTGCCGTTGAGAAAGAAGCGGAAGTACTCGGACATCGTAGCCGCGCCGTCTGAAGAAACGCCTGTGAAGGACGACGAAAGTGCGGCGGAACGGCTCAAAGAAACACCAAAGACAATCACTGAGCATACTGCTGGATTCGACACAGTGACACTTGACTCTCAAAATAGCTCTTCAGCACGCCCACCGCCGCCGCCGCCATTGCCAGGGTTCGCAGATCTCGTTCGACTTTGTACCTCAAGTCTGGACCAAAAGCGCCCGCCATCGGCCGCACCTGGATCCATTATTGCAGATACAGCTCCACCAACGATGAAGCCAAAAACCCAAGCACCAGATCCGCCGCCGCCGCCGCCGAAGCTCCTCAGTCACCAACGGGCTTTCGACCTGTGGGCATATGGCCATGGTCGTGAGGAATACGCGGCGAATGCGTTCCGAGATGGTACAAAGCCCACATTCGGGGAAGTGTCCAAGGCTCGGAACATCCGGAATGTGACTACTGCAGACTACATCCTGCGTGCGCTGGTCGAAAAGCGACATCAACGAGTCTCAGCCGGCAAGGCGAATGCATTAGAAGACTCGGGATCCGGAGAGCTACCCACAGAACTGAAGCAACGCCTTGAAGATGAGCTTCGCAGCAAGGAATTCCTGCGCACCCGCCTGCTGTATGGGAAGTGGCTGACCAGACACAAGGTGGCAGTACCGGTTCCTGATCCGACCTCAGGCTGAACCATCCGGCCACCTTTCGACTTTTGTTCTTGTACACTATGTGTTTGAATGCTGCAATCAACTGCTTTTATAATCCGAAATGGTCGATACAACATCGCGAAGAAGCAATCGCAGCAGCACTAGCTCACTCAGGTAGCTCGTGCTAGAGGGGAAATGTCGTGAGATTCCAAGGTCAGCTGTCATGACGAGGAGTGCTCGCAGATGTTGATATGAGCTGGTTGATCTTGGGACTTGGGAGTCAACCCGAAATTCCTGCGCTAAGGCTGCGCTCAAACTACCAACACAAGCCATCTACGGGCTCAAGACCCAGTCGAAGATCAACACAAACAGCAACAGCAACACATCTGGACGAGAGGCACACCGGACAGCATGTCTCCTGCCGGCGGTGAGTCCAGCCGCGACGGCCAATCCGAGTCACCAAGGCTCTCCTCACACCACCCGCGGGAAGCCAGCGGTCGCTCAGCAGACGATGACGACGACCACGGCGACGAGGACGCAGACCTGATTCCCCTCCTCTCTTTCACACGTCCTGCCCCTTCTTCCAGCGAGCGCGGGCACGCGAGCAACTTGCCGCCATCCTATGAGGATGCGCTCGAGCTCGGACCAGCTTCTGCCGCAGATCACCATCCCCCCGTGCGGTTACGGTCCTTATATCGAGCCAATCAGAACGGCAACTCGCGATGGCGGGTTATGCGGGAGCACTTGGGTTCGTTGCACCATCTGATTCCAGAGCCAATCATGCTCTGCTTCAGATGGATAGGTAGCACACTCGGAAGCCTGTTTGGCGGGTTCCGGAAGCGGGCATTCACCTACCTTACCTGCGCATGTATGCCACCTCAACAGCGACTCTCCTTGGCCTTTGCCAGTCTTAGTCTGGTCACGGTGCTGCTCATCCTGGCGCAGCCATGGATCGACACCTCGGGAATTGCGCAGGGCGGTATCACTGCAGAAGAACTCGATGCGGCTATCATCAAGCCAGATTTGGTGCTCGGACCTCAGGAAAGGCTGACGACGAATGCTACGTGGCTGTGGCGGAGGTGCTCGAGTGAAGGAGAGGCGCTGAGGTGGCAGCGGAAGACCTACTGCACGAGCACGTCACGGCTCTCGCTCCACCTTCCAGCAGAAGTCAGGGCCGGCGATTCGACATTGGAAATCCTGTTCGATCGTGTCAAGCTGGACACAGACAATCTTTTGGCTGCGGGGAGAATACCACAGGGTGGTACGAGCGCAGGTACTGCGCCTGGAAAGGTCGAAGTCCTTGTCGATCACAGCGGATCGCATACGCGGTTTGGCGCTATCATCGGAGTAGACTTCCTGGCCAAGTACGACGAAGATGCGCAGCCACTATTGCAGAAAAGCACGGTAGTGGTGACCCAGGAAGGAACAGATGAAGGACAGAACCTGCACAGACTCCGCATCCTGGTGAGTCAGGGACCCGGGCTTCAAAGCTTCTGCTGCACATTATGAAATTGTAGCTGGACAACTGAAATGCTCTTATTCACGCCCTTGCAGACACCCACGCTACCGGAATTCTTCACCCAGCATTCATTTAACAATGTCTGGTACCCACACGCTCCCATTCAGTTGTCAGTCAAGATCTGGATACCAAGCACGGAACAGCTGCAGAACAATGGCGGAAATGACCGACAAGCGCTGCCAAGAATACGAATCGCCACAGCGGTCGCGGATGTCGGCTTGCTGCGACAGGGATCAGGTTACGAGAGCAAAACAAACATGGAAGGATTTGAGGAGGAGGAGTTTGCTCTCAGCGGCCGATCCATTGATCCGCCTGCCATCGCCCTCACTAGCAGGGCACCCGCCTCCAAAGCAGTTTCGGCCGCCTATTTTCCATCTCTGGAGGTCTCTACCCTGTCTGGACGAATCGTGGTTCCCGACAACACCCTCCTGGCTGCTTCAGAGTCGGTCACGCTGCGTACCCACTTCCCACGCGCCGGCGTGTATGCGGACGCCGTAGATCGGGCAGGTCGGGAGCATGGCAATTCTCTCAGCAGCTTTGGCGCCTTGCGGGCAGGCAGGGGCCGTGGTCAGATCGACATACACGGATCCGTCGTAGTCGGCCAGAAGGACCAGCTCCTAAAGGACCCCATGTCCGGACCTTTACAAGGCACGATCAAGCTTCGCACAACGTATTCTCAGGATTCGGTGATCACGGCGTGGCCTCACTCGTTGGTTCGGGCCCGGAGTCTGGTGGTCGATTCACAGCCGGCAGGCGTCTCCGTACGGAAGGGGGCCAAGTTTGTCAAGGAGAAGATGGAAGTCAATGGACCGGTCAAGCCCGAGCATTAATTCACATCTAATACACGCACCGCATATATCCTGCGCTTTTGCTTCAAATAGAAAGGGCGTGATGCGACCGAGGATCGAAGTTCGAAAGTCCATGTGCGAGAAGTCTGTTGGTGCTTGCAAAAGGTCTGGGGATCCATCCAAGGCTTGCAGAAGAGGGAGCGAGCAAGCAGACATGCTCACGTGCCCTGTCTGAGAATTCGAGAATCGTGGTAGGAAGAGGGGGAAGAAACCGCGCTGTTCTCTTTTCGTACCTGACGTCCTCTCTTTCTCATCTCCCAAGCGCTACCTCATCTTTTTCATTCCTTCTTGCGCCCGCTCTGCTGTGATGTTCTACAATCTCGAGCTGTTGAACAAGCCCAAGTCGCGGCTGGGCATCGTCTGGTGAGCACAAGCCGGCCATCAAGTGCGCATACAACGACCTTTTCTCACGACAAACGTTCTGACGGTGTGTTTCCCAGGCTGGCTGCGACCATCGGCAATCGATCCAGTTTCAAGAAGCTGAGCAAATCGGACATCAGCGGTGTCGACCTCGTCAAAATCTGTCGACAGCTGGCAGCCCCCGACGAAGCCATGGCGTTGCGGCTGTCTTCGCAATTGCTGTACGGGACTGTCAAGATTTATGACCAGCAGGTATGGCATCATCTCCTTCCGGAACCACACGGAGTGTAGCCTCACCTGCCTCCGTCTCCTTCATGATCCTAGCTTGGCGACCTGCAGAAGGCTGCGGAAGCAATGCAGCTTGCTCTGAAACGTTCGTTCTTGCATTCGACGGTCCAGTCGAACAAGACGCAGGTCCTGGGTCTCAAGGCTGCTGCATCAAAAGACATCACTCTAAGCAAGACCAAGTCAGCGGCCGCCATCACACTAAAGCCAAACGAATACTGGTGCGTACATATTGAGACACTTTGGCGTCACAGTCTTTTGCAGCTGAGTCGTTTGGGCCCGCAGCTACGTCGGGGAATTTTTCTTTGATTATGCCCAGGAGCTAGGTCGTGTCTTGGGTAAAGACCCGATGGAGATCTATCATGAATCCGGCTTTGGTAGCAGTGCTTCAGGTAGGCCTCGAAAGCGATAGCACCCTTTACAGGTGCCGAGTACTTACGCATATATGCGGTGGCCTTGCGCTCCAACAGCCTCCAGCTCTCAACGCGCCGCGTCAGCCCAACTCGGCAGACCGAGGAGTGCGACACCCGGTCGTGGAAACTCGAGCCAAGCCACGGGCCGCAAGGCGTGGCAGTTGCCAGGAGCCCAATTCGGTGCTGCTGCTGCACATAGTGCAAGCCTTGGTGACACGCCGTCGGACCAGAATTATGGTGGCCTAGGCGCAATGAACTTCGATGCGGCAGACATCGACCTTGGACTTTTCGATACCGTCGACTTCAACTCAATCCCGGGAGCGGACAACACAGCGAATAGACACATGCATGGAGGCTTCAATTTTCTCGACGAACTTCAGTTCAATGTGGACGACCAAAACATGGGCAACGAAGCAGGCCCGTCTAACGCGGTAGAGGCCTTACCGGGTCAGGAGCCACGAGCGCGGGCTGGATCGAAAACAGGGAGCGACCTTGCCTCGGAAGTCGGACGCAATACCACACGGCCTGCGAGTGGCCTCGATCTGCTTGACCACCATGCTGACGATGCTTTCATTGACCGGATCTTGAGGGGGTAAGTCGTTCAAAATGCACTTGAGCTCTGTAACTCCAAATTTGACCCACACGTCCAATAGCTTGGAAGCTGCCGATGCGGAAATGGTATGTAGCAGCTCGACATTTGATGTGGGAAATTTGTCACATTCGAGACTGACATCAAGCCGTTCGCCGATGGAAAAGCCGCTCGATCAGATGCCTGGCACACCGGCGCGAATGCTGGCCAGAATTGCTGACATCGGAGGGCTCGCCGTGAGCGGCGCCGGTAAGAAACGCAAAATCACACAGCTTGAGGACCACTTGAACGACATCTCTTTCGAAGATGAGCTGCCGCCTCCGCCTCCTCGCAAACGTCCACGCCTGCAGCTGCCAAAGCTCCGAGCTGACCAGCGCACGCAGCTGACTCAGGACGAAATGCGTGCAAGTCGACAGGAATACGTGCAGCGACAGGCTGAGCTGCGGGAGCGCCAGGACGCTTTGAAGCGAAAGAAGGAGATCGACCATTGGGTGCAGGGGATGATAGGCTTCAAGCTCTTCGATGGCGGAAGTGGTAGGTTCTGGTATCCTGAGCTGCTCAACTTATCATCAGCTGACACGCCTTTCATATCTGTTGGATGGGAGCAGCGGAGCCATGGGCTGTGACTGTCGAATTTTTCGAGCAAAGAGGTGCAATCCCTGGCCTTTTGTGGATCCGGGAAATGTCGAACATTGACTGACGCTTATTTTCTTGACTGTGGATCATGGACAGACAAAGAGCTCGCCTCATTCAAAACAGCCGCCCAAGCCGAGTACAAAAGGAAAGGTCGGACGATTTTTGCTGAAGATGACTCCGAAAGTCTCGGTCAGCTGGCCATGGCAGCTCTACTCCACGAAATGCGACAGCGATCGTCTTCCCGAGCAGGTAGCGCTCAACCCACGGGGATTCTCTCGGAGAAATCTAGAGGCAAACAACGTGCGATCTCGCCCCGTTCGGTCGTGGGGACCCCTTTGCGCCTGACTCAACCTGGTCAGCAATTCCCGGGTCCTTCTGCTCCCGTCCCAGCTACTGGAGTCCTTCGAAGTGGAAGTTTTTCGCTCAGTGACATCTTGCGTGGCGGCAGCGTTCAGCCTCAGATGAGCTTCGGTGCGAGCCCGGGGGATGCGGGCAACTTCATGTTCGATGCTGGATTCGAGCAAGGACTGGGAATGCGTAGCCGCCAAGGATCTGTCTCTGGTGCCTTGCGTGCGTAGATGGTCGATCGTACATGTGATGACCAGAGCCGGGAAGCTGATACAACCGTGGCTCCCAATAGCGCTGTTTGATGCTGGCGGTTTGGCAGGTGCTCCACAAAGCGATTCTCTGGTGAGGCGAGGCTGGCAGTCAATGTCCGTATGCTAGATGCTGATAAGCTCTATGCATCATCGCAGAGCTCTGTTGGCGTGGCCCGACAGCAGCTCGGCCATCTGACACCACTGCGCTCTCTGGTGCCCTGGTCGCAGCCCTTTGGTGAGTCGTGGTGATTCGCCGTCCTGTGCTGAAAGGAAGGCTGAAATGAGCGTTTTCTCTGGAAGACGGCGCCGAAGGCACATTCTCCCAGGACCTAGGTGTGAAAATGTGCGAGGATGTGGGACCTCGGTGCTTGGCAGCTATCTATCTCTACGACTGACTCGGGCTTGGATGTCCCCTTCCCTCTTCAGGCCTCGCTCTCTTTTGATGAGCCCCGGGATGGCTTCGATCAGTCGTCGATCGGTGACTCCAAGCTTGACACATGCGTCTTTCACTGGGAGCATGGGACAGCAGCCAGGTCAGTCCTTGAATGACTTCGCCTCGGCTTGGAACAGATGGCTGATTTGCCTGGTCTGGGTCTTTTGCAGTGTTGACCCAAGGCACGGCTAACGGACAGGCGCAAGACACCCAAACGACGGGGACCGCAACAGAGAGTCAAGTCGAGCGTGATCTGACCAACTTCCTTCGGTCGGTTCATTTCTTTTCGTTCAAGCTCGCGAAGAGGCTGCGGGACTGACTTTCATATCTCCATAACACTATCCTTTCAGATACGCTTCCAAGTTGAGTGCGAAGAAGATGGATCCTGAAGATCCTCTCCGGTTCTCGGACATTGCTCCTGTTCACGTCGTCCCACGAACGACGGCTTGCAAAGCATGTGAGCTGTTTTGTTATGCTTTTTCACATGAGTAGGCTGAGATGACATGTGCTGATGGGGCCTCCGCATTTGCAGTCTACAACACCCTTGCCCTGACCACGGCGGGGAAGATGCGGGTGCGACAAGATGTCAATTTCGGACCGATCAAGCTCTTCGTATGAAGAGGCCCCACGAACGACGACCCATTTCCCCGCCTCGTTGCTTGAACGACTTCGCATTATGCTACGCGACTGCTACCTGCCTTGCTTTTCTTCGCGATACGAATATCGAATGCCTTGACGACGACGATTGGATCCTTGAATGAGACCTCCAATTTTCACATCATCGCCATGGCACGGCCGCCCAATGCTTCGAGATGAGCTCAGAATATCCCCATCCGCCTTTGAGTTGTTACGCTTCGCTCCGTCCCAAATTCCGGAAGTTCTGGCTCATCTATGCTGTAGGTGATGAGACGGTACGGTACGGTGCGGTACGGGCGTCTTGCGGCGCAGTTACCTAGTATTTGTTGACTCTGCACTTTGGAATTCGAGCTTTACCCATGCGCCATCGATGAGACACGACGTCTCAGCTCAACCTCTCCCTGTTCAGACCACACTCTCCTCTCGCACACCCGAGTTTGTTTAAGAACAACTCGCTGCAACGCAGGCCCCGCTCTTCTTTCTCGTAGGCCAGGAATGAGAGCGAGTGCTGTCAAGAGAAGTCAAGAGAAAGAGAGAGAGAGAGACGCTTGGGTTCATTTCGGATGGCTTGTTGAATTTCTTCTTTGCTTTGCTTGCAAAATGCCTCCTCATATTTGGGGGACCTGGGCGACGGACGCGGAAACAAGAAAACAAGGATTCATGCAGGGGGGTGAGCGGCATCCTGAAGGGGGGGATTGGTCGGCGGGGGGGGGGGGAAACGGGGTGGAAAGAAGAGATGATGAGGGTAGAGATGGCGGGGGGGAAAAGATCGAACGGGTTCTTGGGTATGTCGTATGAGGGTTCGTCGGTGGAGATGGGGTGGTGGGCGGGGGAGAGACGGGGTCGTCCCTGTTCGTGGTAAGGAAGCAGGAAAGGCGTCATCTCCTGGGGATATCAAATGATGTGGGCGTTGTCGGTGGAGGAGAGGGAGGAGGTGAGGAGACGGGGAACACGAAAACAAAAAAAAGAAGTGTAAAAAACCTTGCGCGTGGAAAAGAAGTGGGAGGCATTCGGCGGACGGATTCTGGTGACCATGACGGGCGGGCGGGCAAGCCTTGACGATAGCGCTTATTCCACCTCAGCGGAGGAAAGAGTGAGGAAAGACCGGATAGGACGGGCGAGCGAGGGCACCATGTTTCCGAACCAGGCGAGTGGAGGGAGACGAAACATTGCCAAGAAAATGTATTGTGCGAGGAGAGAGAGAGAGAGGAAGAAAATAGCATGCGCGTTTGGTGGATAATTGCGTTGTAAGATTTGGGATGGTCGAGGGCGCAAGAGGTGGTGAGGAGACAAGCTGGGGGGTTTCGTGGTGGTGGTGATGTGTGCATTCGGTCAAAGGGATTGGGGGAATATCAGCGTCCAAGAGAGTAATTGCGTGGAGAAAGTCGAGACCGTTCGAAAGACGTGTAAGAGCCAGTAAATGCGAGCTTTTGGAAAAGGAGGAGGGAGCCGTGGAGAGACTGCGGCTGACCGAAGAGGTGACGGGCACGCAGGCGCTAGAAGGTGGTGGCAGTGTGTCTGATGGGTGCTTTATGACATGCTGCTGCTGCTGCTGCTGCCATGGCTAGACTCCGAGGGACTTGTCCCCCCTATTCCGTTGCTAAGCTCAGTCTAGGCGTTTCGGGTCCGGTTCTCCTTCTCGGCAGCCTTGATTCGCTCCTCGAGAGTCTTGGACTTGTGCAGCTGGGAGGCGCTGAGCTTTTGGCGCTCTTGTTCGGCGGCGCGGTCGGAGTATCGCATGCCGTCGGCGACGGAGCCTTGGTAAGAGGAGGTGGTGCGGTGGAGGCCGTTGCCGGTGTTGGATCGGTTGGTGTCGGTGCGCTTGATGGACTTGTCACCCTTGTCACCCTTGATAACGGAAAGGCAGGCTCCCTGGGTGGTAGAGGGGGGGGTTCATGGTGAGGTGTCAGCTTATCACTGAGGAAGAAGAAAGGGGTGCTGGGGTGTGTGTATGCGTGGGTGACTCACCATGTTTGCTGATTAGTGAGTGGGTTGGTTACTGTGTGTAGGAGTGTGTGTATGCGAGTGTGAGAGATCTATCTGCTCAGATGGAGTGAGAGATGGATGTTGCTGATGCTGAGGATGATGACGGTGGTGGTAGAGGTGGACGAGGTGGGATGGTGAGTGAGTGAGTGAGTGAAGTAAGCGGACAAGGTTGAAATCGGCGAGTGGGCACCCGCCAGTAGTGGGTGACTGTGTGTGCGCAGTGGAAGGCAGTGTTTGTTTTGTTTGTCTTCTCTTCTATTCAGTTGACGCGCCGAACCGTGTGCGGCTGTTGCGTGGTTCTAATGAGGTCCATCATGTGATTACAAACATGCAGATCCTCTCCAGCGTCATAGCTCAATTCCTCGACTCTTGGGCCAAGCCAACAGTTTAACCCCTCTCTCTCTCTCCCTCTCTCTCAGTTCCAACCCACGGGCGATCCAGGCTTGGACGCCGGGCCAACCCAGGCAAGCACCTTAGCCTGTGCCTTGGCTGCCAATGATCTGCCCAATCCCAAGCCGCCGAGCGCGAGGGCCGCGTCCAGCGAGACCAGTCTCCATTTCGAGGGTCATGCACAGCTTCACCACCCGGCCCGGCCGCCGCCGATTCGGCTTCAGCCCGGCTGGCATCATAGAACACAGAGTCACAGAAGTATCATGTCAAAGCGCAACTACTGTACTTCCAAGCACAATGAGACCTCTGTACCGACAGTGTCCCGAGCTCAACTGAGATCAGGACCCGCTGTCAATGCTGCTCGTACATTCTTCAGCAGGGTCGCTTGCCAGCCTTGCAGCCTTCGTACTCGGTCATAATCTTGCACCCGCTGATCGAATGTCGCAATGTCGCCCTTCTCAGCGGACTCGAGCAGAGAGTGCAGGAAGTGACCCTCGGCCGTCGGTGGGAAGGTCGGGTCCGTCTGTGCGTAGTATGCTAATGCCCGGCCCGCAGCCGTGTAGTCCTGGTAGTTGAATAGTTGCGAGATTCAGTCACGATTGCATGTACTGAGCGGGCGGAGCATCGGATCAGACTCACAGGAATGGCAAGGTAGCAGAGACCCGCATTAAGGTAGAAGTCCTTGACGCTATACCTCGTCAGAGCAGAATCCAGACTCTGCTTTGCAATTTCCTCCCACCGCTCAATGGCCTTGGGATATTGACCAAGCTCAGCAGCCAATGTGGCCGCTTCCCTGAAACATCCCGACGCGGTTCTGCAAGGAAGAATGGCAAGTACGGTTACGTTCGGCGCACAAAAGGTAGCCCTCTTGCCGAGCATCAGATTCCTGCACCGAACACTCACGCAGTAGCGTTTTCTTGCATGTACCACTGCCCAGCCCGCTCAAAGCTCTCCAAGGCCTTCTCCTGGTCCTGCGCATCGTTCTTGTAAAGTTCTGCAATCGCTTTCTCTCGGTCGGCAGCTTGGCGGAAGCGGCCCTTGTCCACCAGAATCTGCGTCGCCCGCTGTAAAGCCGCTACGGCGACTGTTCACAGAGGGAAGATGGGGCCCCCAAGTCAGAACAACACACACGTTCCTTGGGCACAATTGGCGCTCCCGGGGGGTTAGGACAACTCACGCTCCGGTCTGACAAGCTTGTAATTCTTGCTGGCTTCATAGAAGGTGTTTGCGGCAAAGTCTTGTTCGCCCAGCTTGTACTCGGTCTCGGCCGCGCGCATGAGGGCGTCGCCTGCCTCTTGGAACCGGTTCGAGAGCCGGAACTTGTTGCTCGCCGCCTTGAAGAGCTCGACGGCTTCCTCGAGCTTGGTGTTGGCCGAAGAGAACCATCCGGAGGTGGCTGCGGCCTTCTTCTCTGCGGTGGACAGGAGTTCTTCGGGTGTGGAGGCGGACATCTTGTGGTTGCTGCTGCTGCTGATGCTGATGGTTCCTGGAAAGCGAATAAATGCTCTCATCAAGGCTTGCGATCCGTGCTCAGTTTGAGAGAGAGAGAAGACCAGGTCACGTGCTTATCTATGCGCCCGACAATCCGTCGCCAGATCGGGCTGTCGCCCCAAACACGGTCTAATCTTCAGGAAGAAGAGCCCGAGATTGGGAAGCCACCTTGAGATTGGGTGGGGAAGTTCGAAAGCTTGGAGGACGCAAACCCGAGCACGAGCATCTGCCATCTGCCCGTTGATGCAGACGACCAGCACCGGCTCACCTCCCTGACCTCCATCTCCTCCATCTCATCCACCATGGCGTCCCCGTCCCGTCTGCTGTCTCGCGCTTTGACCGCTTCCAGCTCCCGGCTCTCAGCTTCAGCAAGTCGAGGAGGCCTCGTCGGTGCCGCGTCTGCTGCGACTGCCTCCTGGTCTCCCTCTGCTTCCCTCATCTTTGCACGAGGTCGCGCTACGGCCGTCGACATCGAGGATGCCCCTCCCGCAGCCACTCCTATCTCAACCTCCTCATCGTCCTCTCTCGGACAACCCCAACCATCATGGACACGCGAGCAAGTCTCAGATCTATACAACTCACCCCTCCTCGAGCTCATCTTCCAGTCCGCAACCGTGCACCGATTACAACAGCCCAAGAACCGCGTCCAGCTCTGCACCCTCATGAACATCAAGGAAGGCGGCTGTTCCGAGGACTGCGCCTACTGCTCCCAGTCAAGCAAGTACACCACCGCCTCGACCGCCAGCAAGCTGGCCGAGGTCGATGAGGTCCTTGTCCAAGCGCGCGCCGCCAAGGAGAACGGAAGCACGCGCTTCTGCATGGGCGCTGCCTGGAGAGAGGTCGGCGGACGGAAGCGCGGCTTCAACCGCATCCTCGAGATGGTCAAAGAGATCAGGTGAGTGTCCCACAAGTCACGGCCGACACCCGTCTGCCGCGCTCCTCTCAGAGATTCAGTGAGGCCTGACACCTGCCGATGCTTCTGGGACTCCTCCCAAACAGAGGAATGGGCATGGAGGTCTGCACCACCCTCGGTATGCTTACGCCCGAGCAGGCCCTCCAGCTCAAGAACGCCGGCCTGACCGCATACAATCACAACCTTGACACCAGTCGCGAGTACTACGGCAAGGTGAGTCTTCGAAGCGCATTCCTGGATTCATGGTTGATACTTGACTGACTCAATTCTACCCTGCCCATCAAGGTCGTCACCTCCCGCACGTACGACGACCGGATCTCGACCATTGCGGCTGTGCGCGAGGCCGGCATCTCCGTCTGCTCCGGCGGCATCCTCGGTCTCGGCGAGCAGTCCGAGGACCGCGTAGGCCTCATCTGGGAGATGAGCCAGCTGCCAGAGCCGCCGGAGAGCTTCCCCGTCAATGCCCTTGTCGCCATCGAGGGCACGCCCATGGAAGGGAACGAGGTCAGTACTTTGGAAGCTCGCACGCGCGTCCGATGGGGGGCGGCTCAACAATGGGCATCTGAACATTCCGCTCTCGCTCTTCCTTACAGCCCGTCGACATTCGCACGATGCTCCGCACTGTTGCGACGGCCAGGATCGTCCTGCCCACCTCCATCATCCGACTTGCCGCCGGCCGACACCTGTTCTCCGAATCCGAGCAAGCCATGTGTTTCCTCGCCGGCGCCAACGCCATCTTCACCGGACACCGCATGCTCACCACACCCACGAGCGGCTGGGACGAGGACAAGCAGATGCTCGGCCGGTGGGGGTTGGAAGGAATGGGCTCGTTTGAGAGCGAGGAGGTCGTCCGTCGGGAGGGCGACAGACTTAAGGCGGACGCCGCGGCCTCGGCCTCTGCGTCTCAACAGAGCGGAGTTGGGCTACGACCTGATGCATGAAACGAGTTCTCTTGTTACCATCTGTGTAAGATAGTGCCGATGGGATCAAAGTCGGGGGTATAATCACCAATTTACTCATGCTGATCCCGAATTCACCCTTGGATGCACCCATGGCGGGTAAAGTGATCACACCGACTTGGCTGTGGGCAACAGGAGATTGCATTGCTGCTCAAGAGTCAGCTGAGGCTCAAGTTCAGATTTCAGAACCGGCTCAAGCCGAGGAGCACATGAAAGGAAAGAGAAAAGGGGGGAAGGGAGGGGGGCTGTTCGGCCGAGACGCAGAAAGGCTCGGGATGCCTCCCCACCTCAGAAGAAGCGCAATCTCGATGCATCATTCCGTACTATTTCAACTTAAAGCATGCCTCGTACCGAACCGCCTGAATGATCAGCGGCCAACCTTGCCCTGTTTCAGACTTGAGTCGGCCTGTATCTTCTCAATCTGGTTCACATCCAGCAACCTCGCCGGGACGAGCTCCTCCGGCTTGACGAAGCGACGAGTGTCGACGACCTCCAGTCGCAACGCAGACAAGTTTCTGGTAAAGTCGACCCTGCCACTCGTGGCCAGAATGATGCCGTCCAGGGTACCAACCCGAAGGCAAAAAAAGTCACCGTCCTCTCGCTCTCCTCCCTCCAGCAGCTCCCTCCTCACCAAGTGACCGACCAACTCCTCCTCCGACGGTCCTTTCTTCCAGTTGTCGCCGAACTTGAGGAAGAGTTTCCCTCAGATCTTGAGCGCGGCGAGCCTCTCGTTGTAGCTCTTGGTCTTGTGGTTGAACGTGGTTGTTAGTCGGGCCAAAGTGTCAGAGCTGCAGTAGACAAAAGAGGGAGGGCCACGTCGAGAAGGAAGTCGCGCGCGACGATGAACTCTACGTTGGCGAGGAGGTTGTGGACGGCTCCACCCTTACTGCCAGAGGCAGGTTCACCTTCACAAGAAACTTTTTCGCTCTACGTCTCGAGGCAGTGGAAATGCGTCATTTGCTGGACCCTCACAGCGTGTTGAAGCTTGACTAGCTTCTGTCTCGCATCGACAGAGACGGTGTAGAATCCGTCGTGTTTGAGATAATGCCCCATATCCTCCAAGAACACCCGCATGGTCTCCCACCTCGCGCGTTCAGCGCCGTTCCATGAGCTGTGAGAGTAGTCCACCTGATGGTATGACTTTGTATTGATCTCCGCCCATCTTTCCTCCAGCCAGACCTTCACAATGTCGTCGCAGTCCAGCAGTTTGGCCGGGAGAAGATCTTCTGCTCGTGGCCGTTGTGTTCTTTCCAGTTGTCTTCGAACTTGAGAAAGATCCGTTGGGTTTGCTTGAGAGCCGCCAGCCTCTCATTGTACCGTTCGTTTTTGTGGTTGAAAGAAGTCGAGAGGCGGGCAAGGGTGTCTGTGCTGCAATAGATGACGGGGTCTGAGTGAACCTGGGCTAGAACCTGGGTGGAGGCGATAAACTCCGCTCTACGTCTCGAGATCGTGGACACTTGTTGCCTCGTCAAGCTGGAGGAGCTCACCCTGACAGAGTTTTTGGATGTAAACCGTATGGTCAGGATATGCGCCGACTCTGCAACCGTAAAAATCAACCTCCGAAGCTATGATGATGTCAACCATAGCCCGACGGCTAAAAAAAGCTAGATCTGCGGCAATGAGTGTCTTTATGGCTGAACTTCAGCATCACTGCAACCACAGCGGCTGGTGGACTGATTTTCTTTTTCAAAATTTAGCCTGCAAATTATCCTCCAGCCAGGAAAGAAAGTTGGTTCAGAATCTATCGTATGTAGTAGCTTTGCATCTATGTGGCAGTCATCATGTTGTGGCTTCTTGTCTGGCACATGTGTTCTTTACCTACCGTCACTCATTTATTCATCTGTTGTACGGTCGTCGGTCGCGAACCAAAATTGAGTGGATGCTGTGTTGCTCTCGGCCGAAAGAAAAGACAGCGTTGTGATGTGCCCGCAACCAGCGTTCGCTCAGTCACGTGGCACAAGACTGCAGGGTCACCTCATCCTCTCCCTCTGAATTGTATTTCATTCTGTATTTGAGATTGACACCTCGGCTCACATGAAGGACATGAAGGACGTCTTGGCAGCGTGAGAAGGGAGTGTGTTGCGCCTGTGGACGTTCTCACAGTTATCAGCCTTTTGAGTTTTGTTATTGATTTTGAAGGTTTATATGGTCAAACAAACATTCTGGACCAAACGTCTCCTTCGACGTCGCGACTGCGTCAATGGAGCAGAACAACATCCTCTCCTCCGCCTCATCGTATTCACAGGCAGCCCGGGCACACTGGGTCATTGAGTGAGACGAGAGATCGATTGCAGGGACAAGAGTAGAAAAAGGAACAAAGTTGTCATGGGAACGAAATGGGAAAGAGGGGAGGAACCGGGCGCGTACGAAACATGCCGTAGACCTGGCAATTACTTGCCAACCCTGTCGGGTCGAAGTCCACGAACAGTGTGCCCGACTCTCCACCTGTAGACGACCAAAAAAAAAGAACGGAAACAACCGAGACGGAGTAATTTTCAGAGGAGAGCAGCAGGGAGCAGCGGACAGCGGGAAAAAGACGGGAGAAGCGCGTTGTGGTCAGTAAACTGTAAACTCTGGACAACAAGGCATCAAACTTATCGTACATTTCCTGGGCAGCGATTTCCGCAGTTTCCTTGTCGTAGTCTTCGCGGTAGGTCTTTCGGGCACCGAACTCGAGAGCGCGGCGGGTCTCAGTTCCGTTCTTGACAGATTCGTAGAGGGCCTCAAAGACGGGTCGGTTGGCCTTCTCGAACTCGGGAGCCCAGTCCAAGGCACCTCGACGCGCCGTGGTCGAGCATGCCTTGAACATGTAGTCCATACCGTTCTCTGCGACGAGAGGGTACAGACTCTGCAGGGCTTCCTCACAAGTCTCGTTGAAGGCCTCGGAGGGGGAGTGGCCGTTGGCGCGGAGGACGTCGTACTGAGCCTTGAACATGCCCTGGATTCCGCCCATCAGGCAGCCACGCTCGCCGTAGAGGTCGGAGTAGACCTCCTTCTGGAAGGTGGTCTCGTAGATGTAGCCGGAGCCGACGGCGATACCGATGGCGACGGCCTTCTCGAGGGCCTTGCCGGTCACGTCCTGGTGGACGGCGACGGAGGAGTTGATGCCGCGGCCCTCCTTGAAGAGGGTGCGGACGGTGCGACCGGAGCCCTTGGGGGCGCAGAGGATGACGTCGACGTCGGTGGGGGGGATGACACCGGTGTCGTCCTTGTAGACGACGGAGAAGCCGTGGGAGAAGTACAGGGTCTTTCCGGGCTTGACGTAGGGCTTGAGGGTGGACCAGGTGGTCTTCTGGGCGGCGTCGGAGAGGAGGTTCATGAGGATGGTGCCCTTCTCGGCGGCCTCCTCGATGTCGAAGAGGTTCTTGCCGGCGACCCAGCCGTCCTCCTCGGCCTGTCTCCAGCTCTCGCCGTTCTTGCGGACACCGACGATGACCTGCAAAAGGACGCGTTCAGGATCAGTACACGCGATGGTTGGGTCGGGGTGCGAGTCAGCAGACCACCACATACGTTCAGGCCGTTGTCACGGAGGTTGAGACCTTGACCGTGACCCTGGGAGCCGTAACCTGTGCAAGTACGGATGAGTGGAGCAGAAGATGGTGAGCACAAAAGTCGCGCGCCCGTTATGCAGAACGCCGGAGGGAGGCAGTCTGGCGCAAAGGTGAATAGGCCGAAAAGGGGACTTACCAAGGAGGGCAAAGGTGTCGTTCTTGAAGTAGTCGTGGAGCTTCTCGAGGGGCCAGTCGGATCGCTCGTAGACGACCTCCTCGTCGTCGGCAAACTTGAGAGTCTTGACACCGCGGGCCTGGACGGCGGCAGCGAGGGCGTGCTGGCTGGGAAGGCGGGCAGCGCTGCTGACGGCGGCCACAGCGGGAGCGGCGGCACCACGGGCGAGCAGGTGGAGGGAGCGGGAGGCCGAGGGGGCGGCGGCAGAGCGGGCGGCTGCGCGGGCGATGGAGCGGGTAGCAAGAGAAGCCATTGTGATTGGGTTGGGGGGTTTGTGGTCTCTGTGAAAAATTCTAGTTTTGGAGCGAAGATCCCGTGTTGCGAATGCGAAGGCAGAAGAAGAGACGGCGACGGCGACGAGATGGAGCACGAGAAGAAAGGGAAGGAGGATGTGTTCAGCAAGATGAGATTTGACCAGCAAAGAAGCGCAGGAGGAACGGTGGATCCGACTGGGTCAGGGCAGTGGATCCTCGTCCTTTATGAGGCGGACTCACAGCTCAGATCAGAGAGGAACCAGGGCTGGGCGCTGGGATGTTTCGGGTGGGCGAACGTGGGTGGGTTCGAGCCGAGTCGGGCGTTGGTGTCGATGATGAATGCGATCGTCGACGGAGGAGGAGGTGGGAACAAGGGCTGAAGAAAAATGATCATCTCTCTCTCCTGCTGTCCTTCCAGAGAAGGTGTGAGCTCTAAACCAATCCCCACACGGTCGCCATTTCTTCTGGCGTCTGCTGTTCTGAGGTCTGGAGTCTGACTCTTCACATTCTTTGGCGCATACAGACCCCATTACAGACTCCGTTGGCAAAGTCTTTTCCACACGTTCGAAATCCGAACCGGGAGGAGAAATGCTTCAGCCAGCTTGGCCTGCCTCCGAGTCATCTCTAGATCGCAAGCACGAGCCAACAAGCTGGAGCCAGCCAAGACGCCGACTCCGACGTCCACGTGGCTGTCAAGCTCCAATCACGTGAGCCAACCCTCCTCGAAATTATTGGGAAGATCCACTCATCCAAGCTGGGCAAGCTCGAATATCAAGTGACAGCAGCAGCAGCTACCAGCACGCAGCATGGCGGGAGGAAGCGCCAAGTCAGAGGCAAAGCGCGCGCAAGTCACACGCGCAAACCGAGAAGCACTCGCCCATCCCAACTCCAAGAGATCAGCACCGCTCGTCATCCCTCAGAAACGATGGTACCGACAACGAGCCCATGCGAATCCATTCTCAGACCATGACCTCGTCTAGTGAGCATTCCTATCCCATCCCTCCCCTCAATGACCCCACTGACTTCTCTCTCTCTCTCCTCGCCTCTGTCCGCCAGCCCAGTGTCCCCGGCGCACATGGACTGGTCCGTCCACTACCCGGAGCATTTCCCAGCTCCTGATCCAGCCCAACCCAGCTCGTCCAAGGCGAGAGCAACAGGGCCCATCTCGGCTTCGAGTGGGAAAAAAGTCGAGTTTGCGGACATCGGGTGCGGCTTCGGCGGCCTGCTCATGGACCTAGCCCCCGTCTTCCCTGACAAACTCATGCTCGGTACGTTAACAGCTCCTGACACGGACTCTTGACGATGGTCACATTTGCTCAACCCAGTGTTTTGAGATTGACAGGAATGGAAATCCGAGTGTCAGTGACACACTACGTCCACGACAAGATTGTCGCGCTCCGCCTGGCGCACCAGCAGCAGCAACAGGAGAATGTTGTGGACGGCTCATTATCACATCCCGCTACTTCAAACGGAGCATCGACAGACCCAGTACGGATGTCCCAGCAAGCCTCCGAAATGTCCCTCGATGAGGACACCAGCGCCAGCGGCACGAACGGCGCAGAGCAAACCCAGCATGTTCCAAAGGGCAAGAAGCGGAATCGGAAACAGGCAGAGCACGAGGGCGGACTGGAGGATGAAGAGGAGGAGGAGGATGACGCGGAGCAGGTCGCAGCAGACGCGGAGCGGGACGAGAGATTGTTTTCCCAGGCTGGGAAAGCAGCAGGAGGGTATCAGAACGTCAGTGTGTTGCGTGCAAATGCGATGAAGTTCTTGCCCAATTTTTTCGAACGCGGTCAGGTGAGTGTGTCTCTTTGCAGTTTTTTTGGCATGGTTGCTGTTCCAAGGGGGCCAGTTCGAGAGATGCTGACTTACGCGCTCCACCAGTTATCGAAACTCTTCTTCTTGTTCCCTGATCCCCACTTCAAACAGCGCAAACACAAGGCGCGCATCATCTCGTGAGTGTTTCTTGTCCAGCCTTCTCAACGGGGGGAAATCTTGAGAGGCGCCTTTCAGCCTTTCTGAGGGATTGGACTAGTTCGCTGATCTTCGACGTGCATATGACCCCAAGACCGACATTGCTAGCCGAATATGCGTACATTCTCCGACCAGGCGGCATCGTCTACACAATCACCGACGTGCACGACCTGCATCTGTGGATGGTCAAGCACCTGACTGCGTTCCCTCTGTTCGAGCGCTTGGACAACGACGGTCCCGAGCTCGAGCACGATCCATGTGTGGATCTGGTCACGTACTCGACGGAGGAGGGCAAGAAGGTGGAGAGGAACAAGGGAAGCAAGTACTTTGCTGCCTTCCGGAGGCGGCCGAATCCAGAGTACGGCCAGGAATCGTAGTGCCATATACATACAGAAACATGGATACCCCCCCAAGCTTGTCCGGCTTCTTTTGCGCGAGGGAAATCCATAGCCCTTGCGGTGTGTGAGATTGCCTTGAAGTTAAGAAAGGAGATGGCAATTCGTGTGCATGGTAAGCATCTTCTCTGGTCACTGGTACTGTACGAGCTTAGCCGGAAATGGTCTTCTGCCGGCATGTCGACATTGCCGGGTGCGCGAGACGTCACACGACGAGGGGAAGGGTCAGGGTCATGCTTCGATCATCCTCCATGAACCACGGGTTTTGTCAGGGCTCAGATAGGCAGAGGAAATGACCAGGTGATCAGCCCGACACGGCTGCACTCAGGAGCCGGATCCGCCGGATTTGATAGTACATAATCATCGACATTCGATCTTCGATGCGACGGCGGAGGATATCGAAACGCTTTACAGAGCAAAGATCTGCGCAAATTTCCAGTTGCTCATTGGAAACATCGCCCTCCCTTCCCGGGCTCGAATGCATGCAGCTGCGGAAGATATCTGGCATCTCAGTCGAACCGGCGGCAAAGCTGCATACATTTTATGGAGTGTTTCATTTTGAGGGCTTACCAACACATTCCCGAGCCCAAAGGCTTCGGATAAGGGATCCAATTGGTACTTCGATTTACCCATCCACCCCCGCCGTCGCCGCCGCCGCCTCGGAGAATCTTCCAGCCTTGAGGGATGTCCCCGCGGAAATTCAGTGACGAGACCTTGGTTGACGTGCTTCTTTCCTCCAAGCCGCCGGTTCATGCATGCAATGCAATCCTTGGGAATCCCATTGGCAATGCGTGGTTGCCTCTTTCCCTGCATCATGCGTAATGATGCAAACATGTGTGCCTTAGAGCCTCCCTCTCCCTTCCCCTGCCCTCCCGACCAGCGTGACTGATTCCCCCTCGGCACTCGGCACAGCTCGCGTCCGACATTTCTCATAAGTATGAGCACAGATGGCCAGAGACAGCTGCTCAGCAGCTCCGGGTGTCGGGGAAGAGAAAAAGGCAGGGAATGAAAGATGGAGACTGACACAAGGCTGCCGCTGTTGCCGCTGGGGCAAGTCAGCTCCGCCGGGTGAGCGGACAGATGGATGGCCCACCACCGCCAGAAGCGAATGGTTTGTGGGTGTGTCTCACTAGTTTGCTCCCCTCCCTGCTGCTTTCTTTAGCGACCCATCTCTCCAGTGACGCCAACACAGCAGCACAGATTTGGCAAGTTCATCCTTTCAAGTCTCCATCCGCAGCTGGACATACTACTAGATCGATATGCACCTTCTCACATGTTCCCCAAGGCACTAGGCTCCCTGTTGCTGTCAATCTCATCTCGGAGCGGAGCACAGAGGCGTTCCTTACCATCAAACTCGGCTGGCTGCTCCCTTCTCCATTTCCAAAACAAGCATCCATCCTGACCTAGGCAATCTCATCCACCCTGCCTTCCTACTCAACACTGATTGCCACGGGTAGGGCCATGATCTACATGGCTAGTGCTCACACCTTCTAGCGAGCCTTACTGGCATCGGATTGGGACCCAGGGACTGATTCTTGCAATCACCTAACGATCTCCGATATCAACGATGGCCGCCTGGCTGAAGAATGGGTTCAGCTAGACTCTCATTCCATCCTGTGGATTTCGGATGAGTAGCGCCAAATCCACGGCGCGTACCTCGTCTGCTCACACTGTACTCCCTCTCTGACACAATCTCACTCGGATATTGATACGACTCTTGCTAGTGGATCGTCGGCGATGTCCCATCACCACGCGATCCATGATTTCGAACGCTGCCCGGAATCAGCACCTGGCTCCACCTGTCCGCTGGATACGTGGCTGCGTGCGCGCGTGGTGGGTGGATTCAGAAGCTAGGAAGACACCGCCTCTTGACCTCGCCTTCGCGACCGCCGCAAATCTCTGGCAAGCCTTCGCGTTCGGAGTCAGCTCCAACGCTCGACCAAGGGGTATAAAGGTCCTGCATTTTCGATCATGATGCTGTCTTTTGCTCCCCATCGCTTGCGACGTTCCCTCTCCAGAGACCCTTCCCCGAGCTACCTTCTTTCTTTTGCCTTCCGTCTTCCCTTATATTTTGCAACCATGCAGCTTACCACCTCCATCGTCGCCGGCATCATCGCCGCCTCCATGGTTGCCGCCGCCCCCGTCGAGGCACCGAAGAAGGTGGTCTCCGTCCCCATGACCCGTCGTGCCGGAAACTCCCTCAAGCACCCTGACGGCAAGGTCAACTTCCAGGCCGTCGACCAGCACCTCGCCGGTCTCCGCGCCAAGTACGCCCGCACCCTCAAGGCCGTCCAGAAGAACACGGGCAAGCCCCACGCTCTCGCCTCCAAGAGCGCCACCGCCCCCGCCAAGCGTGGAGTCGGAAACAACCCCTTGACCTCGCAGGAGAACAACGCGCTCTGGACCGGGCCCATCTCCTTCGGTGGCCAGCAACTGACTGTCGACTTTGACACCGGTTCCGCCGACTGCCTCGTCGGCCCTGGCTCGTACTCGCCCGGCTACTCTGCCCAGGACACCGGTAAGCAGTTCTCCACCAGCTACGGAGACGGCACTACCGCCTCGGGCGAGGTCTACCTCGACTCGCTCTCCATCGCCGGTCTGAGCGCAAGCTCGGCCGCGATCGGCTTGGCTCAACAGACCTTCCTCCAGTCTGGCGAGAACAGCGACGGAATCTGTGGAATGTCCCTCCCCGCCCTTGCCACGTTTGGCCAACCACCTTACTTCTACTCGCTCAAGAGCGCCGGTGCCCTCGACTCTGGTGTCTTTGCCTTTGCCCTCAGCTCGGGCTCGTCGACCCTCACCCTCGGTGGCCTCGACTCGGACCTGTACTCGGGCAGCCCCGTCTACACCGGTCTCTCCTCGGACCAGGGCTTCTGGCAGATCTCCGGTACCGGCGCCGGCTACTCGTCCGATGGCTTCATCATCGACTCCGGCACGTCCCTCATCGTCGCGCCCGTCGACGTCGCCGAGCAGATGTTCTCCAACCTCGGCGCCACCCCGACCACCCAGCAGGGCGCGACCTACGGCTCTTACGACTGCAACAACCCGCCCAACGTCCAGTTTGAGTTTGGCGGAAAGACGGTCACCCTCACTTCCGACGCGGTCACCGTCGGCCAGAACAGCGACGGATCTTGCCTCCTCTCCATCATCGGCCAGGACATTGGAGTTTCCGGAGTTATCACTGGTGATCCCTGTGAGTTTTTTCTTCCCCCCCCCCCCCAGGTGCTGCCGAGATCTGGGCTTATGCTGACGACCAAATTTGTTTGCTTTTTACAGTGTTCGAGAGCTCGTACATCGCCTTCGACACCGACAACAACGCGGTCGGATTCGCGGACCGTACCTAAGATCTGAACAACGCTTCGCTTGCGCGCGTTTTCTCTGGCACATCACAAAGGATCATTTGCCCCGTCCAGAGTACGAATCCTGAGGTCCGCATACATTTATTTTCTTTCTCTCACGCATCAAGGAACGCTTCTCTTTCCAGCAAGACTCAAAATTGAAATCAACTTCTACCCGCACAACCACACTCACACACACTGTACTCCTATTATATAACCCACGAACATCGAATATCGTAGGCCTTGCTTAGAATCATCTTGTTGCCGTTGTGATGTGTCCTTTCTGAACGTTGCGTGGACGACGATGAGCAGCAGTGAGGTGGCGGACGTTCGATACGGAGGTCAAACTTCTCGGCTGAGACACTTGCTCAACCCCACTTGGAAGCGACGTTTGACGACGGAGACCAACGGACCAAAACTTCCTGATGCTGTCGAGGCTTCACAGATCCTCTTGCGCTACCATACAATGTGAGCAAAAGCATTGTGATTGTGCGAAATGCGGCAGAGAGGGAACGTGAGATTACAGGGGTGACGTCAAGACAGGAAGCGCAGGAATGAACTTTCGGCAATGTTCGCGGAAGGGGAAAGGTGTATCTGGTCCCAAAAGCCTTGTGCGGGAGAACATAAAAGGGGGAAATGATAACGCGTCGTTAAAAGGTCGTGATATGGGTAAGTCGTCGAGGTTTAGGTAGGGAGGCCCCGTGTCTCATTCAGGCTCGAAGGGAGCTGTTCGCAGTCGTCGCACTGGCGGCGATCACGAGCGTAGGCGCACTGATTCGAGCCAACATCAACGCCATTGCAGGCTCGCCAATGACCTTGCACGTGTCGCTGTCCAGCGCACCAGCGTGTAAGCCGTGGTTGCCTGCAGACGACGGCACCGCACGAGCCCGGACGAGCGCAGCTGCCCGAGTCGCAGGCTGGCTGCTAGGAATACTAGAGAGGAGCTCGGCTGATGATCCTCCGTTGCCGTTGCCGCGCGAGTTGGAAGCCGCACTCGCGAGCAGAGCCTTGAGTTCCGCGCGGTGCGTCATCGTAGGCATCCGTCTGCCACGTCCGACAATGATCAGACTGAAGGCTTGGCCCAGCCACTCCGTCTCGCCCGTCTCCGCTGCGTTGCCCTGGGCAGCTTCCGAAATGGTGAGAAGCTCAGACAGGGGGAAGGCTGCGGCCCGCTGTACGAAGTGAAGTTGGCCGCGTTGAGCGTAGGCAGGGTGCTTCTTCGCAGACTCGATCGCGACGTCGTCCTCCAAAGACGCTTGCATGCCCGAAGAGCCAGCTTGGGCAGGGTAAATGGTGTCTTGGACGGTTCCACCTTGGCTGGGAGCAGTAAAAGCAGGAATCGCCGCGGCGCCCGATCGGCCACCAGTGGCGTGATGCACAGTAGGAGGCAGGCTCTGGCCCGTTGCTCCAGCCTCTGCCGCGCCTTCCTCGTCATCATCAGCGGCTCGCTTCAAGCGAAGGACTGTCACTCGAAGGTTCTCATTCACGTCGCAGAGCGACAGAATCAGAGACAAGGCCGCGCGGTCGTCAGGTCCGCCCATGAACGCCAGGAGGACTCGCTTATGTGAGGAATTGGCACCTGGGAGAAGTAGGGCCGTAGCAGTCGCGGCTGACGCGGGGCGGTCGAGGACGAGGCCGATGTCAGAAGTATGGGCGCCTTGGAACAGTCTTCGGACAAAGCTGGCCTGCTGTGGGCCGCCGCCAATGTCACTTGAAGTCGAGTTCGAATAGTCTGTCGCGTCCGCAGCAGAAGTCGACGACCGCCCGAACAAGTTCTCGAAGGGGTTCGAGCGAGGTGCTACCGAGGGAGTCACGACACCAAGAGTGGAGTTGACCAGATTGGAGGTAGACGGATAGGCAAATGAGTGGTAAGCGTGAGGGAGCGTCCAGGGCACCAGAACCAGTCCCTTTTCCTTGTGTGATCCGTTGCTTGACAGACTTCTGTCGTTCCGTTCGCGATCGTCGCGGTCCTGGACCGTGTGAGCGTACTCGTCTCGCTCCACGATTGCCAGCTCTTCACCTTCGACCCGAAGCCCATGCAAAGAAGCAAAGGTGCGGAATACAGCCAGGAGAGGATCGAGAGCGCGCTGAGACTCGAGCACAAGTGCGTCCGCCGCCTTCATGACGGCTGAGAGACGGTCCGTCAGTTCGATCAGTCGAAGAGCCGACACACGGACGGCAGGGCCAGCTGGAGAGAAACGTCCCGCGGATGCATGCGGGGCATCTGAACGGAGAATGGGCGTAGCCACAGCCAAAGCATCGTCCTTCTTTTCATCGGATCCAGCTCGAGCCTGGGCGGAGCCGTCTTGGTGATCGCCACTGTTCTCAGAGTTTGCTCCCGTTCCAGCGTCGACTGAGTCAGAGTCATCGGACTCTTCGGTAAGGACGCCGCGTCGAGCCGAGGTGTATGGCTGCACGAGCTGGATGACAGTCATGAGGCCGGGCAAGTTCTCGAAGCGATCAAGCACGACCAGCAGACGTTGGTAGATGGGCTTGCCCGAGATAGCAAGGCCGTCCTTCTCGCCGCCGTCAGATCCGAATCCTGTAGAAGGTTCCGAGCCTTCGCCAGCCGCGCCCTTACCCGAATGTACAAGATGGGTGTCCGCAGTCTGACGAAGATGAGGAGGATAGGCCCACAGGGTCAGAGGCGTGGTGGCAACCGTGCTGACAATGGCCATGACGACAAACATGGAGAACGTCGAAGTGTCGAGAATACCCGCATTGAGACCGATGTTGAGCACAATGAGCTCGACCAGACCTTTGCAACTCATCAGCGTTCCGACAGCGATCGACTCGCGAAGCGAGAAGCGACAGGCCCAGCGCGCTGCACCGGCGCATCCGGCAAACTTGGAAATGAAGGCAATCGCAATGATGCCGATGGTGTAGCCCCAAATCGTCCCCGAGTCCAGAGAGCCAAGATTCGTCTTGAGTCCGGAGAGCGCAAAGTACAGGGGCAGGAGCAGGACGGAGACTAGATCTTCGATCTTTTCGATGAGCGCGACTGCGAATCCTCCTTCGTGTGGAACCATCAGACCGACAATGAATGCGCCAAAGACTGGAGTGAATTGATGGAGTAGAAGCAGCTGGTCAGCGTCTGGCTTCAGGAAATTGAGATCATATTCGCAGCATGTTGAAACTCACTAGCATGTACTCCAACGATATCGGTAAACCATGCGCTGATCAGTACCAGTAGGATGGTGATGGTGGTCATGGTCTGCGTGGGCCCATTCTCGAGACTGCCTGTGCGCTTGGCCAGCCAGACAAAGACTGGCCGGACGCCGAGGAAGAGGAAGAGGGCATATGCGATCGTTGTGAGCAAGACGTAAAGCGCGGTGAGACCGGAGCTTGCGTTTACGAGGGCTACTGTCAAGGCCAAAAGAACCCAGCCGACGACGTCGTTGGCAACACCGGCGGCGAGAACGACTGTGCCGACCTTGGTGGAGAGCAGCTTGGTCTCTGTGAGGATACGGGCGAGCACGGGAAAGGCGGTGATGGCCATGGCGACACCCGAGAAGAGCAAAAAGTGGCCAAAGGTGACATCGTTACCCTGCAGCGCAGGCGAGGTCTTGATGAGGTCGTTGAAGATGCCGACGGAGATGGCAGCGCCGAGAGCAAAGGGAAGGGAGATTCCTGCCAGACCGACATAGGCTGCAGCGCGGAGGTTCTTGGAGATGATGGCCAGATCCACCTCGAGGCCGACAGTGAACATGAACAACACCAAACCGACATTTGCCATCAGATTGAGGTTGACGAGGGAGGCGGTGGGGAAGATGGTATTGGTGAATTTGGGGATGTGACCCATGACTGAAGGACCTAGCAGGATACCCGTGATGACCTCTGCTATGACGATTGGTTGCCTGATCTTGGCCAACGGTATAGCGATGAGCCGGGTCATGACAATGATGATTGCGGCTTGGATGATGAAGAGCCGAATGGGATCCGCCGTGCTGTAGGTTGCAGGGTTGACGCCGGCCAGGATGGAGTCTGACTTGGCGCCGCTTGCGCGCGCAACCAGGCGCGCGACATTGTCGCCTGCGAGGGACGCGCGCAATGAAGCTGAAGACGTTCCGAACATGGTTCGGTGTTGTTTGTGTATGGGCGAGCTGGACTGGCGAGCGGATAGGGGGAAAAGCAGACCCGTCGATCAGCTCAGGCACGTATCAGAGGTCGATAGAAGCGCAATGGACTCACTCACCTTCTCAATGTTTGCCGTCGTCGAGGCGTGACTGATGCGCGTGATCCTGCGTGGTACGACTTGCGGCGCGCTGTGCCGGAACGGTCAAGGTGAAGCACAAAGGGGGGGGGAGGGCGGGCAGGCGAGGCTCTCTCTACTTCGATGACTGCTTCGCCCTTAAGTATACGCTGGCGCGTTAGGGGACCTGCTGAGTTGTGGAGAAGCAAGACCTCACGGGTGCTGGCGCCAAGACCGGGGCTGCTATGGACAGGACTGAGAAGGAGGCGGTGGTGTTGGACTGAACCCCTAACTCGCTCCTGCCTTGGTGCAATAATGTGCAAGGCGACAGATGGTGCAAGCTCTATTTTCTACAGCCCCGCCACCCGAAAGGACTTCCTCCCTGCCAAGGTGGAAACCACAGCTTGCACTGAGACACGCTACGTACGAGTCTGTACTCGAGCACCTTGTCCTTCTCGTTCTGCATTGCTGACGTTCTCCATTGCTGAATGCGTGGGGAACTGGGGAACCTAGAGGCAGGAGATGAGAGCACAAATTGCAAGATGGGTTCGAGCCTGTGGACCCCTTGCAACAACCCCTTGACAGCCAGGAGGCGATCACTTCTTCCGCTCTTGGTCATCCTCAAACACACGTCCCAGGAGGAGGAGGAGGAGCAGCCGCCGTCCATTGCATGTTCTGTGCGTGCTCGAGCTCTGCACCTTCGCACACTTTCTCATCCCTTTGGGCTGACTCAGGGACAAACTGCATCGCTGCCTGCATTGGTCGAACGCCCCACAGGCAGAGGTTGAGTGAAAGGTGGGCGGCGCATGGCTTCACGTGACATGGTCTCCAACTTCTGCAAAAAGTCTGAGTCGAGCACGTGATGCCTGGTTCGTGCTCGATCTCAGCTCTCAGCATCGAGGGCTGGGCCAAAAGAGGGAAATGGGAACCGAACCTCGATCCCAGCAGAGCGTTGTGTCCATCGCTATCGACCACAGCTGATAATCGTATGAGAACGAGCTGGGAAGGCCGTGGTTGGGCAGAGGTGCAGGCGGGGGGGGAGGGATGCGACCCGGCCTTTGATGTCGGCGGGCCTAGACTATCAGACCCTGAGATCCTCCTCCTCTCTCTGGAACAGAGCTCACTTTTCGTTCCAGGCACCAGTCACCCTTGCCCAAAGACCTGCACAACACACAATGCGGGTCCGATGCGGGAAATGACCAGAAAGCCGAGTCAGATGGATGCTCCTGTACGGCATCGATGGAAGCAACAACACCATGAGACCTTCCTTCACCGGCGAAGGCCTCGACCCTTGGTGGGCCTTACGCGTCCCCGTGCTCCCCCCACGAGAAAGACTCGAAGTCTGGCCCCAAACCGAGGCGTTTTGACTTTTGAATGTGTAACCACACCACTTTGACTAAGTCTTACAACCAGGTCTTGTGGTCTGCTTCCGCGTTGCCCCAACGGGGTCTTGCACGGTGTTTTGACACCTGACAAAGGGTCTGAGACCATTTGCCCCCCAATGCCAAGTCACATGTTGACGTATACAGTGCATTAGTGGAACGCGAGGATGCGATGAAGTAAGGGCAGAACAGCGTCCGCTGCAGTTTGGAGCTCTGGACAGGACGACCGGACTGTAGCCAGCTCGAGGACCACCACATCTCAACGTACGTCTACTGACGCCTCTTGTCCCATCTGCGTGCGACATCTGCCGGTCGAAGGATCGCTGTATCGCTATACAGTACTGCAGGAACGGCCTCATACCCCAAGATCCCGCGGCCTTGAAGGGAGCAAGCAGCTGCCACAGTTCCTCAGCTCTGCAGGAACACGCATCAGGAACGAAAGCCGCACACCCACGACCTCAGGATCCTGCTGCCCAATACCTTACCAACTCCGACTCGCTCTACGCCCCGCCCGTAGTTCGACTCTGCAGAAGCGGCACAAGGGACACTGTCGTCTGTTCGTCCGCATCCGCGACTGGGACTTCTACCTTCCGCAGGACCTCCGCTCATCGAAAACACAAGCGAGGACGAAGGACGCCTAGGTGCGACCGGCGGCACAATTGCTCTGCACCATCGTGTCAGATCCTGGTGAGCAGCTCCGCAGCGCTGACGAACCATTTCGACCCGAGCATTCCAAGCCTAACCCGCACCAAAAACCCTTTGCATATCTTCCTCACTAGCACAGGCAGTGGCTAAGCGCATCCTGGATCTCAGGGTCTCGAGCTGCTTTCCAGCCTGTCTGAACTAGCAAGAACACATCGCCACTGAGGAAAGGACCCGGCAGACTTCATCGCCAACCTCCGCGGAGCAATGGCTTCGCAGCCAGGGACTTATCCCGGGGGGGAAGGCTCGTCGTTCCCTTCATCAGTCGTCTCTGAAACTGCGCATTCTGGTCCCGGACGGCCGCTGAGTCTGCTCTCATCTTCGTCAAACTCGTCCACAGGCTCCAAGGATGCTGACAACGGTTCGGTTCCAGGCCATGCCCTGCTCTCGTCGTCCCCACCCGTAGCAGGTCGGCCTAGTTCCATGACTTCCTCATCCCATCACCATCATTTCTCATCGCACTCGCATGCTTTACACGGAACCGTGCATGGACCCCACTCCGCGCATATCGTTCGTGCCAAGGCTGCTGTGCGCTCTTCCAACCCTGGCTGGCGGGCTTCCGTATGCGGGCCCAGCTCATCCTCGGCATCCGGCACCGCCGGAGCAAACCTCGACTCTCCAACCTTGGCGAGGGACACCCAAGGCCCAGGACATGTGTATGGATATGCAGGCATGCACCATGCCCCTGGTTCGCCATCTCTCTCCACCCGCACCAGCATATCGTCGGCTTCGGGAGGACTCGGTGGCGCAAGCGTTGCTGCACAGACAAACTCCGGAGGCAGTGGCGGCGCAGGTGCTGGTGGCAGCTCCCAGGGCGCTCGTCTTCATGCTGATGGCCGTCCGTCCGAACCTTCGGCTGCAGGCGGATCGTCGCAAGGACACCAAGGACACATTGCCGAACTGAACGAGCAGTACAGTAATCTGTCCGGCACCAGTCGACAGAGCATCGCCATGGCTGCTTTCAAGTGGGATGTACCGCCGATGACGGGCTCAAGCAGTGCTACTGGATCGGACAGTGCAGGCGGCGTCGACCCCATGGACCCAAGTGCCGGGCGCGTTCGTCATCTCACGTCAACAGGCCTGCCTCATGAACTCGAAGACGGCGACGACCTCATCTCAGGCACCAGATCATTTCCAAAGCGCACCGACGAGCCAGCTGGTGCAGACATCATGAATGAGATTCCCGTCCTGAGTCCGCCCTACGGCGAATTTGGCCCAGCTCAGGATCTAACCGTAGATCCGGAGGTTGATACATCGCCTCGCGGCGGAAACACTGGCACATTCTCGAGCTTCCTTCCAGAGGCCGATTCTCGACGCGGGCCTTCCAAACCGACTGGACCAATGCAGAATCTTCTCCAGCGGCGATTCGAGCATGATATGCGGGCTCGCAACATGTCGGAGACACTCGGTCCAGGCTCACGATTTGGTGAGGGTAGTGAACACGGTCAAAGCACTTCTACATCTACGGCCAATATCGGTTCACGGCAGGACCCTCTTCGTCAGAGCCACTCAGGTTTTATTGGTGGCGGCGAACTTTCATCTTCTCAGATCTCTGCATCGACATCAAACGCCAACTCGGGCAATTCATCGCCGCGGGCCCCTGGCACGGAACAGAACCCGTCAGGCGATGTCAGACATGAAGGTAGCTCGCCAGGCACTCGGACTGGTTCCAGTCTGCATGAGGGTCCTGCATATCGGCCTCCTCCACCGCTCCGACTGATGCCGACAACTCCAGCAGCACCAAAGATTGCTGGCGCTGGCTACGAGGGCAAGTACGACTGGGCCAACTTTGTGTTTGCTTACTCCCGCGGCAAGTGGGATCCTCAAAGGCTCCCTCGTCCCCCGGGACACAGCACACTGCATCCAGGTGTCAAGACCAGAATCACCCAGCCACCACCGCTAGCTCGGAAGATTTCAAACCCGGGCGACAGTTCGGCGGCTGGACGGAGCTCGATCATTTCTTCCTCGGCCGGCTTGGTGGCGTCCCCCAAACCAGGGTCTCAAGGACTCGCACAGTCTTCCGTCTCGAAGTCTGATCGGCTTACCGCGCCGGGCTTGCGAGTCAGCCCGGCTAGTCCACTGGAAGGGCCAACAAGATCTGAAGAGGATCAAGTTCAAGTCGCTGATTTCGCACCACGAAGACCGAGTCTGACGTACATCGCAGACTCCCCACCCGACCCATCGGCAAACAAGGGCCCGCACACAGCGAATTCCATAACGCCAATGTCGCCGTTCAAGCCCGTGACAGCTGAAGAGGCAGCTGCACGAGTGGCTGCCGCTTCGCAGACAGCACAAGCACTGCTTCGAGAACGCGAAGAGGCTGAACTGCATGCTGGCCCAGAGGCTCCTAACGATGGGGATCAAGCTGCCCCAAGCAGTAATGAACTGGTCGTGGGGACGGAAACCCAATCTTTGTCTTGCGTAGAAGCCTACACATCGCCGTACACTCGCGTCGCCGTTCAAAACATGCTGGAAGAGAGGGCCAGAACATCTGGTTCAAGTGCCGCGGTTGGTCGAGGCAACTCGGTCCAAGGAGATCCTGTTTTGCTCTCGCCAACCACACTCATGCCAACCACGCACAACACGCCAGCGCATGGGCGCGGTGAAATGGCACTCAGCGCTGCCCTCGGCACTCACGTTGCTTCGCAGAGGAGCCAAACATTCAACGGCACCGATCATATCCCAGAGCCGCTCAACTACAACAAGGGCGAAACGGCCCAAGGTCGGGCCGAGGCCGACCGGGACGCACTTGAGGAGAGTACGGGAGGCAGAGATCGGTACGTCGGGACGCAAGACCGTTCCGATGCAGCTGCACAGTCGAAGAGTCTGCCTGCTCCTCCCAACCAGGAAGACCTTTGGGACTCCTCTTCGATTGGTCTCTCGCAGAGGAAGGAGCTGAAGTCGAAGGAAAAGTCAACTGAATCCTCCGAGGTGAAGGAGACGGAGCAGACTCCAGCGCATCCAGGAGGATTCAAGCTGGATGCAAAGTCGCAGCGCAACGTCGAAAGGATCGCCAAGGAGGACTACAAGGAACAGTTGGCGCAATCGAGCGCGACTGCTACCGCGCAGATCAGCGACAACGCAGTTCTCAAGAACCAGTCGTCCTTCTCGGCGAACGATGCCAAGGTGGAAGAATCAACGGTGCTCCAAAGACCAGGCCCAACGCCAGTACAAACGTCGCCATCGAGTTCCACAGGAGGAAAGACCAAGCGTACTGAAAAGACGCCTGGTTCGACACACTCATCCGGCTCAGGATCAGGCTCTTCTGGTGTTGGATCATTTCACAGTCCAGCATTACATCGCAGACGCCGTCCTTCGCCTTCGACTGGTAACAGCACACCGCCGGCGTCTGGCGGACCTGGGGCGATTCCTCGCCGAATTGCCTTGCCGCCTGGAATCTCCAGCTCCTCTTCGTCGCCTACTTCGTCCGATCGGGCACCAGGATTGGGGGTCGTCTCGCCATGGATCCGCTCCAAACGCGGTGACACATTCGCAGTAGACGAACACAATGAGGCAGATGGGTTGCATGCCAAGGGGCCCTCAGTTCGGTCCAACTCGAGTCCTTCTGCTCCCAGATTTGATCACAGTCGACTCGATGTCCAGACCGAACTCGGCTACGAGAGCAGTGAAGCCCCTGACGGCAATAAGGCTCAAGATGAGCAGGCGGCTGCGAAGAGCAAAGCAATCGCGTCAGCTCCGCTTCAAGGTCAGTTCCAGGCCAAGCAAGGGCATCCAATCGTATCAGCAGACAAGGCCTCCGCCTCCTCAGTTCAAGTTTCAGCGGGTGCAGATGATTCCGCCACAACAGGGAACATGGGCAGACACGCTAGCTACAATGGAACTCCGGCACCAAGATCTCCAGACGAAGCCAACGAGAGTGCCTCAGGACCAGGGAAGGGCATTTCCTCCTCTCGGCGAAAGAAGCGACCAGGCTCCGCCGGTGGCGTCCATCACAGCATAATGAAGTCACCGTACGTGCACGTCTCGAGGGAGCACGGCTCAGGTTGGGGCGGGACGGGTCTGGATTCCAGCGCGGTTGCGGAGCTGAGGCTCGCTGCTTCGCGGCGGAAAAGTCTCGAGACCGATGTTCCAGTTCTTCTCAACTCAGGAGGTTCTTCTGGGCAACGCGATGGTGCTGACCAGGAGAAGGCGAAAGAGGATGAGAAGACGGGATCATCGTCGTCTTCAAAAGTCAATCGGGACATAGCGAAACAAAGTGGAGCGGCCCTGAGTCTTTCCGGCAAGCTGCCCTACAGCACTGGCACAAGCTCGAAAGGAACAAATTCTGGTTCAAACGTGTCTACCGCGGCTTTGGGCATGCTCAAACTTCAGCTGACTCACAGCCTCAGTTTTCCGCCTGACAAGGAAGTGCAAGACGTTTTGGCGGAGAAGCTTGACATCAAGGGCTCCAAGCCTGCAGCGGAACAAACGCCGTTGCCGTCTGCAGATCCAAAGGATGCTCGGCGCCCCAGTCACAGCGAGTCTCTCTTGACGTATACCCTCAAGCAGAGCAAGACTGAGGTGATCGATGGTGTGCAAATCATAGACAAATGGACTGCGAAGCAGACGATACAACACGTACGATCGGAGCAGCCCGAGAAGGTCGAGAAGAACGACGACAATCGGAAGGCGGACGATCAGAGTGAAATACGAGCCAAGGATTTCGCAAGTCAGCCAGACGCGGCTGCCACATCCGCGGCGAAGGACGAAAATTTGTCCCCTGCGTATCCGACTCAGGCCTCTCAGACCACCAAGGATACATCAGCACCTATCAGATCGGCAACTGGCGCTCCGACTCCGTCAGAGAAGGTCAAGACCTCTCCTGTGGCAGCTTCAATACATGAGACATCACGAGATGCTATGACCACCGAAATACCTGACACTGACACGAATGCATGCGGTCTGGGCGCGTTTCACCACGCCGCGTCTCTCGTCGACAAGTACGACAGAGCCAATCTTCTCCCTTCTGGTGCTGCTTCGACAAACATGTTCCTTGCGGCTGGAGGTCGGGTCGAGGCCTTTTACATCCAGAACGGGTATTTGCCTGCGATAATTCCGCCAAACGAGATGGAACGGCGTCAGGCGCTCAAGCGTTATGGCCCACCAAAGCTAGCCGGCAACATAAATTTTGACCGGATCGCACATCTGGTGAAGCTTGTATTCAACACAAAGCTTGTATTGGTCAGTCTCGTTGGCGAAAACGAGCAAATCTTCCAAACGGAGAGCGGCGGCGGCGGTTCAGTGACGCTACAGGTGCTTCAGCGTCTCGCCGCGTCTCGCGACTGTTCATTCTGCGCCCACGCGATTCTGCAAGATGGCGATGAGCCCATCGTGATTCTCGACGCGTCGCGAGACTGGCGGTTCGCAGGCAATCCGTTGGTCATTGGACCACCGAACATTCGCTTCTATGCTGGTAGTCCGCTCCGAACCTCCGACGGGTACAATATCGGCAGCTTGTGCATCATCGACGATCAGCCATGGACCGAATTCAGCCCTCGACAACGGCACACGCTCAAGGAGTTCGCAAGGATCGTCATGCGAGAGATGGAGCTGCTGCGAGACCGCATTCAATTGGGTCTCCGAGATAGTATGCAGAGAAGCATTGAGAGCTTCACTCGCGAGTGCGTCGAAATGGACCTTGAGGAAAACACGGCGGCGCCACCGAAGGTGGATGAGGCGCCAAAAGGCGAGGGCTCTGCGTCATCAGGTGAGTACCATGACCCACAGGGCCTGCGGTCTCGTTGCTGCAGTGATCTGACACAACCTATCGACAGGGTCTGGATCAGTTGCGCAAGTCGCACCTGGAATTCACAGAGTGTACACGCTGGCGGCCCGAGCCATTAAAGACGCGCTGCAGCTCTCAGGCGCGGTCGTCTTTGATCTGTCACACCTCGAACTGCTGGACACCATCACCGCGGATGTCGATGACGCAGAAGCACGGAATTCCGTGTTCTTCCCCGGCCCGTTGCACGAAGCGGACTATGCAGGATCGCTCAACTCGCCCCCAAGCTCTGCGCGCTCCAGGCACGCCAGCACCTTGAGCGACACCTCAGGTATACCTGAGAACGAGCTGGGCCGCCGAAACAGCGATGAATCCATACTTTACCGTCCACACCAGCCGCACTCACGCCTTGTTCCACCAATGGCAGTGCTTGGATCTTGTGAGACCGTGGCGCCTCCCGCAACACGCGAGGATCCTGTACCACTTTCTCATCACGTCAAGGTTGCGGAGTTCCTTCGCGTGCATCGATCGGGCCGATATTTCCCATTCATCCCGGGACCGTTCCGACATTTGCTACCCGCAGGGATGTCCAATTTGCTCATGGTACCCGTGTTCGGCTTGCACAAGCAGCCGTTTGCAATGCTGTGTGCATACAGTCAAGACCACGAGGACACTCCATCGCTCGATGAACTCAAAGAGAGTGGTCTTCAGTACCTACGTGCGATTGGCATGATCGTCCTGAGCGCTGTGCTGAAGAAGGACATTGTTTTGGCAGACAAGGCCAAAAGTCATTTCATTTCCAAGTGAGTACAAAATGCGCGTCTAATCATCTGAAGATCGGTACACTGACTTGAATCTTTCCTCAGTATCTCACATGAGCTGAGGACACCGCTGCATGGTATCCTTGCAGCCGCAGAGCTGCTCGCGGAGACGAAGCTCAATTCGACGCAAGGTTCATACCTTGAAACCGTGGAAGCTTGTGGGAAGAGCTTGCTAGAATTGGTCAATCACGTGTTGGACTTCACGAAGCTAAGCGGCAACAGTCGCTCTGGTGCCACACGTCAGAACGAGAAGACGAAATGTGACCTCGTCAAGCTCACGCAAGAGGTTTGCGAAAGCAGCTGGATCGGGTCAATCGCAAAGGCGCTGGAAAACAAGCATTCAGGCATCGGAAGCGTGTATGCACCGCCATCGGACTATGACGCGTTCGACGATGGCTCATCAAAGAAGAAGATGTCGAGCGGAGTTGTCAAGATGCGCGAGACAGGAGTCGAGACGGTTATCGACATCTCGATGCGAGAGAGCGGATGGCTGGTTCAGTGCGATGCTGGAGGCATTCGTCGAGTCTTGATGAACCTCATCGGCAACTCGTTGAAGTTCACAACCTCCGGTTTCGTTCATGTCTCGTTGCGCGAAATCCAAAGCACCGACACTCATGTGGTCATCGAGCTGGGCGTCACAGACACCGGACGCGGTATCTCACGATCCTTCTTGGAAGAGCAACTTTTCCACCCGTTTACTCAGGAGAACCCCCTCGGCACCGGTACAGGTCTCGGTCTGTCCATAGTCAACAGCATTGTGCAGTCGCCGGGTTTGAACGGCAAGATCGACGTCTGGAGCACGGAGGGACAGGGCACGGAAATACGCGTTACCTGCGAGCTGGAACTCAGCGAGCCTACAAGCAACGAGGGCATGGTCTACCGACCTGCGTTGCGGGTGCAGCGCCTGTACAGCATCTCACTACTGTCCTTCGGATACACCCGGGGTGAGGAAGATCTGAAGGAGGTGATAAAGAGCTACCTTGCGGACTGGTGGGGCTTCGACGTCTTCGAGGCAATCAATCCCAACACGGTGCCGGAACAAGTGGGTGACATCGTTCTGATAAACGAAGATACCGCTCCCCTCAAGGAGATTGCCCGACGAGGCGGCCAGCTCCCTCCAGTGATCCTTCTTGCAAGTGCACGAGGTGACCCGACTATCACTGCCGCCTGTGAGGCCTATCATGCGGCTGGTGGCGTAGCTCGTGTGCTCTTCAAGCCAGCCGGCCCGGCGAAGCTGGAGTCCGTGCTCGACTTCTGTCTCCAATGCCTCGAGCGCATTCGTCGCGGCGATCCTCCGGACCCTCAGGAGACCAAGCCTTCGACACCCTTGCCGTCTCCGTCGCCTTCGCCGCGGGAATCGCCCGCTTGGCGACCCAATCTTGAACAGCAGAAGTCCTACTTTGGACCCACCGCTGATCCCATCTCAGGTACTGACATTGCGAAGGATAGCACTGATGCGGACGTCACGCCCACGGACGATGCAACTCCTGGCAGATGGAACGACCTGACGCCCAAGCCCAAAGGTATCCCTTCTCCATCACTTCTCCACAAGCATTCTCCTCACATCTCTCCTCGGCCACCCGAGGCAGCCAGTACGCTGTTGATACGACGCCACTCTGCTGAAAGCCAAGTTTCTCACACTGCTACCCTTGAGGCCGAAGAAGCGGATAGTTCTGCTTCGCACGGCAAGAAAGCTGCTCACGCGCAAGCCTCTGCCGACCCTGCGAAGCCAGTGCGGCCGTTATTGCCACCTCGAAGCATCACCTATCACGAGCCGAGACTGCATAAGCATGTGCTCATGTCGCCTCACGGAGGCGCATGGAGAGCTGGATCTGGTCACGATAGTCAAGACTACTTTGGCTTCCTGTCACAATCGGGAGCTGCATCGACCCCACCCGAGCGCGACCCTGGTTCATTACCAAGCTCGCCGGGTTCAGTGATCTCTTTGGAGGGAGGGGAGGGCGCGGTTCTCAAGACTGCGGTCCAAACCTCGACTGGCTCAACTGGCTCGTCAAGCTCGGCACGATCCGCTCAAGGGTCATCCGCAGTCAAGCCTAAGAAGCAGCTCAGAATTCTCTCTGTTGAAGACAATCCTATCAACAGGAGGGTGATCCAGGCCTTCTTGACGAAGATGGTGAGCCTTATATTCAGTCCTTCAGCAAATGTCAGCAAACCTACTAACTTTCTTCTGTCTGGACAGGGAGTCGACTTCGTGGAAGCTTCCGATGGTCTGCAAGGTGTTAAAGCCTTTGCGGCTCACCCGCCACACTACTTCGAGTGAGCATATACACCCATGCAGCTTGTCGCCCAGCAAATGTTGACATAAACTATTCTTTTCGCAGTGTGATCTTGATGGACCTCTCCATGCCGATTCTTGATGGTGAGTTTAGCAAGCTACTCAAATGTTCCTAAGGTCTTTTTGCTGACAAAATCGTGGCTCTTGCAGGCATTGGTGCGACCGCTGCTATTCGTAGAATTGAGCTCGACCGGGAGAAGCCTGGCAGTGCAACGCCCACAGGCGCGATGTCCACCTCTTCGACCATCGCGCCTGATGCTAGAGGCTCGCCTGCCGCAAGGGCGTCCCGTAGCTCTCAAGCAACCACTTCCCCGACGAACTCGGCCGGTTCTCTTCCGGCATCAGGAGTTTCTTCATCGCCTTCGTCATCCACTTCAATGGCCAGCTCCGCGGCCGCGGCCGCAATTGCGTCTGCGACCGCGACAGCTGCCATTGCGGCGACGAGCTCGGGACCTCCTCCGCGTCTGCCTCATCCTCGCACACGAGTCAAGATCTTTGCCCTGACAGGTCGCTCTACTGATGAGGACAAGCGAAAGGCGTTCGCAACCGGTGCGGACGGTTACATTGTGAAGCCTCTGAGCTACAAAGTGTGAGTGCGAGAAGGTCACACGGGTTCTGTCCAGGGCACGCATACTGATGTGTCTCCTTGCATCTCCCAATAGACTTGCTTCGCTGTTGAAGATGCTGGCGAGGTAAAGCTTTGCCAGAAAAGACAATTTCCAGAGCTTTCTGGCAGGGGCCGAATAACGTTCCCGATCACTGGTCAATCTTCCCTCTTACATTCTACAGGTCGCAGTCGAATCAGATCGCTTTCGCATTCACTTAATTACCGCACAGCAAGTTCATAACACTGTTTTCCTTCCACTTTTCTCGGCGGCTCTACTCCGCATTTCCAGAGCGTTTCATCATGCCCGATCCTGTTTTTCTGAACTCCTGCTTACTCGCATCCGACGCATTCCACCGCCATGCGCTTTCTGTTTCGTCCGAGCTCAGGTTGAATCAAATGTCAGTAGTGTACACCTTTTGCTCACCATCGATGAGCACTTCAATCATACACTGCGCAAGCTTTTTGTCACTCGCCACCGGCCAAACAAACGAGACTGTTGAATAAGAGGTCTGGTATGTATTATGTTGAGTTGGAGGACTGCTGCTTCTCAGTCGCTCGGGCATCCTCGGCAGGCGTTCGAGCTCGAATGCTGAGAGCATGCAGTCCTTGAGCGAACTCGTCCGATAACAGGTTGTTGATCTGCCGATGCCGAGCTATTTGAGTCTGCTCATGAAAGAAGATTGCCAGTTTCAGTGCCTACTTTTCTGTACAACAATGAGGGACATATAACCTACCTTGCCCTCGAATGCTGCAGAAGTCACATCGACGAAGAAGTCTGCGTAGGAAGGAGGGCGCCCGTATCAGTCCAAGTCATGCAGTAGTCCTCCTCCCTCAGGAACGGGACTCACGTGTTTCGCCGTTGCCACCGTTCTGGGCAGCCATTGCTGCGTGGTGGGCATGCTTTGCGGAGTCGTTCCGGATGTCCAGCTTGGAAGGCTGGAGAGTGGCAGTGAGCTTGTTCCGGATGGCAGAGGTGATGGACCCTGGCTCTGCGTTCGCTGGCGGAGATGATGTTGGGACAGGTGCTGGCATGGCGAACGAGCGACTGAATGCGGCTGGGACGATGTGCTGGGCTTTCGACAAGGCGGCCGAGGTAGCACAAATGGAGGGGAACAAGGAAGATACAGCAGAACGAGGGAGCCGCATCGATACCGAGAGACCAGATCCGTTGAATGAAGGCGAGATGGGGTGGAAGGTGTGCGGTGGCCAGTGACCAGACACGGCCGACGGTGAAGAGTTCGGATCGGATAAACAGCGGCGGAGATTGTAATGCACGCGCTGCTGTAATGCGAGCGCTTGGCTGGGATTACAAACCGGGGCGAGGGCCTCTTGCTGTGTGTGGATCGCATCACCACAGCGCTCGTGCTCATCTTGCCCGGTCTCAACCATCCGCACAGCAAAGTCCGGGAACCCAGCTCGAGTCCTTCATCCCCGCAGGCAGGCTCCAAGGAGGCTCTCAGTCCACCTCCAGTCAGTCAGGTCGTCATCCAGCTGCACTCGTCTCCGGACCTCGCCTTTCCCTCCCTCGCTCACCGCGGCGGAGATCGGTAGCGAGAAAGGGGACCGCGCCCACACCGCCCAGCGTGGACGACACCTCGGCGCATAGAACCCCCTCTCCTTCCACACATATAACGAGCTGGCCGCGCGCATCTCGACCGAGGTGCTTTGGCTCGCTCCAGGAACACAGTGAAGCGCTTGCTCTGAGTCACTGCTGCTGATCCACGCCAAACAGCATTGGGTCCGACTGTCCTTCAAGATGTCCGCTTCACAGGGCCCCGACAAGCGCACGGCCGCTTACCAGAGCATCTTTGGCAGACCAAATCCCTCACCCACACCTCCGCCAACTCTCCCACCCCAAGGCTTTGGTCCTGCGTTTCCTCCCGGCTCGATCATGCCGCCCCATCCTCAAAGACCTCTTCCTCGCCCAAATGTGTATCAACAACCACAACAACCGCGATGGAACGGCCCAGTACCACCCCCTCTCCCTCCTCAGCAGTCATTCCCTTCTCCAGGACCAGGCCCGGGGCCAGCACTGGGGCCGATACCCGTGCAACCACCGCAGCTCCCACCATTCCAACACTCTACCTTTGTTGACCGGCCAAGACCGGTGCCGATCCACGGAGGACAGCAGCTTGGGCTTCCGCAACAATTTGCCGGTCCTTGGTTCCAAAGCGGTGGCCCACTCCCACCTCTCGACCTGTCTCGACCCAACTCAGTCAGCCCACCTATCCGACATCTGGAAATGCTAGAAGATCAAATTCCTCGTCTTGGCACCCCTACACCCTCGGCCACAGTAGTTCCGAGCGATGCCGGCTTCTACACCCACAGTGATGGCAGCTACACCAATGGAGGACGTACTGCTAGCATACGCAGCTTCTCAACAACAAAGGACGCAGCGCGGAGCGACACTTTCACTTCAAACGGTAGCTTCAGCGGGGCGAGCGGAACTCGGAACAGCAGTATTGCTCCCAGTCTCACGGCCCTTTCTTCCATCACCAGCGCACAGCCTCCGTCAAAGGAGCCAAGCCGACGCGGACCTTTGGTGTACCCGGCTCTGTTGTCCAAAGTGGCCGAAGCCTTCCGGACCCGAGTCACCGTCGGCGAGCGCGTCAAGGATGGTCTCACATATCAAGATGCCTTTGATGGAAGAGAAGCTGTCGATCGCATCGCATACATTATCAAAACTTCTGACCGCAATCTCGCCTTGCTGCTCGGTCGTGCTCTGGACGCTCAAAAGTTCTTCCATGATGTAACGTACGATCACCGGCTGCGCGACTCGCCCAACGAGATTTACCAGTTCCGCACCCGGATCTCTAGTGCCACGGGCCTGGGGGATGGAGACGACGAGCTTGGATTCGAAGAGGGTGTTCATGACGCTCACAATACTCTTAACGCCAGCTATGCCAACCACCTGCAGATGCCCGGCACTGATGGCACCTTGACGCGCAACTCAACCACCCCTTCGACGCTCTCGCCATCCCCGCTTGATCGCAAGGTCTCTCTTGGCGCCGGTGCAGGTGGCAGCACAGGTCCAGGGAACGATGAAGATGCACCCGCAAGCTCCTCCGACGAAGACGAGGACGCTCTGCCGACCGGTGTCTTCACCCTCTTGACAGACTGCTACAGTCCCACCTGTACGCGCGACAGGCTGTGCTACAGTATCGCATGTCCAAGACGGCTGGAACAACAGGCTCGGCTCAACATGAAACCTCAGGCGGTGCTCAAGCGGAGTATCAGTCGCGAATCGCTCGCAGACACCAAGGTGAGTCACTGAATACCGTTTCGTTACTTGACACATGAGCTGACGATTGTCACCTATTTAGGTTGCCGGTGCTCTTTGGTCCGAATCTGTCTCGAAAGCCGTATTTGACAGCGTCTCAGAGACAGAGCGGAAACGACAGGAAGCCATCAACGAAGTCATCTACACCGAGCGAGACTTTGTCAGAGATCTGGAGTATCTCCGAGACGTGAGTGCGAATTCTTCCATGTTTGCTGGAGACTAACCACTGAAACCAAATTTCGCCTTGCGACAGTACTGGATGGAACCACTGCGGAAGCGTGACATCATCCCCATCGATCGCAGAGAAGAATTTGTGGAACAGGTCTTTTGGAATGTCCTCCAGGTGCATGCAGTGAACGTCAAGCTCGCTGAGATGCTCAGCAAACGTCAGAAGCAACAAGACGTTGTCCAAACCATTGGCGAACTGTTCATGGAGGTCGTTCCTTCCTTCCAGCCCTTCGTCAAGTACGGTTCTCATCAGTTGTACGCCAAGTACGAGTTTGAGAAGGAAAAGGGTGCCAACCCAGCATTCGCAAAGTTTGTCGATGTGAGTTGATCTCGAGCTCGCAAACAATCTTCGAGCCCACTACTGATCTCTCTCTGTCGCGAACACTCTGTAGGAAACCGAGCGTCTGCCAGAATCGCGGAAGCTAGAATTGAACGGTTACCTTACGAAGCCCACCACACGTCTTGCACGATACCCTCTGCTTTTGGAACAAGTCGTCAAATACACAGCCGACGACAATGCCGACAAGCAGACGCTGCCTCGAGTGATCAAGCTCATCAAGGAGTTCCTCGCCAAAGTCAACATCGAGACGGGCAAGTCTGAAAATCGGTTCAATCTCGCTCAACTGGATCAACAGCTTGCGTTCAAGCAGGGCGAAGCTGTGGATCTGCGATTGAGGGACGAGCAACGCGAGATGGTGTTCAAAGGTCCGCTCAAGAAAAGGGCGGCCACACAGAGCGAAAGTGCAGAGTTGCAGGTCTTCTTGTTCGATCACGCACTTCTCATGGTCAAGCAGCAAGCCAAGTCGAAGACCGGCCAATATAGAGTGTACAGGAAGGTGAGTACGGGTTTTCATAGAAGGAGCGTGCGGTTGAAGGTAGACTGACGCTTGTGTGATACTTGACAGCCGATTCCTCTGGAACTGCTCATCGTGACCATCTACGAGGAGGCGACCACCGGAAAGGGCGGCAACACAAGATCACGGTCTGTTATGTCGAGAACATCGACGGGTAATCGTATGAGCTCCAGCGCTGGTGCACCTGTTCCAAAACAGGACGCCAAAACGGGGTACGCGCTCACATTCGAGTACCTGGGTCGCAAGGGTTACACGATGACTTTGTGGGCGAGCACATTTGCCTCGCGGAAAAAGTGGTTTGAGCACATCGAGGCGCGACAAGAAATTCTGCGGCAGCGGAGCAACATCTTTGATATCATCACCCTATCTGAGAACTTTTTCATTGGGCAAAATCGCGTGACTTGCTCGGTACCGTTCGACTTCGGACGTCGGATCATCTACGGCACAGACGATGGTGTTTACTTGTCTGACTTGCGGGAACGGGCGCGGCCGCCTACCAAGGTGCTACCGCTACCATTTGTGACCCAGGTCGAGGTCCTGGAGGAGTACCAGATTCTGATTGTGTTGGCAGAGCGACAAGTGCATACGTTCACCCTGGACGCCCTGGACCCCACCGATCCTCTGGGCAGCTTGAAACGGGGCAGAAGGATATCGCAACATACCAGCTTCTTCCGAGCCGGTACCTGTCTGGGTCGGACGCTGGTGTGCACAGTCAAGTCCAGCTCGCTATCGTCGACGATCAAGACACTAGAACCGATCGAGCCTAGCGCGCGGAGGAAACAGCCCAAGACCTTCAAGGCATTCCTCCAGGGCCCACAAGACACGCTCAAGATCTTCAAAGAATTCTACATTCCTACCGAATCGAGCTCGATACACTTCCTCAAGACGAAATTGTGCGTCGGATGTACGAAGGGCTTCGAGATTGTGGATTTGGAGACTTTGGACACGCAGGGTCTGCTCGACCCGGCAGACTCATCACTGGACTTTGTGCAGCGGAGGGAAAATGTCAAGCCGATGGCCATCTATCGAATCGACAAGGACTTCCTGTTATGCTACGATGGTATGTGTGGCCGTTCCAAGAGCGTGACAAAGCGCATCGCCCGTATGTTGACAATTTCTATCCTTGTACAGAATTTGCCTTCTACGTCAACAAGAACGGGTGGCGGTCGAGGAACAATTGGATCGTGCATTGGGAGGGCTTCCCGACCTCGTTCGCACTCCACATGCCATATATCCTTGCGTTTGAGCCCAAGTTCGTCGAAGTCCGGCACGTGGATACCGGCGCATTGCACCAGGTCATTACCGGAGTCAACCTGCGGTGCCTCTTTGCCGACGTTCCGCCTCAGTCGAATCTGTCCCATTCGGCATCAACAGCGAGCATCAACAGCACGCACTCTCAGGTGGCAGGGATTGGATCTGGCATGGGTCCGTATGGCGGCTTCCGCGGCCCCGGTTCCGTACCGCCGTATGCACATCATCAGCAGCAGCACATGCTACCAGCTCAGGGTGGTCCCGGTCCTCGTCCATCGCTTACTGGTCACCCTGCAGGCTACCCAGCTGGCAGGGTGTCAGGTGGAGGCATGCCCGGTCCGATGGTGTATCCTGGCGCTGGCGGGCCGATGCGACCGGGAATGCCCCCAGGTGCGCCCCCAGGTGCGGGTCCGTACGGCTATAATCCTGCCATGGTGGGGCCACCGGTACCGTCACCGTCGCCGACGCCCAGCCGGATGCCTCAACGGAACCCCGTGTGGGAATCCGTGTCGGCGAGCAGGAGCCAGGTGGTGTTTATTGGGGACACGACGGTGTTCTGCATCCGGCTTGCGAGCAGCAATGAGAACGCAGGCGCGAACGGCGATGGGGCCGGGGCAGGCGGCGGCGGCCGGCAGAACGGATATGGGAGAGAAGATCCCTCTGGTGCACGGATCATGCCGCTCTGACGTCTGAATTCGCCACCATCACCCAGCGAGGAGCCCTCCCCCCTCGGCGACGAATGCTGACACAATGTCTGGATTTCCTCTCGGTAGACCAAAGAAGGGGCTCCTGCTCCCGGCCGCTGCGAACGATGGGCTCACGACGTGCGACGGCAAAAGAGTGACACGAATAATACCCGCTTACTGCAAATCCCCTCCCTCCACCTTCCCCTTCCTTGTGCAGCAGATCTCCTCTCTTTGTTGTGTATTTCTGAATCTCTTGTTGGTAACAAGACCCGTTCTTTGCCCCCACTTGCTTGCTTGCTCCTTGGCTCGTGCTGTCTGTGCGAGCTGAGCTGTGGTACAGACCCATGCAGAACGCTGTTGCGAAAGGATGCAGGTGCGGGATCGGTAAACACAACGATCCAGGAACGAGGGAAAGTTTACTTTGTATTTATGCTTCCTGTTTTGGGCGACGTTTGCCATCGTACGCGCGTGGCTAAGGTCGCAATCCTGTGGTGGGCGGCTGCCCTCTCCGTGTTCCTACCGGGCGCCGAGACCCGACGCGGTGCTGGCTGCATTCTCAGGAACGGGGGAGGCCGAGCGGACGCAGCGCGCTGCTGCTGCGTCTTGTTGGCTGCAGCAGTTTTCCTGGAGGCCTAAACGAACAACCAAGAGCGAGACAAGCCCAGAGAGCACACGAAGAAGGGCTCGGGAAGGCAAGGCGCGTTCTGCCCGGCTCTTTCACGAGCAGAATGCAGTGGGCAAAGGGAACGAGAGACACGAGAGATCTGCGTGCGTGTTCAGATCTGCAGCTGAGGTGAGACGGCTGTCTCTTGCCACCGCCGATGAGTGTCATCGCAGTTGGGTGTTGGGTGTTGCAGATTCTGAACACACAACCACCGGCTCTGGAAGAAATGCCATCCGACTTACCGGATGGCCGAATGATGCAATGCATGAACGGGCCAGAATCAACGAGCTGAGCAAACGTGCAGGACTCAGAGACTACTCAGGCACCAGTCTCGGGCAAACGCAATCTCGCCCGCTCCTCCTACAACCACCTCATTGGCCAGTTGAGCATGAGCAAGAAAAAAAAACAGAGAGAAGACGCAACACGCCGGGCGCAACAATGGCCTGACACAGACAGAATCTTCCCAGTCGTACCGTACCCCATTCTGACATGCTCGTTTGCTGTCAAGAGGACCTCGCGTTGCCAATCATCATGCCCCTCCCAGGCTTTGGCAGCAGGTGCAAACCTGAGAGGACGCTGTGTGAGACACGTTTGAAAGGGCAGTGACAAAGCCGAGCACCGCTTTTTTTTCTCGGACAGAATGGGGGCCCAAGCGCAAGGCACACCTTGCACCCTGGCCGAGTGCTGTGCTGGTGGTCCCACCAAGCATCCTTTGTTCCGGACAGCCCTGACCGAACGCCAGCGCCGAGGGTGCAGGCTTGTCGATGGCGGTGGGCATCATTTGACAGCTGGGAGCGGCTCGAAGGGCTTTGCCTGATGCTGTCAAGGTGGCAAAGCTGTGCTCGATGCTCCAAACAGACCTCTCTCAAGTGCGACCCTGAGCAACACGGGATCTCGTGACACCTCGTTGTGCTGATATTTTTTATTTTCAGTTTTAAAGAGGCTCGAATGTGAAATCAAGGTTTATTTGTTATAGCTTAAATTTTCCCTTTCTGGGTTTTCGCCGCGCCATTCGAGTTAGGGCAGCGCGGCGGCGCTGATGATTGACGAGCGTGTCAGCCGGCTCATCCCCGCACGCTCTGCTCTCTGCTTGAGAATTCCTTCCCACAAAATCATAAGAATAACCAAATATGATCGACTTACTTCCACACACCGATGGAGTGGTCAGAGGCAAATAGGGGGGCGCAAAAAAGGGGGTGATGGGAAGATGCAGCGTGAAAGGGAGGGATGGCGAGAAGTGCCAGGTGAAAGCGGGCAGGGTCTTCCCGTGTTTGATCGCTGGACGGCAGTCGTCTTCCATGTGCGGGCCAGACTGGGCGTTGGAAGGTGGGTTCGTTGCGGCTGCTGCCTGTGGCTTTATGAGAATAAGGGGGCCGATTCATGCCCTTTTTTCTGAGTGTGAAAGAGGTGGGTGCACGATTCACAGGGGAAAAATGCAGATGAAACGGACGGAAAAATATTGTAAATATTCGGCGGCTGGGACGGAAAGTAAAGATTGGTTCGTACGCGGTTTTTCGGTGGCTTAATTCTTTTGGATAGCCAGCTTTGAAGACGCGCATGGGATAGGCGCGGCTCCAGATCCCCAACGCATACAAACAGCTCGTAAGTCGTTCCCCAAACCAACAATGTCGTGTCTTCTCCACCTCTGAGCTCGCCCTGCCGTCACATCCTCACTCGCTCGCGACCCACGCAAAGTAGACGGACAACCATCCCACGATCGCGCACACACACACACGCAGTCACGCACACACCACGCATTCAGTCCCCCTCCCAGCAACGGCAAAGGTCACCGGCTACCACGCAGGAGGGCCATCCCCCATAACGCAGTCATCTCCCGCCGTGTACCAAACCTTGGCAATCAATCGGTTTATAGGCTGAACAAGGCGGGGAAGCAGCAAGTGGGTCAGAACTGGAACTGGCCAGCATCCCCATCTCTTCCATCGATCGACAGGACAGGGGCCAGCTCGAATACGACAGAACGGAACCACCTTCACACCCTCGCCCGCCATCTCTTGCAGTCTCCCGGCTGGAAGGCGCCCTCGCATTCGCCCCTCCCAGCTGGTTGCAATAAACAGCCCGACATGACCAACGTCAAACCAAGGAGACCATCCGAAGGCTCCTCCAGATCACATGGAAGCAACAGCGGTCTCGCCGGAGGCAAGCTGCCCCCCGGCCCACCCTTGCCAATGCCCATCTCCTCCCCTTCAGGCTCAAGATCACATGCATCCCAGTTCCACAACAGTCATTCCGGCGTCGCCCCACCACCTCTCCAAGGTCACATCCCCCCGCCCTCCCATCACTCCTTGCCTCCAACCTCGCAAGCTGCAATCGAGAACTGGCACGTCTACCGCGCTGCCACTTCTGCCACAAACGCATTTGCCAATCCAGGCGGCGTCACCCCAGACGATGCTTATGTGGATGCACCCACCCCAGCCGAGGAGACCGCCTACTCGCCTCCCGGTACACCCTTGCACTACTCTGCCATCGACACCGACGATGAGGACGTGCGCATCGCCGTTACTGCTCTCGGCTCCATGCGCGCCAGCGGAAGCTCGAGCTCGGTAAATCTAGTACCCAGCACAGCTGGAGGGCACAGCAGCACGGCCGGTGGTCATGCTTCGTCCTCGCATACCCACAAGTCCTCAGGAACCATTGCCGCCCCTTCCTCCAATCACGCACATGGCTCATCGGGCACATCGAGTTCCCGTCGCATCTCGCGCAATCGGGCACCCTCCTCTTCGAGTTCGGGAGGGCATTCAAACCCATCACAGACGAGTGGAAACCGTCTTCGAGCAGGCTCTCAACATAGTGGCTCCAGTGGAGGCAAGCAGATCATCCTGGGCGGGCCCCCAAGTAGCATCTCAGCCGGTGCATCCAGTCGATCTACGATTCTGGGCAACATGCCTCCTCCGTCCGGTGCCTCAAGTGTCTCATCTTCCACATCATACGTAGCAAGTAAGTGTGTGCATATACGCTCCATTGGGGCAGGCTCTTGCCTCCTTCACACCAGCCCGTTTTCTGACCTCTTCGACCTTTCGACATCACTCCACTAGCATCATCCTCAAGAGTATCGTCGCATTTCTCGTCAACTTCCACCATGTCGTCCGCTCTCTCTACCCCAATGTCCACTCCTGCCACCGAGCATACATACCTCTCCGGATCCATGTTGAAGACACCATCACTCCTGACTGCAGACGGCCCCGTCCCATATCGACCTCTTCGGGCGCAGGCAAGTACCGGTGACATACCCTTCCGCGGCGGTGCCGAAAAGGGCAAAAGCAAAGACGGCGGCATTACTTTGCCTCCACCATCATCATACCGCAACAACAACTTACCACCATCATCGCCCCGGTACTCTTCCTTTGGTTCTGTCTCGAACGCACTCTATTCCATTCCCCCACCAATCTCGAGTTCCAGGAGGCGAGGGCAAACAACGTCGATTCATAGGGCGTCTCCCACCTCCTCTGCGTCCCTTTCATCGAGCTCGCTGGTCAGCAAGAATGGAGTGGTTATACCCGGCATACGAAGCGAAGATACCGACATGATGCCTCCACCGACTGCAGCTGCCTCACTTTCTACCCATCCAGGCACAAATTCACGCTCGTCGATCTCGAAAGCGGCTTCCATGGCGAGTCTTCGTTTGCGCAAAGATGGCGATGCAAACGCCAGCTTGGACGTCGGCCGCTCGGACGTGAGGAGGATAGGCGCATCGGACGCCTTCTTGCAGGCGAAGGGTAGCGGATTGCGGTCCATGCTGGTCGAGGCTGGAGTCACTGCCGGGGGTCTGAGTGCTGCTATGAGCAACGAGAGCATGAAGAGTCTGAAATACTGCTTGCACTGGCTCCAGGTGAGTTCAATCTCTATGTCTGAATGACTCCAACCTTCTCAAACTGACCACCGATACTCATTGCTTCCATCTTTCTGCAGTATGCCACCGTCAGGATCGAGCATCAAATCACCATCCTGAGGGATATTATGGTCAAACTCAATCACGGCGAGCTCGACATGTCCTCACCTGCGGTTCAGAATCTGACAATGATCAAAGGGGATGTTGTGACCACAATCAAGGGCGTGGTGGATGTGATCGGCAAGTACGCCGGGATCGCACTGCCCGAGCAAGCTCGAAGGAGCGTCAAAGCTTTTGTCCTGAGTCTGCCTGCCCGGTGGGCGTCGGTCAACCGCATACAAACGCCTGCGATTGTCACGGACTCGGCTGGGAACAGGCGAGGCTCCTTCGGCGGCAGTCCGGCCTCGCCTTCCTTTGGTCCCGAGTTCGCTCAGGGCAACGAGCTGGCCCGGGCAGATGGACGTCCCAACGCCCGAGCGATGCAAATAGCAGCGACTTCTCAGGCTGCCAATCGTATCATCACCCTCGCTGTGGAGTCTCTCGACATTCTCCGGAATGTCAGCATCGTCTTTGGGGAAAGCCTCGACCGAGCCGATGTATGGGTGGAGCGCCTGCGGGCCGTTGGTCTGCGGCGCAAGCGGTTCCATGAGCAGCAAGAGCTCGACGAAGCCGAGTCAGCGGAGGCATACATGCTCCAGCAACAGCAGCAAGAGTGGATTGCGGCGCAGCATCAGCACCAAATGGACATGTCGGGTTCGAGTAGTGGTCGAGGCAGTGCCAGCCTGCGCGGCTTCTCGCCATCTCCTCCACCGAGCGGAACCAGCTATACTCCGAACAGCATGCGTCATCTCGCCCCGAGCCCATCATCGTATGATGGCCCCTATCTCGATGCCCACGGATACCCAGTCTCCCACAGTCCTGTGCGACCAGGTTCAGGACCAGCGGCGCACTGGGAGTCCGCCAGGGGCGCGGCCATGGCCGCGCGGGCGAGCTCGCCGAGTGCGGAGAGTGCGATCTCGATGGCTACCACCGCCTCATCATCGAAACGCAGAAGGACGATTGGCTCTGCCACCGGCATGGCGCCGACTGGGAGCCGACACCGCTCGAGCCACTCACCCGGCGATGGGATCGAGCAGCCAGGCGATGTGGACAGTTTGCGAGGCAGTGGGGCCGGCAGCAGCGCGAGCGTGGGCCGGCCGCACCGCGGGGCTCCCAATCTGAGCATGACGCCGACGGTGCGAACGCCTGCGGGCTCTGACGATGAGGGCGGGAACATCTCGATGCCGGGCCCGTACAACAACCGGACGAACGGCGGTGGTCATCGGGGCTCGATCTCGCATGCTGGACGGAGCAACCTGAGCTCGCCGCCTCACCTGCAGCACTACTACGCGGGCTCTAACAGCAGACAACAACAGCAAATATACCCCGGTGCGGGCGATGTCTCGCCGCCGCCAGGGCATGGTGGCTCGGTGAACTCGAGCTCGTTCAACTTCAAAGCTGCGGGCGCGAGCTCGATAGTGGTTCCCCAGCCGGCTGGGAGCAGTGTGATGAGCGGAGGCAGCGGTCGACGAAGCCGTGGCTCGGTCACGGGCCGGCATTCTGCGACGAGTGGACGAGCATCTGGACCGAACACGCCAGCTTCATACACGCAGCCTCTCCATCCGGAATGAAGGAGGCCCCCCCACCGGCGGATCGTTCTTCTCCCCCCCCCCCCCCCCCCGCGTTCCTTCTCTTGCACACATTCGTAATCTTGCTGCTTTCCAAATCTTGGAACTCAACTGCTCGTCTGTTTGCTTCAAAACCCTTGCTTCTCCCGACCCAATCGCCTTTCAATTCCCCCTATCTACTCTCTTTTGGTCCCCCCTTCCACCCGGCACGGTCATCTTCAATCAACATCGCAAGCGAGTCCGGTTCTCCGTCAAACAACGCAAGTTTCCTCTGTTTGTCCTTCGTCTCCCCTACATCCGCAAACTCGGCGCATTCACACTCCCTCTCCGCTCCCTATCTACCACACCACCTCTCGACGTTCGTTTTCTCAACATCCGTTTTTTCCCTTCCCGGAGATCTACCCTTGTCTTTTTGTTTCGTTTTCCTCACTTGTTTATTCGCTGCTTGAAGGTACCTTCCTCTCCGTTCTCTCGGTCGCCTCGCTATCTACTCTATTTTTACCCATCTCTCTCTCACTCTCTTTCCTCTCTCCGTGTGTCTTCTCCTCTCCACCTCTTTTCATCTCTTGCCAAACAGAAATGAACATTTGCTTTCATGTTTACGTTTCTTTGGCCCGCACCATGAGCAAGTCTGCCCTGCTGCGATGTCACGCACCACTACAGTAGATCTTGGGGAGAGCCGTGGTGCATTGGCAGAGACTGCGTTCAATGCGACATAGAAAATGTAAGCAGAGTGACGATTTGACATTTTTCTTTGGTGATGGTACAGTGGTAGTGAGAGGTGGTGGTGGTTGTGGTCGATGATCTGGACGCGTTGGTAAGGGTGCATGTAAACGGTTTCTATTGGATGTGTTTTGGTAGCAGGATGAAGGCAAAGTGTCCGTTGGTCGGATAGTTTGTGCGCTGCTGAGGTTGTGCGACGACTGATCGAGTGGAAGAGGAAGGACCGGATCATGGCTTTGGCGCGTCCTTGTTGTCTTCTGGAGGGATGAAGTCTGTGCAAGAATGGCGGAGCGAGGGTTACAAACGTCAACTCTCGGAAAGCAAACCGCAGAACAGCCGACTGAACACGCGCGTGGCGTGGGCGAGCAGAAGCACTCACTTCGCCAGGAATGTAAGCTTTCATCTTTTTCGTACTGCAAGAGCTTGTCTCCGGCTGATGGGATCCGACTGATGCCTGCGAGACCGACGAGACTGGCGAGGGTGATGCCTTGTGCCCAGACACGAGCCTGTACCAATCTTTGGGCACCTGAGAGAGGTTGTGTGCGAATGTATGCGAGGATGCCGCCGAGGGATACGGCCCAGATGCCGCTGACGACTGCGAATCTATGGGGTAGCGAGAGCAGCAGCAGATCAAAGTTCACGGGGGCCGTTTAGATCCATGCGCGTGTTTGAGTGAAGGAACGAAGAGGATGAGGAACTTACTGGTTATCTTTGATTGTGGTCAACACTTTATCCGCCATGCTGAGGTCATCCCACATCTTTTCCTCGACAGAGAGGGCTCTTCTCCGGATGGCTGCGCCTGCATCCGAGTAGTGTTCCTCGTCGAATCGGATGCCTGCCTTGTCTGCTGCAATGACACCGGCTGCGATGGAGGCTGAGCTGACAAAGAAGGCTTGTACGGGGAGGTTGAGTCTGCGGAAGGGCTCCCATCTCTTGTTGAGGACGAAGGCGGCGGGCAGGGCGAGGGCAAGACCGAGAGCGGCGCCCTTGGCTGCGTGGGAGATCGCATACTCGTACTGTCTGCATCACAGCCAATAGGACCAAGCAGAAGGGAGAAGGGGGTCAGCCTGAATGGAACTGGGGCAATTCGGGGTGGACTTTACCTTTGTCTGCGCTCCTCGTTGCCGACGGGGCGATGTGTTCCGAATGACATGATGATGATGTGGGCTTGTGAGGTTAAGCCTGTGGTGCTCGTGGCTGTGGAGGTGCTGGATGAGGCAAGACTGACTGGGAAGATGAGATGACTTCTCCCCTTTTGTACTGCAGTTGCTGCTCTTGCTGATGTCCGCGTTCTTCCCGAACGATGGGATCCCAAATTTCTCCGGCGTCAACAGATCGGGCAGGGAAGGGTTCTGTTCTCCCCGATTGACGCCGAAAGTGACCACGTGACCGCAGAATGGAGAGACCCTTTGCTTTTCTTCGCGCGGCGCCCGGACCAACTTTGTGCATAAAGTGGTTGGGAGATGCAGATTGTGACGGGGATTGCGCTCTTGCTGTGGTCCAGTGCCACACGCTCTCCACAAGGCCGACCACACTCTTGTGCCTGGCTGCCCATGTCCAGATCGAGGCTTTTTCCATCGGCCGGGGGCGGTCAGGCCAGGAAAAGGCCGAGCAACACACTGGCAGCCTGGCAGTCTGGTGGGGGGCGGTGGGCGTCTCAGCCCAGAGGGAGCGCGGGCGGCTGATCCGGCTCATCTGGGGTTCCTTGCAGAGATGAATTGTAAAATATGTGAACACAAGTTGCGCTTTGTGTCTGCTCTTATAAAGACCGCAACCGTCTTCCTTCCTTGGCCAACACTACCCTCTCCCGCATACATACACATACATCTTCTCCCATATTCACAGACCTGTCTTCCTTCTCCTTCTCCTCTTTCTCTGCTCTCATCTTCCTCTCCGTCTGAGTGGTCCCGCCATGTCTGCAGCTCAGCCAGACTCACAGTCGACCAAGTCGGCAGTTCCCTCCTCTCCCGACGCCCAAGTCACAGTCACCCGCAAGCACGACGCCGAGACGGGGTCCACACAGCGCTCCAGCACCGACGATGACGACGCACAGCTAGCAGCCGCCCTCGGCGTCAAGTCCGAGTTCGCACGCGAATTCAAGAGCCTCTCCACCATCTCCTTCGCCTTCTCCATCATGGGCCTCGTCTCCTCCGTCGCAACCACCTTCAACTCGCCCTTCACCCTCGGCGGTCCCGCCTCCGCCGTCTGGACCTGGTTCATCGGCAGCATCTTCAACTTTGCTCTCGGCGTCAGCATCGGAGAGCTCGTCTCCGCCTTCCCGTCCTGTGGTGGCCTCTACTCCGCCTCAGGCATGGTCGTCCCCAAGAAGTACCGCGCCCCAACCGCCTGGTTCGTCGGCTACCTCAACTTCACTGGGCAGCTCGCTGGTATCGCAGGCACCTGCTATGGTCTCTCGCAGATGATCTGGGCATATGTCTACGTCGGTGAGTCGCGGTCTGGCCGGGGGAACGAAATGGGAAACGCATGTATTGACATCTCAAACTACGTACCTTTTCTTACAGCCACCAACGCCAACTATGTTGCTAGCACGGGAGCCACTGTCGGCCTCTACGCAGCCCTCATGGTCATCTTCGGCCTGATCAATTGTCTCGGCACCAAGACCCTCGCACGCCTAACTTCCGGCTACGTCTTTGTCAACCTCGGCGCAACCTTGGTCCTGATCATCCTCGTGAGTCTCTCCAGCCATCGAGCGAACGTCCTGCTTCTCTTTCTGTATCTCATCGCAATTCTTACACGCGCGCATTCTGTCTAGGTTCTGGCTCGCACCCCACGAGGCGAGATCCACTCTGCAGCATACACCTTTGGCGAGATTCAGTCCATCTCCGGCTGGTCTTCTCCTTTCCTCAACTTTGCATTCGGCTTCTACTGCATCCAATTCGTAATGACCGACTATGATGCAACTGGTGAGTGGACGATGATGTGTTCACAAATGAAGATCAGGCGAGTTCTGACATTCTAAATGTGCAACCCACTTTCTCTAGCTCACATTAGCGAGGAGATCCACCGCGCCGCCTACGCTGCACCTGCTGCCATCATCATTGCCGTCGGAGGTACCGGTCTCGTAGGCTGGATCCTCTGCATCGTCCTCGTCCTCGTCTCAGGCAACATCCTCGACGTCCTTCAAGCCGACCCGGTCAACACACCCTTGAACTGGCCCGGTGGACTCGTGTTCGCCGAGATCCTGCTCCAGCGCGGTGGCAGAGTCGCATTCCTGATCCTCTGGCCTTTCATCTGCTCCGTCGCCGCATTTGTGTGCATCACCGCCATCCAGGCCAACGCACGCTCGGCGTACGCGATGGCGCGTGACAGAGCTCTTCCTAGCATGTTCTACAAGGTCGACAAGCGCTTCGGTACCACCATCAACGCAACCATCCTTGTCACCATCGGCTGCATTCTACTAGGTCTGCTCGCGTTTGCGTCCTACTAGTGAGTCGCTGCAATCTCCTTCTTTACGCGTGATTGGTCTCGTTTTCTGACACAATCCTCTAAATCTTGACTTGCAGCGCCCTTACCGCGATCTTCGCCCTTGCTGCTCTCGGTATGGATCTCTCGTACCTCGTCCCTATCCTCTGCCGTCAGATCTTCCAAGACCACCCCGAGGTTCAGTTCAAGCCCGGGCCATTCACCCTCGGCAGGGGCTGGTTCGGTCGCGTTGTCAACGGCATTGCCATTGTCTGGACTCTGTTTGAGTGAGTTGCTGATTTCTCTTCCTGTGCGAACGCCTGTGATCTGACGCGCTCCTCACTTCTGATAGGTGCACGATTCTCTGCATTCCGACCACGTACCCTCTCTCGGCACGGTTCTTCAACTACTCCTGGTGAGTACACATTCAACCAGATCAACAAGCTCGTTCATTTGGACGTGTAGGTGCTGACTGTACGCGTTTCTTTGCGATTTGCACCGCGACAGGGTTATCGCCGTCGGTGTACTTTTCCTGTCCGGCATCTGGTACCTCATCTACGCGCACCGCGTCTATGAGGGTCCCCGTGCGGCACTCACACCCGAACAGCTCGCCAAGCTCGGTGTCGTCGTTGAGCACAGCGAAGGCGAGAACGCGGCGGGCGGTCGACGACCTTCCGTTTTCCTCCAAGACGAAGCCAAGAAGGCTTCCGGCTTCGCAAAGGAGGAGGAGGAAGAGAAGAAGGACTTGTAGGAGGTGTTTTTTTCTTTCTTTCCTTCGCTCGCTCCCTTGCGAGGCCTTCTTCCTGGATCAAACGCGTCTCCATCATTTTCGTCTTTCTCGCCGAAACTTCCTATACCCACGCTTCTAGAATCTGCAGTCGTGCCTCCTCTATATCGGTGCAAGCATCCTGCAGCGCTCAACGCGTCTATACTATCCGGGCATCGGCAGATCTCAGGCTGCCGATTGATGTTACTTGTCACGAAACTTGCTGTAGCAATCCAAAACATGGCTTTACATTGCATCTCTTAGCACTCTGGCTTGAGGCGCGAGCTTCCAGCTGTGCAGCAGTGAGGGAGAAATGGTGTGTCTTCGGTGGGGCATGTTTTCCCACAGTAGTGAAGACAAAGGGATGAAGCCGTGCATCTGCCCACCCACTTGATCCTTCCCCGATCCGCAACCTGCATTCATTCACCTTGTTGTGACCTCTGCTGGACCCGATCGCTGCCTCGACATCTGGCAGATGAACGCTCCTTCCACAAGCGTGTCCCACTCCCCACTGACCTACAATGGTGAGCATTTCTGGTCTGCTGTGATGCGAGGAATGGAGCCTGACATCTGCTCCAACCCCTGCGAAATGCAAACGCCGCAGAGCTAGTCCAGCATCTCTGCGGATTCTGTACGTTTCCGTTGTTGTGGCCAGGACCTATGGGGTCCACGGCGCGGGTTGCACGATCAGATTCTGAGCTGACACTTCCTTCTCCAGTGCAAGTCGCCATCGAGACGCTTCTGTGTGTCCGTGGCGTGTATCCTCCAGGTATTGATCATGCACATGCAGGAGTGGCATTTATTGGGACCTCGGCTTATCATCTTCCTTCTTTCCCGGCGGGATCCCACTTTCACAGAAGTCTTCCAGAGAAGGAAGAAGTACAACACGCCAGTCTACCAAGTTCGGCATCCTGGATTGGCCAGCTATGTGGGCATGATCATCAAGGCCGTCAGGGCGGAACTATACAAGGTTAGCCCGTCCCCCGGTCGTCCCTCCCCTCCTTTGCCGTAAATGCTCAAAGCAATGCTGACAATCGACTGTATCAATTTATCCCGCGCTGTTGCTGTTCTCCTTTCTTAAATGACAGGGCAGCGTCGAACGTGTGATACTCGCAATTTCGGAAGAAACGGACACCACGCCGCTGGAGCGATTTGTGTTCCATCTCGATTACCTCATTCCAGTCCCACTGCCTCGGGACCGAGACCTCATGTGAGCTGCCATTCTCCACGTATGATCGCACAAAGTCACACCGCACGGACTCTATCATCTACGATTCTGGCCCTCCTCTTTCCGGACTGAAGAGGAAGATTCTGACACACCGCTTTGGACTGCCTTACAGGATCGACAAGGCTCCCTCATTGCATGACCTCGAGCTCTTTCTCCGCGCCTTCATGATGAAACTCATGCTTGTAGAATCTAGCCTGCAAGCGCTGCCACATCCAGATAGTGAGCGTCTCACATGACCGTTTTCAACTCCTCGGAATGCTTTCTGACGCCACCGTTCTGCGATGCTCTTGCTGGCCCAACTCTGAACTCTAGACACCACTTTTGCCGTCCTGATGGAGTTCAAGCCTGGACAGAGACCGTCTTCTGATGACAAAAATGTGAGTTGATCAATGGAGTCAGTTTCAATGCGGACTGTTTCTATGGCTCCCGGAAAAATGAGACCGGATGGTAATCTGAGGCACTACTTTGCACACAATTTGCCAACGTCCCTAGGAACCGGCCGAAGGACCCTGGGTTCCTTCCGACCAACAACAAAGTGGGCAAGAAACAGGGTCGACAGAGGGCGGCAACAAGGCGAAACTCTTGCCCATCAGGACGCTAGACTCTGGCGTGATCAATGTGAGTAACCTCATGCAGGCTGTTTTTGCTCGATCGTGACCAATAACGCCGAACCCATATCTCCGTGTACTCCCACGTAGATGATGCTACATGTGGAAGATGATACATCAGCAAAGTCGGCAGCACGAGCGACCTATTCTTCCTCGTTCTCCTCTTCGCAACCTGACGACGATCGGCGCAGAGATCCAAATGAGGGCGTGGGAGGACCCAGTTCACCGCGATTCGGAGACCGCGACGACGGCTCCATAACGGGTTTCGGGATGAGCGACGACGGAGAGGGTGACTGGCGCTGAATGTTGAAGCGCCCTCCAAAGCTCAATTTTGTACATTACAGATCCCGCAGTTGACTTTCAAGTTGTATTGCATTTCGTCAGGGAATGGGTCTACTCAATACAGTGCATCGCGCTGCGCTCCAAGAAGCAGGCTGTTTAGAGAGCAGCCTTGGCAGAGGCAGCCTTGAAGCGGGACTCGGCCTCCTTGAAGTTGATGACAGACCTGTGGAAAGACAACGTTAGGGTCAGGACGAGTTTGGCCACGAAGAATCTTCGACGTCACTGAGCTTACCAGATGTTCTTGAAGTAGCTGCAAGATGAACAAGAAGCGGTGTGTCAGTTTTGCAAGCACAAAGACGCGTCACGTCCTACAAAATACGATTACTCACTCGACCTTGACGTTCTTGTACTGCAGGTAGTACGCTGTGGAAAAGAAATAAGATACTAGGTGAGACAACTCAGATGAAACGCGCGGGATACGACGAAACTACTTACCGTGCTCCCAGGCGTCGACACCGATGATGGGGGCGTGTGTGATCAGAGGGTCCTGGTCCTTGGTGAGAACGACTGTGGACGGCAAACAAGGGACTGTCAGAATATGCCCACGGTCCATCTTAGTTTGTTTCGTGACTCACCCTCCAGCTTCTGGGTAACGGGGGAGAAGCCAAGCCATGCCCAGCCAGAGCCCTGGATGGTGGCAGCCTGGCCGTTGAAGTAGGTCTTGAGCTTGTCGAGAGAGCCAAAGTCACGGTCGATGGCCTGCTTGAGAGGACCGTCCTCGAGAGAGCCGCCGCCGGAAGAGGCAGGGGCCAGGTTCTTCCAGAAGAGGCTGTGGTTGATGTGGCCACCACCGTTGAACTTGATCGCAGATTGGAGCTCGATCTGCTTCTTGACGTCGGTGGAAGAGACGGCCTGGGCGTATGCCTTCTCAGCGGCGTTCAGGTTGTTGATGTAGGTCTGGTGGTGCTTGGTGTGGTGGAGCGTCATGCTGTGAGAGAAGAGAGGGAACTGGCGTCAGCCGAGACCTTTCGATCGACGCTCTCGCCGGAGAGTTACTCACATCTCCTCGGAGATGGCGGGCTCGAGGCCATTGTAGGCGTAGTCGAGCTTGGGAAGGCTGTGGTTGTCAGCTGCAAAGAAAGTGCTCGAAAGCGGTGTCAGTACACATGAGCGCGAAGGCTATCAGCTCTGCTCGAGGCGGACATACACATGATTGCAGATGCGTTTCCAAAGATGGGAGCAAGGCAAGGTAGATGTTGGTGGGCAGGTCGCAGAAGATCTGGATGAACGAATGACGGTGTTTCACGAGAAGCGCACGCAAGCGCACGGACGACGAACGAGCTAGCGTACGGGTCGCGATTCTCGGCCGAAAGCTACTGTGGGTCACGTGAACGCCAGCCTCACCAACCCAATCTCATCCTTCTTCTTGATCCAGAGCTCATCAACTGTTGCAGCATTCTCGAGGTAGCTCAGGACCAACACACTAAGCGTACGGCGAGGGCTCATCAAGCACGGACGGAGAGCAGAGAGCTCCCCAAACGGCGTTCCACGATGGTCTCAGCGACTGTAGCCTGCCTCAAGCGCTCTGCCTGGAAAGGTCAGTCCGAAACTGCTGCTGCTGCTTTCGAAGACGCTACAGATGAGCTGAATGATCTCTTTGCTGCTGTTGCTTCTCCTTCTCCTCTGCCATGGGCGTCTTTTTGATTGTTGCTCAGGTCCATTCTTCGTCGCCTTTCCAAACCTCCAGCAGGCTCTGCGCAACAATACTCCCATTCGTACGAACGCTCGCTCATGCACCATCTTGCCCAATTTCATCGGCCTCAAGTTTCTCGTCCACAATGGAAAGCTGCATGTGCCCGTCAACGTCACTGAAGAGATGGTCGGACACAAGCTGGGGGAGTTTGCGCCCACACGGAAGCGTTTCTCGTATAGGTGCGTCCGACATGCTGTGCGCTTGCTGATCTGGACGATGTGTACTGACAAAGATCAACTCTCATCTGTTCGCCTTCGTCTCCTCCTTTCCTTACAACATTCCTGTTCTGACAGACAAACGAAAAACAAGTAATTCACAAAAAATTTGCTCAAACCAGGCTTCTCGCGCGGCTCTACGCCTCTGGCAAATTGGTGATCAGTAGAAGAAACTGCGACCTGCAGATGATATGATTCGATAGGTAACGACGAGAGGGAACAGGAGGGGGGAGGAGCGATAGCTTTTGACATGAAGGGAGACTGTAGTAGCTGACGGGGTAGTCGGGGTGATGACAGGAGAACGTACGAAGCGCAAAAGTTTAGACCAAATGGAATGAAACCTGAAAGGGTTCGAAAGAAGGGGACGAGATCCGGGACGAGCGGGACTGGGTGACACTGGTGCTTTCTACTTCTTGAGAGAGCTGGCGTCCTCCTCAGAACGCTCATCGGCACGAGCGATCGCCTCGCTAGGCGCTGCGCTGCCCAGTTCCTCGACCTGGTCGGCTTTGTCGGTGCTGTGGTCAGCAGGGCCACCGATGACCCGGTCCTCCTCAAGCACAAAGTCTCGTACATCCCACTCCTTCTTGATCCAGATACCGTCGTAAGCAGTCACCGTCCACAAGCCGACCTTGTTAAAGAGACCGTGCGACTCGCCTTCCGAGGAAACTCGACCACGGAAGAACTTGGCCCCAACCCAGAGAGCCGCAACACGGAATCCGAAAGCAATGAAAGACCAACCCACACTGCCGATCGGCGCAGCAAGGAAGGCACCCAGAACACTGTAGTCTTCGATGTAGAGACCCTCGGGAAGTCCAATCAGGGCGCCACCTTTGACTGCGTCGCCGCCGTAGAAGGCCGTGCCGAAGAGGAAGACGGTGAAGAAGCCTCCACAAGCACCCACAAACACATCGAAGCCGTTCAGCCACCAGAGCTGAGGAATCAGGCCCAGCAGGGGAGCAGGCAAGGCAGCCGCGGCTCCCAGATCAGCGATGAGGAACACCTCCAGAATGTCAACGTTCTTGACCGCCAAAATGACCTGGGTTGTGGCAGTAAGCATGGGTCAACAATGAGCTCACTTCAAACAGCATGTACCCAGCCTCACGATTCAACTCACAGCGGGTACGTTGAGGGCCAGCAGGATCACACGGCACGCCCAAATGTTGAGCTTGCCCAAGAAGACGTCGTTCTGGATCGTGGAGATCTGAGCAGACTGAAGTGTGTCGTACGCACTCGAGCTCAGTGCACCGGCCAGGACAATCACGATGCCGGAGCACCAGGCTGGGAGAGTGTCGAGGATCTGGAACACGGCGAGACTACCATCGTCGCCACCCGGGACAGGACCGTTGAAGAGGTTCAGATCGGACCACCAGACCAGGGGTCCGGCCATACCGACGAGGAAGCAGATCGCAAAGAGGGGCAGAGTGGCGAGGAGGACGGAGTAGTAGAGCGTTCGGTTGTTCTTCGACGCGAAAGCACGCTGCCAGAAGCCTGAAGGTGTTCATGTTGCTGAAGAATCAGCCACCGTTGCTGACCGGATTCGCGCCGGTCGCATCAATCTCACCTTGGTTCAACATCTGGGAAAACAACAGAGCGACGGTGAGGATGTACCAAAGTTCTCCGCCCAGGCGTTGAGGCTTGGTCAGTCCGCTGTCCGCCACCCGCTGCGGGTCGACGTCAATCTTGATGCCGACGGCGATAACCATCATCAGGAGGAAGACGGAGATCACGACTGCATTGACGTTGTCAGTCCAGAGCGAAGCCTTGAAACCTCCGTAGGCGGTGTAGAGGGTGGTGGAAATAGCAACGATCAGAGCAGCGATGGTTCCATCCACATTTCCGAGCAGGTTCACTACCGAGCTGTACGTATTGAGCTCGGTGATCTGTGTGGTAGGGGCGAAACTTCATCAGTGGGCGGTGCCATGCCCATGGCTGCTATCGCGATCTACTCACCATGAAGCACAGCATGAATCCAACGAACACCAGAGCACTGAGGATGCCCACAGCGATTCCGAAGCGAACCCGGATGTATTGGGCGAGAGTGAAACCTTCCGGGGCAATGCGCCTGATGTAAGGACCTAGGAAAGCGAACGCCCAAAGTGGGACGACGGTGGAGAATGCGTATGCAGTCAATCCAAGAATTCCGGCTCCGGGGATGACGGCGAGCTGCGGGTAGCCAAACAGCAGACTCGATGACATGTCTGAGGGGGGGGCAGGACGGGATCGCAAAGTGGGTGGAATGTTAGCTGACCGGGGATATGGGGGCAAAATAAGGATGATGAAATCGAGGGAAGGGATTGAGGAGGGGAATGGGTTGGCTGAGTCTGGTCAACAGGTCAGGAACCTTTAAGGCTGTGATGACCTGCTGACCTTCCTCCCTGGGTCAGAAGCAAGGCTCTGGATCCCAGACCAAGACCCTTGAGGAAGAAGCATCACTTCGCACGCATTAACGTGATCAGCTGCATGACGGTATGTATCTCAGCCCTGAGTTCTGGGTCTCTCCACAAGCCCTGCCTTGCGTCTGCATCCACAAGGTGGAAGGCGAAGGCAGGGGCAAGGAAGAGAACCCAGTAACACGAGCACCCGTTGCTTTTCCTTTGCTTTGGGAGATGGGTCTGTTGCGGGAATGGAGCTGTCGGCATCTGAAAAGGAGAATCGGGAAGAGAAGAGAATCGAGACCGGTCCCAGGTGATCCGCCCCCAGGTTCCTGGCCGCCTTCGTGTATTCTTCTGTAACACTGCTCCCAGAATTTCTCCCGGGAGCAGCGTTGCCACCCTTGACATAGGCCAGCGTCCTGTCTGGGGGATGAAATGCTGCAGAAGAGACTGTGGCTGTGGTCAAAAGCAAGTATGAACCAGAAGAAAACAGGCGAAGGTGGTGAAGTGGAGAGTCTGGGAGGCAGAGAGGGAGGGGTTCTCAAGGCGCTTCGACCTGATGTCTGCCTGTTGACAGAGCGTGAGCGCGATTCGAGAACAGAGACCCAAGCGGTGGAATCGCGATGGGGCGTTCGAAGCTTGCCTCCCACTGACCTCGCCACGAGTGGAGTCGAGGAGAGGGAAGGCAAGCTAAGAATGTAGAGATGGGCTGGGTGATACGGGCTGGGGCTGAGAATACTTTACCAAAGTCATAACGTCTTCCTCAGGGTTGCGAAGCCTTGTGCGATGTGCGATATAAGATCTTCCGAAATGGAACACGTCTAGGTGATCGAGCGGGCCAGACGGCCGGGATACTGACTGCTTGCGATCCAGTTGAGAGTGAGAGCGAAGACACCTTGAGTTCGGAGACCGGAGAGGAAATCGCGCTGGGTCTTGCATCGGTAACCGGCGTAAAGTCCGACGAGGAAGAAGGCAGATAAGGTGGAGTAGACGAGGGCATTGCCCTGATGCATCGAGAGCTTGGGCGAGGGCCCTGTGGAAGAGCCAGTGTCAGAGCCGGTAGAAGACATGGTGCTGATGGGAAGAGGCAATGGTGGAGAGAGAGAGGGGGTGGGTGGGGGGAGAGAGAGATGCAGGCCAGAGCTCGTCTGGTTTTATACTCTTTTCCTTGCTGTGAACTTGTCGGCACCTCTTGTCTCAACATTTTTTACTTTAATTTTTGGGTCGCCGTATGCGGGCGCCCCGAGTCAGAGAACACAGTCGGCCAGAGAGAGCAGAGATGTTGCTCTGCTCCCTACCCAACGATTGGGCATTTCAAAAATAATGAAGTGCACTCGAATTTGCCGCGATTCCGAAATGAGGTTGGTGCCTGACGGGACCCTGCCTGCCTGTCCCTTGTCCTCCCGAACGCGGACCCTTAGATGTGGCCAAAGAGAACATCCGCATCTCTGCTTCTCCTCCTGTGCGTAGCTAGAGCACCTTCGTTACTGATTGCCCGTGGCAGGAGCAAATCGAGTCCAGAGAGGGACAGCCTCGCTGCTTCGGCTTCCATCAGCCGCTTCTCGCGGGAGAATCTTTTGGTAAGACTTCCGGACAGCGTGTGCCAAAGACAACCGCAGAGGCACAGAGAGGGAGAGAGAGAAACAGTCTCATAGCGTCGGCCAACAACACTGGCCAATCTCTCGTTGTTGCAGCATCAAGAAGAATCAACATCATTGCCGATCGTGTCGACTTCATTCTTGCATGACCGCTCGATAGTCGAGTGGATCATCTTTAGTTTCCTTCACAATGATGCTATTCGATCACAAAGCCACAGAGAGAATGAAAGATCAGGAAAAAACCTGGTCTTGCAGCAAGAACCGACAGCAGCGACTCACCCTTCCCGCACCAGATTCATTCTGAAAAGAATCTTTCTCGACTTGGCTGACCGATCCTGGCCGACCTTGAGCGCCCGCGTGAAGAGCTCTGCCCGCTCATCTTGCACATCAACCTCGAGCACGCCTGCCACCGTGTTCACCCTCGCATTGACATCCCCGCTCCGAACAAGCTCGATCACTGCGGTCTGCGTCTTTTGTCGATCCCAAGAAAACGCCTCGCTGATCCGCGAGATGGCCACGGATTGATAGGGCTCGACGAACTGACAAATTGCCCGACGAGTCAGCGTCCGGCTCAGTCTGTCCAGCACTGGGCTAAGGTGGATATCGAGACTGTGGCGTGACTGCGATAGGAGAACGTGTTGAAAAGAGCCAGAAGCTTAGTTTTCGGCCCTCATGATCTCGACCTCAAGCCAACGTGTCTTTGCTCACCTTCCACTTCTCTAGCACATCTAGCACCTTGCGATACCGGCATGCAGCAAAGTCCTCGAGCATTTCTCGCGCATGTGGCTCGTACTCCAGGAAAGTCGAGAATGACGTCTTTTCGAGCACAATGCTCTTGAGTTCCGTGCGGGAGAAGCCTGATAGCGAGCAAAAGACACCATAGAGCGCGATATCTGCTGGTGAGATAAACTGAGGATTGAAACTTAAAAGAAGTGAGCTCTCAAGAAAAGGGAGTGGAGTTGGCAAGCTCAAATTCGACGCACCTCGATGTATGCTTCCGAAGCTCCCGCATCACAGTCCAAGAATGCCCGCGCAGCCATCGTATATCTTTCCAATCTGAAGAGCGCCAGCGCTTGCGCAGCTTTCAATCTCGCATTCAGCAGTGTCAGCTCCCTCCTCAACTTGGCCTTCTCCGAGCTGGTGCCCATGGGACCGGCCGCAGCTGCAGCTCCTCCTGGCCCCGTTTCTCCGGGGTTTTGAGTCTCCCCCCGCAAGCCTGCTCGGAAGAGGGCTCCGATCGCATCCCCTCCTGCTGTGCTTGCGCCTCGCGCTGCCACACCTCCGACCGTGCCACCCGCATATCTCGACGTCGACCCGGAAGCCGCACCGGACGAGCCTCCCGTTTCGCCCGTTCCTGACGCTGCGTTCAAAGCTGATTCTGATGATGAGTGTAAAATGCTGGAAACTGCGCCTGCGATGAGTGGGTTGAAAGTGTCAAGTTGAGACTCGGCTTTGCCGACGTAGGTGAGCACCTCAGACCAGCGACCGAGCTCGATGCATACCTAAAGCCACCAGAGGGCGGTGGTCAGAAAGATTCCACCGATGTATACCTGATGCGATGCGCGCATACACTCACATCAATGCTGTTCAAGCACATCTCCATTACCGCCTCACTGGTGGTGCAGTAGTCACGAGTCTTTGTGTAACAGCCGAATGCGGTCGTGAGATCGCCGCAGTACCGAGCATGATGGCCTAGGTCCCTATGCGCCAGCTGTGGGTAGGATTCGCAGGCGGTCAGCGGCAAAACTAGTGCAGCTGAACCGGTGATTGCTACTCACTCGAATGCTCTCTTTTATCAGATTGTTCATGTACTGTCTGAGCTCGAGCTCCAGCCGCTCCATTTTTGACCGCGCCCTTTCCTGCGTCTGCTTGATCCAAACTGAATCTGCCGATACTCTTTGATCAGCTGGGATCAGGGTCTGAGCGACGTCGGGGTTGGTGTTTCGCAGCAGAAGAGCGGCTTGGTAAGCGGAGACATCGGCGGTCTGCGCCTGAAGCTCCCTGGCTGCTGTTTCGGCAGCGGAAGCTCGAAGAGTGGGTGAGCGACTTGCGATGAACAGTAATCTGTGGATCTTGGTTCTCCCTGGAGGGCCGTGATAATTCAAAACGTCAGCATTCTGATCACGACATGCGTGTAGCGCAGCAGCTGAGCTTACCTTGGTAGTTTGAGCTGCAAGCCAAAGCAGAGCGGAGCAGCGCATTGATAAGATAGGGTAAGCTGACCTTCCTGCTCCCGGAACGGCGCGTTGCTCAGGGAGCTATGAATACTCACATGTATGCTTCCCAATCGAAAGGATCCCCGTCGGCGAGGATCACTGGCGACGCTTGGTCGTCGGACATATTGCCGGATCGTGCAGCCCAGAGCAGCGCAAATCGGAGGTCAGCTGACTGTGGAAGAGGTGTCAACGTGCCAGACCACCTTCTGTCAGAGGTTCCAAGCAGCCGCGCGCGTTGTCGATGGTTCCAACAACCTGCGAAGCTCGAGGCAGCGCAGGTGGCCAGTGCTTTGGCAAGATGCTGTGGTTAGAATTCGTCACGTGGTTCAAACAGCGAGGAGCAACCGACCTGCCCGAATTCTGGCTTGGAACCCTACACAATTTCGATGATCGAGTACATACGGGTCTCAAGCTGCAGCACGGGCAGGCCGTGGAGAGAGTATGTCTTCAGGGCACTCATACGTGTTTCGACCGTACCTACAGCGCGAGCAATCTGTTCGGATTAAGAATTTCCAGTTCAACTGATCTCCCTTTTCAAAACGTTGCGTGAGGCTGAAATGTGCGCGATGGCCGACGCCTGAATGCTGTCAGAAGAATGTCAACGCAGGCCAGGACCATCCAGCTCACACACTCTCTCCGATCCTTCCGTTCTGCATCTGAATAGACTCTACTCCACATCTGATCTTGGACACCTTTCCCTCAGTCCGGACACAACAGCACGAATGTGTACGCCGACACAGACGTCGATGCCGCGGTCGAGAATCGCAATGTGAACATCGGTGCCCATGGGCTGTGCTCCCAGGAGCTGAGACTGTGCTACGTCGAACACGCTTCGTGACGAGCAGGCACCGCGGACCCTCGTCCAGCAGGTCTGCGTGAATCAAGCCCAGAAGGACAGGATCGCGAACGTTGCAAGCGTGATGTTCTTTTCGGCCGATAGCGCACTCTACGGCTGCTTAAGCCGAAAAACACCGAACCCGAATGACGATTCATCTACAGCACGTATGCTGCTGCATGTTGCTTCACACTTGCTGGTCCCGCTGAGCAAGTGGGACACCCAGTATAAGTGCAGCAGAGCAGAGGCGACCTCGATATCACCATTGATGGAAAACTCTATCATAAGGTGCTGTGCTTGGAGGCGACTCTACCTCAGACGGGATTTTCATCCGCGAAGCACTTTGTCGACCTTTGTCGTCGGGAACGAGCGTAGTGTCTCCATTTCCCATGACGGAGATCCTCGATTCACCCAGTCATTCAAACCACCAGAGCTGCGCGTGCCGGCGGTAGAACCTTGTTGCATACTCGTCTCGTGCATTGTGAACGATCACAAGCGCAACACTTTGCTTCTTCGACCCATTGAATTACGTACGAGCGACCGGCCACCTTGTTCCCCTGAGCGACTGATGACCTTCCATGGTCATCAGAGGTTAGCATGCTGCAGCGCAGACCGCGCAGCTCTCACCGGGCCCAAAAGCTATATAGAGGGCCAGAGGGTGGTAGCGCTCGTTCTCTTGCTCAGTCACTGCTCACGTCTTTGCTCACTTTTATACGAGCACTCTCTCATCACACCATGTCGATCCCACGCATCCAAATCGCAATCATCGGCGGTGGACCCGTCGGCTTTGCGGCTGCAAGATTGATCCAGTTCAAGGACACCAAGAAACTCTTCCAAGTAACGGTCTATGATCTCGAAGCAGGCACCGACGCCCGCTGGCAAGGCAGCAGCATCGACCTTCGACCAAACACCGGACTCAAGGCTATCACTGAAGCTGGCTTAAAGGACTCCTTCTACGCCAAAGCTCGAGTCGAAGGAGAGGAGATGAGATTCTGTAACCACAAAGGCGAGGTCCTGCTGGAGCACACTCCCTTCATCGAGGGTTCTTCCCAAGAGGCTCTCGGCAACCCAGAAATCTCACGAGGTGATCTGCGCGACGTCCTCTTGGGCTCCCTCGAACCCGACACGATCCGGTGGGGCCATAAACTCTCACACGTATCCGAGTCGACCACCTCGCCTGGAAAGCACATCGCCCATTTCACAAATGGTGCCCAGGTCGAAGCCGACATGATCATCGGGGCCGACGGAGCCTGGTCGAAAACACGCAACTTCCTCAGCGACCAGAAACCAGTATACACCGGACTCACTTTCCAAAGCAACACGATCAAGGACCCCTGGTCAAAGGTCCCCGAGACTATGAAACTCGTCGGACAAGGACTCTGCTTCTTCCTCAAGGACGGCCACACCTACGCGCATCTGCAGCTAGCAGACGCAACCGAGGTGACCCTACTCGTGTCCGCTCGAGAACCCGAATCGTTCTTCCAGCCTGGAGGCTTCTTCTCTCCTGAAGTTGCTTCTGATCCCGCACGAGGCCGGGCCGCGATCCGAGAGATGCTCGAGGGCTTCTCGCCACTGCTGACAGACGTCATCGACCATTTGGAGGGTACGTTCTGGAGCGGTGGGCTGTATTCGATGCCAGAAGATTTCACTTTCCAAACAAGGCCGGGAGTAACGATCATCGGTGACGCGTCACATGTCACGGTCCCACATGCTGGCGAGGGTGAGAGATCTGAAGTCCGAAGATACCGCTTTTCTTGGTTCAGATCTGATGGAACTTTGCCTTCGCTACGATTGCAGGATGCAACACTGGCCTTACTGATGCGGTAGATCTAGCCCGCACTGTTAACGCTTACGACCCTTCTACCAACGACAGCTTCTATGAGTATCTCAACAAGGCTCAACCTCGATTCGAGGCGGTCATGAACGATCGCGCGCACCAGCTGATCCAAAGAAGCCTCGGTAACACGCGAAACGTTTTCAAGAACAGCGATGTCGATGCCGCCGTTGATCACGTCCGAGCGAGTCTGAACAGTCCCTTCATCCCGCCAGAGCTCATTCTAAGCAACACACCGGCACCGGTGGCGGCTCAATGAGGCTTGGTACAATCATCGCTTCTCAATGGTATTTTTTCTGCCTTCCAGAATTGGAAAGCCTCACCAGCCTGCGTCGTGTGGTCTGTGGTATTGAAGATGAACATGCGCAGATGCAATTACGTGTTGTTGACGAATTATTCTGTATCATGACTGGAGAGAAAGCCCTAATGTGACGAAGACGAGGCCAAAGCGAACGACCGATTGACTTGGGGAAGCGAGGCGGATAGGACCTGGACCCTGAGTTGCGCCCACCTGCTCATTGGAAGAGATCCAGGTCGAGCACTTTGACAAAGGCGCCCACCAGAGCAAGTGAAACTACGGCGGGAACTAGATCAAGCTTGATGATGCTCATCACCCACAGAGCACCGAGAGCTGGAGTCTGACGTAGGACGGCTTCGTAGTCGCTCTGTCGCCGTCCGTGGGACATCAGTCAGGGAGCACAACAGACAAAAGCTGAAACATTTTCAAAGCAAATCAAGTCTTACCTTTGCTGTTACGTAGAGGAACCCGGCGCCGGTTCCCAAGGACAGGCCAAAGAAGCCATAGCGGATCCAAGAGGAGGATCGATGCTTGAGGGCTGTGATAACGACGATGTTAGACGATGTTAGAAAAGAGATTTGGACGCAACTGAACGCCTGGACAGTGACAGCTAGACTCACAATAGTACGAAAGCCCACCGATGACTACAGATGTGAGTGAGTATGGGGACCGAGGTTTAGAGTCAGCTCTGGGAGAGATTTCAGCGCCATGCATACGGTACTCACACGGTCCACGACTGAGCACCCTCTTCACCTCTCCGCTTACCCAGACCGGCTGGGAGTACTGCTGCCTGACCAGAACGTCGAGCAACACAAAGACAAAGACGAGCGGAATGGTCCAGATCGCGGTGTCGAATATCAGTTCTGCGGTTGGGCTCAGACCGTCTGCAGCCTGAGCTTGCGCGAGGAGGGAGGCTGTGTGAGCCCGGAGCTCTGGTGGGAGTGAGGCGAGGTTGTCAGAGGAGGAAGCTGCTGAAGAGGCGGAGTCGTATGCAAGAGGTACATTGTCTTCCACAATTGCAGCTGCCGATTCTGGTTGGAACAGTGTCGCTGCTGTTGCTCTTGCGGGTGTTGGACCTGAAGGTGCAGCTGATGCATGCTCACCCTCGCTGTTGTCGCCATCGTTGTCGTCGCTATCGAAGTCGCTGCTGTACTCGTCTTCATGCCAAGCGCTCATGAGTTTGGTCTCTCTCTGGCTGCGAGCGCCCCTCTCCTTTCGCTGCTGCCGTTGGGTTTGAGGACCAGTGCCAGAGGAAGTTGGTTGACTTGCGCTTGACGATGCCTGGGCGAGACGAGGTTCTCCGGTCAGACCTTGCTGTCGAGCAATACCTGAGAGGGGTTCTTGCAGCTTCCCCGACGACTCTATGTTGGTATCTCCCGGAATCTTGTGTTGCTCCTCGTCATCTGCCTGTTCCTCCTCCTCTGCATCTTCAACATCGTCATCGTCCATGGCGAGCTCCTGGAAGCGGTTTATGGCGGCAATGCCCGAGGTTGCTTGCTGGGTCCAAGGACCTGCTCCTCTCCTACCACGGGTGCCTGCTGCCATCTCTACTGGGGTGCTCAACGCAGTACGCGGCGGAGACTGGCTTGCTCAGGGGTACAGTACATGGTCGTATTCTGGCCCTTCCTCAGAAGACCATGCTCTCCACATCTTCTCAAGAAAAAAGGCTCCGAGCACGATCTACTCACTTGGATAGCAGCGAGGCTGCCAACGATGACGCTCTCGACCCATCGCGACCGCGGTCACCTCGCCGAGCCCAGCCAGCCAGCTCTCAGTACAGCGCTTGCTGCTCCGAACCCCTCAACCAATGCATTCCCCATCCAAGTCACGTTCGGCGCCCTCTCTGGACGACGATGAGCCTCTCAAGGAGATCACCCAGCTCTCAAGAGCTTGGCAGGAGGAACGGGGAGCCCCCGACATCCTGTACTGGAAAGGAGACGTCGTGGACGGGGTGATCGATCAGGTCGAGCAGCAGGTCGTGAGTGTGGGACTTTGATGCACGATGCCTTTGTGCTGCTTGCACACCCGAGATCCATGCTGAAGCTCTTGTCCGACTCTCGCTTCCGCTGATCCTGCTCTACCAGTCAATCCTGGACTCCTTATTAGCGGACCCGTCCACATCACAGGAGGAACACCTTCGGCTCTCTCTTGTCCAGCTAGATGTCGAACGAGCGCGCTGGCTGCTCAAAGCGTATTTGCGGACACGACTGCGGAAGGTGAGTCTCAGCACATGTCCACGACTGAACGGCGTACTGAACTCAGGTCCTCCTACCGGTTTGCCCTCGCATCCTGTCTCCTACTTCTAGATTGAAAGATATGCGCAGCACATTGCATCGCGGATCAGTATCCAAGCACGACTATCAGACGTCGAGCTGGGATACGTGAAAAAGTGAGCGGCTCTTGAGTCCGTCCATCTCCTGTCCCATAGCAAATGCTGATATTTCGGCCTCGGTATAGATACAATGAATTACATTCTGCACATCTAAACACATCGGTGCTCAACTACCTACCGGAGAAGCTCAGGACCTTGGAAGACACACCCGCTGCGGACAACATGGGTACGCATGAAAATGCATGCGGGCTGTAGAGGCCTGAGCTGATCATGTTCCAATTTCTTGACACAATCGGTACAAACCTCCTCCAGTCGTGCGGCCAGATCTTGACGAACCAGTCTTCATTCGATGTCGTGAGGATTGTGGCCAGATACGCGCCCCAGAGTGAGCTGTGAACGGGCATCTCCTGGTACTATCTGGAATCAGGCTGATTGTGTTCCTTGGTTTCGACAGCGGCAACATGGTTGAGCTCGGTAAGAATACGATCCACCTTCTCAGATACAACAATGTATCCTCGTTAGTCGAGCAAGGCCGATTGGAGCTTCTATAGCATCATTCAAGCACCAGAGACCCAGATCGCAAAGTAGACGCAGTCGCAGACGGCCATGGCTCATCTCCGATACCCAGCAGGACTCATGTCATCAGCATCAGAAGTGCAAGTCGCGACCTGGGCTGGCAGGTCTTGAAAAGAGCCCCGTCTGGGCCACCGCGTCGACACACAAGCAGCGTGGACAGCATCAAGGTTGCAGTCAATCGGTTACGGCCTCGTCAGAGGTTGACACATGAGTCGATCCAGTCTTAAGGTCCGCATTAAATTTGGAAGGGGCGAACAAGTAATCTTACGGATGTTGGGGGCAAAGAACGGGCAAAGTAAGGGCAACGAAGCCATTGCGGCACGGAGGAACTGGTCAGGGCCGACAAAGGGCAGGTCTGAAGTGTACAAGAGTCGAAGAGGGGCCGAGAAATGGCGACCAAAGACGAAGCGGGTGTCCGCCGCTAGAGTTTGAGTTTTGGAGAGTCACCTGAGCGTCGTTGGCGCAACAGACATTGCTGTGTCATGGTGGCCAGCAACCGGCCTGCGCGATCGAAGAATTGGGCCTCGCTGAAAGACCGGCCTTCGCCTGCTGTGATGCTCTTCATCTCCCTCAGCATCCACTCATCGGCTCGAAGGTTGCTGGTGTGATAGCGCAGCGAGAACTCGAGCGTCACCGTCAATTCGAGCTTGAGCATCGAGACTTTTGCCGAGCTGGGCGCGAACCAAGCAAGCTTTGTGTCTGCCAGATGAGCAATGGCAGATGCATTGGCAGAAGCAGGCGTAATGACGGCGACGTCCGAACCTGGCTTCGATGCGAGCTGGGCGAATGGATCGGTCGCGATACCCTGAGGCGTGAAAGGCGTTGTATAACGAGACCAATCAGCTCCTCGTTTGTGCGTAGGAGGGAGATGGTCCTGGGTGGTCGGCAAGCTCGACACAATGCCGCCCATCGACTGAGCGAGGAGGGACTCGGGCGGCAGGCGCTGCTCCAGAATTCCAGCCCAACCTGCCACGCTGATTTGCTCGAGGACGACGGCTATTGCGCTGATATTCTGATCTGGATCGTTCTCGCGCCGCTCAACCTCATCGTAGTAGCTCGGGAGGCACTCGACATCAGTCCAGGCTCCGCCCTTGACGGGCTCCCTCGGCGTTGGTCCGAATTGCACAAAAGATGGACCAGGGCGAATAAAGTCGAACACAGCCACCATCGCTCTGCGAGCTTCGTCCGCACTCTGGATTTCTGTACTGCAATCATCTGGTTGAGAGACTGTTATCAGAAATGTGGCGAATGTCCGTGTGAAGCGCAGCGTCTTGACCTCGATGTCTAGGGGAACATGGAGCCGCGATGGACCGACGAAGGAGCCTTGGAAGCTGAAGGGAGCAAATCCGCTGGCGGCCTCTACACTGCCAGCCACTGTCTGCAGCGCTGTGAAGGCGGCTTGCACGCAGGCAGCGAGCACCGAGCCTCCGAAGGCTTGGTATGAGCCGAACGGTCTTGGTGGGAAGACTGTTGTAAAGTGAAAGTCGCGCTCTGTGCAGCGAGACTTATCGTGTCTGAGCGCGATGAACTCGTAGAAACTGGTGGGAGGCTCCGAGGGATCGTAGTCCGATGGAACCATCGTCAAAGCAAAGCAAAGAACGGAGTTGGACAACAGAGCCAGTCAGTCCAAGATGGAACGCCAGGTCGATGGGCGTCCAGAGATTTCGAGAAATGCTGTCCAAGGTGAAAGATGGAGATGAGCCTGGATTTCTGCTGCGAGAGGTCAGAGAAAGAAGGCAAAGGCAGCCCGAACAAGTCCTTAGTGTCGTCGAAGTGAAAGGGGAAGCAGAGAATGGTCAAATCCAGAATGCGGCTCTGCACATGGAGGAGTCAGAAGAACCGGCGTTGATGGGTTGCGAGGTAACCGACCACCTACCTGCCTTTCCGACCCGAGGAGGGTGCCGAGGAACGAACAAGCTCGGACAATTCCCACGCCTGCACAATGGGGTTTCATAAGTTTGTACCAAACACCTTGAAATACAATCAAACATTTCTGAAGCATGACATCTGTGGAACGCCAAAGTGATCACCTTGAGCCCGACGGTAAAAAATGCGTCCGGAGAATCGGCGACGGTAAATTTGTCCATGGTGAAAGTGAATCCGGTCAATTGTCTGGAATGAACCCAGTCACGCGATGTGCATCAGCAGCATCATATGGAGCGCCGTCTTTGTCACCTTTTCGCTCTCGCTCTCGCTATTCACTGGCTTATTCCTTCCTGCCCACAATTGCTCTGAAACAAGTTGATATTTTATCTGCATAGATGTTGGCGGTAAGACAGAGCACTAGAACATGGCAATCAAGGTCGAGAAGCAGAAGCTTTGGAGTACCTGAACTTTGAAACTTCACGCAATTCGTGGCGGCTGGCCCCTGGAGGGAGACTGAAGTCAAAGAAGCATCAGTGTCATGACCCTGTAACTTGACGGGTCATGCCACCGTTGGGTGATACATCAGTCCCGCCTTCGTTCCCGACGTCGGCACCAAAGCTCTTCCCTTTCACATGCCTCTCTTATCGCTTCCCCAACACTTTGGTCCCCAACCTTCCTTTTCTTCCGTCTCTTCCCGTCCCCCTTTATTCTTCTGCTTGGAGCTCGCTACATATATAGAGCTGTTCCCCCCTCACGTATGTAGCGTCGCCCCAAGCGACTATTGTTTTATCACACTTCCCTCTTGCAATCTCACCTGCGATCTCCCCTTCCTCTTGAGTCTCTACTCTTTGGAAATCGCCTCTCGAGCTCCTCGTCGTTGCCGCTTCCAACGACACTCCTCAGACCTCTCCTCCTTTCACACCCCCTCTTTCCTAGACCCCATTCCCTTACTCTCATCCTCTCTTGTCTCGGCACGACCTACGAGGTTTCCTTTCTCTATCACAAGAAGTCTATCTACTACATACTCTTCTTGCCCTCGCTCTCCTCCAGAGACCGACTCGTGATAGTCAGTGTCTGCGACAAATCAGCGCCAAGGAAGACAATTTGCAAACGTACCGTAAGGTTCTCATGTAGAAACTAAGCTTGTTCAATGAGGTGGAAGTGTCTGGCACTATGAAACCTGGAAGAAAGTGCTTGCGCGTGTTGCGGCTAGGCTTCGGGATGTACTCCTCCTCGTCTTCGTCATTGTCCATGACCGATGGAAGCTTGAATATGCGGCCAGTAGGGGGCCCAGGCTCAGGCTCAGGAATGGACAGTTTTGGCCAAGGTTTTGTCTCCGGCTCATCCTCCTCCTCCGCCTGCAGGGAGACAAATTCGTTTCCCAACAACTTGCGCTGTCGGCCCTCAGCGTTTGCGCGCGACTGCACCGCCCTAAATCTCGTTCCTGTATTTGTTTCTGTTGTATTCCAACAGCGCCCCCCGCGCTTATCCTTCACAAGCCCGTTTCTGCACCCTTTGCGCATGGCTTTGCGCTGGCGACTGCCAGGGTGCTTCGTAAGGATACTGGAGATGCTCGGAAGTGTCATTGGAAAGCAGTAGTTTTGTTTGGGGAACCAGAAAGGGCACAAGATAAACACGAGATGCCAGTAGTCAGGAGGAGAGTCAGGCAAGCATCAAATGGAAGGTATCAGCGTCGCAATGCCCTGCATAGATACGCTCCCATTGGGAGCATATACTAGCACCTGGACCATTTCTGTATGGACAATGGACACTGGTCAAGGCTCTTCCTGCTTAATTCCAAAGGCGCTTCCATGGGATCTCTGTACATGTGGATTAGTATACCCATGTCGTCCGCTTTGAAAGTACTGGCTTTGTGAGCACCGCACCGCGTGTTCCATCCATCAGGTCATAGCCACATGTATCAGGCTGATGGTAGCGACTCACTTCCACTGACCAGCACAAACCACAGCACCTCGCGGTTGATCCATACATGGTGTTGTAGAGATTGCGAGGTGCTGGCATCCGCGCAGAAGCCACTTGGGTTGTTGTTACGACCCTGCCTCGGCTCCTCTTTCGGCTCCTAGCTTCCTCCACATTTCCCCTGCTCGCCTTCGGCCGAATCTCCACTAATCTCCGCTGTGTTGACGGAACCCAACTTCCGCTCCACTTTGGTTCCGCAACTCCACCTCCACTTCCCAACAATTACACCATTTCTTCTCGAAACCTCCCAACAAACCTCGACACTCGTTTTCCGCCTTCGTGCCTCGTCACACCTTTCCCCAACACACTTTCCTCTGCTCTCCTGCCTCACTCTCTTCTCGGCAACTCTTCACCCTTTTATTTCTCTCCTCTTCCGCCTTCTCCCCTTCGAACTCCCTTCTTCGCTCCGCCCGTCGCTAAACCTGACCACTAAAGCATATAAGCCAGCCCTCTTCCATGTACCTCACCTCCCCTTTCCCTAAGCGACTATCATGTATCACCCACATCCCTCTTCTCTCTTCGAACTCCAGAATCTCACTTCCGTCCTTCGTCTTTGAGCTCTGGCCTGGCTTTTGGTCTCTTCGTTGTTCACTCTCGCTTACAACGCCGACCTCACTCCACCAGCCTCGTCCCTTCCTGTCTTTGTCCTCACCAGCACGACCGACGAGACATCGTTGCAACTTCGGGGCACCTTGAGTCCCTTCTGTCCACACCTTACCTCGGGTCACCTCGGTCCAAGTTCCCTTCAAGCCTACTTATGGTCACCTCGGGTCCTCACCCTCGCCGCCTACTTCGGGTCACCAAGGGTCACCGCCCACACAACCTACCTCGGGTCACCTCAAGTCATCACTCACCCAGCCCACCTCGGGTCACTTCAAGTCACCCTCTTGCAACGCCTTCGTCCTCCAATCTCAAGAGCCCAGATTGTAATAAAGACGTACCAAGCAGGGCGTCTTGAGTACGGCTCGTTCTTGCGCAACAGATATCTTTTCATCTGCCGGGTTGGAGCTCTTGCAATGTATCTGTTCACAAGGTGAGGTGAGGTGACATATGCGCTGCGCATGGTGGAAGCTGCATGTTCATGCGCAGCCTAAAATAAGAGTATAGCTGACAAAATTATCTGACTGTTCTGTTCTAACTGCCCAATGTCAGGTTTCACCACAGCGGTGAGCCCTTCCCGGACTTCAGTGCATCCAGCAAGTGGTACGACATCAAAATCATCAAGAAAACCAAAGATATAACTCAACCAATATCCCACGATACCCATTTCAAAGCTATCAAAGCAGCTTTCAATGCGTGTGGAGTAACATCCAAAGCGATGACCCACGCTGCCCGTAGATCTGGAGCTCAAGCTGCAGAAGCTGATGGAGCCAGCGAAGCATCAGTCCGTAGAGCAGGTCGCTGGAACCAGAGCACCATGGAAAACTGCTACCTTACACACTTGCCTCGTCAAATCCTTCGCTCGCACGCCGGCTTTCATGCTGAGGGTGGCTCATATTTCATTCGCCGCAATGTAAGGCCCCCAGAGGAGCTCTTGACACAGATCTGGCCACTGGCCGACTCATGGTAAGTGTCTCAAAAAGATCACCTCACCCACCTCGCTCACTACACTCATGTCACCTCACTTTCCTCACCTCACTTCACCTCACTTAACCTCACCTCACCCCGTTCAACTCATACACCTCGTTCACCTCATGCTTACATGAGACAGGGAACGAGCAATTGAAGCAGGCCAAAGAACTGATGGACGTCCTGTCGAGACCAATGTCGCTGCAAAAGGATTCCTAAGGCTACTTATTCGACTCCGCGCAGTGTTGGTGCAAGACGCGGTGCTGTGGAAGCAACGCTACCCGGACTTGTTCCTATGGAGCCATACAGTCTTCTCCAGGGCAACATTTCGTGACTACGAGAAGAAGCTGCTGGAGCACATGAGAACTCCTGATACGTCCATTGGGGATCAGATCAAGGCAGTGCTACCACTCATTGCCGAGCAGATGCAGGCATATTCTTCCGCCACGGTCGCTCATTTTGATCAGAGAACGAGCCTGATCCAGAGTGAGATACAAGCGGCGATTTAACTCAGTGTTCAGCAGGCTCAAGACCAGCGGATCAGACACGAGCAGCAAGTGCGGGGTCTTCAAGCTACAATCTTTTCATTGCTCTCAAATGGAGACGTTGGACCGAGCCAGTCTCGCACAAGCATTCTCGAACAGTCTAGCCGTCTTCCCGTTGCTGGAATGAGCCTTCCAGTCCTTGCTTTGCCCTCAACCTCAGCTCCACAGTGTTCTGGAGCAACGGACTCAAGTTCGGGACTGCCTCCTCCTCCCCTATGCCCAGCCTGTCCCAAGATCGATCTCTGAGCACGGTTCCTGATCTCTGGCGGGAGTGGAAACAGGGACTTCGGGGAATGCCCAGCGTAGAAAAGATGGACGAGGACTGGGGCTCAGAGTGGAGGAGATCAGACAAAGATCAGAAGCACCATGAGCGCCGAGCTCGCATCATTCGGCACGTTGAGTATCTTACTGCTGATAGAGGCGTCTCTCACCACGTAGCCGTCATGATGCTCGAGCATGCACGCCTGCAACAGTTCAACAAATCTCTCGCCATGCTGGCCGAGCTGGTGCGAAAGGATTGCCAGCTGCAGTACCCCAACCTCGACCTTATGGACCTCGAAGCAGCCTCAGCAGTCTGACCTCATTCACCTCGCCCACCTCATACAAGTCAGCTCATTCACCTCATACTCTACATTCACTACACTCACCTCACCCACCACGACCCAGCTCATGCACCTCACGCACCTCATGCACCTCATTCATACACCTCATACACCTCATTCACATCACTCTGCTGCTTTGATGCTCGGTGGGCTATCTAGTTCTGATCAGGCATCTCAAAAACAGAAAGCTAGGATGTGATTCAGTTGGAGGAAGCAGGGGCTAAAGACAAGAGAGGAGACTAGGCTTTGGTCTTGCCCTTACTGCGCAGACTGTAGCGAGTAGCAGGTTGAGAAGAAGAGAGAGAGTCTGAAAGCTTTTATTTAGATCCCCGAGCAAACGATTCTTTGAGGCTGGCGATGGCCAATTCACATGTGGCGCATTCACCAGCAAGTTCACCCTTGAGCTTGACCCATTGGACTTGAAGAGGAGGCAGACTTCCTTTGGCCGTCTTGACAAAGTCCCAGTGCTGCTTATTGAAAACAAGAACAACAGCTTGGTCCTTGAGATGCCCGATCTGGTGTTCAGCCAGTGCTGAGATCAGGTGATCGCCCTTGCCGCTGAGTGAAGGCGGGGTCACATTGGAGAGTCCAGCATTCTCTTCGTTCAGTACAACCACTGGACGGTGACAGAGATCTGCCAGCAATACACAGCAATCAATTGATCTGAACCATCGATCGGTGTCGTACGATGAGACGTTGTCGCCTACCTTGAGCCGTTTTTGAAGTTTGACCTTTTCTTCCACGGTCCAAAGTCGTGCCTCTTGATACGCAGTCGAACCCATCTCTAGCTGCCGAGACAGGGCTTCCCTCAATTCTTCCCAGCGATCTTCATCTCCCCCCACACTGCATGAGCGGCTGCTCGGAACCCGCAGTTGCCATCTCCAGTCATGTGCTCCCTGGTGAGAACGGGAAGACTGTAAGGCATAGATATGTTTGGACCGAGACGAGCAATGAACCCGTCATCAGATGATTCAACACTTGTGAGGGATGAGGTGCTCGATGAGAAATCGTTGTGTCGGCGCTTGCCACCTCGTGATCCAGAAGGTGCTTGCAAGCCGTCACCGCAAATTCCGTTGACGTGTTCGCGTCGATATGCCGTGAGCTTCTGTTTCAAACCGGTCACGGTCTTCTTCACATCGACAACAGCCTTGAGCAATTCTGCAAAGGTAGGATCTCGCTCGGCGCGCGCATCTTCTTTCTTGAGGGCTTTGCTGCTGTGCTTTGAGATGCGACTCTTCTTCTGACCACTAGTGGCCCAGCTCATGATTGCTGACTCTCTTGTATTTGCCGTGCCGTTGCTGCTGCTGCTGCTGCCGCTGTCACTCTCGTCCCCGTCTTCCTTCCCAGCTTCCTTTGATTCCTGACCGTTAGGGCCCTTCCCACAAGGTTGCACACCAGCCTTTGCATTGCCATTGATGTGAGTCGCGAGTAGGGATACGTGTATTGTTGTTCGAACCTCCTCCTCACAGTGCTTGTATTCCCAGAGAAAGTGGCTTCCATCTTCATCGCAAGCAACGAACTTGAAGTGCCGGCGAGCTATCTTTGAGCGCGGCGCAAGATCGGGTGGTCGAGCACTCAAGTCGGGTGGCATTGTCAACGGAGGTGTATTGCGTACGAAGTGGTGAGAGGAAGCGATGTGGTTGTTGAGCAGCAGCTGCTCGTGCTGCTCGTGCTGCTCGTGCTCTATGTGATCACTGTTCGGACATTTGCATATGTCTGGGTCCAATAGTCTGGATAGCAAGATATCACGGAAAGCCAGTCCGTCTCAAATTGCTGGACTCAGTCACCCCACCACCACTGCCAATCTGGACTCAACGGCGTAACACCTGCAATTCATAAGTTGGTACCAAATCTGAAAATGAATGCAATCCCACCTGAGATTCTCACACTTCACTCTCAATGGAGAGGCATCACAACAAAAAAGAACTTCACTTTGGTAGAGAAGAAAGCTGTATTTTGGAACAGGGGCAATACAAAGGTGAACAAAGACTAAGTGTTCACATTGCGTCTAGTATTTGGTCCACCAGCCCTTTGCCTTGATGACGGCTTCCATCCTCCTTGGCATTGAAGTGACATACTTCTCCAACAGGTCTTCCCCAATCTCCGACCAAATGTCCTCGCAGTTTCCTGACACTGTCTGTTTAACTGAGCTATGTCCTGCTCTGAAGGGTGCCAAGTCGGGTCTTGACTTCTCCAACTTGCACTTGAGTGTTGTGAAAGGGTGACAGCTCCGCCCACAGATCTTACTCGAGTGTCGGGGGTATGATCGACGTAGGATTAGAGGATAGCCTTGACACTACGGGCCTCTTCATGCGTCGAAAAAATCGGCTTCAAAGCCGGCGTCGCCTCATTTGAGGCTAATCCCGTTCACCGGCCAAAAGTTGACGCCGGCTATGTTGTGACCTGGCGTCGTTTGACGCCGGTTCTCCATACAAAACTCGCCGTCGTTTGACGCGACCATCTTTGTCCGCTTTGTCTGACGCCGGCTCCTGGCGTCAAAAGCAGACTCTCCTTCGTAGCACGTCTTCACTGGTTCACAATTCAAAGGAGAGATGGCAGAGTCTCTTCTGTGTCACAATTTAACTTCGTCTACTGCCTGTCCATGTATGTATTGCTCGCTGCTGCCCTACACCACACTGGTGCATACGAACAAGGTAACACCATGTCCCTTTCTCCTCGAGCCGACGCTAGCCCCGAAGCAGCTGCGTCTGCACTGCAGAGTGCAGCAGTCATGGTCTCGGCCGCAGCCGATATCGCACCATAGCCTAAGTATTGCAGCAGCACATCTGCTGCCCTCCAGTCTCCTGTCCCTCGGAAGCGGACCGGCCTAGCTCCTCGCTGGAAGGCAGATGAGGACTGTGCTCCGCTCTGCATTCTGAATGGGATCGAGCAAGATGCTCAAATGAATCATTGCAGTTTTTAAGGTGATAGATACATGGGCTACACTAGGCCAGTGTGCCTGATGTCTGGTCTACCAGACTGGTGTGGAAGAGGGTTCAGGTGCTGACAATCTCCTTTGCTTCGCCGCTGCTCTCGTGCCCCTTTCTCTACGCAGGGCTCACAATTCAATCAAGCTGCCACTACCGTTAACCGCGCCTGCAAAGGCAGCCAGCGCACTGGCAGTATGACTGTAGGCCGCTTCAAGCTCGTGGGTGTTCAGCAGAGCAATCAACAACACTGGCAGTGTGCTAACAGGTGCACCTGCATGCTCTCTTTCCCTAGCTTAAAGAGAAGTTCCGTCCGTTCCATGATCAGGTGGAGAAGTCAGGGTTCTCTTGGAACAGGGAGACCCAGCAGATAGACACGTCTGACGAGTTGTGGGAGGAATTGGCGGAGGTGAGCGCGGCACTGCCCAGGTGCAGACCGCAGCAATGGATGGCTCAACGCAATTCCCTTCATTGCCATCAGACTGATCACAAGCTCTGGGAGCAACTGCACAACAGGACCTTTCGTTTGTACGAGCAGATGGAGCTGCTGGTCGGGGCCAGCATGGCCAACGGAGCGGACGCTTATGATCCCGCCATAAGGGAAAGTGACAGTGACGAAGTGGACAGCTCTCAGCTCAAATAAGGTGCATCAGACGACTCTGACCTTGACCAGAATGAGGATTTCTTAGATCAAGTGAGTAGCGGCTTTCTAGCAAACCACTTTGTCTTGCCCCCTCCCCTCCCTCACTGCCGCCATACACGTCTGCCCAGAACCTGCATGAGGAGCACACACTCTACAGAGCCGCTGGCCATGTGCCTCCCCGGCCTATGTGCAGCCAGACACGCACTGGAACAGTGTCTACATAGTGTCTACATGGTGATGAAGACGCGGTGAGTACGCTACTGCCCCTCGCGCAGCGTGTAGTGCAGAGCAATTCCCCACTCCTTTCTCTCCTTGTCTTTTCCCTCTCCCGTTCCTGTCTCCTCTGGCTCAATCAAAGTGTATGTGTGTGCTAAAGTCTATGTCTGCGCTTTCCGCTGGCAGGCTGCCACTCCTCCGGCTGCAGGGTCAGCCGAATATGTAGGCAAGCCAAAGCGAGGACGCAGAACACAAGCTAGCGAGTTTGAAAAAGTGGCCAGCTCAGTTCAGGCTCTGAAAGAGCGGCTGACCGCACCGGAGGCGGAATCAGATGAGGCAGAGTTGCAGAAAGCAATCACACTGTTCACAGAGCGGGACGCTGCCGCCTTTCCGGAGGTAGCGGAGGTAGCGGATTAACTGGACATCATCAATCGCCTCACCGAGAACAGCAGGGCTGTAACGGGGGAGCAAGGAGGGTTGCAGGAGTAACGGGCGAAGGGAAGGAGTAACGGGCGAAGGGAAGTCAGAAGAGAGGAAAGAGTAATGAGATTGGCGGAACGTTGGGTGATTGGGTACTGGAGAGCTAAGTACAGGATCAACGGAAAACGGGCGAGTTCTTTTAGACGAGAAGTCCGTTGAAGGGACGGAAGAGGAGCTAGGGAGCGGACGAGAGGGAAGAGTCAACGGATGCAGGAGCGAAGAGAAAGGGAGAGAACGGAGCGGAAGCAGAAATCAGTCTGGGAAAGGAAGGGAAAGCCGTGGGTCGCCGGGAGACTGAAGGGATGCAGAAGGGAGCTCGGGAGCAGCTGATGCTGGAGGTTGAACTGGTTGCCGGTTGGGCTGGACCGTTTGCTTGGCGACCGTTGGATCGGAGCTAAGGGCCGTTGGGCTAAGGACCGTTGGACCGTTGACCGTTGGGACGGTTGGCCGTTGGGATCGTTGACCGTTGGGACCGTTGGCGGTTGGAACCGTTGAGACCGTCGGGACCGTTAGTCGTTGGAGCCGTTGGGACCGTTGAACGGCCGGACCGTTGGGCGGTTGGAGTCTACCGTATTACAACGGCCACGTTCTCGTACACTGCCTTCTTCAAGACAAAGGCCGATGCGCTCACCTTGCTTGGCTGCGCCAGATTGTGGCTGCAGCCTAGCCTGTTGGTCATTTGTCAGAATGCATCAATCAAATTCAGACATGAGGTTGTGTGCTGGAGAGCGTGTGAGGCAACACTGTTGCAGTACATATGGGAGATCAGGAAAGAAAACATAATGTCCAGGTGCCTATTGCGCTGGCCTGAAGTCTCGCCACAGAGCACGAGCAACCCGCGCTCGCTGCTTCATCGCCCTGCTCCTCTCTTCTGCGCTAAGCACCCTCGTATACGCATACGTGTCTCCTGCGTCAGACTCAGCGACTGAGGGTGGCCCAGTAATGGAAAAAGGATCGTCCGGGCTGTACTGCAGCAGCATGTTGTGCACCACAGCCAGAGCAGGGAAGAGGGAAGCCTGAACGTTGAGATCGAATGCGCAACCGGTACGCAGTATTTTGAATCTGCTCTTCATCACACCGAAGGCTCGCTCAATCACCGCTCTCAGTCCCGCATGTCTCCGGTTGTATAGCTCCTCTTTGGCTTGGACCCTGCCATGATGCATAAGAAGGCACCATAAAGAGAATGTGATGAGCCACTGGCTGCATGCACAACTCCACACCTGACTCACGCTGTAGTGCCGTCTCCCCAGTCATTCAATGATAGCGTACATTACGATAGGGCGTTAGCAGCTCCATACAGATTGGATAGCCAGCATCTGCCAGATAGTATCGATCCTCAGGGATCTTCCAGGAGCCCTAGCGAACACGCGGCTATCTGCTGCGCTCCCCTCACAGCTCGTCAGAATGTAGTGAAACTTCAGATCGAAGCCACAGGCAGCCATAATATTAATTGTAAGTGCACCGTGCCGGTTGCGGGCGACTAGCTAAGGCGGCGGGAGGGCAAGTGGAGATGTGTACACCGTCCACCGCACCCAGTGCCCGTTTGAAAGCATGCACGCGTGTGTCGTTGATGATTCGGTCTGGGCAGGGCGGGCTGTCTCCCGCAGGCGGACGCACAAACCGAGCGTATATGATGCGATTCGAAAGTGTCTTAGTGTCGGTTGGCGGTAACAGGCAGGGCAGAATCGGACGGGCGACCGGGCAGAAGGTTAGGGAACAGGTAATGGACGAGAACTGGATTGCAGGACTACGGAGGTACAGGAAGGAAGGAGGGGTACTTATACCCTAGAGGGGTCAAGAATGGAAGATTCTTCGATGGCGTGATCGAAGGTTGGAATGACGTCATGGAAAGTTCCACAAGGTTCCAGAGGGTTCCATGACGTTCCAGGGGGTTCCATGGGATTCCATCTCGCTCTATGATGTTCCACAAGGTTCCATGATGGTCCATGTGGCTCCACGAGGTTCGATGAGGTTCCTTGAGGGTCCAGGGTGTACCTTGAAGGTGGTAGAGCATATCCTAGTCTGTTGCCACCGGGGAAAAGGGGTTGCCACTTGCTGAGAGGCGTTGCCACAGTAGGTTCATGACACTTAGCCACGTCCCTGAAACCTCTGCAATTCATACATCAGACCAAACAAATAGACATCATATGTGACTGAGATTGTCAGCTCCGCTGCAGCCCAGCCTAACACGTCACTACCTGTACCGTCTCACTGCATACCTACTTTGCGACAGTTGCATTAGCTCGCCCAGAATGGCAAGCTGTGAGACGGCATGAATTGCCGCTCCGAGCCATGTACAGAAAGATGCCCAGCTGTTCCTCAGCGGTAATAGCCTTCCTGTCGCGCAGAAATCCAAGCTGTGTGAGGGTCTGCAGCACCTTGTAGCAGGCATCTGCGCTCATGCCAAGGAAAGCATGGCGGACCTGTGGATGCGTCTCCTTGACAGTGTACTGGCCCAGGTACTGCACCCTCTGAGCCGCGAACCAACCCGCGAGGACCTGCAAACGTAGGTGCGCATGTGCATAGCCGCCATGACCGACACGCTAGCCGCTAGCCCAACCGCTGCGCGCTGGTGACGAGAGAGTCGTATCATCTCCGGGTCTAGGAACATCAGATGGGCACCTGAACGTCAAACGCTTTTCAACGCGCCCGTTCTTTCCCTCCCCCTTGTGCGCGCAAAGCAGACGCGTGTGCAGTTTTCATTTGATTTCGTGAATTACAATAAGAAATGCTACCGGTCACAGGAACCTTCGAAGAGCGGGTCTGATCAAGGCAGCTGCTTCGATGAAGCGGGATTTTGAAGCCAGCCCCGTTGATGGTCCGCACAAGTTTTCCAGCGTAAACGACGCCAGTCCATTTTTTTTGAAGCGGGTCCCTTCGGCGCCGGATCTGAAGCCGCCGTCTTGGACGCGTGAACAGGCCCTACATGCTTCTTATCTACCTGCGTGCATCGGCGATCGAAACGCAGGAATGGAAAAAGGGGGGCGGACAAAAGTTACGTGACAAAGTCACGTGATGAGATCGGGCCTGCCGTGCGAGCTTGCACTTTGCAGTCGGACTGGATCGGGCGGTCACGTGACAAAAAAAGAGAGGTCACGTGACGAAAGGGGCGGAAAGAAAAGGACACAAGAAAACGGGATCGGACAAAACCGCCCCAAGTCGTCTGTTGCAGGACGACGTCGGGCGGTTTGCCGGGGAAAGGGACAAACCGGTGGCGGATGAGTTTCACCCGACGTTGTCACAAAACAACGTGGAGCGGTTTATCTACCGGAAAGTTGAGGATTGACGCTGGGCGCACAATTTTAACATTCAGGACGAACCATAAGTTCTCGATGGGATTGAGGTCGGGAGATTGAGCCGGCCATTTCATTGGCGTAAGACCAACACTTCGTAGGAAAGCAGCCGTGATCTCAGACTTATTCACTACGGCATTGTCCTGTATGAAGACCGCCCCCAGGTCCAGTGCGTTGATCCAGGGTGAACCGTGCTCCGAATCATGGCGCAGTATTTCTCGCCGTTGATCTTCCCACCCGGGCACTGCACCAGTGGACCCTTGTTGTTGCCCTGGAATGCGCCCCACATCATAGTGGAGACTGCCCGTGACTTGTATGTAGGTCGAATACAGCCTGGCATGAGTCTTTGATGGAGTTGCCTTATGACCCAGACAGGCCTAGTGCCGCCGCTGGTGGAGATCGAAGTTTCATCCGTTCATATGACCTTGCACCAGTCATCAACGGCCCAGTTTCGGTGCTCGCGGGTGGACTGTAGCCGCAAGAGCCTATTAGAGGCCTTTCAGCCAGGTCTATTTGCGGCTTTGTACTTGCAGAAGCCGAGACCTAAGAGGGTGCGCCGCGCCGCCGCTGCTGAGATCGAGCCCATTTTTTGCGCCAGCGTGTTTGACGAATCGCACCGATTCTTCTGAGCTAAGCGGCCTAGTTACCGTCCGCCACGGGGTCCAGTTCTGGGGGGCCTTTCCTCTCTAGCGACTGTCTGACACCCTTTGCTGTCTGAGGCACAGCTCAGAGTGGATTGTTCCGCCCCCCAGCTTGAGCCCTAATTGATCCGCAATCTGTTGCTGGGTCAAGCCTCCCTTTGATATGCCTATGATCTGTGACTTAACTAACGGACTGAGCTCGTTTTCGCGCATGTTTTGTTGTGACTATGAGGTGGATGCTTCCAGTACATAGATGTCATGCTTCAAAATGTTGATTTCAAGGTGTTTGGTACAAAGTTATTCAATCAAACTGTACAGTAGATTACCAAAATTTTGAGCCATTCTCGTGAAATCAAAACATGTAAACACCACATCTTCACACGTTCAGACATTGCATCCACACGCTTTTCTCCTATCAACATGCGCGGAAAAGAGCTTGAGACGGTGAGGGGACAAATAGTAGGCATGCACTGCGCCGGTGCGAAGGTCGCGGCGATCGTGAAGGAATCAGCAAATTCTCGACGGGCAATTCGACGCACACTTCAGATCTGGGAAACTAAACATAATGCAACTACTCAAGCCCGCGAGGGACGGCCTTTAAAGCCTAGCTCCAGATGTACTAGGGCACTAGCAAGACTTGGACTGCGGAACCGCCGCCAGTCATTTGAGTGGCTTGCGAACGCTTATCAATTGATCTCGGCGAACACCGCCCGGCGTACCTTGCGCCAGACCGGCCTCGGGAAGTTTCGCTCAGTCGAGAAACCCGGTCTGAGACCCCGAAACGTCAGGCAGAGACTCGCCTTCTCCCGCCAGCACCTTCACTGGACCGTGGAGGACTGGATGCGGGTGGTCTGAAGAACGGACGAAACGTCGGTGGACAATTGCTGCGATTCTGCTCACAACTGGGTCCTTAGGAGGGCCAACGAGAAATATAACAAAGACTGCATTAAGGCTACGTATCGAAGCAGAGGGGTCTCAGCCATGATGGGAAGGCTTTCAAGGGGGTCTCAGAGTGTGACGAGGAAGCAAAGAGGGAGGCAAGGTGGCGGAAGAGCAAGGTAGAAGAAGAGGGATCGGATCTGGTGTGTGGGTCTAGAAGTCTGGATGGTCTGGGTGATCAAGTAGGTACAGGATCTGAGTGGGAAAGGGGCTGCTTATATACCTTAGAGGTCAGGGTGAGCGAGGAAGAGCAGCGAGGAAGGGAACGTGGTCAGGAAGCTAAGAGATAAGGGCACGAGAGCAGAGGGACTGAAGGGAACAAGAAGGAACGAGGCACGAGAGCAGGGAAGGGAGATATTCGAGGGGGAACGTGGCCAAGGCGCTAAAAGGATACAGTAGCGACAGTCTTCGGCAGGAGCCCCCGTCAAAGTGCATTGGGCCTCGGTGTCGTCTTGTCCGGCGTGATGCACCACTGCGCCGTGCCAATCAGATCCCGTCATGTCTTCCATCCTCTGCATCATGATCTGCATGGCCATTGGGAGCATGTACCCGATCGTAAATAAGGCTGCGTCCCGTTTGACTGCCAGCAACGGGTCCGTGGTCCACAACGTCCTTGATTCCTCTAGATCGCGTTGATCCTCGTCCGTTTGAAGGAATTCCGGAAATGTGACCCAAAGACTTTTCTTCACCTCCGCCAGTCGCCAGAGGGGGGCTACCGGAAGTCCAATGTTGAGGAGCAGGGGCGTGAAGGCGAGGTCGCCCAGAGCGAGCACGGCCGCCATCCAGCGCAGTACGCCATGACCGAGATTGCTGGTCCTGCTCGGGCGATTTATGCGCTTGTCGAAGTCCATACGTTTGTAGCCTCTGCACCCGATCATTCGTCGTCGGAGCCACCAGTAAAGGCACCAGTCAATTATAGATCGGAAAGACAGAGGCTGCGAGGTCTCCGTAGATGCCAGGGCCCTACGTACAAGCTTGTCGTACAGCTGAAGAATGTCCGGCCTGTCTAGGCGCAGTTTATCTACCAGCTCGCCGTCGCTGAATGGTTGGTAGTTTGGGGGTCGGACGGTTCCGAAGAGGACATTCAGCGCTCGCTGCGCAATGTGACCCGGCTCCAAAGGATCCCTGTGCGCCATCCGAATCGTGTACTCGTACACCTTTTTTGAAGTCTCAAGGTCCCAGATTGCGCCAGTCACAACCTTCTCCTTTTAATCCTGTCCACGTGTCCGTGAGTGCTTGCTGGGAGAATGCTGGTCCGCACGTTGCTTCCTCTTCTGAGTCGGAGTGTTGAAAGTGATGAGAGAGGGCCAAATGCCCTGTTGCGGACTGGTCCTGCCCTCTTCTTCTATGTTGTCGACCGAGCGCTCGTCTGGATTATCGCGGTCGTCGAGATTCATTTCGTCGTGGTTCTCATCAGGATGCCTGTCCGCGAGTGCTTGAGGCGGATGGACCCCGGCTGCTGGGTTGTGCTCTTTGTCTTTCCTGGCGCCTTGTTTTCTGATGGGCTGAGAGGGCCTGGACTTGACGTATTCTTTGAGCCAATCCGGCCGGGACTGAGGGGACGGGGCATCCGAGAATTCTTGTGAGTCAACGCTTCGCTCAGATGAGATCACGCGAGCGAGGGTTATCACAGACTCGGTCGGAATGTTCTCCTCAATACCCAAGAGGGCGAGCACATAGGAAATGTCATTCGTTGAGCATGCAGCAGGCTTAGCCGCGAGCTCGCGCTCCTCTTCAATTGGCTCTGGATCTTCTACCCACTCGTCCTGCGCATCGTCGGGCTGGCATCTGCACGAGGAGGAAACTGATCAGAGAGCGTGCAGTGACGGGCGGTGATCGGCTTTGGTACTCACTCGCCACCCTCCGCGGCCGAGGACAAGATCTGCGTTTCAGGCGATAGAGCCATAGAGCCTAGCGTGTGAATAGAGTGTCGGTGTGCTTGTAGGGGAACGAAAATACTGTTCCGGATTGGCTGTGTGATCTCGCAGCCTGAATCATGAGAGGAAGGTAGACAGCGCTGGTAGTGTGACGAGAGAGCAAGGAGGAAGGCAAGGTGGCGCAAAAACAAGGTAGAAGAAGAGGGATCAGATCTGGTGTGTGGGTCTAGAAGTCTGGATGGTCTGGGTGATCAAGTAGGTACAGGATCTGAGTGGGAAAGGGGCTGCTTATATACCTTAGAGGTCAGGGTGAGCGAGGAAGAGCAGCGAGGAAGGGAACGTGGTCAGGAAGCTAAGAGATAAGGGCACGAGAGCAGAGGGACTGAAGGGAACAAGAAGGAACGAGGCACGAGAGCAGGGAAGGGAGATATTCGAGGGGGAACGTGGCCAAGGCGCTAAAAGGCAGTCGCCGATGAGTCGCCGATGAGTCGCTGAAGATAGTTGACCGGTTTGCCGAGCCAAGGATTGCGTGATTGCCGCTTGTGGCGTGTGGTGACGTACAGTCTCCGTAAATGTCCGTGAATTAGTTACTGACTCCAAAAGGCTCCGAGAGTGGCCAAAGCCCAAATACCGAAGTAAATACCGAAGTTAGGAGTCAGCTGTGTTACACAATGGCTGACCAAGCAGATTTGCGACGATCACGGGGTTGAGGATATTGAAGTTCGGCGGCTCATCGAAGAGAAACGTGGTGAAATGAAAAAAAGACTTGACTGAGGACTACATTAAAGTCAGCGTCAAAGCTAACCTACTACTATTATGACAAGACCGTGGAGAGTTTCTTTCATTGCAGGGTTATCCACTTAGGATCGAAATGGATCTCGTCCAGCTCGAGGTAATGGTACATAATGCCCAAGGTTATGGGGATCATGTATTTCGCCGTGAGCAGTGCCGCGTTCCGACGTATCGCCACGGTGGGGTTCGTCCGACATAGCGTTCGCACATCGCTCTCGTTCCGGTTATCGTGACCCACTTGGAGAATGAAAAGGAAGAGTGAGAAAAGAGGTTGGCCCATCTTCGACAGGTAGATGAGGTTTCAGAAATTCTCGCCGATGTTGATGAGGAAGGGGGTGAAAGCGAGGTCGCCGAGCGCAAGTGCGCACTTCATCCAGCGCAGCCAACCGTTGTATATACGTCTGTAGTCGCTGACCTACTTCTCAAAGTTCTTGATGTTGTAAGTCGAGGTGCCTAATGCAGTCATACGTCCAACAAAGGAGGCACATATGCACCAGTCGAGGATGACTTGCCACTTGGCCAGACTGAAGAGGTTGTCCGATTCCTTGGCGTGTTTGAGCATCTTAAGACTGAGTTCCGCGACGTCCCCGTCGTCCGATACCACGTTATTGACGACCGTTCCGGGTTCGAGGGGTTCCATGTAGGGCATGGAGTTGTGGTTGACGCAAAAGTTCGTGATCTGGTTCGCGACCAATATAGGGTTCACAAAGCCCCAAACCCCTGACGTCGACGAAGACATTTACTTCGATGCGGTGATGAACTCGTACGCCTTTTCTTGCTGGGCTGCTGTAGTCTTCAAGATCCTGATGGGTTGTGGGGTGGACTGCTTGGAAGGTTTTTCGTGCGGTGAATCCTTCTTCTTCGCTCCACCTTTGTAGTTCGGCGGGCGCGGTTGAACCTCATTTACCGGGCTCAGAGCCCTTGGTGTGCCCCCGTCTTCGTCATCATTGAGATCGTCTTGATCTTTATCGCGATCGACAGTTGGTACGTCCAGGTCCGTGCGTCCAGCACGATATACATTAAAGTACATGAGGCCGACACGCTGGCTCAAAAGAGTTACCGGGTCGCTTCCCAATCAGAAATACTTGCAGGGCTACGAGCCATCTACATTGGAACAGCACCAAACAATAGCTCGGTCAATCTCTTTTTTTGTTGCCAGCAGTCTTTCTTTGGGCCAGCCCATCTTCGAAGGGGTGCGCCATTCAAGAGCTGTCTCGTCTGCATTGAAAAGTCCTACGGTCTGAATTTGAAGCGAATTTCTCAGCCTGAGCCGCTACTGAGGAAAAATTTGAATTGGAGCAGATTTGGCTTTGCCTTGGAAAGCACGCATTTTGACCCCAACACGCTCGTTTAAGTTCATGACCCAGCCATCAGACGCTTGATGACACCTTCAGCTCACAGGTTGTCCATCCAGCCCCTATCCTGACACCTTCACTTTCATAATCTCCTACTCAACGTTGAGGATCATCTACGACTCCATCTCACACTCATACTGCACTCAGTGTCCGAAGCAGTGTCCGCTTCGGACACTTTCTAAGCCCTCTCGGAGCCTTTTCCCCACTTGTTGTGGCTGCCAATCACAACACAAACTTTCTCGCCAATACTTCCGCATCTCCACCAACACCTATCAACATGTCGGCGTTCAATTGGACGTGCGATCCTTGCAAGATCTCATTTGACATCTGCAATCACGCTCTCAAGCATTGGCAACGCGTCCACAATGGCACTTCAGATAACTTTCCCGTTCCGTCACGTCAAAGACAACGCTCAAACAAGGCCAACCAGCTGTTGTGGCGTAAAATCACCTCCGCCTGGGAAACACCAACCTCGTCACCTTCGCCCATGGCGACAACTTGTCGCACTCTCGTCTTCTCTCTCCTCATTTACGTTCCTGTCTCGAGGTTGTGTGCAGTGGTAGCCTGGTATGAGTCTCAGTTACCTGCCATCTATTCGTCTGTGGTGGCGGCGATACGACCGGGAAGGGCCGTTAAAACGACCGTTATCGTGCTCTTGCCCTTCTCGTAGTCCAATCCGATCTTGCGGCCCAGTGTGCGACGACTTGGGCTCATGTAGCCGCCAGGCAAATTTGCCCGGAATCCTTGGAGTGGAGAGTGATTCACGACACTGAGAGACTGCTGTGCTCTGATGAATCACGATAGCAACAGGTCATGGAGTCATAGCCGAGCAAACGGCGACATCCTTGCAGAGAACTTTAGTCCTTGCTGGTCATTGTCGGGCTTGCGCTTGCGCTCTGGACAGGTTTCCAGGTAGCGTCGCCTGTAAGGAATTCGATCCTAACACTTCCTCTTCTTTTTCTCTCGACCACTTTTCAACGCACACATTACGCTTCTGCGGCCCACGCACAAGTTCTGTGGTGTTGACAGGTTTTCGGAGCCTTTTGGACCCTTTCGGAGCCTTTCGAGTTTATCCGGAGCCTTTCGGAACAGTTACGTAACACACGGAGATTTACGGAGACTTTTACGTCATCAAGACGCCACAACGCCACAAGCGGCAATCACGCAATCCTTGGCACGGCAAACCGGCCAGCTATCTTCGGCAACCCATCGGCGACCGCTCCCTAGCGCCTTGGGCACGTTCCCTCCACTGCGCTTGCCCCTTATCTTCCCACAGCCCCTCGGCAATCTCCCTTCCTCTCCTCCAGTGCCTCCTTCCTTCCGATAAGCTCTCGTTGCCTCTACAGCTCATCTCCCGGACCTCTCAGGTATAAAAGCAGGCCCCTCCCGCTGCTTTCCCAACTTGTTTCCCCAACCTCATCCTCACACACATCAGACACCCAACTTGGCAATCACAGAACGAACCAAGCCGATCCCTTCTACCCTACTCACTCTCTTCTATCCTCACACTCTCATCTACCTACTCTTCCTCTACCTTTGCTTCTATCTCCCCTCTTCCTCAGCGCCGTTCACAGATCACTTCGAATCTCGACGACTATCGGTCCTCAAGACTTCAACTCGTCGTCTTCCCTTTGACCTGTAGAGACGACTGGTCGAATTTCCTTCACTTCGACACTGACATAGGCTAGAGTTCTGGCATGGGGTCACTTCTGTCTCGATTGCGAGCGGTACTACCTGCACGACCGTCCGACACCGAATTAGCGTTCGACTTGTTGGTCTTCCGACCCCTACTCTTTACATCGGCTCAATGATGACGTACCTGTATGCATGGAGATTAATTCAGAATCAGTCAACATGTCACATAGCTGCCGTACAGGCCAGGAAACCTGAAGCAAGCGATTTCTTGTGGCTAAGAAGCACCTTACATTGTATACACTGAACCTTATGAAGATCTGGCACCTCGACAGCAGTCATTGCTGTGACAGCATCTGAGACGTGTGCCGTTCCTCGATGCCGAACTTTGTTACTTGGCTCTGTAGTGCCTGACGTGTGGTCCTTTGTCGGGCGCTTCCGCTCTGCGAGACCATTGAATCTGTATTGTCCTGTGCGGCACACGAAGCAGCATGCTCGCGGGCAATATCTTGTGCAACTGCGGGTCAGCTCTAACCAGAGCAAAGCATTTGCGAAGAGCACGCTTTCGTGTGGCTTTGAGCTCTTCGTACGTGCGTCTCTGTGCGTTAGAACTTCCCCACTACGGAACCGCATCATTGCCCGCTTCCGCTGTCTGTGAGACGGACGAGGAATGTGTGTGGGGACTCCGTCCGCTCCCCCATGTGCTTTCTCTCTCTGTCGATTATGTGTTCCGTTTTCCACATGTCTCTCGTACATATGTTTCTGTTCCCCTTCCATTCCGCCCCACTCAACCGGGCCTGCCTCGGTCGCGGCTCTGTAGTGCGACACTAGATAAGCGCTCGAGATGTCACCTACATCGGACATGTACCTTGAAATCGTCATACAGCACGGCACGCCCCAACGACGGCGAGGCTGTGGCTCTCCAGGGCCCAGACGAAGCTCTTCGACGCCGGCTCCAATGCCTGCGACGGAGCGTCGCGAATCAGCAGGGGCTGACTGTAGAGATCCGTGTTGAAAGGAGATGACGCTCAACGGGCGGATGCCTCCAGGACTGAGGCAGTGGCGATGGCGGACGGGTCTGGTGCACCTAGGACTGGGTGCAGGACAGCGGACGGGGTGCAACGGATGGATGTGTCTTGATTTCGTGTTGCGAATGGACTAGATGGTCGTAGTTACAAAGAAGGAATCAGGACAAGAGAAGATCCACTACTGGGAGAGCGGAGTTTGAAATACGAGGACTGTCTCCGCGATCCGCAACTCGCGGAGACAGTCACACTGAGTCACGTGACTGAAACTTGAAACTTGGTCACGTGATTGAAACTTGAAACTTAGTCACGTGGTCTGAGGTCGGACCGCGGATAATGATCTGAGCACGATGGCGTAGAGTCTTGGGAGTCTCAGAGTCTTGAAAAGTCTTGGGGTCTGGCGTGTCTCCGCAGCCTGCGGAGACAGTCTGGTGTTTCGAGTGACTGGTGGTGGCAGGCGGGTGCATCCAAGGATGGGGACCACTCGTAGGCTGCCATATTCCAACAATCCGGGTCAAGTTTGGAATCGGGATCAGTAACGTCGGCTCCAGGTCCGAACCTGGGCTAGGCACCTACCCGCTCGTCCATTTTGCCGGTCTCGTTGTCGGATTCACGGTAGGAACCATCCGAGCTCTGAGGATGAAGCAGAAACGCAATATGAATGTAAACAAACATGAGTGCAAAAAGAAATGCACGCACATGGAAGACGTACCTCCTCGTAGTCGTCAGGAACCACAAAGTTGGACATGTCGTCGTCGCAGTCATCCGCAAGAGCACGACCTTTGCCCTTTCTCCGGTCCTTACCCTTGTGCTTGTCCTTGCCCTGAAACTTACGTCTCTTGGACTGCGACTGTGACCACTGCAGACGGAAACCATGATAGTATGAGGGATCGAAAAAAGCAGCCATTCGTATATTCATTATGTACTCTAATTTCAATATAAGTCTCCTAAATGAAGATGAGCTCAAGAGCCCGGAAACGTTACCTTGGCTAAGTCCCTCTCCTCGTGCTCCCTGTCGCGCTCGCGCTCGCGCCGGTAGCGGTGCGAGCATCTCTCACATAGGACGAATTGCGGGCCGTGGTCCCAGAACCGGCGCGAGGGGAGCTGGTTGGGATTCTTGAAGTAGTCCTCTACGAACGGGTTCCGGTCCAGCAGCTTGGCACCGCTCCGGCTGTCGTTCCACGGGCAGGAAGTTGTCGTACGGGCCGTGGTCCCGCATGTCGGCGACCTTGACCTTGGACTGGCGATGTGACGAGCCCGAGTGTCCCTTCGCGTCTGTGGGCCGGGTCTGAATGCGAACTCTTGGACCTGCTGGCTCGACCAGTGTAACAGCCTCCACATCTCCCGTGGGGTTGTACCCCCGTACAGTTCAAGGACGTGGGACGGCAACCCCATGCCCGTGTAATCGTCCCAGTCCTCGCCGGAGTCGGTATCGTCGTCCGGGTCCTCCTCCAAACGCGCGGGGTCCTGTCGAGCTTCGGATCCGGTCAGATCGACCGCGCGGGTGCTCCGAGGACGGTTGTCCGCAGGTGCAGCGGGGGAGGGGGCGCGTTCGCGGACGTAGTCGGTCGGAGGATTGGCCCGACGGACAGGAGCCGGTCTCGGCAGCGGAATGGTCGCAGCAGCAGCAAGGGGGGCAATGGATCGCGGACCGGTCGGAGGGTCCCCATCCCGACGTTCGGTCGCAGCTCGTACTTGGCTACCCGGAGCAGGGATGGCACCGGAAACGACAGCAGCTCGGAGGGAAGAGTGGAGAGAAGAAGGGAGGAAGGAGGAGTGTGTGGGAAGCTGGGGGTAGCCGGTCGAGCCGTCCTTCCGACGAGCAGAGGCGGCGACAGCGGCTAGCTGCTGTACTACAAGCTGCCGTGGAATCAGATGTCGACGGCCAGGGTCGCCTGCAGAACGCTGTGACAGCGACGGTTTCCCTCTTCTGTCAGCATACGCAAGACGATCTTCGCCATGATCGATCTGCAGTACAAGGTCGGCAGGCGTTGTAGTCGATCGAAGATCAAGCGTCTCAGAGTGCTCTGCGACGACAACGTGCTCTTGTTGCTGCTGACGTGCAGCAAAAGTTAAACCTGCAAAAACGACGCCCAGCCAGAAAGACTTGATCTTCAGCCCACAAATTCAAACTGCACCCGGATTCCCTTCAACACGCAGCCCGGAGATGTCGCCTCACCGTGACAGAAGCGCAACTAGATTCTGACGAGGAGACATCCTCGGATGAAGAAAACACGGCTGATGGAGACGGAGCACATGAGACTGCTCAAACATCAACACTGTCTTGGTGCGTGAGGAGTTCGACATCGTGGTTTGGCCCGGACAGTCCTCCAGACCCAGCCCTATCGAAAACCTCTGAGTCAGCTGTGTACATGGACTGTACTCCAGGCCAAAGCTTAGGTCATTAGAGGACGGCTCTTCTGCTCTACCCCACCAGCTCTAGGCCGCAGCGTAGCAAACCTGTTGACTTTCCCCGAGGTCGACTTGTGCAAGCTCGTGGAAACTGTGCCCGCATGCATGGAGGCTGTCATTGCCGTAAAAGGCTCCTACCCATGATATGAACATGTCTGAACCTCCGTCCTCTTTCGATCAATCTTTCCCACTGCTGTTATGGGGTGGTTATGGCATAGGAAAGAATTTGAGTAAGTGCGAAATGATGCATTGTACAGTGGAAGCGTTTGTGCTGGGTGGGTGGAGAATCTTTATGGTTTTCGACTGTGCTTTGAGCACTGAATAGAGCAGATGCTCTCTGTGATGGGAAGGATCTTTGCTCTCAGCGGGTCCATCCTGCAGTCCAAGGCAATGGTACTTGCCCGGCTTCCAAACATGAAAGAAGACAATCTCAGCGCTTCAAGTGAGTGGCCGAAAAACTTCGGAGGGAAAAATGGACTGAGACGGAAAAGACCGGAATTGTGACCGCAAAGTGGAGTTATGTGCGGATCCAGGGGAACGAGAGTGTAAGAAAGAGAACAAAACAAGGGCACATCATGAAAATTTTTTATCAGCCAATGGTGTCAGTCCGCTTTTTAGGATACAGTGGATACATATATGGGCTTAGAGGCGCAATTGGTACGAATGGTAGATTGGACTGTGGACTCGGAGGGAAAGGATGTATCTATGGGACTTGAGGAGCCCTGTTCAGTTTCATGTTCACGTATGTCAGTGCCCTCCTTCAGTAACAACACACCAGGCAAGATGATCAAAAGCAACGAATGAAGAATTAGCAAGTGGAGACTCATCTCCTAGCCAGCGGCAAATGATGAATTTGTTGGGCAGATGGGCAAGTTTCTTGACTATTTAACGTTTGCGATGCTGGTGGCAGTGCTCACATTTGGCGCTCGCATGAAAGAGAAGTTACAGTCAACCCCGCCTTGAAACAACGGTTGCATTGGGAGAGTCACAACAGCGGAAGGAGGTGGAATAGGGCAATAGAAGTAGGGGGAGGGTCGCGCAAGGATGTGACGTAGTCTGCGGCGGAGTTTGGGCAAAGAAGCGGAATAGTGCAAAAGAGATGACTGTGAAGATCATCCTTTTGGCATACACATCCACCAATTCTTGGAAACCCATATACTCACAAACAGACATTCTTTTGACAATCAGTCTTTGTGTGAACTTGCTTCCTGTCTCAATCCGTAGCTTAACAAAGGGCATGTAAATCTCAAATGTTGTTGATAGAAGAATCAAGAAGAACGGACTTTCACGCTTCGGTAGTGAATCGTAGAAGTAGGTGAACAGTAAATAAGGGTGTCTGCAGACAAGGTTGAAAACACTAGAGCAAGACCAAGAAGAAGGGCTCAGGAATGAAGGTGATCAGAGAAGGCACAAATATTTGTGCGCATAGATATCAAAAGGCTTGGTTTGATGTGAGACCGTGAGGTACCGTGATGATTCGAAAATTTTGACCTCGTATCATGTCAAGCGAATCAGATTCTTCACAATGCATCGAGTCTGAACGGCGCATCACAAGTTTTATCGCTACGTCAAGGAGCACAATGTAGGCAGTCTGTCGGTTAGACACAGAAGAGGCAAATTTTAGTAACCCTTGAAGCACGATGACGATCTGATATGAGGCTTACATGTGGCCGTAGATGGAGCAAACGTGAGCCGAGTCAGATTCTTGGACCAGCACCTTCAAAGGGCGAAATGAAGTTTTTCGAGGTCGCAGGGTTGACTTGGCATGTCGCTTTGCTGTTGATCAGTGAGGAAGTTATCAGTACTATTGTTCATGTTCTGCGCGCATGGGCGTGAGAGTTTGAAGAGAGAGATTTTCTATTAGTGGTTTATAAGGGATGTTTTGAAGTCGTTCGGATCACTTCTCGCATCAACAGTTTTGATCCGGTTTGCTAAATGAGGTGATCACGGCTGCTTTCAGAGCAACACCAGACTGGGTGCTGCTTGACCCTGGAAGCAACTAGCCGAACGCATATGAGATATCAAGCCAACTCATTCCTACGCCGATCCTCCAGTATGACCCAGTTTATGAGCAAGAGGGCCGCTTCTTTCTCAATCTGCATCAAGAACTCGACCATTGTCGCAATGTGTGGTGCTGGCACCTAGTCATGCAAGAAAGGAGCATAGCAGTTCGAGTGTGTGTGTTCTGAGAACTTCATTTCGGCTGTTGCTTTGCTTACACCCTTCGAAACTTCAAATCGCGCCTGCTGAGCAGCATCTGTCATGAGGTGAATCTGCTCCGATCTGATGCTCAGCTGCCGTCTTCGAAACACCCCTATAAAGTCCACTGACCATCATGGGTTCTCGAAGCCGATAATGGTGCATGTTATGAGACGAGCGTCATCAACTTCAGCATCTTCAACCTCTTTTATATGCTTTCTAACGCCTTTAGCGTTGAGCGGGCGCCTTGATGGCCCGAATTATGGGCTGACACGATTGTGTTGGAAAAGTTGTCTTGAATGAAGCTGTTGGACTCTGACAAACTCATCTCTTCGACACTGTCCTCACTGGTCATACGGGCACAAGACTCAATGATAATTTGAGTCCAGAATGCTTGAAATCGGTAAATTCTCCAAGGTGACGTTTCAATCAAGCGATGTACCGTTCAGGATGTGCGGACCGCTTTGACAAGATGTGCGCTGACCAAAGATTGAAACGGATCGAGATTCAATTTGTTTAGGAAGATGATCGGCAGGCCAAGGAGATCGGGCATGATTCTATGACATTGCATCCACTTTCAAAATTCTCCTGCTAGCAGCTTTGACTAAAATAGGGCGTATCACATTCATAATTCACAACGCTCTCATTTGTTGCAGTCACTCGCGGGACGGTGTCAAATGCAACATCTATCTCGGGAATACACTAATTATTCGGCGGCCTTGCGGTATGTGCTCCGCTATTTGAAGATATAATTCTCAATCGCTTGGAGCGTGGTGTGATCTATCTAAAGGTGGTGTTCAGAGGTCTTAAATTGATGTACGAGAGTTCGTCAAAGACAACATCTAGAAAAATGAAGGGTCTACGTAGCTGATCATTCGCCTGGCTGTTCAAATCCGTCCGCGATTTTGGAATGAGTAAAGGACACCGATTTCAGCACATACAACTCCCTCTTTCAATCAAACCGTGGAACAAAGTACTATTCAAAGAAATTGCGGCGGATTGCGAATACCAAGTGAGTTCTGGAATAGACATACTGGAGGCTTTTCGCCGCGTTTGTATCTGATATCACGCAATGCACATGAAACATACAATCGAAATCAGTGAGCAATGCCATTCAGCATATCTTTGGGCTTCTCCAAAAGGTTTCTGTTGATCCATGTCGGGCTGCAATCATGACTGCCAGGTCCATAGGCGTTGCGTAGTACTTCGGACTCGGAACATGTCTACAAGCTCTGATCATGACCAGTATTAGGAGCTCAAAGGTGCAGTACCTGCCTCATTGAAATTTACGAAATATATCTGACTGATAGATCTATACGGTCCCTAGGTTTGTCTGATGCACAAGAGGCTGTTTGATTGATATCAGCCGTGAGCTATTACCAATACACCCTGCCATGCAGCGACGGAGTTGATCAATCGCAAACCACCGCAACAGGGAACCCAGACATAGGCCCTCTGGCATTACCCTCGCAGAGCGCGATATGCTTTGCTTCATCTCGACTGACTACCATGTTTGGCTGCAAATGATAGTTTCAGGCCAATAAAGCTGCCAAACACATGTCCATCCTCATTGCTGATTTGTGGGTACTGTACAGCTCCGGTGAAACATGCTCTTTTTGTACGTCGTGTGCTGAGCAGTTAGAACCAGTTCGCTATCGTGCACTCCCAAATCCACCCTAGGACGTATTCATTAGCGTGAGACAATCGGTCTATATTTTCGGACGACCAAACCCCAAGCGATCATCCGTTTCTTCGGTAGAGTCTGAGAGACAGCGAGTCTTATTTCGTGAGTCAGAGACATCCGACGTCTAAGCTTTGAGACTACGGTCAGGTCTGGCCATGGGGGCCTTGCCGAGATGCATTGCCTCCTTCGCTCGACCCGTCCACCTCAGTCGACACCTTCGTGGGCTTCGAGCTCACCCTTGAGCACCAGAGTCCTGTCGACACCGAGATGGACCTTTGACTCGACCACCTCCCTACTCCCGTCGATGAAGAGATGGTCGAGTCCAAGGTCCATCTCGGTGTCGACAGGACTCTGGGGCTCACGGGTGAGCTCGAAGCCCACGAAGGTGTCGACGAGCCCCAGAGTCCTGTCGACACCGAGATGGACCTTGGACTCGACCATCTCTTCATCGACGGGAGTAGGGAGGTGGTCGAGTCAAAGGTCCATCTCGGTGTCGACAGGACTCTGGTGCTCAAGGGTGAGCTCGAAGCCCACGAAGGTGTCGACTAATGTGGACGGATCGAGAGGAGGAAGTGGGCAGCGACCCAATCGACCACCTCCTTTCCGACCCTTTCGACACCGACATGTACGGAGCTGAGACCGAAAAATCACCAGAACGAAAGTGAGCCTTCCCTGTTCTTAGTTCACCTGGATGCCTTGTGCTGAGCTGCTGCATACTTTTCTCGCCTGAGCTCTCCTCGAGAGGCCGGGTCGTGATAGCTCCTCTTCTCCCTTGCTTCGACATTTCGTCTCCGACTCCGGTACCCTCCCGTTCCGACTTTACTTTTTAGCTTTCCGGCCACGTTCTCTCGTCGGGCTTTTTTTCCTCGCTAGTCTCAGCCCCATAGAGTATATAAGCCGCTCGTTTCCCCTCTCGTCCTGTCCTGACTTCTTTGTGAAAGTCACACCTCCCCTCTGGACTCAATACATCTCTCTTTCGCCTTCCCTCTCCCTCCTTTCCCTGATCTATCTTCGTCACACGGACTGTGATAGACGTCGTGATAAGATTGAAAGTCGATCCTCGCAGATCTTGCGTCAATCCACTCCTTCGCAACCTGCTTCACATCCAGTAGCCTCGCCAGGACGAACTCCTCCGGCTTGACGGAGCGACGAGTGTCCACGACCTCGAGACGTAGAGCGAAAGAGTTTCTGGTGAAGCCGACCCTTCCACTCGTTGTGTCACGGCACGTGACTCTTGAGCGAGGAGGAGAGGTCCAGGCTGCGTGCAAGTCTAGTGTAAGCTGAGCTGAAACTTAGGGCAAGTGGTGGCAAAGGATCCTGTCGGTTGTCCTGGGCAGAGAGGTGAAAGGGTGAGGAAAAGAGGAGTACTGCAGCAGACCGCGTCAAGCACGGCAACGATTGTGACGCTGGCCAGCTCGGGATAATAACTGACGGGCTGCCACAACTTTATGGAGCGGTTGATTCTGCGGAAGGTGTCTAGGTCATTGGGGGTAGCAAGGCTCGAGAAAAAGTAAGAGATTGGATAGCCTCTGGGACCGTGTAAGAAGGCGTGCCCCGCATTTCACCCGCTGCCCCTCATGTTCAAGAGCACGTTGCTTCCTCGTCAAACATTTCCGCTCTGAATGGCAAAGAACTTGCTCTTCCTTCCCACGCTGCCACTCTTATCGAGCATGACCGCGACTATTGTAGAAAAAAGGGAGGAAACTAAGCAGCGGCCAAGATACAAAGACAGCCAATCACAATGTGAAGAACAATCAGGTGAGTACTGATTCCCTACGCCTCCCAATGAGCATGATCGTCTCACTCATGTCCGGTGAGGCACACAGATCATCATCATTCCAGAGCGCTTGCTCCATCAGAGAGTAGAGCTTCACGACCTAGCAATGATGAAGCTCCTGAGTGGGCGTGGGTGTCGAGTCTCAGCCGGAAACATTCCCCAGGGCGATGAAAGTCACGCAAACATAATTGAGAACATCACAAAGTCACTCGAGGCTAGCATTCCCTAATTCATACTCAATCACTATGACATGCAGTGGGTGTCCGCGTTGCTCCCGAAGTCTCGACCAGTGATCAAAACCTGGGCCGGCCCGAACAGCCGGCCCACCAGCCGATGCCTTTGGGCGGGCTGCAAAGGAGACGGACTCGAGGCGGGTGGGCTGGGGTGGAGCTCCGGGCCAGCCCGGTGGCCCACCTACCCTGGCTGTGCCTCTGCAGACCGGATGACTCACCGACGACATCACTCACTCGATGCGAGACACAGATAGACGTGGTGAGCACTAACCGTATTAGCCTCGTTCGTAGTAGCTTTCTCGTGGCTACCCGCAGCTGCTTTGTCGGCCTTCTCTTTGTCGGCTTTCTCCCTCGCAGCCTGTTCCTTCTCCGCCTTCTCTTTCTCAGCCTTCTCCTTCTCCGCCTTCCCTTTGTCCGCCTGTTCCCTCGCAGCCTTCTCTTTGTCGGCCTTGTCCTTCGCGGCCTTCTCTCTTGCCGCCTTCTCCCTCACAGCCTTCTCTCTTGCCGCCTTAGACGTCTCGGCCACGAGCTTCTCGGCATTCTCCTTGGCGGCCTTCTCCGCTCGATCCTTCTCTGCAGCTTGGTCTTGAGACGGCAGAGGGTCCGGATGCATGCTGTTCGCGCAGACGACGCCGTCGGCACCCTCAACCCACCAATCTACGTCTTGAGCGAGGTGTACCCAGGCCTCGAGGCACTGCTGAGTCTCGACCAAGGTATTGGTAGGAACAAAAACACCGTGAGAGTCCATTACAATGATCAGACCTCTGAGCTCACCGCCTCTCCAGTAGGGACCACGTTCTCTCCTGGTCTGAGACGCATCCGAAATTGCATCCGAGGCGTAATACTCCAGTAAGGCACTCATGACCGCGTGTACAGTGGACTCCGTGAGGAGCGGAAGGGGTCGGGAAAGTAGTTCCTGATTTCTGGCGTCGAGAGCGTCGAAGAGTCGGATAACCGATTCGAAGTAGGCGATCCTCATTGGGACAACCTTGAACGTATCCAGCACCGTCTGTTCTGGACTCAGAGCGGATAGGTGAGGCTGTAGAAAGGGTACGTCAATGATGTTTAGAAAGCTGTTCGTCTGTCCGACACTCACTGAGAAACTGTGCAATTTCTGCTGCCCGTGTATCTAAATGAGTGCACTCATGAGTCCAAGAAAGCTGGTCAGGTTGCGGATTGTTGATCGGGTTCGTCTTCATGAAGCACCGCCCACTTTCACTAGAGATATTGTTGCGCCGAGGCTCCGCGCCCGCTCCCAGCCGAGCCGTGCCATTTTCACTCCAGGCTGAAAGAAGATGGAAAAAGGTGGTGTCAGACATCCAATCTCGTAGTTCATGCCGGTCTCTGACTGAAGCCGTTGCCCCACTCTTCCGTGTCTCCCGCGTAATGGGAATATAAGTTGATCTCTGTGAAGGCTGCGCGGGAGGCATACGACTTGCCGTCCATCAACATGCGCGCGATCTCGGCAGTCATACTGGGCTTCTCTTCAATGTTGGCGCTTCGTTGAAGCAAATGCCGTTGTGGAGTTGGGAAAGTACGCAATAGGACAAAATTTGTTGGTGGCAGGGGTCCGTCTCCGGTCTGCAGGTGCTAAAGTCCGAGAACAGCTCGTCCATCTCCCGCAATCCGGTTTTGATTCAGACCGAGTTGTATGAATGTGTGTGTCGGCGTCTCGTCAGTGCGGGGCGGAGGAATTTCTCAAGGGGCCTCAGTCGCTCTCGTGTCTCCTCCAGACCCTTCAAAGTATTGGTACCCGCGCTTGAGCGATGCCACACACAAAGGACATCGAAAGCTGATCTCTAGATTGGCTCGTTGCTGCGCTTCTCCTCACGTTCTTGGGATGTGGAAACCTGGTGGGCGTCGAAGTCGAGGTCGTGCATTCCCGCTTCATCCGTACCACTTGGCTTCTCCTTGACAGGAATCCATGGCGCAAGACCTGAGTCTTCCCTGGGCCTCTCTCGTTATGGACAACCTCCCCTTCCGTCTTCCACGTCGCCGTTCAGATGCTGTGTGAGTGTGCTAGTTCCCCCATTAGCAGAGCTTACTGTTCGCTCCTTCCCGCATAGACGGCATTTCCACACCACACATTTGGCATACTCGAAGAACCTCGTCGTCCAGTCTTGGATACTGTCCACCGTTTTAGTTCGATCATGAACCGTAATGCTGTGCGGTGTGAAGTACGTGACCGTAGGTACGCTTTTGTATCTGTTCAGCACGGCTACGCGCCAGTCTTGCACTTTGCCTCTCTTGTTGTATGCGACGTCTTCCAGTGCTGCAATCGTCGCCCTTCTGCCGGCTTCCAGCTTCTCATCGCGTCCCACTGCCGTCCTACATACCTCCTCTAGAAGAGGCCATACGCGCACGGTCGGCATTTGCCCCGCATCACTCGGCCGTTCTTCTTGTGACTCTCGTTCCGACTGGCTTTCCCTCCTCCGCGCCTCCCGCTTCGACTTCTTCCGCGCTGGCTGCCTAGTACGCTCGTCACTGTCGTCCTCGTCGTCGTCCGTCACAGGGTCGCTGTGACGTTCCGACCGGCTTTCGCTCCTCCGCGCTGTACCGCGTCCGGCTTGCCGACTGGACACGCCAAGCTGCTCCGCAGCTAATGGAGGTAGCGACAAAGTCGTCGGCTTGAATGCGCTGCTCGTCAGCCCCTTGTTGAGACGACTCCAGATGGCTTCGTTCGCGCTCTCGCTCAGCTCCTCCAACGCCCTCTTGACTGTGTCCCCGACGTGTTCCGGCTGTGTAACATACGTACCGCGTTGCTGTCAGCATTCGATCTTGTTCGGCACCTCAAATGCAAGTAACTTCTGACTCACGACGCTCGTCTTCAGCGTCTGGCACAAGCTCTCCGTGTTGTTCTTGTTCTGTTCGATACTTGTGAGGAACGCGGTGGTCTTGATCCTCTTCATCCCCACCACTTCGCTTCGGAATCTCTCCATCAGGGCCTTCACCTCGCCAATCGGCTGCGCGTTCCTGTGTCCCTCCGCCGTAGAAGTTTCAGTCTGTTCTGTCGTCTCGGTGCGTTCAGCAGATCCGCCAATTTGGAAGAGAATCTCGCCTACGCAAGCGAAGAGCAATTGGTCTGCTTGTGTTGGCGCAGGCTCATCCATGGCGACTCTGCATGAAGTCTATGCTACCGAGTTGAGGCACGTGCTACTATCTATATGTGTGTGAGTGTTCGCGTGCCTCCGGGAGGTGGGGAGAGAGATAGAGATAGAACCAGAGTGGATGTGAGTGGACACGTTTGTGAACGTGCTCTTCCTTCTGACTGCTCCTTTTGTCTTTCGAGAACATCGACGACAACTCCGAGGGGATGAATTATGTGTACGTAATCATCTGGCCCACAACGGCCATCATATATGGCGTCCGACACCCATTATCAAATCACGAGATCAGACGCATTCTCCTCATGATGTCCATCTTCCTTTCCTACGGAGGCTCACATGACATTCGCCTGATTTCATCAACTTTTGGCTGCTCCATGCTGGATCATCTTCTGCCTCCTTTTTGCGCTAAATGATCGGCCACGACCACGATGTTATCATAACGTCGATATCGTAATATCGTCATTTTTGGATTAGTTTCGTACTTTCTTCGACCTCTTGTAGACTTTACTGCTCGCTCTCCACCTTCGCGTCTTGAGTCAAGCGTACTTTTGCTTTGTTGCCAGGCAGAGGACCTTTCCCTTTTCCAGATCCTGATCTCACTCTGCTCATAACCACGATGTTATCATAGCACCAGTTATGATAACACCAAGACCTTAATAACGTCGTCTTTCGATCTGCCACGTGGCATTTAGCTTGGCCATTGCGGGGCAAACCAATCGAAACAAGTGAAGACGTACGCGGCCGTCCGTGCGATACTGCCCTCCGGGCGACCGTCCAGCTCTGGCCAGCCCAGCCCACGATAGTCTATCCGACCGTTATTCGGGTACTTCCGCGCTCGACTGGGCTACATCGCGTGCGCCATGGGTTCCCTGACTGCGGCTGATCTCGAAAGCAAGGCAGCGGAGCATGGGTGGCCCGCCCCTCAAACAATCACTTCACTATCTTCAACCCGCTTCGACGAAGTCGTCCTGGGCTCAACTTTCGAAAGCGACATAACAGAGATGGTGGCTTATGGCTTGGAATTGGACCCGCTACCATTCGGAACGGGACCATTAGGTCCAGGCATTGAGGCACGGTTCATTAATCTCCTTTACGAGCACGTCCCTCGCATTGCTCCGGCGTTGCGGGCTGAAGAGACACAGATCATTGTGCAGGCAATGATACCTGACATGGCAATGCGCCTGCTTGACAATATATCGAACATCACCGATCCGTCAGTCCTCACGGATCAGCTCGCCATCTACTACGGCAGACTTGCCTTTCCTCTAGTGGGTCCTATACGTGCTTACATCGCCGATCTGGACCAGGGACGCAATGAGAGCCAGGTCCTTCGAAAGCTCATAAGTAGCATTGGGGCCGCACCTGATTCGTTCCGGCAGCAGGTCGACCAGCTGCAACAGCAAGTGGACGGTGCCAGGGCCGAGGGCAACTCACTCCAACTTCAGGTCGAGCAGCTACAGCGGCAAGTAGGAGGAGCCGTAGAGGCGCGAAACTTACTCCAAGTTCAGGTCGAACAGCTTCAACAACAGGCCCAACAGCTTCGGCAGCAGGTCGGGCAGCTGCAGCAGGACGTAGGAGGAGCCGTGGAGGCGCGAAACTTACTCCAAGTTCAGGTCGAACAGCTACAACAACAGGTCGGAGGTGCCATGGCCGAGCGCCGTTCGCTTCAGCAGCGGGCCGAACAGCCGCAGCAGCAAGCTGAGCAATTGCGGCCTCCGCAGGAAGTGGGAGGAGCCAGGGCCGAGTCCGATGTCGTAAAAGTGCGGCGCGAAAATACCGATCAGCCAGCTCCAAGTGATCAGTCGCGCGCCGAAGTAAGTGGAATCCACCATACGCGGCCTTCTGACTAGAAAGCGTGAGAGAATGACAGAATTCTGAGTAATCCAGGTCCGCCGCTTGTATGATCAGCTCGACTCGGCCGCCGCGAAGACAGATAAATTGAAGAGGCAGGTCGCTGCCCAGGAAGGGAAGATCGCTCAACAGGTATGGAGATCGTAGTTGCATGCATGTTATGCACCCGGCTCACTGGCTCTGATCACACATCAGGAGAATGCACTGGTCGACATGTCAGCACGGTGGTCGAGTACTATGGATTACACGTATAGAATCCTCGAGAAGTATCGAAACCTGGTGAGTCTGACTTCACCTTGATCGCTCATCGGCCCATCAACGTCCTTATGACATCTCTCTTTTCCCCCCCCCCCCCTCATTGATCTGCTCGTGCACGACACATCGGCAAACGAGACTAATGCCAGCCTGACCCCTCTAGGTCACAATGTGGCCATGCACCTCAATCTAAGCCTGGACGCCTACTTGGATAGCTTCCTCCAGGGCCAGGCAGCCAAGTTCGCCGCGGTTCTCGATCCTTTAATAAAGCTGGGCCTCGCTACCCAGGCTTCAAGTGGACCGGCTCCGCAATCGGAGCTCAAGTCGTTCATAGAGGATCACTACCCTCTCATAGAGGTTCCCGGCTCCGACGATCCCGAGCCTAGGACTATCACTTTTCTGGAGTGTTTGAACCAACGCCGTGGTATACTGGGTGAGGCCCAAACTCCGAGTCAACAGGTGAATCAATACCTTGCTTCACCTCTGGCCACCGCTGCCCTTAGTTCCACTAGCTTCTGGCAGAGTCAGGCAGCAGCGCTGCCGAATGTGGCCCGTCTGGCTACAGACCTCTTAGGGAGATTCAAAGTTCGCCAAAATGTGAGAAGCGTGAGATGTTTAAGCTTTATCTCACGTCTGTGACATCACACTTGGCCAATTCTCTGTGAGAAGAACATCTCACGTTCGAGGGCGTGACATCCTGTGAGAAGTGAGCCTGAAAAAGTAGGTGAGCCAGACGCAGAAGATGATACCTACCTCTTGAAACACCCTCAGCGCACACAACACCGCAACACATTCCCGGCATGCCGCGCAAATCCTATCGTACACGTCTGGAGGAGGAATACGCGGTCACCGCACTGACTGGTGCTGCTCTCCTGCTTGATGATGCAGAGGAAGAGGATGCATGTGGCCAAGCGACCCATGCTGACAACTCCATCAACACTGCTCACCTTCTCTTTGACTCGATCCGGACTGTGCAGCGCTCTCGGTACCTTCGACACCGACTACCGGTAGTGCGGGCTGGCCCTACCATATACGAGCGGCTGATGGGACATTTTACAAAACCAGAGCCCGACTATGCGCGCTTCAGACAGCTGGTTCGTGTCGAGCCTGCTGCTTTCCAACAAATCGTCGATCTGCTCAGGTCGCATCCAAACTTCTCGTCCAAACGTGGGGGGCCCGCCAGCATCGAGGAACAAGTCGCTGTCGGCCTCTATCGCATGGGTCACGATGGGAACGGGGCATCCGCGGTCAATACGGCAGAAATTGGCCACATCTCAGAGGGCTCGGTTGTCAACTACACCAGACGAACAATACAAGCACTCTGCTCTCTGGAAGAATCGGTACTCTGCTGGGCAAGTGAGACAGAGAAAGAAGAGAGCAAAGCTTGGGTGGAGGATCGATGCCAAGTCCCAGAATGGAGAGACGGATATGCGTCCTGCGACGGCGTGCACATCATCTGTGCCTGGGCTCCTGGTTTGGACGGAGGCGACTCATTCATGAACAGGAAGCGGCGATTTTCTTTCAATGTCCAGCTGGTCACTTTGGTTCACACACTGCGCATCATCAACTACGTGGTCGGACATCGCGGTGCCTCGGCAGATGCTCGTGTCTGGGCAGCCTCGTCAGTTTCCCAATCACCGGCTCGGTTCCTGCGCAACGATGAGTGGCTGTGGGCAGATCTCGGATATCCATACGCGACGTACCTGGTTTCGCCTTATCGGCACATGGCGGCTACCAAATCGAGAGACCTCCGCCGATTCAACTATCATCTTTCAAACATACGAGTCAGAAGCGAGCATGCAATGGCGTATCTCAAAGGAAGGTTCCCCTCGTTCAAAGGCTATCGAGGTCTCCTATCAACAAAAGAGGCCGAACAGTACGCCCAAGATTTTATTGTCGCAGCACTGGTTGTTCACAACCTAGCCATGGCCCACGAAGACGCGTCCAAATTTGCTCTATACGTCAAAGCAGGCCTGGATCGCGTCTTGACAGACGGAGAGATGGACTGGGAGCACGCGGTAGAAAAGGAAATGCAAGCTCGGGCTGTGGAGGATCGTGAACGAAGTCACAGGCGATGGGTGGAGCAGCAAAAAGAAGAAATCAGAACCATGACCGCTCGAGATCGAAACGAGGTGCGAATAGACGCAGCTAAAGAACGTCGAGAGGCACTGCATCATGCTCTCAATGAAGCCAAAGGCTACAGATTCGTGGACACAACATGGCGATCTCGTCAGAAGGAGCTGACCTCGAGGCAGCTCAGAGATGTTGAAGACAGGCGCCTACGTGTCTAAGTTGAAACTGTACTGTCTAGTTCACAATCTCTCAACTACTACATGATAATCTCGATCCTGACAACCTTGAGACCAGTGCCCGCATTAGCTCTGCTTGCTGCCTCTGAGTGTCGCGAGCCGTCTCTGCTTCTATGCGTCGTGTCTCCGCATTCATGCGTTCAATGTCCAGGCGCTCTTGCTCCAGTCGTGCCTGCTGCGCTTCCCTGAGCGACGCCTGTGTAGCTCGATCTTCGAGCGACGCGCGCATTGTTTCTGCCAACGAGTCCACCGCAGATGAAGTACCGTGTTTCCTTTTCTTGGAACCGCTTGTTGCCTTTGCTTGCGTGGTTTCACCTGCTGACCTCGAGCGCTTGGATGGTTGAGTGGATTGCGTGGACTGGGTCTGTGTCTCCTGGCTGTCTGCTGTCTGACTCTGGGCTGCCTGGCTACTATCGCCTATGAAAGAGTTAGTCGCATCTGCGAGCACCCTTTCGTTCCACGTTACATCGTCTTCGCTGAAAAGGTCCTCATCTATGAGTCCGTCTCCATAGCGCAGGCCACTTGGATTCACGCGCACCGAACCTTCCCCACCTCCCACCCTCACCCGTTCCGGAGCCAGCGACCGGCGATCCCTTCGCATCTCGTGCCATTCCTCGAAAAACCAGCAAGCCTTAACAGCTTTGGCTCGCTCTTCGCGAAGGAAACCGTGTTCCGGGACTTCGGACGCGGTCTTGCTTTTGCCGGTCTCGGACAGTTCTTCCAGAGCCTTTTCGTACTTAGAATTCATGTTCTCAATTTGACGTCGAACTTGAATCGGCTCCAAAAGTGTCTCTGACTTTGGATGGATCTGCCTCGCGCACTCGCGAAGAAGCGAATTGTGACTGATAGTGCGGCTACCGTCGTCATCGTGTCGTCCAGGAAGCATAGCCGCCTGAAGATCGGGCGATTGTTGCATGAATCTGATGATAGCACGCCTCTCTTCATTGGTCCATTGATGGCGTTGACCTCCTCTGCCCGTCGCCCTAGAGATGCTGGCCGAAGGCCGACGAGCGGTGGCGCTTCCTTGGCTGTCTCCGACCTCGTCTTCACCATTCGCGGCCACCTGCGTCAATATGTCATTGCTCTGTAACTGACAATACACTTAGCAAGGTCAGGATTAGTCCTCGATGGATGCGCACTTCTACCACTCTGACATACTCACACTTTCTCTCTCGCCTTCCCAGTCATTCAACACCACACCATCAGTCCGCGGAGAGCCGTCCAAGTGCGTGTGAGTCGGCCGATCAGACTGAGGGTCCGTTCGGACCCCTTCCAGGTTGATTGCTGACACGTCTTGCTGCTCGTTGACAGCAGCAGCAACATCCATCCCCAGCGATCCGCCATCGACGGCAGGAGCCCGGACTCGGACTCGTGGTGAGTAGTTTGTGGTCTCGGCGCTACTGAGGGGAGCAGGCAGCGGGGCAGGAGGTGCTGCCAAGGCGGCAGCAGCAGACGACGCCAGCGAGCGCGACGTGGGAGCCGGCGGCGAGGGCGCGGCCGTGGTCTTGCTGCGTGTGGACCTTCGCCGAGCAGCCGGTCTGGGTCCGATTGTGGTCTGTTGAAGAGGAGAAGAGGGGGACGGTAGAGGCGGTATAGGGTCACCAGCAGGCAGCACACGGGTATCAGGGACAGAATCATCAGCATTGACAGCGGGTCGAGTCCGGGAGCTGCGAGACTGATGGCCACGACGCGTGTTCATTGCAGATATCGGCTGCGTGTGCGAAGGTAGAAAGAAGAGGTAGGTAGATGTGGGCTGGCTGCGATGAGACGGTGATGTGGGTGAGGATGTGTTGGTTGACCTCCTCCTCTTCTCACAGACTGTGACATCACACTTTGCCTTCTGGGGCGCTCAAGGTTCCAACGTGAGAAGTCGCCCCGATATCTCACACTTAAGCTCAACCACCACATCTCACGCTCCACTTTAAATCTCCCTCTTAGCTGTACCTGCCTCCACTGGGCCTTCTGAGTCTGCCCTTTCTCGCGGCAAACTCCTCATTAGCGATCTCCGAAACTCCCTTTCCCCCACCACGGTGTCCAAGCTCATCTGCGTGGACAACTGGGAGACTGTGCTTTCAGATCTTCTCCACTAGCTCTCTTCTTCTCCTGTGCCTGATCCATACTGCTGTTCTCTTCCTGTTTCCACTCCACACTTACCATTTTCTACTGTCTCTCGATACCTACCGTATGACCCTACTTACCTTTGTCATCGAGTCTGAGACTACCAAGAGAGAAGTGATCAGGCTCGCTGATACTCACCAGTAAGGAGGCTTGAATAATTTCCAGTCTCGAGTACATAGCAGGTCTCTGCACGTGGTATGCAACTATTAAGGCTAAGACCGCGCCGGCTGCTCACCATAGGGCGGCTCAGGGCTAACGATCAGTGGATCAGGAGTCTGAGACCACCGAAACCTGCCCATGTAGCGCCAAGTCATCACATTTTCAAACAATTCCCTTTGTTCCCGTGCCAGCGCCTGACCGATAGGTATGTACGGCCTGATGTCCCAGGAAGGAAACCGAAAGATTAACCCGTACTCATCACTATGTACTCGACAAGGGCTAGAAGCTTGGCCTAAGCCGCACAACTGGAACCAAGCCTGAGGAGAGTATGATCTGATGTGTACAAAACACCCCCCCCCTTCTTTTATACCTTAGACCTGACCAGGGTGGATCAGGTTGGGGCAATGTTCGAGAAAAAAAAAGGTCACTGATTTTGCCATGGCTACCTGCCCAATGGGCAGGTAGCTACACAGAGGGGAAGGGAGAACATGCTGCTTGTAAGGAGAGAGAGCGGCAGGGGCTCGAGACTGAGAAGTGATTGTCTGTGAGAGAAGAATGAAAAGGAGAGCGGAGCGGAAGAAGAATGGAAGAGAGGACGTGATGATCGCAAACATGAAAGCACACAAGAGAGAAATGAGACAAGGTTGGTTGTCGCAATGTCCGAATTCAACAGTCTCTTCATTCAACACGGCTATTGGGGAGACTTGGGCTGCTGAGTAAAATCATGAATTAAAGTAGCTGAAATTCAGCATGTGTGTATCTAGTGATGTTGTGAAAGTCACAGAGAAACACACCTCACTCTGCTGGGTCATGTCTTGACCCAGCTCTGTTCCAAAACTGTTTGAAACTGTTGTGGTCATTCCCGGGGCCGCGGCTCCATGCGCCGACTCCAGCAGCGGCTGCTGCTGCTGTTTCCGCTCTTGCGGATGTGGAGGCGGGCTAGATCCACTGATGGAGCCTAGTCTTGCGCTTTCTGGTTGAGAGTTCTGTAGGATTGGAGAGACTCGTCAGCTCAGGTTTGATTGCAGATGCCAGCATAGACGAGCTACCCATTACAGTACAACTTGTCCAAGGCGATCACTAGGTATCACGTGGCTTCAAGCTCAATCAAGGCGTTCAAGTCACCATCATTGAGCCACGGGCAAGACTGGCAGAGGGCACAGGAAGCAAGGCGGCCGGTTTGGTTCCGTCTGCTCCGGTCTGGCTTGAGAAGAACCCACCCTCCTCAGCAGAGCGGATGGTGTGCAATATCCATCCTAAAGCGGGTGATCACCTTAACACGCAGCTGGCCAGGGAAGGACTGAACCTTCATGTTCAATTTGCGAAAGCGAACCAAGGAACACAGCGCTATGATTTTAGGTACACTGCAGTAAGTGGGACGATGATTCACCCTCGTCAAATTTGCATCATCTTGTCCAATTAAACGTCCTCTCGTTCTCACCGTGATTCAGGCTTTCGACGTCGGCATGACTGACGAGAGAGGTGTGCAGCGAGACCAGCCATCGCACAAGTTCTGGTTCATTGACAACAAGAAGGTGTTCCGGCCGCATAAAGCAAATGGAAATGTCACCAACACGGCTCAACTCGACCCCTATGGATTCAGCGCTGTGCTCAGGGAGAAGGTTGAGGCGCAGCCAAATGTCAACGCGCGGCTACGTACGGTAGTGACAGCGATCAAGCTTCAAGAGAACGGCAGAGTCAACTCGATGGAGGTTGAGCATCTGGACACCGGCGAGAAGACGGTACTAGCTTTTGTGAGATTGTCATTTGCGCTGGGTAAGTAAACTAGAGAGCCACGTCCATTAAGACCAATTTGACACCCTAAACTCCTTTGTGTCTTCCAGAGGGTGGATTGGCAAACTCCTTCGCGAGTGCTTCGGCGACCCACAGACAAACAAGGAGGTCTGGAAGGGCTGCCATCTTTCTTCAGGCGCGCAGTTTACATCGGCGGGGAGCGGCAACACTCACGTGTCTTCGAGCATTTGCGCAGCCGCATGGCAGACCAACCATGCCTTTACATTCATCGATACTTTCACCCCTTTGAGGACGACATGGATGCGGAGCCAGAATGGGCTGAGTTCGACTTTTGTAATGATGTCGCAGACTGGGTTCCCCAAGATGTCGATGACGAAGAGGGCACAGGCTTTATCGACTCCCTAGTAACCGACCCCAACATCGATAAGGATGAGGATGATGAAGACGATTCTAAGAACAAATGGGCATGGGAGTCGTTGGACGTGGTGCCTCGCGCAAACGGAAACGTCTTTGTGGAAGGCTGTGAGTTGACTTTCAATCAAATGCAGAAGGAAATTATAATTTCTGACTTCACAATTGACTCGATGGTAGCAACTAAGCGGCTTGACGAACTGCCGCGTCCCGAAGACGTGCAGACTTCTCGTGAAGAGATCGAGCGACTCGAGGAGCTTATTAAATTTGCATGCCCTCGGCTGCTCAAAGGAGCGCCGCGCGGTAAAGATTACCTCGTCGTATGTGTGCTCAGCGTGGCTACCTTGGACATGAGTACTGACGAGCATTTACATCGCTCGGGTACAGTGCATCCTGCTTCAGGACTCCGACTTTGGATACATGCGGCCGATGATCGCCCATGACCGACGCACCGGATTGGGCGTCATATCGAATCATTCGTGCTGAGGCGTGACTAACTGCCTGCCATCAGCCAGCATCGTGGGACGCCAGATGCTGGGCGGCTTGCCCGACGACGTGGTCTTGAAGGACTTTGGCTGGTCCAGCGGGACCCACAAATCGAATGCCCGACGCCTCTCGCTACTTTCCGATTAGAAACCCTTACTCTCTTTTGCTCCAGCGTCTTCGGCTCCTCATCTTCTTGTTTCACGAGTGTCCGATGTATGCCAGTGAAGCAAGACAAATGCAAAGAGATCAGAGAACCTAAGGGCCTGTAAAGCAGCTGATTTGAACTGATTCTCCACTGCAAAATGGGATTCTGATTCTGGCAGAATCAGATTAGATCACTTTTTAGAAAGTGCGTACAGCAGGCTGATTTGATTTTGTACCAGAATCAACTGATTCTGATTCCCCATAGTGAAATCGGAATCAGCCAAAAAGGTTGATTCCGAGATTCTGATTCTGCCACGCGAGCGAAACCCTCGCGTGGAGAGTTTAGCGCGCTGCGCGCTCGTGATGATCTTTTGACGAGAGACCTCGACGCGTCTACCCACTACCATCTTCCCGTGCCCGTCACTCCCCTTTCGTTGATCTTTTCTTTCTGACATTATGAATGACTTACAAGCTCCCCTTCCGTTTGCTGGCTCCGATGAGTCTTTTTCTCCAAACGACACTGCTGCTTCCCTGCGCCCTCTACCCCAGCACCTGACCCTCGCAATACTGACCCTCCCCGAAGAAGGGGCAGAGGCGGTGAGCACTGCTTCTGGAGTCCCGAGGATGCCGAACTCGTGCTCAGCACTTTTGAAGAAGCTGCTAGCAAGCGACTGCAAAGTGGCAGCGGCTTCAAGGTAGGGTGCTCTAGATTGTTCTACTTTCGAACGCAGAGCTGATCTAACTTTTTCACATTTTTTCTGCGTTATGGACAGCCCCAGGTCTGGAAGTTAGCGGCAGACAGGCTCGCCTCGACATGGACGAAGGGTGCGGCAAAAGGCCCCGAGCAGGTACATACGTACTATCGTAATGTATGTGACGTGTGAGACTTTCCTTTCCCTTTCCTGTTATGTTTCTTTGTATTGACCCTCATTGTGCTTTTTGTTCCGTTGCAGCATCGCAAGATGTGGGCAGAGGTCAACGATCTCGTGAAAATGAGTGGATTTGGCTGGTATGAAGAGGACAAACGTGTGACAGCAACAGAGCAGGTGTGGGACGACCTTATTAGAGTGAGCAGCAACTGTCATTCACTTTGACTTTGCGTCTGTTTCTGACCATGATTTTCCAGAGCGCGCCAAAATACAAGCCTTGGCGTACGCGCACGTTTGAGAACTATGACCGTTGGACAGCTTTGTGTTCAAAGTCTAGGGCCACAGGAGCACACGCTCGAGACGAGGGGGATGCTGAGAATAGTTCTGATGAGGACGTGAGTAGCTAGAGTGCCCAAATGTCATTCCTTTCTGCTCATTTTGTTTTCATGTTTGCATGTAAGGACATTGTCCTTCCCTCCAACAAGCGCAAGCGCGCAACAGGCGCAGACGCTTTGACTGGAATCAGCCGAGGCGCTGAAGGTATGGACTGCCTCCATGGACGACGACGGAAGCGTGGAGTTTGCTTCACTGATGGACGAGCTGTTGAGCATGGACGGCGAAGCCTTTGATGTGGACGATCTTGCTTCTCTTGGATTTTCCCTCTCCGAGAAACCCAACCTCGTTGTTATCTATCGCTCACTGCATGCCCAAGACAACGTGCGCCGTGCCCTGCTTCGCAAGATCCTTCGCTCTTCTTGACCATTCCTACCATTGGACGTCCATTTCTCTTGATCTCATGCACTACTATCTCTTGTCTATGTCCTCTAATCATGCTTGCAATCACACCCACACTCCCATTGAGACATGTCCATGTTGTTGTTTGATTACTGCTTGTAATGCCGCCACATCCTCGTGGAGATGCGGTCTCGCACCTGCGCGGCGGCAATTTGTGCTGGGGATGTGATAGCAGAGGTGTCTTCGACATTGTCGTTGTCGACAGGAAGGGGCTGAAGATCGCTGCTTGGATCCATTCGTCTTATGAAGTTGTGCACGACGGCGAGGGCTGGAAACAAGTCTGCTTGTGTCTTGATGTCGTAACTGCATCCTGTCGTCAGAATCTTGAAACGAGCCTACATGACGCCAAAGATTCTCTCTATCACACTTCTCGCTCCGGCATGACGACGGTTGTAAAGTTCTTTTGCTTTGCGTGGTCTGAAGAAATTACGGGTGTCAGCTTTACGTCTGAATCGGAAGGCAAAAAGGAGGTTGTTGCTCACTTGCGAGTGCCCGTCGAGTATTCTTTCAAGTGGTATCAAACCCCCCTATAAGGCACCAGAAGATGTTCATGAACGGGAAAACCAGCATCGCCAAACAGAATCTTGCCTGCAGGGAGCCGTAGACCCCCGCCAAGTGCTTTCTGCCAAAGCAGGCTATCGGCGGCACTGCCTTCCCATCCGCTCATGATGTAAATGAAGCACATGTTGAAGTCGCATGCTGCGAGCACGTTAAACGCAGACGTGCCTTTCCGGGTCCAAAATGGTTCTTTGATATGGGCTGGAGCATGTGCTGGCAGATGGGTGCCGTCGATGGCTCCAATCACGTCTTTGAAGTATGGGTTGAGGCCGGGGTCATCTCGGATTCTGCTCGGCACTCCGAGATCGGCAGAAGGTAAATAGACGTGTATGTTGTAAACGCGAGCCACCAGCAGCACTCGAAGCACTTCTTTGAAGGCACTGCAGACATCAGGAGCATCCGTCATCATGAGTGTGACAGCGGTCTACTTCTGGCTTACGCCTACTCACACTCCAATCGTGACCCCACTCAGTTCAAAAATGTCGGCAGCTTGTCTCGTTGATGCAGCGAATCTTGAAATGTAGAGGTAAACGGCCAGCTTTTGGCCCTTTGTGATGTTTCGTCCATCTTTGAGGGCGCCCTCGTCTGTCAGACAGCGTTCCAACTGCCGAAATGTACTTGCTTTCATTCCCAGTTGACCCTGGGCCAGCTTGTCCCGGCGCAGCCACCGCCACGGCGCGCGGTCACGGGCCTTGCCCCTCGCCGCGCTGCCTTGCCCCTCATCCTTCACAAGATATCGTGAAGCATGAAGAGCAACAGCAACGCCAACGAGGAACAAGGCCTTGTGACGAGAGGACTTGTGTTTTTTGGCGGGCATCAGTGATCTGAAAGAAGATGTGATGTGAGGATCCAGTCAGCATTGTTTTAAAACAGAGACAAAGCGACAGCACAAGTTCCCGAGCACCAGTCTCACATATGGCCAGACGCGAACGCACCCGCCGATTATCCTCCTGGACGCGGTTTGGACTGATTCTGATCGGGCTTACTAAAGCCATGGGGCAGCATTGGCGCATTTGGATGGACTGAGGCGGAGGCATAGCCGTCTTCGTCGGTAGCTGAGCCGAATGTGGGGATGGGCTCCTCAACCCTTCTGGCCATGAAGCTGACCTGAGACGAAAGGGAGGCCAGAACCAGAAGCGGATTACCTGCCATGCCCCAGACGTCGGACATGGGCCGAGTGTGCATGGTGAAGATCTCAGGAGCGTTGAGCATCGAGAGGCGGGTGATCAATGACGCCCGGGCGATGGGGTCGTTGAGTTGATAAATACTGGCCTCTGTGGCAAGGCGTTGGAGATCGAGCATGTGCCTGAGGAGCTGGATGGTAGTGCCTGAGTCCTGAAGCTGAGATAGACCGACGAGGGTGTCGATCTGTTGATTGATACCCGGCGCGATCTGACTGAGCGCTCGTCGGACCGCCGTCTGAGCTCGTTGCTTCTCTGACTCCGGAGCAGGTGCAGCAGTCTCAGCAGATGCAGCAGCTTCAGCAGGTGCTTTCTCCTTCTGCTTCTGCGTGCCTTTAGTAGGGCCCTTCCGTTTGGTGGTCTGCTGTGGCCGAACGCCGCTGCTGCGTCCCTCTCCATCGTCATTGTCGTCAGCGGCACCAGGCTGTGAGCCTCCGGTGGCTCTGCCCTTGCCTTTGTCGGACGTGCGTGCTTTCTTGGGGGGTGGCGGTGAGCGTTCATTGTCATCAAAGTCGTCTTCCTCGTCATCATCGTCTTCTTCTTCCTGATCATCGTCATCGTCAAGGCGAGTATCTATGTATTCGTCGTCGTCTCCGCCTTTGCGTTTGCGCTTGTCTGAGCGTGAGATGGAGATTGAGCCGATTGGGCTTCGATGAGCCGTGAGACGCGATCCAGGGGGCGTGGATGGGGGTTGGAGAGGCATGTCAGCGTTGATCAGAGGTGAGTGTGGACGAAAGCGGATGAGCGGGACCAGCAGGCGTAAGGGTAAGGGAATCGGGTTGAAGACGTGAGTTCTTTCATTTATACCAAATGAGTGCCACACAGAGAGAGAGAGAGAGAGAGAGACGGCGCAAGGCAAACAAGCAGGCAAGTCGACGATCGAGCAAGCAAGCAGGCGTCATTCAGGGGTCCAGACAAGCACAGAGTACTGCTTGTGCTCATGAGTGAGTGGTCTGTGCTCATGAAAGTCGTAACCCAGCCTTCAGAGCAGAAGCTATGAGAAAGAAAGGAGGTGGGCGGGGGAAGATGCCGATCCGCGTCGGTGTGGTAATGAATGTGTTCATCGAGGCGATCGCCCGGGGCCGTAATGAACGTGATCCCCTACGCCTAATTGACTTCGTTCACTTTCATGGTCCCACCGATTTGAGCATATGGGAAACTCGTCCAACCCCCTTCAAACCGATCAATCATGAAACTCAGCGTGCGATTGGACCAAACAGGTGACGTTTAGGCCCGTGCGAGCCATTTCGAACTTTTTGTACCGCTTGGTGTCTCATATAACCCTCAGAAACCTCGTGGTAGGCTGTTTCGTACCTGCGCCTCCTCCACCAAGCCTCCTTCCCCCTCCCAGCCACACCACATCAAACACCGCCATCGCCCGACCGCCACACAGCTTCACGCCCACCGACCCTCTCCTCCCCCTGCAAACCCCCTCACGCACCCTTGCCCGTTCCCCTCCCTCTTGCCTTCAAGACCTGTCTTTGCTCTTTGCTCTCCTGTGCCAGTTCCTCTCTTCCCGTTATCTCCACTGCTGCACAATCAGACACAACAGAATTCAATCGTACTGCACAGTGGCTGATATGGCTAGAGTGAGGTCTAGTGCACGAAAGGAGAAGGACAGTGGTAAGAAGTGGGACGACCGAGGCCGCATATTGCTATGCGCCTACAACAAACAGAATCTCAAGGTCTCACAGCGCAAGCTGAAGATCTGGCTCAAGGCAACTCATGGTTATGCCATTGCCCAAAGTACAATCCCAGACACTTTGAAGCAAAGTGAAAAGTACCTAGAGCCATCTTTCGTTCCTGGACAGTCTGCGACTGCCAGAGGACGCAAAATCAGACATCCCGCTGTGGATGAGGGATTGTTCACCTGGTTTCTCACTCATGAAGAGCAGGTAGTCATCACAGGGGAAACGATCAGCAGCCTCACACAAAGCGGAGGTTGAGCTCCAGAATGTCACACTTAAACTCCTGCCTCCCAACACGACTTCAGTGATGCAGCCCCTGGACCAGGGCGCCATCAGAAGTCTCAAGGTGCACTATCGCCGCCCGTTTAACACGGAATTGTCGAACAGAATGAGTCTAGTGAACAGGGAGCAGGCAGTGAAGAAGTGGGACATTCTGGATACTCTTAGGACAGTGGTTTTGTGATTGCATGTGGTGGTAATTCAGAAGAAGCTACAGCGATGAGGGGGAAGGCATAAGGCTAGACCTGCCTGTAGTACCAATTCTCAAGCCACTACAAGAAGGACTCCGCACGCGTCACTAGGAGGAGTACAGAAAGTGCGTCCAGCAGGAAGGAGAAAGAAGGCATCAATCGTCGCCAGTGGTTGAGACATCGGAGAGTGTCCAGCGCTTCGAACCCATCTAGAGAGAACACCATCGGAATGAAATCTGTTGAGGCAATACCGCCATACTTCTGAACCTTGGCCCGCGCGCATTCCTCGAGATGCTGAGCTATGCACCAGCGTGCTCCCTGTTGCAGTCCTCTCGCCCAATGTGTCTCGCTGCTGATGTGATGCACCCATCTTCGAGCGCGCTGCGTGGCCAATGAGGTGAAGGTGAGGTCGACTTCGGTCGCAGCGCCGTTGGGCGCACCGCGGCCTATGATTCGCAGATCTGTGCGCAAGTCCCCATACCGTTCGTCCACACAAGGCTCAATCACAATTCTAGTGTCGGGTATGGTGCGCACCGCGCGCGCAAGCGTGTCTCGTGCTCTGTTGTGCCGGCGCGTGCGGTGGTGGTATCTTTGGGGGCAGACTTCCTCATGACCGGGGCGAGTCGGACCAGCGCAAAGTGCGCACTGATGAAGGTCGAGGGTTGTCAAAGTCCGGAGCTCCAGTCCCACTTGCACCGAGCGATCGTCCAGACGGGTAGCGGGAGAGAAAGGTATGGCCGTGAGCCAGCGCCTGGCTAAACGAGACTTGCTGGCCTCAAATGCAACCGCGTGCTCTCGACTGAAGGAAGGGTGTGCAAACAGGGCAGCCGTCTGATCCTGCTGAAGGACCCGAGTGCGCTCGCGCTGCGTGCACAGTGGCTCGTCGGTTCCGTCGTCCTCGGGTGGTGTTGTTGTAGGTAAAGAAAGAGGTAAAGACGAACGCAAAGAGGTTGTGAGGGGGACCGCTGCTGCTGCTACCGCTGCCGCTTCCGCAGCTGCCGCAGCTGCTCTGGTGCAGGGTCGAAATGGAGGAGGCGACGAGTGCATCGGCTGCGAACAAGAAAGTGGGGAGGCGGGAGGAGCTATGGCCGGCGTGGTGCTGCAGACGGGCACAACTTCGACGCACAGTCGATCTCGGACGAAAAGCGACGCCGCTTGTATCGCGGCTGCACGGGCGGATGGGGCCAGTTCGGACGGGAGAGGCACACCAGTACCGCCGAGCTGAGAGGGAAGGGAAAACAGAGCTTGGTCCAGGGGACGGCGGGTGGGAGTACTGCTGCGCATGCGTCGCAACGCCAAGTGCAAGCCGTGATCGAGGCGGCTCCATGCGTCGGGAAGATCGTCCGTGCGCAAGCAGCGAAGGAGGTGACGAAGGTTGTGCTGCAGGCTTTGAGTCAGCAACAGCAGCGCATCTTGTCGAGCGAGTGAAGGCAGGAGGTCAAGTTTGGACAACTCCGCATCGATGGCCGTGCGCAACAACGAGGCACGCGCAAGTGCGCTCCCCACGACCGTTCCCGCCAAAGGAAACCCGTGGGCTCGCACAAAAGCCGCTGAATGTTCGACGCACTTGTCCTCGTTAAGGACTAGCCCGCTAGGTCGGGTCGAAGTTGCTTCTTCCCTGAAAAAGGTCTGAATCTTCTCGAGTGTACCCGCGTATTTACTGAGCACGTAGCCGTCGTCCAGATATAAGACGACGATATGGTCCGGGCCGAGATATTCCTGGAGTCTCTTGATGGTAGAACGGAGAGCCACCGAGAAAAAGAAAGGACCAAAAGGATCTCCTTGCTGCACTCCTTCACTGGCCTCGATGGTAACGGCGCCGTCCGGACCATTGATGATCATGACGTTGGGTTGACCGTATCTCCACTTGGCAAAGCGATAAAGGGCGGGGCAGTGGGCGTGTAGCCCGTCATCGATTGCAGTCCGGTGAAGCGCATTGAAGCCGTTTTTGGCGTCCAGGCTAACAATGTGTGTGTAGCACGGGAGGCGACCTTCGGCGAGCAGGTCTGCCAATCGAACCACAGGCTCCACTCCGCCAGGAGAGCCTACGCCGAGTTGGTTTGGCAGCAGGCTGTCTGAGAGAGGAAGAACGGCGATGAGGAGCTTGGCACAGAGCCGGTAAATGAGTTCGCCAATAGCGATAGGGCGCACGTCGCCGTTTGCCTTTTCCAAGGGTAGAAGTTGAGCAGCTGACAGCATCAATCGCCCGGGAGCCGTCCCGGCCGCCATGGCCCGCGAAAGGAAGATTATGAATTCGCAAAACCGGTCACCTTTCGTGGCCAGCTGCAGTAAGGGTACTGTCCAGCCGCCGCATCCGCCGCCAGCGTCTTTTCTGAATGAACGCGCTGTAGCTCGAACCAAATTTGCGTCCAGTTGTCGAAGCTGCGACGGAGCTGGCTGACCCACGCGGCCAAACGTGATACCCGCGCGGGCTGGAGGATACTTGGACCGCAGTTTGAGAAGCGTGGCATCAGTCAGCGGCAGAATCCTCTTCGCACCGCCAAGCTGACGGGCGGCCTGGCGGACGTGTCCTCTGGCAATCTTCTCGTGTACGCGCCGGGCTTGGGTCTTGAGGCCGCGCGTCAAAGCTGTCTGGCGTACGTCCGGTGGGGCGGCGGGGATGGGAAGGTTGGGGGTGTGCATTCGTGCCGCGAGCGAGGGAGCAGACGCAGAGCGGTCTCTCCAGGGAGAAAGGATGACCTTCGGGGCGATGACGATGTCCAGCAGCTCTCCTAACCCTCCAGTTCGGCTTTCCAGGAACGCAGAGGCCCGCAGGTCCATCGCAGCCGTCCAGTCACGGGCAAAAGAGGGAGGAAGGATTCCTTGATGGGCGGGCAGGGCTGCAGCCCTGGTGTATGCTGCGAGCGCGTCCTCCTCCGACAGCTGAGCTGTGGTTGTGTTGAGCTCCAGAGCGAAGATCGGGCGAGCAGGAGCGTGACGAGGGGAGGGAACCGTAGAAGCGACGTGGTCTGAAGCCGTGTGAAAGGATGCGACGGACACGTTTTCGTCGGATGTGGGTTGTCTGAGGTCCAGGCCGTCCACAGAACGAGATCTTGCACGATGGCCGGTGCGCTGAGCCGCAGTTCTGCCCACGGCAGCACCACCAGCTCAGACGTGCCGCGCTACATGTTGTCCAGTGGCAGGCAAGCGAAAGTACCTTCCGCACTCCGTGGCCAAGCAGCGCTGATAGCCCGAGCCAGCCAAGGTTTGCGCGCAGAGGGGGAAGCGCGTGACGTGAGCGGCGTTGAGGTGCTTATCGAGGTTCACGTAAAATCGTGTTTGATGGCAAAGCGCCCGCCCGGGGCACTGGCGTGCCACGGGGGACCTGGGAGGCATGAGATGTGTTCCTGTCTTTCCTTGTGGAAGAGGTGGTTGGTGGTTGCTGCATGGCGCTCTGAGGTCACTGCAGACACAGTGCTCCAGCGCTGGAGCCATGGCAGGGTCGAAGAGGCACAGTGCTCCAGCGCTGGAGCCATAGCACGGTAAAAGTTCTGTGTGGTCCGATGCCTGCAACTGCCGAGGAGAGGCTACTGTATGCAGTGCCTACTCTAGGTCATACTCCAGTCTGGCAGGAGACTGTCGAGCTTGAGCTCTCTCCCCTCCCTCACGCTCCAGTGCGTGAAGAGACGGTTGAACCTTAGCTTCCTCCCTTTCAAAATCAGACCGAAGAGTCTGAGTTGCATGATATCATTGCTAAAATTGGCTACCAGAATCGGATGTCTGTGTCTTTCTTGCTAAATGAGGACACAACTCCGACTGAAGCCTCTCCATCACTGGAGGATATCATACAATCAGTCTCTAAGGTTCCTGAAGCTGAAAGTCAGAGTGAAGGTGAGGCTGTGGAGCGCAGCAGACCTCTCATCAAGCCACAGGCAGTGCTTGATGCGCTGGACCTGTTGAAGGAATGGAGCTACGAACAGGAGAAGCTGAATGAGGATCAACTCAGTGTGATCCTCAGTGGTCTCACACTGGGTCGCCGCATTGCACTTCAGGTCCGGCAGGAGGTAGCCACACAGACACAGATCACCCAATATTTCCCCAAAGCGGGACCCAGCTCAGCAACAGTTCAGGAGATCAGCGACAGAGCCTGCGCTTCAGACGTCGGCTCTGACGATGTTGTCTCTGATTGAACACCTCTTCCGGTCTTTGATTGCTCACAACGACACCGACAACACCTCACAAAAAAGTCACAACACCTCAAACACTACAAAACAGCTTCGTCTCGTCCGTTCCGTCTTTCTCCTTCCCTTGTATGATGTTCTATAACGACCAGTAATGAACCAAAATTGTAAATGGTACAAACCTCCTTAAGCCGTTTACCTGCAATATCGATCACTTTGGGGCTCCCCCGAAATCGATCGCCTTAGACAGGTTCGGCTGTATGCTGTCTGCGCAGGGCGCAAGCGCACTCATCCATGACCATTCCGTAGCCGGGACATCGCGCTTGGTAGCCTGGGAAGCGCAAAGACACAAGGAAGATCAAGAGTCAATGAAAAGGCTGTGAGGGCCCTAAGTATGCAGCTGCACTCACCAGCATGTTACGATCCGATTCACTCGAGCGGTTGGACCGTTGGTGGGGAGCCTCGTAGGTCGTGCGTGGAGGATAGGAGGGTCCGAGAGACTGGGCCGCGAAGTGGGCCGTGAAGTTGGAAAGCGGGTGAAGTGCTTTGAGGTTGGGCCGCGAAGTGGGCCGCGAAGTTGGAGGGAGAACAAAGGGAAACGAGTGGGCCGCGAAGTGGGCCTGGAAGTTGAGAAGGGGTAAGAGAGGACTGTGAGGAGTGTCGGAAGCGAGGCGACGGGGCTAGGAGGAGTCTTGGAAGAAAGCTCGAGAGGGATCAGGTATGGAAACCTAGGCAGAAGAGTGTGGAAACTCAGAAGGGGTGTGTAACATATGATTGTCGCTTGAGGAGATACTGAGTACAAGGGAGGAAGTGAGCGGCTTAAGTACCTCAGAGTCTCGTCAAGCGAGGAAGAGAAGCGGGGAACGAGATAGGAGGAGTGAGAAGGAGAAGAAGCGGAAAGGAAGGAGAGGGAAGAATTCCAGAGGGAGCAGCGCGGAAGGAAGGGGAGAGGCATCAGAGGAGAGGAAGGAGATGAGGAATGAGATTCGAGAAGCAGAAGAGAGACGAGCTGCTGAAGGGAGAACGGTGTTCGAGGTAATCGAGAACGGAGGCCAGAAGCGGAGTGGAATATCGTACGATGTCGAAGGTGGCGAGAGTTTTCCGGCTTGGTGAATGGCGTGATGTTGGTCCGGAAGTTGTGTTCCGAAAGGAGTCGAAGGCGGAGCCGAGAGTCGAAGCGGAAGTTGAGTTCCGAGATACGGTGTCAGGAGAAGGAAGTTGTATTGTGAGTTACAAACCTAACAGTACCCCCCGGTCAAGGACGAGCTCCTGCGAAGTCCTAGACGTCAGTATCGAGTACGGGTGGGGTTCAGTGAAGGCTGGTGATGGTAAATTCGAACTTGAATCGAGGATGCGAAGATGAGAGGGAGTCGCGAAGGCGGATCCAGGGATGGGTGCAGAGGTGGGTGAACAGAAGGGCCCAACAAAGGGAAGAACGCGAACAAAGGGAAGCCGCGAAGTGGGCATCGAAGTGGGCCTCGAAGTGAGCATCGAAGTGGGCATCGAAGTGAGCATCGAAGCTGAACTTGACCACAAGATGCTACCGTTTTGGGCCTGGCTTGTCGGGATATCGAAGGTGGAAGTCAGAGATGTGATGAGGGCAGTTGAGCTGACCTGCAGGCTCCCAGGTGAAGCGCTCTGGACCAGTATAGCCGGACCATTCAACGAGGTAGCGAAGGGGGTTGGAGTAGCGACGGTCAAGCTTGCTGTCAACGATTCGTTCGACTTCGTATTCAGTCTGACCATCAACCTCAACGGGAGGAGGAGGTTCTTGAACTCGGCCTTCGATAGTATTGGCCTTGTAGGGTTCGAGTAAGCTGACATGGAACGCGTCGTGGATTTTCATCGAATCAGGGAGGTGTAGTCGGAAAGCATGTGAAGATATCTTGTCCAAGATCTTGAAAGGACCTATGAAGCGATGGTCGAGCTTTCCCGAGGGCCGTTTGGTCTTGATGTTCTTGGTCGAGAGCATGACCAAGTCTCCAATCTTGAAGTCAGGAGCAGGTAGATGTTTCGCATCGTATGCCTTGGAAGACTGCTCGTTTGCGTGGAGTATCTGCTCGCGGAGGAACTTGTGGACGGTATCGAGATGGGTGATGACAGATGTTGCTAGAGGGTGGTATGGGTTGTCTTGACTGGGGATGGCAGAAGGCGGGACATTGAGGTCGATGGAAGGATGATATCCTTTGCTCGCAAAGAAAGGTGTTGCCTTGGTTGTTGCGTGCTCGGAGTTGTTGTATGCAAACTCTGCAAGAGGCAGAAGCTTGGACCAGTCCGATTGCTGGTAATTGGTGAAGTTGCGCAAGTACTGCTCGAGGGTCTGATTAGCTCGTTCTGTTTGGCCATCTGTTTGTGGTCGATAGGCAGTGCTAAGGGCTTGTTTGATGTTGAGCAACTTGCAGAGGGACTTCCAGAAGGAGGAAGTGAACTCGGTACCCCGGTCGGAGACGATGGTCTTGGGGCAACCGTGCTTTGAGAAGACGTGCTGTAGATAGAGTTGGGCAAGATCTTGGGAGGTCATCGTGGTGTTGGTCGGTATGAAGAGCGACATCTTGGTGAGGCGCTCGACGATGACAAGGATGGAATCGTAACCGTCACTGAGCGGAAGGGCGACGATGAGATCCATGGAGATGTCTGTCCAAGGGAGTGAAGGGACGGGAAGAGACTTGAGGGTTCCATAGGGCTTGTGACGAGGGACTTTGGAGCGGGAGCAAGCATCGCAGGTGTCGACGTAGGAGAAGATGAACTTGCGCATGCCTGGCCAATAGAAGTCGCGACGGACAAGAGAGAGAGTCTTCAACCTGCCGTGATGTCCAGCAAGTGGGTGATCGTGTCTGGACTTGAGGATGTCGAGGCGAAGGGACTCGGGTACGTAGAGCTTGTCTTGGTGCAGGAGCAGTTCATCAATCTCTTGATAGTCGGAAAGGTGATCTTGAAGGTGAGGATCGGAGTTGTAGGCAGCCTTGAGCTGTTCTTGGAGATCGGAGGAGACCGTGGTGACGAAGGAAGCGCGAACTTGGGCGGACGGTCCGAAAGAGTGTTTTGATTCGGGGAGGAGAGTCTTCACGTTTTGAGGATTGTTCTCGGCATAGTGCTTGTTGGTAGTGCCGGGGTGATAGTCGGGACGGCGAGTGAGGGCATCTGGCTTGCCGCCTTGATGTCCTGGCCGATAGACGATACGAAAGTCATAGTCGACTATGAGCTCGGCCCAACGAGCTTGACGACGATTGAGAAGCTTGGAGGTCGTGAAGTACTCGAGGTTCTTGTGGTCGGTGAAGATGGTGACCGTGTGAGTAGAGTCTAGCAGAAGATGACGCCAGTCGCGAAGAGTGTCGACTATGGCAAGCATTTCCTTGTCATGGATCTCGTATTTGAGTTCGGCTGCTGAGAGCTTGCGAGAGCGGAAAGCTACGGGGTGGAGAACGCCATTGTCGTCGGATTGGGAGAGGACGGCAGCGATGGCATAGTCGGAAGCATCGGTTTCGAGCGTGATTGGCTTGGAAGGCTCGAAGTGCTGAAGGATAGGAGCGCTGGTGAAAGCTTGCTTGAGCTGACTGAAGGCGTCCTGACAAGACTCGGTCCAAGACCAAGCGGTTCCTTTGCGGAGGAGTGCCGTGAGAGGCGAGGTGAGTTGTGAGTAGGCCCAGATGAAGCGCCGATAGAAGTTGGCGAAGCCAAGGAAAGATTGGAGATCCTTGACGCTCTTGGGAGGGGGCCATGAGAGAACGGAGTCGACCTTGTCCGAGACCATCTCGACGCCAGTAGAAGAGATCTTGTAGCCGAGGAACTCTACAGAGTCCTGAAAGAAGGCGCATTTTTCTGGCTTGGCGTAAAGGTTGGCAGAACGAAGTCGCTGGAGAACGGTCTTGACGTGCTCTTCGTGATCCTTGTCGTTCTTGGAGAAGATAAGGATGTCGTCCAAGTAGATTACGACGATGACGCCTTGCAGATCGCGGAAGATGTCGTTCATGAAACGCTGAAAGGAGGAAGGAGCGTTGCATAAACCGAAAGGCATGACCAGGTACTCAAAGCTTCCAAAGCGAGTCCGAAAGGCGGTCTTCCATTCGTCGCCAAAGGCGATGCGAAGGAGGTTGTAAGCCCCTCTAAGGTCGATCTTGGAGAAGACTTTGGCACCAGTGATGAAGTTGAGCAAGTCGTCGATCTTGGGGATGGCGTACTTGTCCTTGATGGTAATGGAATTGAGGTTGCGGTAGTCCACGCAGAGACGAAGCTCGCCGCTGGACTTGGGGACGAAGAGGACTGGAGAGCCGGCAGGGGACGAGGAAGGACGAATGAAGCCTTTGGAAAGGTTTTCGTCGAGGTAGCTTCGGAGGGCTTCCGTCTCGCCATTGGTGAGCGAGTATATCGGTCCGAAGGCTGGAGTTGTGCCAGGCTGGAGGGGAATTTGATGGTCGTAATGCCGATGCTCGGGGAGGATGTCGGCAGAAGACTTGCGAAAGACGTCCAAGTAGTCGTGGAAGGCTACGGGGACAAAGTGACGATTAGCTTCGTCCTCGTCGGTGTAGGTTGACGTGGCCGGACGGGAGCTGGGCTGTGACTGTGGAGGAGAACCGGAGGAGGTCCTAAGGGGTACTGAGAGCTGAGGAGTGTCGACATCGTTCCCGCGAATGGGTTTGACATTGGTTGACATTGATGACTGAGGATCAAGTGCGGTCGGAGGTTGGGCCTGGAAGTGGGCCGCAAAGTGGGCATCGAAGTTGCCCACATCATTTTTGACCGTACTGATGGACTGTGAAGGACTACTAAGAGCCGGAGAAGAACTGTGGAGGTTCCTGGAGGGAACAGAAGAGTGCGGAGGTCCTGCTTCTGGAGTCGTTGACCCCGGTGAAGCCGAGGACAAAGCTGAGAGGATGACCAGCTTTTCGGCAGTTGAGACTTTGACTTCTTCAGGCTCGGGCTCCAGATCGTGATCGTTGTCAATCACCTCGAACTTGACGCGAAGGCGGCAGAAGTCGATGGTGATGCCGAAACGCATGAACCAGGGAATGCCGAAGAAAATCTTGTGAGTGGTGAGGGAGGCGACGTAAAACCTGACGTCCTGGAAACAGAATTTTGAGCAGCAAATGCTCAAGGTGACAAAACGAGAAGTCTGTTCCTTGGCAGTACTACCGTCTGCGTATCGGACTTTGAAGCCGTCCGTCATCTCCTCAGTGGGAAGGTTGAGTTGCTGGACGAGAGAGGGGTCGATGAAGTTGAGACATGAGCCGGGATCGAGGAGAACTGGAAGGTCTTTGAAACGACCTTGAGGACAGGAGGCGAGAATAGTCGGAGATTCTTGAATGAGCTTAAAAGGAAGACTGCGTGTAACCAGGTGGTTGGGAGTGGCCGCAGAAGAAGGGGTTGGTTTGCAGTCCGAAGGCGGCCGTGGAAAGTCCGAACTGCATTTCAGTTTTCCGAAGAAGCTGATTGAGCAGTGGCTTGACGATTATCTTTGGGCTTTACAGGGCAATCGGCAACCACATGACCCTTGTTGGCGCAGTAGACACACAGGCCTTCTCGACGACGTCGATCCTTCTCTTGCTCCGAGAGGGGACCGCGTCGAGTCTTGTCCGGGTTGGTGTCCAGACGCTCCTGTTTGACCTTGATGGAAGTCGCTACAGGGGTGTTGGCTGTGTGTGTGGGGGTCGTGGTAGTGACTGAGACCGAAGGAGTAGTTCGTTCACGGGTGCGTTCGTTCTCGCGCTCGTGGAAGCGAGTATCAATCCTAGTGGCGGTGACGATGAGCTCGTTTAGTGTAGTCGGGCGACCGACCCGAGCGAGTTCATCCTTGATGGAAGACTTGAGTCCCGTGTAGGCCTGCGAGGCCAGAGCGGAGTCGTTCCAGTCGAGAGAGGCGGAACGGCGGCGGAACTCGGCGAAATAGGTTGAGGCAGAACCAGTCTGGCGAAGCTGTCGAATGGACCGCTCAGCCGTGGCTACCTCGTCTGGATCACCGAAGATCGTGCGAAGCTCCTCTATGAAGAGAGTGTAGTTGCGCATGAAGGCAGGCTGGTCGATAGCCTCCTTGTTGGCGAAGGGCTCGATCCAGGCCATTGCGGAACCACGAAGGTAGGAGATCGCGTAGTTGATCTTTGTAAGGTCGTCTGGGAAACGAGATGCTTGAGTACGGAAGACGATACGGAGGGCCAGTAGGAAGTGGCCAAGTTTGGTCTTGCTGCGTCCATCGTAGTGCTCGGGATCAGAGACCTTGGGTTCCTTGGGTCCGTTACTTGGAGCTGAGGGAGTTGGTTCTCGATGAGCGCCATCAAGACGCTGACGTAGATCGGAGTTCTCTTGAAGAACTTGTCGGTTGGAATCTTCGAGAGCTTGAAGTTGGGCAAGAGCCGTTTCAAGGAGTTCCTGTTGAACGGAAGCTTGAGAGCGGGTTCCGGAAGACATGGTGAAAATCTTGGGCACGAGGTACGAGTTGGGAAGCGACAATACTGTTACGATCCGATTCACTCGAGCGGTTGGACCGTTGGTGGGGAGCCTCGTAGGTCGTGCGTGGAGGATAGGAGGGTCCGAGAGACTGGGCCGCGAAGTGGGCCGTGAAGTTGGAAAGCGGGTGAAGTGCTTTGAGGTTGGGCCGCGAAGTGGGCCGCGAAGTTGGAGGGAGAACAAAGGGAAACGAGTGGGCCGCGAAGTGGGCCTGGAAGTTGAGAAGGGGTAAGAGAGGACTGTGAGGAGTGTCGGAAGCGAGGCGACGGGGCTAGGAGGAGTCTTGGAAGAAAGCTCGAGAGGGATCAGGTATGGAAACCTAGGCAGAAGAGTGTGGAAACTCAGAAGGGGTGTGTAACATATGATTGTCGCTTGAGGAGATACTGAGTACAAGGGAGGAAGTGAGCGGCTTAAGTACCTCAGAGTCTCGTCAAGCGAGGAAGAGAAGCGGGGAACGAGATAGGAGGAGTGAGAAGGAGAAGAAGCGGAAAGGAAGGAGAGGGAAGAATTCCAGAGGGAGCAGCGCGGAAGGAAGGGGAGAGGCATCAGAGGAGAGGAAGGAGATGAGGAATGAGATTCGAGAAGCAGAAGAGAGACGAGCTGCTGAAGGGAGAACGGTGTTCGAGGTAATCGAGAACGGAGGCCAGAAGCGGAGTGGAATATCGTACGATGTCGAAGGTGGCGAGAGTTTTCCGGCTTGGTGAATGGCGTGATGTTGGTCCGGAAGTTGTGTTCCGAAAGGAGTCGAAGGCGGAGCCGAGAGTCGAAGCGGAAGTTGAGTTCCGAGATACGGTGTCAGGAGAAGGAAGTTGTATTGTGAGTTACAAACCTAACACAGCATCAGCGCGTGCACTTCTAGTCAGCCGAGTCGTCGAAAAAATGGTTCTCACGCGTGTGAAGGGCCGTGAGCTGCTCATGAAGGGAGAAATGATGTGCAATGATGTGTACAAGTCTATGTGAAGAAGTGAGCAATTGGTTGTGCTGGTAGTTCTGTTGAAATCCGCCAGCACAACACCCGACCTCAATCTCATCTTCAACTCTGGTGTTCTCACTGTTGCGACCACCACGGTCTCAGCCGCGTCTTCCTTCCCCTCCGTCTCCGCTTCCGTCGCCTTCATCATCTGCTTTCTCTTCCTCACTGACAATACCTTCCTCAGTCTTTCGCCCCTGTCGGGCACAAACATATAAGCAACCATGTCTTCCCTTCCTCCAGATGTGGCTCCCTGCGCACCTTAGCTTTCTGAATCGATTCCAGACATCTCTGCTCTTCTTCTCTTGTGTCTCGTCGTCTGCCCAACCTCCCGACGCAGCTTCCCTACGTAGTCTCACTTCCCGACGCAGCTTCCCTATGTAGTCTAACCTCCCGACGCAACTTCCCGACGCAGTCCGACTTCCCTACAGAACTTCCCTTCGTTTATCCCAGCGCAGGAGTTCAGTTATAGCTACGACAAGCTCTTCAGTGGGAACGCGGAGAAATTTTCGATGAAGGACGACCACGACGAGCCCAGAGAACGCCGTTTACTCCCAGTCCTATCCGCCTCTCTGCTTTGGCGTCCATCACAGTCACCTCTTTCGATCCAGTCGACATAGTCGGTACCTGGCCGCATCTACCCGAGTCCGCATTCTCACATGGCAAGCTGTTCATGGTGACAGGCGCAACCTACCGGCTCCGGCCACCGTGTCAAAGATAATTTGCATTGACAACCGGCCCAGAATATTCGGCAAGGATGTCTAAGCTGCACACTTCCATGTAACATGCAAAGATTTCTAACTTTACGGCCCGGTCAAAGCCCGGGCCCGATCGCACGCTTCGATCCATTGATGAGGCCCAAGGCATAAGTCAAGTTCTGCGAATCCCAGCCCGGCGGCGGGCCAAAACATCGGAACACTTATGATTGTGCCTCTCTTGCTCCGCTGTCATGACCCCGACCTCAGCTCCCGTTCGGGTCCCGTCCCGCGCCCACCTTCGGCTCTTCCGGATCTCGGCTCTCCGGCTTCAACCTCGGATCGTCGGCCCGGACCAGCCGAAACACACCCGAACCGGCTCCGGCTACCTCCCCGTGCCCGCTTCCGAGCTCGGCTCGCTCGCCCAAGCTCGCTAAGCCTCGACACTGGTCCAGTGCTGCCTCCACCTTCGGCCGTCCGCGCTGCCGGACTCGGGCCCGGAGACTCAAGCTCGCAAACGTCGACACTGGCCGACTGCCCGGCTCACTCTCGGCTTTCGTCTCCTACCTACGGCACTGCTCCCGCGCTGCTCCCTGCACTGTTCCAGCCTACTCCTTTGCTTCCCGTCGCTTCCTGTCTTCTTCTCTGATCCTTCCTCTCCTCCCGTGCTTCCCGTCCTGCTAACCCCCATAGTCCACCTTGGGGTCTGTCCAGGTATATAGCTTGTAACACGGCTCGTCCATCACCGCTAGCTTCGTTCTGTCATCCTCTGATCGACGTTCCAGCTCAACTCTGACACCAGACAGTTCCGTCATTTCTTGGACGGTTCCGTCATTTTCTGGACGGTTCCGTCATTTCTTGGACGGTTCAGTCATTTTTGGACGGTTCTCGCCCGGCCTCCACCGGTGCTCGCCCGGCCTCCACATGACCCGGATCACGCCATTCGCCAAGACTATTCTCTGATCTCATCCCAACGTCTTCGGCAATCTCATCCCTCTCGCCTCGTGCCTCGGCTCTCAGTCTCCGTCCTTCGTCCTCTGCTCTCACACTCATTCCTTAGCCCCTTGAGCTCATTCTTCATTTCCGCTTACTTAGCTCGCTAGCTTCCACCTCTATGGTATATCAGCAGCCCTGGTTTTCCCTCATCCTGTATCAAGGACCCAGCACCAAGTACCCACACTTCCTCTTGATCCAATACATCTCTTCCGCTTTCCTTCTTGTCCTGCCCTGATCCACCCGCGTCACACTTGGTAGCTTCGCCGTCCTCCTGCCTAGCCTTCTTCTTCTACCTCCGCCATGTTCCTCACCGGTCTCTTTCGTCGTCTTCTGCTCCCCTTTCACGTCTTTGCCCTTCCCAACGAAGGCGGCCCCTCCTCTTCCTCGGGCTCTGCCAACCTTTCGCCATCAGACATCTACGCTTCTGCCTCCCCCCAGACTCAAGCCCTACTCGACCAGCTCAACAACGAGCTTGAGCTTGCACGTGCCGCTGCCACTCGCTCTGCGGTCCACAAGGTCAAGGCACCCAAACTTCCGGACCCACGAACTTTCAACGGATCACGAAATACTCGAGCTCTGACCGACTATCTCTACGACGTCAAGCAACACTTCCGAGTTGACCCGCTCAAGTACCCTACAGAAGACCTCAAGATCATCTTCGCGGCCTCCTTTCTCAAGGATACGGCTCGCACATGGTACCAGACTTTGGACGAATCTCCCACCGGTGCACCTTGGACTACTTTCGCTGACTACGAGGAACAACTCAACATCAACTTCGCCGAGATCGACCCACTCGATCATTGGCTCACCAAATGGGATGCTCTTCAGCAGAAGTCCTCGGTATCGTCTTACCTCTCCGAGTTTACCGCAGTCGCCAGCCATCTCGATGTCACCGATCAGACCAAGATGCATCACTTCAAGCGCGGCCTGAAGGACGAAGTACTCAATCAGCTTGCCCTTCTACCTCAACCGGACGACTTCAACGCCCTCGTCAAGCTCGCCAATCAGATTGACGCCAGAATCTTTGCTCAACGTCGCAACAAGCCTGCTTCGCAAGCTGCTTACATCTTGCTCAAGCCCAAGCCCGTCCTCAAGTCTACCTCGGTTCAAGTCCCCGTTCAAGTCAAACCTGTTGTCTCCGGTCCAGTTCCTATGCAGTTGGACAACGCTCAGCGTCGTGCACCTCTGACCGACGCGGAGAAGAAGCGCAGACGTGAAAACAACCTCTGCCTCTACTGCGGCAACCCCGGCCACATCGCAAACGGATGTCCAGCAAAGAACCCTTCCAAGTCGGAAAACTAGTTCGGCTTGATGCCCTCCGGCACTCATCAAGCCTCTCGGTACCCTCAAGCCCGGTCAACTCATTTTCGCCTCCTGTTCAAGTCACTTCGGTATCGACTTCGGTACCCACGGTCAAACCGCCTTCTCCTGACTCCAACCTCAATACCGACCTCGGTACTCCCCTGATCTATCTCCAAGTCTCCTTGTCCGGCCGTCGGGCCACTGCTCTCATTGATAGTGGTGCCTCGGACGACCTCATCTCTCAGTACTTCGTCTCCAACAACCAGCTGGGCACGAAAACCCTCCAGTCTCCGGTCGAGTGCGAGCTCGCCGACGGACGTGTTGTCCTCGTCGACTCCTCAGTCCGCACTCACCTCAAGTTCTCCGTCGGATCCGACACTCGGACCGAACCCTTGTCTCTCGCGATTGCGCCCCTCAAGCACGCCGATGTTATCCTCGGACGACCCTGGCTCAGTCGTCACAATCCTGATATCGATTGGACCTCAGGGACTATCAAGTCTCTCCGATCGACTCCCAGTCCTCCCGTCAGCACCCCTGATGCTCTTGAGCCTATCCCGGCGCCTGAAAATATCAATTCTGACCCGAACGCCAACCCGTCAATTTTTGGACGGAAACGTCATTTTTTGACGGAACCGTCAATTTCTGACGGAAACATCAAAATCTCCGTCGTTTCGCGAGGAGCCATGTCAAAGCTCGCTCGTACCGACAAGGTGTTCCTTGCCTTCATCAAGACCGCCCCCGTGTCCGGTCCTGCACCTCCAGTCTCCACTTCTAGTCCCAGTGAGGCACCTCTAGCCAAGCTCGCCAAAGCCCTTGTCGACCGATACGCCTCGGTCTTCCCAGAAAAACTTCCAGCCGGATTACCTCCTGATCGTCGAGTTCAGCATAGAATCGACGAACAACCTGGCTCCACTCCTGTCAACGGGCCTCTCTATCGCCACTCCGAGCGAGAATTGAAAGCCCTTCGCGACTTCATTCAAGAAGAAGTCGATGCCGGCCGAATCCGTCCAAGCGCGTCTCCGTACGCATCTCCTGTCCTGTTCGTTCCCAAGAAGGATGGTACTCTCCGCATCTGTTACGACTACAGAGCACTGAACAAGCAGACCATCAAGGATCGATACCCTCTCCCAAGAATCGACGACCTGATCGACAGGCTCCGTCGCGCCAAATACTTCTCCAAGGTTGACCTGAAGAGTGGATACAATCAGATCCAGGTCTTCGAGGAACACGTTCACAAGACCGCATTCAAGACTCGTTATGGCAACTATGAGTGTTTGGTGATGCCCTTCGGTCTTTGCAACGCTCCCGGCACATTCCAACGACTCATGAACGACCTCTTTCGGCCGTTCTTGGATCGATTCGTGATCGTCTATCTTGACGATATCCTGATTTTCTCCGAGACCCTGGAAGAGCACCAACAGCACGTCGCCCAAGTACTGAAGGTGCTTCAAGATGAGCAGCTTTATGCAGCTTCCCAAAAATGCGAGTTCTTCAAGACGTCCACCGAATTCCTGGGACACATCGTCTCTGCTGACGGCGTCAGCATGGATCCCAAGAAGACGGACTCCATTCAATCTTGGCCTACGCCAACATGTGTACGCGACATCCAAGTTTTCCTCGGCATGGCCAACTTCTACCGCAAGTTCATCAAGAACTTCAGCACCACCGCCGAACCCCTGACCCGTCTCCTCACTAAGTCCTTGCCCTTTGCCTGGGGTCCCGAGCAAGATCATTCCTTCGCCACCCTCAAGCAAGCCTTCCAGTCCGCGCCAGTCCGTCGTATTTTCCGACCCGACCTTCCCATCAGAGTCTCTACGGACTCCTCCGAGTTCGCTATCGGCGGTGTCCTTGAGCAAAAGTTCGACCATCGCTGGCACCCCGTAGCGTTTGAGTCTCGCAAGCTTACGCCTGCGGAACGCAATTATCCCATCCGGGAAAAAGAACTCCTGGCCATTGTCCACTGTTTGACCACATGGCGCCTTTACCTGGAAGACGTCGAAACCTTCGAGGTCCTCACCGATCATCATTCCCTGCAATACTTCAAGTCCCAGAAAGAGCTCAACAAACGTCAAGCTCGATGGCAAGAACTGCTTTGCAATTTCAGCTACACCATCAAATACATCCCTGGAACCTCAAATGCTGTGCCTGACGCCCTCTCAAGACGTCCAGACTACCTCAATGTCGTCCGACTCCTCCCTGGACGCAACCGTCAACTTTTGGACGGTTCCGTCAATTTTGTGACGGACCCGTCATTTTTTGGACGGACCCGTCATTTTTCGGACGGTCACGATCAAACTCGAACGGATGCCAACACCATTCACCTCAACAGCATCGGAGCCTCAATAGCTCAGTCACAGCTCCTCAACGACATCAGGCGAGAAACTCCGCACTCGGAAGAGCACACCTTGCTCTCGAACCCGGAGCTTCCTCGTACCCGTGCCCATAATGCCCAACTTCGAGGTCTACATCTTCGAGACGACTTGATCTTCAAAGATGGTACTCGTATCTTCGTTCCTACCGAGTCCTTGCAGCTTCAACTCATCCAAGAACACCACGACGGTCCTCTCGGTGGACATCTTGGTGTTGACAAGACCATGTCCACCCTCATGCGCACCTTCTACTGGCCCGGCATGGATACTCAGGTTCGCAAGTACATCAGAACCTGCGACCTTTGCCAAAGGATCAAGCCTCCCACGCATCAGCCTTATGGCACCTTGGATCCTCTTCCAGCTCCCTCTAGTCCTTGGTCCTCGATTTCCATGGACTTCATCACCGACCTGCCGAAGACCAGCTCAGGTCACACTGCGATCTTTGTCGTGGTCGACCGTTTCAGCAAAATGGCCCATTTCATCCCCTGTTCGATGGACGGTCTGGACGCTCTCGCAACAGCCAAGCTGTTCCTCAAGATTGTTGCACTTCACGGCGTCCCCGACTCCATCATATCGGACCGCGATCCCCGCTTCAAATCCGCCTTTTGGCAATCCTTGATGAAGCTCCTCGGAGTCAAATTGAACATATCGTCCGCCTACCATGCTCAGACCGATGGTCAGACCGAACGTACAAACAGGACCCTCGAGCACATTCTTCGTCCTTATTGCACCTACGATCAAGACAACTGGGACGAACTCCTCCCCATGGCCGAGTTTGCCTTCAACAACGCACCCTCTGCAACCACTGGTGTTTCTCCATTCCAGGCTAATTATGGAAGACATCCTCGGACACCTTCTACCCTGGGAATCTCTGTTCCCGCCCCAGCCTCGGTCAATCTCGCTGACGACTTGCGTGCTATTCATCAAGACATGCACGAACACATTCTGAAGGCTCAAGAACGCCAAAAGCATCATGCCGACCAACGTCGTGCCGAACGCGACTTCGATGTCAACGACCTTGTTTTGCTGTCTACGGATAACATCAAGACAACGCGTCCGTCCAAGAAATTGGACTTCCGACGCGCTGGCCCTTTCAGGATCATTTCCAAGGTTGGCAAGGTTTCCTACAAGCTCGACCTCCCGGCTTCCATGGCGGCTCTTCATCCAGTCTTCCACGTCTCCATGCTCGAGCCCTACCACGATCCCGTCTCTGGCGCGTTCGTTCCCCGCGCTCCAGCTCCTCCGGCTCCGGACATCATCAACAACGAGCCTGAATATCAGGTTGAGCAGATCCTGTCCAAGCGCACCTATCGACGCCAGGTCCAGTACCTGGTCAAGTGGCTCGGCTACCCTTTGCATGAAGCAACGTGGGAACCGGTCAGCAACCTCGAAAATTCCCAGCGACTCATCAGCGACTTCGAATCCCGAGCTTCTGCCCCAGCATCTTGAGGACAAGATGCGATCTAGGTGGGGGGAAGTGTAACACGGCTCGTCCATCACCGCTAGCTTCGTTCTGTCATCCTCTGATCGACGTTCCAGCTCAACTCTGACACCAGACAGTTCCGTCATTTCTTGGACGGTTCCGTCATTTTCTGGACGGTTCCGTCATTTCTTGGACGGTTCAGTCATTTTTGGACGGTTCTCGCCCGGCCTCCACCGGTGCTCGCCCGGCCTCCACATGACCCGGATCACGCCATTCGCCAAGACTATTCTCTGATCTCATCCCAACGTCTTCGGCAATCTCATCCCTCTCGCCTCGTGCCTCGGCTCTCAGTCTCCGTCCTTCGTCCTCTGCTCTCACACTCATTCCTTAGCCCCTTGAGCTCATTCTTCATTTCCGCTTACTTAGCTCGCTAGCTTCCACCTCTATGGTATATCAGCAGCCCTGGTTTTCCCTCATCCTGTATCAAGGACCCAGCACCAAGTACCCACACTTCCTCTTGATCCAATACATCTCTTCCGCTTTCCTTCTTGTCCTGCCCTGATCCACCCGCGTCACATAGCTTGCCCATCTCCTACTTGTGTACTTGGTCGCCCCCAAGCGACTATCGTTTTATCACTCTGGGATCTCACTTCCCTTCTTGGTTCTCACACCTTCCTCCGGCCCTTGAGCCCTCCGTCGTTCCCGTTGCTTCCGACACTCTCACCTTTGCTCCATCTTCACCTCTTACCCTTCCCGGCACTCCGTCTTCCTCCCCGGCACGACCGACAAGTACTGCTTCACCCCATCTCGGCTTCCCGTCCAGCTATCTTCCCGTCTCCCCGAACCTCACGGCGCCTTCCCGGCACCGACCCGAAGCCTACACATACACCCGTCTTCGGCTCGTCCACTCCTCTCCGGACACTCTTCCGTCTTCCCGTCCACTCACGGCACCTTCCCGGCACCGCCCCGAAGCCTACCCAGGGCCCCGTGTTTCCCCCGTGTCTGCCGGTCCCGTCACCTCCGTAGCCGATTCGGCCCCCGTGACCGCTCAAGAGCCCCGGCCGTGATATCCGCCAAAATAAGGAGAAGGGTCAGTGGGTCGTCGGGAGACTGAAGGGATGCGGAAAGGAGCTCGGGAGCAGCTGATGCTGCAGGGTAGACTGGTTGCCGGTTGGGCCAGACCGTTTGCTTGGCGACCGTTGTATCGGAGCTCAGGGCCGTTGGCCGTTGAGACCGTGGACCGTCGGGACCGTTGAGCAATCGGACCGTGATGACTGTGGACCGTTGGGACCGTTGCGCGGTTGGACCGTTGTGACCATTGGGCGTTTGGGGTCTATCGTATTACCCTGAAACGCACTCACGAGACGTGAATCCCATACGTAATGGAGAGAGCACGACAGTGCGCAAAGGACAAAGAAACCTTTCCGCCCCCTTGGACTAAATACGATCAGGTCGAAGCACTCGCGCGTCCTCAAGGCCCTGCGGACTGTCCTTGCGGACGGCCAAACGACTTCTATGACGTGAGTAGGCAAAAATGTTGTGCTACGTCGGGTCCCCATCCTGACCTTTAAGTTTTTTTGATCCAAGGTCAGATGATCCGATGCGAAGCCTGTCCGCAGGAACGCTGGGTACAATTCTACGGTTGTCGTATTGTTTGCTGAGAGACTGGCTTCAAGACCCATTACCCTTTTCTTGTTATGCGCAAACATCAAGTCGATCCCTTCCGAAGAGCGTTGGCGTTGTGTGGATTGTCCGAAGCAGAACAGCAGCCTTCGAGCTTCTGCTGATTCAGAGGCTTCGACACGCAAACTGCAGAGACAGCGAGAAATTCCAAAGACGCCCGTCCCCGCAAGAAGAGTTTCCAGTGCGCAAGTGCGCAAGAAAGCACGGCTTCCATCCAAGACTCACATTCCCGCTCGACGGTCAGCTCGTAGCCCAAGTCCTAAACGTTTTCAGGCGGACTAGGAGAGGCCCGGGGTCGAACCGGCAAGGTCGAGAGGAGAAAGAGGAGAGAAAGGCGATTGCCGTTGCTGTCGAGGAGTCTTCGGTACTCGTGCCCAATGGCGGTGGGTACTCTTTTGTGTGGTCACCACAAAATGAACCGCACCCAGTCATAGACTAGATGCCTCCCACCTCTAGCTGCCAAACCACCTCTAGCTGCCATCGTCATTTCGTGTCTATCTTCTTCCTGTCATCATCACTTCATTGCTCAGATTCACAACATATCACAATGTCTCATGCGCGAGAGCCGTGCTCACCAGCGAAGAGCGAGGACAACACGTTGATGGCCATGGAAGATATCGCCAAGAACCCCACCCTTACCGTCCACAAAGCTGCCGCAAAGTGGGAAATCGGTCGAGAACTGTTACGCGGCCGGGTCCAAGGGCGACTGCCCAAGACGAGCTTCCAGCCTCCCAGTCGAAAGTTGGACAAGGAGCTCGAGCTGTCGCTGATGCTCTACTGCAAGCACCTGGACGACAGTGGCGTGGCGGCTCGGCCGAGGCTCATTCAGCACAGCGCGCAGCAGCTGCTAGCGCACATGGACAAGAGCCACGATCACCCACCTTCGCTTGGCAAGAACTGGGTTGGACAATTCATCAAGAGGCATCCAGAACTCAAGCTCGTCAAGCACAAGACACTCGACATCAAGCGCATCATCAGTCAAGATTCAGAAGCAATTCGTCGATACTTTTTGCGGCTGCGTCGCGTGATCAAGACGAATGGCATACTGCCAAAAGACATGTGCAACTATGATGAAGTGAGGTTCAGAGTCGGTATTGGTGGTCCGCACTGGATTGTCAATGTGGAACCGGACAAGCGTCGTTTCATTGCCAGCGATACCAATCGAGACTCCGTTACCTGCTGCGAGACAGTCAATGCTGCTGGCGACACCATTCCTCCCATGGTCATACTACCCGCTGCAAACATCTACGCATTTTCCGTCGAGAACGATCTCCCTGGCGGCACACTGTTCGCTTGTAGTTCTCAAGGCTACATTGATTACATACTCGGCCTTCGGTGGCTGGAACACTTTGATCTGTTCTATCGTAGGGGTCAAGTCGGGAAGTGTCGTCTGCTGATTCTGGATGGTCACAGCTCGCATCTGACTTATGACTGTCTCAGATAAGCCGAGGATAACAACATCATCGTGTTCCAGCTTCCGCCTCACAGCACGCATTTGCTCCAGCCTCTATATTTGTTTGGGTCTCAGCCATACAAACATTGGCATCGAGAAGCAGTAGACTCAGCCACGCGTACCGGATGTACGAATCTCAACAAGCACGAGTTTCTGGCAGCTTTGAACGGGATACGAGCCCAGACATTCAAGACTCGCACAATTCTCGCAGCGTGGAGAAGCGCAGACATCCATCCTTTCAATCCAGAAGTTGTGCTCAGTTCTCTGCTTGCAGAGTATGGCGCGGAAGAAGAAGAGGATGCGTCTCCCCATCGCAGCCATCTTCAACTCCCGTGGTCAGTAGCCCCCCTGTGTTACGATCCGATTCACTCGAGCGGTTGGACCGTTGATGGGAGGCCTCGTAGGTCGTGCGTGGGGGATAGGAGGGTCCGAGAGACTGGGCCGCGAAGTGGGCCGTGAAGTTGGAAAGCGGGTGAAGTGGCTTGAGGTTGGGCCGCGAAGTTGGGAAGAGAACAAAGGGAGACGAGTGGGCCGCGAAGTGGGCCTGGCAATTGGGAAAAGGTAGGAGAGGACTGTAAGGGGTGTCGGAAGCGAGACGACGGGGCTAGGAGGAGTCTTGGAAGAGAGCTCGAGAGGGATCAGGTATGGAAACCTAGGCAGAAGAGTGTGGAAACTCAGAAGGGGTGTGTAACATATGATTGTCGCTTGAGGAGATACTGAGTACAAGGGAGGAAGTGAGCGGCTTAAGTACCTCAGAGTCTCGTCAAACGAGGAAGAGAAGCGGGAGAACGAGATGGGAGGAGTGAGAGGGGGAAGAAGCGGAAAGGAAGGAGAGGGAAGAGCTCCAGAGGGAGCAGCACGGAAGGAAGGGGAGAGGCATCAGAAGAGAGGAAGGAGATAAGGAATGAGATTCGAAAAGGGGAAGAGAGACGAGCTGCTGAAGCCAGAACGGTGCTCGAGGTGTTCGAAAACGGAGGCCAGAAGCGGAGTGGAATATCGTACGATGTCGAAGGTGGCGAGAGTTTTCCGGCTTGGTGAATGGCGTGATGTTGGTCCGGAAGTTGTGTTCCGAAAGGAGTCGAAGGCGGAGCCGAGAGTCGAAGCGGAAGTTGAGTTCCGAGATAAGAGGTCAGGCGAAGAAAGCTGTATTGTGAGTTGCAAACCTAACACCCTGTCACTCCCAAAACAGTACGATCGCTTTATCGCAGTGCGGACAAGCTTCACAAGACGGCAGTTGGTCCTCTCTCCCGAACTTTGGGACGATTTATTCGAGGAACTTTGGTTCAGGCACATCTTGCTTACAGCATACATGCTGGTCTTCTCGCTCAGAAACCTGGAAGATGGCATGGTCGATGTGGACACTTGGCTCCAACTTGGAATGCAAAACTGGCTTCAATGTCGACCTCCAGTTTTCAGGTTTGAAGTCGACTGTGAGATTCGGAGCACCAAAGACCTGGTCGAGAGGTGGGTCGAGACATGGCGTAGCTGCGGGACTGGGTCGAGACGTGAGCCGTGTCACAGGCCTTGTTCTTGATACTTTCGTGGTTCTTCCTTTTCTAACGTCTAAACTGACAACGTCAGCCTCGCGCCCTTCTTTCTCTAGATCTCGTTCGTTGCCAGGATGGTCGACGAGGCATTCATGTATCTTTTGTTGATTGCTCCCTTCCTACTTTTGCCCCTTGCCGCCGACTTCGGGTCAGCCACCCCTCACCCATACATCGACCACATCGGGTCAACATCAGGTCACTTTCTCGTCACGCCTTCTGCGCCCTTCAAGAGTTCGGGTCGTGATATAGAGGCTAATATAGACCGAGATAGACCGAGAGAGCTGCCTCCAGCTGCTTTTAATTCCGTTAATTTGACAGCATTCGAGTTCCATCTCATCCTTCACTCTGACGGTATTGCTATTGCAGGCGTCACTACCTCTTCCGCGCTACTCTCGTTTCACTTTCCGTCTCCGCTGTCTTCATCGATCTGTATTCCGCCTCACCGATGGTGCCATCCTTGTTCTAGATACTCTCGGCTCTGTTGTAGAAATAGGGGAGAAGAGAGAGGGATAGGCTTTAGGTCGTACCTCCGAAGTCAATGGTTGACATAGAAAAGGTGAAGGAGTAGTTGGAGATGTAAGGCAGAGGGGTTGGTAGTGATGGAAGAGGAGAAGAGGTAGGTAATGATAATTTCAGGTAAGGGAAAGGGGAAAAGAGCCCTGCTTATATAGACAAGGGGGGGGAGGACGATAGGAGTGAAGGGAGGGGAGCGGATTGTTGCGCAACGGCTTGTTGCTATGTAAATGATATATGAAGCACGTGGTTTTGGGTGTGAGTTGAAAGCCGCGACCGAGCCAAGCCCGGGTGAGTTGGGCGGAACGGAGCGGGAACGGAACCACATGTATGGAAAACATATGGAAGCGGAACACGTGAGCCGCATGAGAGAGAAAACATGTGGAACGGAGCGGAACACGTGAGAGACAATAGAGAGAACACATGTGGAAAGCGGAACACATGAGACTGCTAACTTCAACAGGCTCAAGCTCTGATACGCAGCGATGTTTTCTTCTCTTTCTGCAGAATGACAGACGGTCAGTCACTCTGGTCCGGCTGAGTTAGTCGTTACTGAACAGGCTAGATGCTATCCATTGTAGGTTGAAAAAAGTCCAAATAACACGCAACATTGAACGACGGGCGTCAATCATCACTTGACGCCGGTTGCGGAAAGGTAGATCGTTAATACATGGATCGTTGAGACAAGTGATCATTCAACATTGGCCTTATAATTGAAAATGGCACTCAACATTGATTCAGATCATAAGTCATCAGTCAGCATCAGCTGTCAGAAGATGAAGTCATTGTCGAATCACACTTGCAAAAGGAGAAACAGATACTTAGCTATTGTGTTGATCGGGAATGTCAGGCTTGAAACTGAAAGATCGGATCTTTTTTGCACGGGAGATGCTCATTCGGACGTCTGCGGCAGCTCCCGTGTGTCCTTAATCAGGTCTTAGTATGCACGTGGTGTGAATGTGGCCTTTGTTACTATGATTTACGGTCGCGCGGTAGAAAAGAGTGTTGTTTCCACTTTTCAGTGCAGTGTTCAAGTGCAGACAGGAAGAAGATCGGGAAAAATCTAATTTTGGGTCGGCCAACAGAGATAGGATTGACAAATGACCGGTGTTGCGCAGAGACACTCGCGAAGGCACGTGATGAGTTTGGGCTCTGGGAGTTGTTGTGTCAGTGAAGTTCATGCAGTGGGCCACGAGTTCGACAGGCACACTGGTGGGTTCACGCTAGACATCTGGATCGAGCTCTGATTGAGAGCTCAAAGATTAGAGTTGGTGAGCCTCTGGCTCACCAATTTGTAGTACACTAGCTCCTGAGTTGAGGCGTCATTCTTAATTTCCAAAGAACGGCCAAACAATGTCCCTTCTGGCGGAGTGCCGAAGTGACCATCCAGTTGCCCGTCTTTGTGTCACGATCTTGTTTTGGTGAGCTTGTATGGTGTAGCTTCAACCTCAAAGCGATGGTCAAATGTTTTCTCCTTTCCATTATGTATGACCACAGCTTGCTTTGCTTCCCTTCTCGAGGGAGCAGGACGTTTTGATCAGCTTACACTATTTGGGGCTATTGACTCTCTGATTGTTCCCGTCTGCGCAGGGCAGGGGAGGTGAGGGTGCGACCGACGTGCCTGGACAAATCGGTCAGCAGATGTGTTGTGAGCTTGTTTAGAGAGTGTCACGAAGTTGCCGAAAACATGAGCGCCGACAGGCGAGAGATGACCAGGTGGAAGCCAATTATGGGTAGAGTTGGAAAGACTAGGATTGGTGATGTCTAAAGGTTGGAACAACAAGGTGGGGGCCCGCCCTCACGAGGCCGTGACGATACCAGTGTGCGATGGCGGAGACTACTGCCAGCACACAGCGGAATGTCACAAGGCACAGTTCTACCAAAGAAAGTTTGTGTGTGCAGATATTGGCCGATCAGGCAGAGAGAGAGCGGGCAAGTTTGCAAACGGGCGTACCGTGCGTTTGGGGTGTGGTTCACGCGCGATGGGAATTTGCACCTGCTGATCGCCTGGGCGTTGTGATGCCCTGTCTGGTCCTGGGCCGGGGAACGGACTGATACAGAGCAGAAGAAAGTGCAGGCAGCCTTACTTAGGCCGACTGCATGTGCGAGGCACAACTCGATGCTGGTGGAATTTTTCCGCGCCGCGTGGGGGTGCACCTCGACAGCGGAGCATGTCAAGCTCGGGTCAGGTTCGAATCAGATCTGTAAGGCATTTTGGCCTCCATTTTGGCCTTGTCCATCGGATCGAAGGCTCCACGCAGAGTCCTAAATGGGGTAGATCACAGAGGAGCCTCAATCCTGGACGGTATATGCTCACATGCAGCACGCCATGCAAGACTGCTTCCTTCTGAGCCTTTCGTAGCCTCAGACGTTCCAAAACGAAGAGAGAGGAAAAAGGCTTAAATTTGAAGTAAGGTGCATGGCATGACTTTGAGCGCATTCAAGTGTCGGGAACAGCTTGGCTTGACCTCGGGCGGCGAGAGCGAGGAACGGAACGTCCTCGGTCTGGGGAGGAAGGGGCAAGCAGTGAGGGACGTGGAGCGTGCTCTAGACTTCGCGTCGGCCCGGGTGCGGGTATGGCCGGTCGTCGGTGGACGATGGCTAGGATGGGCCTGACCGCCTTTGTCTCGCTCTCTTTGGTCAAATTTGGCTCGGCGGAGGTTTGGAACGGCGTCAGGCAGAGTCTTGTGCACTTCGACAGACAGGCTGAGGCAAAGTGTATCTACAGAGCCGGAGCCGACGCCTTGTGCCATGTCTTGCGTGCATGTATACGTGCTCCACTAGTGATGCTCAAGCCTGCAAGGCGTCTGTGTGTGAAGCATTGGCCGCTTGCCAGATCGGCCTGACGTTTTCTCAAGCCTCGTCTGCTGCCCGGGAGCGCTGGAGGAGGGATCAGAGTCCACATGTACTGTACGCAGCAGCTCCCGTGGCCTGTGAGTGCACTGCACCGTCGGCGGCAATCCAGGGCAGGAAGATCAGAGTGGATTAGGCGTAGCGTGTGATTCGTATTTTTCTCCGTAAATTCTGACTTGCATTGGACTCGAGCAGAGCATGATCCCACACACTGTCGCCGCGCGGGTCGGTCCAATTCAGCGCTACTCTGACCCCCTTCTGACTGCACACTGGCGAGCAGCTCAGTCGACCGACCGACCGACCGACCGACTGGCATTGCTGCGTAGGGAAGGCTGGCCATCCAGCTGACGCAATGGGAACGTCCACCCCGAACCTCGCGAATCCCAGAGGATCAGGCCAGATTCCCAGGCGACGGGACGGACATATCCGTTCCATCACATCTCTCCCTCCCTGACAAGCCGCAGAACTCGACCGACCGACCGAGACGTGTAGACTCTCGTTTGTTCCACCAGAACGGGCTAAAGCAGAGAGGCCTTCGAGCGCCGAGTCTGTGGATGTCTCTGCAGCAGAGATGTGCTCCTACATACCTTGCCCTTCCCTTTCTTCCCTGTTCGCGGACATCGCATACACGCACATACACTCTCTTTCTCTCCCTCCCTCCCACTGTCCGTTCACCCACACCACCATCATCCCCTGCTTCTCCCTCCTCTGTCCTCCATCTCGGCCCTAATTCTGTTGCCAACCGGTCAGAATCGTTCATTTCCAGCCAGATCGACCTCGCCGGGCTCGGCTCAGAGCCGCTGCGCTGCGTCCCACTCACAACTCAACCTCGCTCCGTCTTTTGTGCTTATACCCTCTCGCTCCTTCCCTACCGACCTTGACTCCCTCCGGTGCCCTCGTCCTTCGTCTTCTCCCGCTTCTTGCCGACACCGTTCCCTTGCACATCCCGTCTCTCGCATTTTCTCACCGTCCCTTCGTCTCAACACTAGAATATGGATGACATCGATCCCGACCAGATTCGCGAAGACCAGGACATGGGCTTCACCCGGTCCGCTCCCATCTCATTTCAAGCGCACCACGGCCCGCAATCGGGCTGGACGCCGAGACAGCAGCAGGTTCATATCGAGTCCCACCATCCGACAGCCTCTCCCCTCACCGCATCTCATCATCCCTTCTCCGACGCTTATCCTCCAGAACACGACTCCACTCAGTCTCGTTCCTTCACTGCCCCCACCGATTCAGACCACGGCCGATCAGCACACGTCTACGAGCCTCCTGACGACCACAACGCCAGCTTCCTCTTCGTCCATGCCATGGCCGGCTCACCCGCACATCTACGTTCACCCTCCGAAGCTGCCAGTCAAACAAGCTCGTCCTCTGCATCTGGCTCAGCTCGTCGACCTAAACTCAGACGTGAGTAGTCGCCTATGCTCCCCCTGTCTCTCTCCCTTCTTCCGTGTCCACGTACCTCTGACAGGTTTCCTCCCGTCGTTTCTCAACCTCCGCAGGCTCACAATCCACCAGGGCAGACGTGCCGAGGTACGTTCTTGATTCACAGCAACGTCGCACTCCCGGCCCCATCACACCAGTGACTGAAACCTCATCACCGTTCTCTTTCTGCGACAGACCTCCGAATGCTTGGATACTCTACCGCTCTGCCAAGCTGGCTGAGCTCCGGGGTGGACCCTCGGTTGGCAGAGCCGGGGAAGTCGCATCCCAACCCTCATCCTCATCCACCCAGAATACCCAGTCCAACCCTACAGACACCGGCAGAGCCGAGGCAAGTAGTACAGCAACTCCATTGACCTCGACAAGCCCTGCTCGAGGCCACAACGGCAGAGTACTCAGCATACAGGCCGAGTTGAGCAAGAACATCGGTGCTCTCTGGCGGGACGAGCCCGACGACGTCAAAAACTTCTATTTTGAGCTTGCAGAGCAGAAAAAAATCGGCGAGTAGTGGCTGATCCTATCCAGGCATGAGAAACAGACATGGAACTCATCAGCATCCAGCTCTTCCCACATTGTCTCACTTGTCCATCGGGCTGCATAACATCATCTTGATTTGGCCTAACAGAGCATGAAATGGCCCACCCGGACTACAAATACCAGCCGAGGAAAACGGAGAAGAGCGTGGCTGCTCGCAAAGCACGTCGTGCCGGTCGTGGCTCCAAGAAAGCGTCGGTTGCCATCGTCGACGATGTGCCCGCTGGACCCAGCCAAGCCGGTAGCGTCACTCGTCGACGCACCACTCGTTCCCACACGGATGCCGCTTTGCTTCGGCTTCCATCCGAGGGTTCCATTCCACCGCCCGCTCGCATTGCTTCCCGTCCTTATCCTCCGACCAACTCTCCTCCAACCAGCAGGGTAATGCTGAGATCGCCTCCGCTGTCAAGTGCATCCGACTCGGACCCTTTTAAACCGGTCTTCACAAGACCAGCAACATCGGCTGGTCCGATGGAACGTTCGGAATCCGTTTTTCCCATGAATCACCAGCAGCATGGGCCATCCCGGTTGCATCCCAGCATCGGTTTCACATTCGGCCAACAGCCACGGTCGTTTGGGACTGTCAGGACGGATCAATCGGTCTATGAGCAGCAGAACCTGGACCGGCCCAACAGCGCAACCTCCCAACCACAGATCTTGGACGCCCCCATCGTCGCAACTCAGCGTCCGTTGACATTATACCCCACCGACGGTGTCGTCCCTCACGCAGTGTTCTCCACCGCACCTCAGTCATACCCCACCGACTTTCGATATTTTGTGGGTGCTCATCCTGATGAAGATCCTTCTGGCTCTCTGCTCTCGACTACCATCCCATCACACAAATCAGACCCGATCGCGAACACCAGCTCCATGCCTCCTAGCACACCCACCTTGGTTCAGGCACAGCTTCACACTCAAGGTGCTCATGTGCTTACATCCTCGCCGTCAAATGCCGCAGGAAACGACCCTATGCTGCTGCCGAATCCGGCACCGCTCTCAACCTCAAGCTTTGCGGACCAATCCGCTCCGATGGACGATGATGGCGTCAACTGGAGCAGCCGTGGACTCGGTCTCGTTCATGAAGGCTTGATCAACGATGCTGACACCAGGCAGCAGCCACCTCAACCGGCGCAGCAGCAGCGTCGACGGCCAGAACAGCATCAACATCATCATTATCACAGATTTCAACATCAGCAGCGGCATCCACCACAGCAGCGTCAACAATTCGTTTCAACGGCGGCGGATGCAGCTCAAGACTCAAGTTTCTCAACCGGCTTGACTCATACCACTTGGATGCAGCAGCTAGCAGCACCACCTGACCCTGCCCGACAACCAACTCAAGAAGAATTTGACCTGGCCTCCTTGCTCCTGGGTTCCTCCCTGTCAACTTCGCAAAACGCTTTCCTACCAGCAGCGACTCAGCGGCCCGAACCAGCAGCATTGCCGCCTCAGAATCTGGAGGATGTCTTCGCATCCACCTCCCCCATGAGCCCGCTCGTCGATATGGCTAGTCCATACAGTCGATCCCTAGGCTCGCTGGTCGGTGCAGCACCCAGCGCACTCCAGCTACCAGACACCAATCAATCACCGTCTCAACCAAGCAGAACCGTCGTCACAGCTGGCAGAATTTTGCCCATGCCGATCACCGATGTGGATATGGACCGGGCCTCCCAACCAGGCCCAGTCACGCAGAGTATCCGCTTCAGCAAGCCAGTAACGACGGGCGCTGACCGCCACGGACCAAACCAACAGTACGACGAGCAGCAGAGCCAGTCTCAGCACCAGCACCAGCACTTCTATCAGCACAACCATCAACATCCTCAAGATTATCAGCACCAGAACCGGCACCAGCAGCAACACCATCAACAGCAACTATTACCACAGCAGCAGCAGCAGCAGCAACAACAACAAACACAACAACAGCAGCAGCAGCAGAGTCAGTCGCTGTCGACTTCGCCTTCCTCTCCAGTCCAGCTCATGCGCTCCTTCTTCCCAGACAGGCCCATGTAGCTGGTCACCTATACATATGTCCAGTCCTCCGTATCCTCATAGCCTCAGTCACGGGCTTGTGTTCCCTTTTCACCGTCGTTATCGCTCCTATCTGCACCACCCGTATCGTTCCATCCTTCGTCTTCACCATCCTGCTGCGTCCCACTTACGTGCTGTTTGAAACAATCTCACGTTCCGCACCCATGCACATGCTCGTAGCATCAGGGCATACTGGTCTTGTCCTGCCAGGTAGATATGAGCCGCCCTCTTCGGAGCTGGTCCTCCCCAATCGTCACCACCATCCACCGTTGCGCATCCATCACAATGTCACGCCGCATTTGTCCTCAGATCTCGCCCAGTCCCTTTGGTATCCTGCATCATCTCTTCGTTTACGATCTCCCAGTCACGCTCAAGCATGCCCGTTCCCTGTCCGTTGTCATTCGTCTTCTAATCAGGCTGCTGTGCAGCTGCTACTGCCATATGCAATAAATTCCTAACCCCATGTATTCCATTGCTGCCGAGCGCGGACAGGTCTGGAGCTGGTACAATGCGCTGCTGGTGCTGCCGTCCGTCATGTGCCAGGCTTGCAATGTTCAGAGTCTTTGCCCGCACCGATGGAGACGTTGGCAGCCTTCAGGATGGTGACGCTCAGAAGGAATACGATCAGCGCATTGATTGAAGCACCTGTGCACCGTTCAAGCCGTGAACACCTGTCAGAATACCCTATAGATCTCGAAAGCTGGTGGAGCAGCAGCAGCAGCAGCAGCAGCTCAAGACTCACCTGCGTCTAACGCGGCCGACAACACATAGTTGTACTTTGCGAACCAGCCAGGATGCTTTCTGCGGGCCCAGCTTTGTGATAGGTACTGCAAAGGAGAGGAAAGATGTGCTTAACTTTGACTTGTCTGTGACCACGTTATGAGGCAGAAGAGTACTCACCGCAGCGATGAAGCCGCTGGCAATGATCTGCAATCCGTCCCAGAGACAGATGCCAACGTCAGTTCTGCCTTGGAGATCGCGCGACGAAACTGTGCCTCATATCCAACTCACGTTAGTGGGCAGCTGCGGAGGTGCGCCAGCGCCATGAAAGATGATGGGCCAAGCGATTCGATCGTATGGGAAATCCACGATGAAGCTCCTCAGGCGATGAGAAACGGCTGTTCGCCCGGATGAATTGGTACCAACTCTTGACCGTCTCTTGGAAAAGTAGCGGTGGAGCAGCCACGGCCCAACAGGCGCAATTGCACCGAGCAAGAAACCGTAATAAACTGAGAGTCCGATGTTGAGGGGGCCCGAAGAACAAAGGATTTGGGCGACAAAATAACAAAGAAAAAAGTCAAAAACGATATCCATTTGTGCTCTTGGTCTGGGAGAGTCTGTAATTACGTTTTCTGTACTTGCCGCTGAAGAACTCTGCCGGTCCCACCTGTTCGCGGAGATCGGAAGGCGGAGATGATGCACGAATCAGTCAAATTCGCTTCGTGCACTTGTTTGGCAGGTAAATCGCAGGCGTGTCATGTGTCTACGTACGGCACCCCAAATCACTGATGCGCTGTAGAGACATGCCCAGACAAGTACGCGGGAAGGAGAGTCCAGATCAGTCTACAAGCCAGCCTTTGACCTTGGCGCACCTGCGCATCTTACCTGAAAAAGATATTGACTTTGCGGCCGTCCCACTGTGCATCACATGTGGCGGCGTTTGGTCTTCAGTAATCGATCCTTTGAACAAAGAGACTTCTGTCCCCCCGAACCAGCTCCTCCACATAACGACCTGCTAATACTCACCTGACCGGTCGGGTCGACTACGCTTCCATCAAGATACTGTCTGTACCCGCTGGAGGGATTCAGGACGATCCTGAGGACGATGTAGTTCACGACGCAGCCGATCACAGTCCCAACTGTTTGGGCAACGAACATGTGCTTTGGCGGAACTCTGCAGGCTCGGACAGTTGGTAAATGTTCAGTCCTCTGCAAGCTTGGTGCGGCTCATGAGAAAGTCCAACAAGCGTCGAGACTTACTTCATGTAGCTGCAGAGGAGGCATGGCAGCAAGGTTTCGACGAAAGCGCCGGAGTCAGTCCTGCTTTGTTCTGCAAACCACGCGGCTCCACGTAGCAGCACAGCCTACAACGTCCACTCACTGCCCGAGCTTCAAGTCTGTCACCAAGTCTAGACTCTGAGACATGGCTGCAAAGTAAGATTCGTGATTAGCTGCCGACCGGCCCGTTGCGATTGTGTCGCATACTTTGCGACGATCTGATGCGCACTCATGTATCTGCATTTGCCCGAACACCGGAAAAGATCGCGCAGTGAGTAGGTCAGCAAGTGTAGCAGCAACCAAGCGCATTGCGGTCCCAGACTCACCCATAGCATTTGAAAGCCACGTCTACAGGGTCATGCAGCAACGTAGGCAACGAGGTGTCAGTGTTTCAGCTCAAGCGTCCCAAGGACAGACCCGCACCGGTTCCGTGCCCGTCAAGATTCTCTCTGACTCACTTGCAATCGGCCGTCCAGGCATGAGATATCCAGCCACGAACTCGGTGATGACATTCAGACCGATGCTGGTGTCGGACGTGGCCTTGATGACGCCGACAGGCAGCAGGAAGATGAGTGCAATGGCAACGCTTAAAAGCAAAGCCCAGACCTGAGGCGACGGCGGCAGGTTCGTCGACAACGGGCGGAAAGACAGGAGCAGCAGCCAGAGCAGCAGCAGCAGCAGCAGCGCAAACAATCGAAAAGGGTAAGCAGCAGATAGATCGTCGGAAAGTGAGCGGTCAGTTCCTGATGTACACCTTCCTCCTCCATTCCCAACACCATCCACGCTATCACCTGACGGACAGCCTCATCTGGGAAACGTACAGGTAGCTGCAGAGGCGAAAACATCACGAGCATGACGCTGGCTCCGAGCGAAAGGCTGACGGTGATGATGTACCATGAGTTGGGCACAGGCTCGTAGGCTCGCATCAATCGATTGTGCACGTCCTGCAATCAGCGGTGCGGCAAGGACCATGTGCGAAGTAGCAGGAATCGAGGGAAGCAAGTGTGAGTCTGGAGCATGAACAGTGCTAGTTTGGACAACCAGTAGCATCATCGTCCGGAGACTGACCTCGCCCACATTCGATTGCAGTGCTCGCTTCATGTCCTTCCAGTGCCAAAGGACCACATGAGTTACCTGTGAAGATGGTGATTGAGCCTGCAGTTCCACTGGCACCATACTAGAATGCTTCGGACTTACCATACTGGTCAGGATTGCAAACTGGAGGTGTTTGAAGATAGGATCGTGATGGGATTGTGAGGATGTGAGTGACATATCTGATTCAGCACCGTCCAGTGAGGATCAAGCACAGTCACTGATCAACTTCACTCACACTGATGCCATAGGTAAACGCAACTGCTCACAAATAAACACAGACAGACGCACGTTCAACATCGATGCTCACACTGTGCGCTGGGTGTAGCAACGTCTTCCACCACCTCGATCCGAACGTCATCTTCGGACCCTGTCCTCCAGACTCCTCTCCCCGCCCTGGTGACTCACAGAAGGGGGTCAGCAAGATCGGCCTCTCCTTCGCCCACTTGACCGGATCAAGAGTGTTGTCGGGCGCAAGTACGCTGGAGACGTTAAACTTGGTGAATTTGGTTGTGAACAGGCCGGCAGAGATGGGTGTCTCCCCGTAGGACTGGTAATCCCAAAAGTTGCAAAAGTAGAGGATCGGGGTGATGATGTACATCGTGATGGCGATGCCGGCGTAGAAGTTGAGAGCAGCTGGAGTCGCGGGCAGGAAACGGATGGATCAGCTCGTGTCATCTGCAGGACACAGTTACGTTCACTTACCCCACTGCATACAATCACGCGCATGTAGGGAGACAGAGAAACGACACAAGAGCGTTGAGCGGACCATCCGAATGTCAAGCCTAGCATAGGCGCTGAAGCTTTGGACACTGCTTACCCAAGGCTGATACAGGGGTCCACTGCTTCCAATGGCTGTCCAGTCGAGCGAGAAGTTCAAGATGCCAAAGCCGTGGTAGCCGCTGCTCATGACTCTGAATGCACGTTTGGAATTGTCGACCAGGCACAGGACCGCGATTGAGGAGAGCGTGGGGAAGATCATGCTCGGGAAGCTGTTGGAGGTCGCATGAAATAGTCAAGCAGCGTCCTTCGGCAACGCATTTGGTCACGCTTTGTTGTACTCACAATTGGTAGATCACGGTTGCAGTGAAGATGAGGGTGAAGAATCGGAGCCGCGCCCTCATGGTGAGCGCGGCAGAAGAAGAGGCGGCAGAACCACCTGGTTGAGAGCTTGTACCCGTTCCAGAAGTGCCGTGAAGAGTGTAGAACAGTGATGTGGTGACGAGGGTGGAGGGAAATATCATCGACGGGGGCTTGACCAATGCATTTTGCGCGAGACCTGCAAAGCCGAAACCGAGGACCTGCGTTGTGATTAGGAGGGTGAGAGAGGCCAAGTCGGACATGCGCTGATGGAAGAAGAGCTCTGTGAGACACGTGCAGTGGGAGAGGAATCGTCAGAAACCCCGGGCGGCGAATAAATGCTGCTGTTGGGCAAGAGCGCACGGCTGACCTTGAATGTTAAGGATATCGCTTGCATACGATGAGGATGCGCCGGAAGAGACGAGAACTGCGATGAGGAGATGCTCCTTGATGCTGAAGGGACCAGGGTTGAGGGAGAAGCTGCCGAAAACGGGGAGCCGGACGATTGTGGGAGGCAGGACGCGGGCCAGCCAGCGACCTGTAGGGAGACTGATGAGGATGACGAAGTAGCTGTGTATCGAAGGGAATGAGGACATGCAGCAGAGAGTTCCGTGTTCAGTCAGGATTGATCTCGGATACATGCACTCTGAATGCAAAACCTGACATGGTCGGAGCTCACCTGCTGAAACTGGGCGAGTTTGACTTGTAGAAGAAGGTCTGATCGTGATCAAGGGAGAGACGGGGTATGAGAATGTGGTCAGCGAGATCTTTCTGTACAGCATGGAGTGTACTGTGGAAAGAATGCTATCTCACCTGAGCTACGGCAGCACCTAAAATGCACAGCAGGCTACCGATGAGCACAACCCTGAAGGTGAGTGAGGGGAGGGTGGGATCGTCCGTCTCTGGCACCACCTTGCGCACTGGACTGTCGTCATCTTCCGCACCTGCATCAGCTGATTTATGAGCTCTGCTGGCTCCTGTCCGAGTCAAAGGGATGCCCTCCTCGTCCACAACAGCTGTTCCGCCGTCCAGACCGTAGCTGAGTTCCGGCAGATCGAGATCGTCGTCATCGTCGTCGTCGCCGCCGTGCTGGGACCGTTCCGGATCAGGACCTTTGCTCTTCACGTTGGCGGTAGGGGCGCTGCCCTTGAGCGCATCTGTGGTAGCAGCCGAGGGGACAGCCGAGCTCCGATCGAGGGACGAGCGCTGGGGTATCGGCTCGTATCTGGACGAGGAAGCGGCGGGGGCGGCCATGTGGGACGGTGTGGCCAAGTGCGCGGCTTCCAGTGGGCTGCTAGCTGGTCTGCCAGTCTGTTGGCCTCTTGGTTGGTTGGGGTCCTGTTGTGGGTAGACACTTGCTGAGGTTGTCGATCGGGATGTATGCGGTGCCCACTGGCTGCTTGCTGCTGCTGCTGCTTCAGCCTTCCCACCACGCAGACGAAAGTTGACTTGCGCAATGATTACAAAACTGTGGCCCTTAGATTTAAGGTTCGCACACGGCTAATTAGGTGGACCCTGCCGGTCATTCCACACAGTTTCAGGATTCCAAGTTCGCACGGTGGGGCTGAGTTTCTAACGAGCAGCGCACTTTGGCAGCGGGTGCTCCCAGCTTAGGCCTGGTTAATTCCCACTTCCAATCCCAGCTAGAGAGAACAAGATCACAACCGCAAAGAAGGTTCTGCAGCCAAATTGACGACGTTCCCGGAGCGCCGTCGAGCTGCGCCCCCCGCCGACACTTTGTGTTTGTTCAGCCCGCAGACGTCGGCCGGAAACGTTGCAAGACGTTCGAGGAGACAATGGATTGAAGATGCGGAAACGTGTGTTATACAGATGATTGAAACCTTCGTCTTTGGAGATCAATGCTCCTTCCTGTCGCAAGAGCCGTTTCTTGTTCTTGTCGCGAGTCTTGTATAGTCGATAATCGTATCGCCATCCGTGCCAGCCAGCAGCCGATTCCCTACCGAAAGTCCTTCCCCCCCGCAAGCAGTCCCACCATGGATGCCATGCGACCCAGTGAGCCCCATCCGGCCTGGTGATGTTCGTAATCATCCTGCTCAGGCGCCGAGTACAGCTCCGGATACATCGGATCATAGTAATCCATCATCCATCGCTGCTCTTCCATCGAATAGTCATATCGAGCCTGATATCGGTCCGAGGCAGCAGGAGCTGACGTGATAGGCGATCCATTGTCAGAACCCCGTTGTATGGACGACGGCCATTGCATGTTTCCGAGGCCGGGCAATAAAACCGGCAGGTACGTCCACATCCAAAGCGAAATCAAAAGTACGATTGCAGATCCGAACATGAGCTTGGGCAGCTGTGTCGTCGATTTGAGCGGTTGACTTGGATGCTGATCCAAGTCTGCCTTCACAGAATCGGATCGTAGCGTCTGTGAAGGATCCTCACCCTCTTCGGGGCTGGCCACATCCGTCCCTTTGATCAGGTCAACGCCAGGTTCGTTTGCGACGCTATCCTCGACCCGAAGCTCTGGCCCGTCTGAAAGATCCGGCTTGCTTTCTCGTTCTTGAGAGTGTGTCAGGTCGACGCTAGGTTCGCTCTCAGGCCTATCCGCCACCTTGAGTTCTGACTCGTTCGAAAATTTCGGCTCGCTTTTTCCTGCTTGAGAGTGCCGTTCAGATTCGTCGTGCACGTCTGGGGTATCCATCACCTCGTCGCTTTCTTCTTCCTGTTCTCCTTCCTCAGTAATGTCGTCCAGTGGTCCGCCATGCCTGGACGTCTGACTCGACTCCCCTCTCTTGCTCTCGCTCCGCTCGATAGCCGCCTCCTCCTCCTCTTTGATCTGTTCTCGTGTCGCCTCCGCCTGTCTGACCTCCACAGCAGTAGGGGTCTGCTTGGGTTCCTCATCAACCATCCTGGCCTCCCTCCTTTCCGCCTCCTGCCGCCTCTTCTCCCTCTCCTCTTCCTCCTGGATCCGCACCTTGCTTGAGGCGACACCGTGCCATCTAGAGAATCTGCGTTTAACTTCTTCGAGCCTGGCTTGGAGGGCTTCATATTCAGCCTCGAGATCCTCTAGTCCGCTTCCGGTGCCTTTTACGCTTTGGCCATCGTCGTTTAGCTGTTCCTGTACTTCTTGTACACGTGGTTTTGATGGCTGCCGTTTGAGTATGGATTGAAGTGGTAGGCTGGCATTCGCAGATTGCCGGCGCGAGGGGGTTGATGACAGTTGAGCAGCCGCCGAAAGAGTGACTCGGCGAGGGGACGAGTTGGAAGAAGGTTGATCGACATCCCAGCTCGCGTCAGCGAGGAGGGACGGCCTTGCACGAGAAACAGCAGTCGGCTTGCTGGTGGATCGTGGTTGGGTCAGTTTTGAGAGTCGCAATAGATCTCGCTTTCTGCGTTGGGCGATACTGAGTGAGGCGTAATCTTCGAAAGAAGTTGGGGAGGATGACGAAGACGAGGCCGACGCTCGTAGCGCCTCCTCCTCTCGTTGCCGTTCAGCGAGTTCGGAGGCGATGCGGAACGTGTTTGTGGTGGACCGCGAGCGAGTGGGCGGCGGGGTGGATGCGGTGATGTGCCGGATGTCGAGCGAGGAGTCTGAAGAATCTGATGCTGGTTGTGAGCTTGATGATGGCATCGCGAGCGAGGAATTCTGGAGAAGCTGTCGGAGAATTTGTTCCTGTTCTGCTCTTGTTATAGAACGACGGGGTCTTGGTGGTGATGGTGGTGGGGATGTTTGCTGCTCTGGCTGTCCATGCTGTTGGAGCTGAGACCCCCATTGATGAGACGAAGATGATGACTGAGAGGGAGTGAAGTCACTCGACCGGGTGCTGTAGGTGCTCATCTTGTTGGTCTCGACGTGGTTGTCTCTCTCCGATCAGAACTGAGCTGAGGCACAACACCATCTTCGAATTTCGACGCGAAAATGGCAGCTAGCTCAAACGCGTCAGAGCGTGGGAAACTTGGTGGTGTCAAGTGGAGGTCCATCGCAGGTTGCGGGGGGACAACCGTCATCTTCTTGGACTCGAGAACTGCATTTCTTCTCAGACTCAGGCAACAGAAGGAACGATGCGGTCGGTACTGAGGGCAAGTCTGGCTGCTGCCCTCATGGCAGCGGTATCGCTAGGAGCCAGTGACAGAAGAGCTCCGCCTCCCACGAGCGGCGAATACGAGCCAGGGATCAGGACGCTCACAGCCGCAAACTTTACACAACACATCTCCAAGGGTGCCTGGTTCATCAATTTCTGCATCGTCACCAGTCAACATTGTCAATCCTTCAAGCCGATCTGGGCTGAGGTCAGTCTTATCATCCTCCTTTCTGGATCTGATGCTGCTGCTTACCGTGCTCCTCTGTCGTTCCATATAGCTGCAAAAACAAAAGGATTTTCTTTCCACCTCGTACCCCAATGCTCCTTTCACACTCGCCAAAGTAGACTGTCTGCTCGACTCGGGCCTCTGCGGCAAGCAAGGCGTCGAACATATCCCGTACTTGAGTCTCTACACTGACGGTACCAGGGCGACCGAGCTCTTCCAGGGCACAAGAGAGTATGTCCAGCTTAGCGACTGGATTGAGGACCATGCAAGCAAGTATCGCAAACTCAAGAATGTCGACGACGTAGCTCCCACCCAGCAACAACCCTCAGGCGTTACAGTCGAACCTCCTCCAGCGCAGTTGCAGCCGCCGGGTGGCCCTCAAGCAGCTCCAGTTCCAGTTCCAGCTCCAGTTCCAGCTCCAGCTGGTGCAGTTAAGGCCGGGCCAGAGGGTCCAAATCCAGAAGGCAAAGTCCTGAAATATGGATCTCCCCGTCTTCCTGACTTGGCCGCCTTGGAAGTCTTCTTGGGTAAGAAAGCTGGGCAAGGTGCCTGCTTTGTCAAATTTTTTGCTCCTTGGTAAGTTTCGTCTCCCCTTCCATGCCAGAAGTATTCCGAATTCTGAACAATCTCCCATCTCCTCCCGTTTATGCTGCTGCTGCAGGTGCCCTCATTGCCGCGCCATGGCTCCAGCTTACGAGAGACTAGCCGCAGAGCTCAGAGGCGCGGTCAACGTGCTCGAGGTAGACTGCGAAAGGTTCTCAAACGTATGCGAGAGATACGACGTGTCTCAATACCCTACATTGAAGATGTGAGTCGTCTGCCAACTACTTACATCAACGAGTCTGTCGACTTACATCTCTTGGGTGCCAGGTTCAACGAGGGAGAAGTCACCGAGTATCTCGGCGGACGTAACTTCGAAGCTATGCTCTCCTGGGCTCGCAAAGCGGGCTCAACTTCGGGTGTTAAAGTTGTCGACACCATCAAGGAACTCGAGGGCATCGTAAATACACACCAGGTCGTCTTTCTCTACCTGGTCGAGCCAGGCGTCCCGCGGGAAGAGACAGTGCGTATCTTCTTAACTCTTTGTGAAATCGTAATCACCACTGATGCATTCATTCTGATTCTTTAATGCCCTGCAGCGCCTTGTGGAAAAGGCTTCCAAGTCGCTCCTCACCACACCAGCGCAGTTCCTCCAGACTTCATCCAGCGAGCTTCTCCACCACTTTGCTCAATTTCTCCTGTCCTCCAACCCAAATGACGGTGCCTCTTCTACCAGCAAGATTTCCACCCGCTCCGCTATCCTCGTTTTCAAGGACCGGTCTTCTTCCCGACCCGTCAAGTCTTTAAATCCGGGTAGGCTCATCTACACATTGTCGCACGCTCCCAAAGCGGGCGCAGCCAAGAAGGTTCCAAAGGTTCTGGCAGCAGCGCTTACAGATGGAGATGAAACGACTGCGGCTGTACAAGGTCAAATCAATTCCCACATCGTCGAATGGCTCCATGCCAACCGATACCCGACCCTAAGTGAGATCACTGGCACCAACTTTGGCGACGTCATTCACAGTGAGTAAACTTTCTCTTGCTTCTGTCCTTCCGCGCGCAGAACAGCCGAACTGAGCTGACCTGTCATTCAATATGTTTGCGCATCTCTCTTGATATTTTTAGACAAACAAGGAGCTCTCGTTGTCCTTGCATCGCTGTCCGATATTCGGCACGCGGGCGCAATCTCAGCGACAGGCTCGGGAGCCCACCTTCGCGACCTCGAGGAAGAAGCCCTGCTCAAACTCTCCCAACGATGGCGAACAGAACAGGATGCTCGCTCTTCTGGCGGCGGCGATCAAGCTGCAGCGGTGGATGGGGAAGTGGTTGGTGCTGTTGTCGGCGGCACGAAGGGCGTCAGCAACAGCAAAGCTAGGAGTCGAAAAGTAATCTGGGCTTGGATCGATGCAGATCGGTGGGCGAAGGCGCTCAGAGAGTGTGAGTCCTCGTAAACGCCTAATTGATGAACAGAAACATTTAGGCATAGCACTGACTAGATGTCTCTTCTCACTTGATCATTGGCTATGTACCAGACTATGGCATCGTTCCGCAAGATCTGCCGTCCCTCCTCCTGGTGGACGGTCCCAGGTTGGAATACTTCCACCTCCCACATGTCACCACGGCCGTCGATGGCAAGTCCTGGCTTGATGTCGACGCTTCTACCAGCAATAAGGGAGGCTCAACCTCGTTACCCCCCGGTGGGCCCACCCATCCCATTTTTGAGGCAATATATGCGGCCATGCGGGGCGAGTTGAAGGCCAAGAGTAGTCGGACATACGTCGACAGGAGTGTGCGAGGGGCGGAAGAAACCTTCTCTACCATTGCGGTGAGCCATTGTCAACCATGCCTGTTCCACAGAGGAAGGCTGAATGCTGATTTCTTTTGTTTTCCTTGATTGTGCTGCTACTTAGGGCTGGGCAGTTCGGCATCCATTCTTCTCCTTCCTCTTCCTCGCCGCCGTTTTCACCCTTCTGGTCTCTTACATGCGAGCCATGGAAGCCGGCGCTGGCGCCGGGCTGGGCCGTGGCGGCATTGGTGCGGGTCTCAGCGGGCCCGGATCGTGGGCGAGGAGAATAGCGGGAGCGATGGGATCCGGTGGGGCCACTCTGCCTCAACATTACAGAAAGCAGGAGGACTGAAGCGCGGAAGTCATCAAACGTCCGATTCGGACACTATCTTGCCATCGTTGGTCTATCGCAAGTCTGCACCCAGGCTTACAATGGACCATTGCATCTGACAGCAATCTGAGCTTCCATCGCTGTTGTATTTTTTCCCTCTTACATTGGACTTTGCATTCTTTATCAGCATCTGCAGACGCGTGGCTGAGTGAAACGGGTAAATTCAAGCTCGACGACGCGCCATCTGCTCCTCGCCCATGCACAGAGGCTGGGTCCGCGGTTAAGAGGCGATGGGAAGAAGCCCAGTCACGACAAGTAGCTTCAGTATGTATGGATTCGCGGCATCGTCTGATCGCGTGGGCGCACAGGCACCTCCAAAGATGAGCTGACCAGATGAGCCGATCAGGGCAAGCACACCTCACTGCTCTACCCGTCGTGGGTAGGGGCCGCTCACAGTGCATTGCCAGACTGCACAACACAGACAGTGTCGAGCAGCGGACAATGCAGTTTGCGTCGTTCTGCTGCTGAGCCTTGGAGATGGGAACCATGAGGGTGCGACGCATTCCTCTGCGCACTGAAACATGGCCAGCCGTTGCTCCGGGCCAAAGGAAAAGCGGACCCGACACATCCGCCCTGGACAGGCCACCAACTTCCATGCAGCACCATCACCGCACTGCATGCATACCTCAATGCTCGATCCGGACACAAGGTCGATTCCGTTGGTCGGCCGTGGGACCATCAGGAGCTGTGTCTTGGCTCACCCCGTCTTCCAAGTTGATCTTTGCCTGGGTTGAACAGTGCCGTGGAGTGCTGGCATCATGCGAAGTTCATCGTTGAAGCTGAACATCTCTCTTCTTTCGCTTGTACTGATGTTGACAATCGCTTGCTAACATCTGATAACCCTTCGGTTGTATCGCTTGCCATGCTTGCTGTCGGGCTCGGATGCTCATCTTGCCATGCGATCGCACCCGCAGACTGACATTCCGACCTGTCTACTCCAATGGCTTCTCTCTCTGGCTTTCACCAGCTTGCCGGGGACGACTCGGTCGGGGCTGGTAAGTCACCCACATTGTTGTCGGTTCGAACGCATGGAAGGCTCTAGATACCTCTCGAGGCGGGTTGAATTTCACAGAATTCAGGAGACGCACCGCGCTACCCATCCCTTCTGTTCCTGTAGGCTGTGCAACAGGTCACTTGGCAGGTCATGCGCGACGATCGGACGCCTGCTCCCAGCTTTAGTAGCGATCTTGCTGACGCCTCATGGGCCTCCGGATACGTTACACCCCTTGAACAGCCAAGATCCGCTGCAAACTCACCAAAGGCACGCGACAAACGGCAATGTCTGGATTCCACCTGGCCCAGCCCCTTGAGCAGAACGATCGAACGAGGTTGAAACACCCGAACAACGGTCTCCGATCCAAGCGGACTTCCCCGTGAGCACAAGATGAGTCTCCTTCAGCAGCTTTAACTCACTTCCTGTGCTGCAGTGCATGCTTCCTAGGCCGGTCGACGCAGCCAATGCACTTGTTCAGTCTCTTCCTCTACCGGCTACGACTGCCGCCATGGAAATGCCCTGTGCCCCGTCAAGAGCTCCCAACAGGCTCAAAAGAAGGACCCCCAAGGCCCCGTCTAGGATTTTCCCCCTCTTCTTCCAGCATCAATCCCTCTCTTCCTTCGTCATATCGCCAACTCGACCTCGACTTCGCCCTCAACCTCGACATCTCCTTCTTCTTCCTTTTCTTCCCTTTCCTTCGCTTACCTTTTCTTTCCTTTCCTTTCCTTTCCTTTTCTTTCTTTTGCTTTGCTCACGGACACACACACTCACGGACCGGAACACCAGTTGGGTAACCCCACGATGGGCCCCGAGTCCAGGGTAAGCCACGGGGACACGACGAACGGCGACAATCAGGCCGACCATCGGCGCCCTTTCCAACTGGGTTCCAGGCTCGACTTCCTCCGCCATCGCCTCCCGACCCCATCTTCGGCCTCGACCTCTTCCGACATCGACGTCCCTTCCGACCCCGGTCGCCCCACACGGTTTCGGACATTCGCGCAAGAATACCTTGGGCCAGCGACCCATCCTGCCGAAAGCGGGTCGAGCGGTACCGCTGGATGTTTCCGAGTACGATCCGTGGGTGTGTGTGGTAAGCTGCTGACTTTTTTTTTCTGTGTAGGCAGACCCAGGGGCGGGAGGATACCTGAGGGGGCCGTCCTTTCGTCTTAGCTGTGTCACTCCCTCTGCGACCTCGTTCCCTCCATCGACTGGGAGGCCAGAGTGGAAGGAGTGGCACGGCCCCTTCGGAAGGGGTGAGTACATCTTTCTCCTCACTTTCATCCTCTTGCATACATCAAATTGACTCGTGAAACTTCTCCTCCCCATCCTCCGATCTCCTTCCGGGGGGGTCCCTCGTGCCATCTTGCATAGTCATAGTCATCCAATCACCTCATGTACTTAGCTGATCTCGTTGTCAATCCGAACCTTTTCACTTTCAACCTCATGTTCCTTGGCTTGGATTGCAACTGTTTTCCATCGTCCCCGGCCTCTCGAGACTGCACATGGATAAGCCATCGGCAGCCCATTGCGATACGTGGCGAGACAACTCTGGCTATATGCGTACGATGGCATCAGCTGGCGAGCTCAGTGCTTCAGCAAGAGGCTTCCCCACCGATGCCAGAGCTGCCTAGAGTCCGTGCTGGGCGAGCAAGGCCTTGTCATCCCTTTCAATCTCTCATGTTACAGACAATAAAACAATGTTGCATACCTGATCTTCGTTCTGAGACAGACCCTCCCTTGATGAGAGCGTGACTGTGCGCTTGGCTCAAGGGTAACAGAGCGCTCGATGCCGTTCGGGGCTTGGTGTCATGGATGGGTTCGGAGCCCCGAGGAAGGAGGCGAGGCTCAGCTTTCTGAGAGCAAAGCAGTCGAATTGGAGAGGAATGAGCTGCCGTCAACCCACCAACAGCAAGGTCGCTGCTGCACCAGTCCAAATGGCTTCGACATGCGCACACATTTTCTGATCAGCATGCCGAAGGGAGCGGGAGCAAAAGTTGGATAGCGTGAACCTGGGGGGTTCAGCTTGGGCATCCGAAACACCTTCAATGACTGGGCAGGCAGGGCAGTACGTGGGTACGAAGTCCTGGACGTGCGGAGTCAAGCTGGATGGGTCACAGTACAGTGGCCGCCGGCTCAAGCCCACCCGGCGGGCTCGTTGCTGTAGCCCGTCACACACACTGGACAGATCTCGCGACTTTTCCTTCTGCTTCTCCTCCTCTCTGCCGCGGCAAGGCACCACACGCGGATCTGCATGGTGCTGGCCGACATCAATCTGTCGATCGGATCTGCGCGGCGGAAATGTGCCGAGTCAAGCAGCCACGCCGGCACGGAGCATACATGCGCAACCCGCTCATCCTCCATCAACTTCTCCTTCCTGCTGCTGTGTTCCTGCCGTCCAGCTCGACTGCAGTCACCTGCTGCCATCACGGAAACAGCTCCCAATCCCCCTCAGATGGGTCATCTCTCACCAGGAACAGACGTCATGTACGCGTAGCTTCAGTAGCTAGCTAGCTAGCTTGCTGAGATCTCTGACCACTTCGCGATGCTCTTCTGCAGCCTGTCACCCCACACGTTCCCACCCACGGCGAACTGACACTCCTCCCATTCATACTCACTCTCCTTCTCCCACACCTCCTCTCTCCCAGCACTGATCCGAGCTAACATCTTCCCAGGCCGGGTTTCTGTCCTCTGACCTGCGCCTTCTTTCCCCACGTCTCATCATGAGCGGCAAGACCCATCATGCACAAATGGGGTGCGATGTGCGTGCGTGGCTGGCTGGCTGGCTGGCTGGCCGGCCGGCTGACTGGCTTCCTACGCACCTGCCCGCACACATGCGATTTGCCCAGTGCAAGACACCATCCTACCCAGCACCCGCAAGACCTTGTCCAACTCCCATAAATAACGCCCAGCGAACTGTGGGGGACCTTGGCCTTCTCATTTCCCCTCGCCGTGGCTCATCAATCCCTCTTACCTCCCCACCCTCTCTTTTCCCTCTCCAAGCTCTTACTCTCTTTCCATCATGAAGCTTACTGTCGCTTCCGTCCTCGCTCTCGCCGGTGCGGCCTCCGCCTCTTCCTCTGGTACTGATGGCCCTTACGGCATCGGCGCTGCCCCTGCTGGCTTCATCAAGGGTGTCCTCAACACCACCATCAAGTAGGTCTCTGACATCCCTGTACCGGCACATCTGACCCGCTTCAGCTTATTGACTCCTTCACTCTTTCTTCGCTTGGTGCTGTGCTACAGCTGCAACGTGAGTCGTAGAATACACCAACAAGCCTGACTAATGCCTTGACCAGGAATTCTCACCTCTCCTCTCCCCTGGCCTGTCCCAGATCTCGGCTCTCGGTATCTTACCTCTCGGCGGCTACCCGATTCCTTTCGGTGTCTCCGCCGTCCTGCCCGACAAGGTCGCTGCCAACCAGCCCTTCAACGTCGTCGCCACCACCCGTCTGATCGTTCCCAAGACCGTCAACTTCCTCGCTGCTCTCTTCAGCGCCAAGACCTACGGTGGCACGGCGACCAAGGTCATTGTCAACGCCGCCGGTGCCAATCCTGCTTCCATCGATGCTGCTGCTGGCCAGACCCTGACCATCCCCATGGCTCCCATCAACGCCTTTGGTGTCTCCGTGCTCGAGGTGCCCGGCAACGGCGGCACAATCACTGTCGGTCCCTTTGTCGGTTCCACCTCCACCTCGACGGTTGTCCTCTCCTTTGGCGAGATTGACGCCACTGTGAAGACGTACGACAAGAATGGCAAGGCCACGTTTATCACTGCCTACGTCAAGTGCCCTGCCGCCCAGCGCCCGACCTCGCTCGCGTTTGTGAACACTGGTGGCAAGGGCTCGACCACCCTGATCAACCCCAAGAACAACGGTGTGATCCAGACTGTGCCCCTCGGCTACACTGCCGGTGTGGTCGGGTCCAACTACTACTGTGACTTCTCTGGCTTCGTCCAGGGTAACGTCCGTATCTCGGTCGGTGGTGTGGCCTCGAACGCGGCCGTGCCCTCTGGTGGTGACATCACCATCTCCCAAGGCCAGGGCAACGTCTACCTGACTTCGTCCCTGATCAAGGGCATCACCAACATTGTCGCGCCCGCGGTGTCGTACCAGATCAACATTACCACTCTCAACTTTTTCGCCCAGAACGCCAGCCCGGCGACGCAAAACGTGCTCCCGAACGGATTCGTCGCGACGGCGCCGCTGAACACGGCTCCCCTGGTGGTGCCCACGGGTGCGCCGTCGACGACGCTGCCAGACATTACTTTTACCGCTGGCGCGTCTGGCCAGACGGCGCTCGTCTCTCTCGGCGACGTTGCGGGATCGGCTACGCTGTTCGATGACCAGCAGAACGACCTGCTTTCTATCGACTTTACCTGTGCCGCACCCAAGCCAAGCACTGGTCTGCTCCCCTTTGACATCGAGTGATTGACACCCACCCCTTTACCTCCGCGCTCTCCCTCCTTTTTATCCCTTGTCCCCTTTACTCCCCGCGCGCTCTTCGTCGAACATCCTCCCCCATTGTCCCTTCGTTTTCCGGAATTTGTATTCCTCCCATTCACCCTGCACCGCTGCTCTGGTTGTCGAGACTTCTTATCTATCCTATTGTATTTGGCAAAGGCTCAGAATGGATCCCCCGTGTGAAGATGTGGAGTCAATCTGATCGCACACATCTCCCAGACTTCAGTCTCACTCTAGGCGATGACCAAGGACGGAGGGATGCTGTGTGTATTCGATAGGGGGAGGAGAGGAATCTATGCTAGCCACCACTTCTACAGGATTGTCTTATACTGGGGTACGGAATGAGAGACCATTGCCCCAAACTTGGATTGATGAGGCAAGTGTTCTTGGGAGAGGTGTTCTCCCCGCGGAGAGACTGAGGAAGCTTCATCTGGTGAGACTCCCCTCATTCCAGACGGGTGTCTGCGGGTCTCCTCCGCCTTCCACCACCTGCTGTCCACACTCCAACACCCCCCCCTGATCCTGGCATCATTCGGCAAGTCCCAGGAGTCTGTTGGCCACTTTAATGGCATTGGCCGACTTGGCTTTTGTCAGGAAGTCCGCCACGTTGCGGTCGCCTTCGATCCATTGGATGTTGATGATTCGGAGGGATTGCCAATGTCGTACCAGATGGTGATGCACCTGAATATGCTTGGTTCTCGAATGTTTCGAGGGGTGCTCACTGATTGCTGATGCGCCTGTTGAGTCTGTATAGACATCAATCGCCCGTGGGATCACTATCGCTAACTCTTCCAGCACTTGTTTGAGATAGATCGCCTCCCTTGTGGCCGCGGAGAGAGCGACGTACTCTGCCTCCGCACTCGAAACGGACACGGTGTCTTGCAGCTTGCTCCTCCAGGTAATCGTGTTTCCTCTGTGCCTGAACACATACGCCGACACTGATCTCCGTGAGTCTAGATCCGAAGCGTGGTCTGCATCGGAGAAGCCCTCCAGAATCGTCTCGCTCGCTGACTTGTACACGAGGGCCAGCCCCTTTGTTGCGTTTAGGTACTGGACGACTCTCAGCGCAGCTTCCCAGTGGTGAGTTCTGGCGCACGACATGAACCTTGATAGATGACTCGTGATGAACGCAATGTCTGGCCGTGTACCCTGCGAGACCCACAGCAACGAGCCCACCAGTGCCGCGTACCTCCCAATTCCCTCAACGGACAACAGCTCCCCATCGAGTTTTGCCGGAGGTCCGTCGCTGCGGACAGGAGCGGTGATGCGCCTTCCGTTGCTCGGTGGGTAGTCTGTGGCTAGCTTCTCGATGTAGGCCGTTTGAGAGAGAGAGACGGACTCTGATGTGCGCTGAACACGGATGCCGAGGACATAGCTGAGGTCTCCGTTGTCCGTCATGCTGAACCATCGCTTCAAATCTTCCTTCACTCTCTCTCCAGTGTCTCGGTCCTTTGCAGCAATCACGATGTCGTCTACGTAAAGCGTCAGGATGGCCGTGGGCAAGCCGTTGATGTCCCTGAAGACAAACACACAGTTCTCTGACTGCAGTTGTGTGTAGCCGTTCTTGGTGAGTCGAGCATGTAGTGTGATGAACCAGGCCCTCCCTGACTGCTTTAGTCCGTACAAGGACTTGACCAGCCGACAGACCCTCCCAGTCCCATCATCGAATTCAGGAGGCTGCTCCATGTACACCTCGAGGTCGAGGGTTCCGTTGAGATAAGCTGCTTTGACGTCCATACACAGGAGGATCCATCCTTGGGAGTGGGCCAGGCTGATGACCAGGCGAAAACTACTCAGACGAGCAACCGGGGCAAAGGTTTCCTCATAGTCGATCCCGTCTACCTGCGAGTATCCCTTGGCGACAAGTCGTGCTTTGCGTTTGACCATGCGCCCGTTCTGATCCGTCTTGACTTTCAGTACCCACTTGCATCCCACCACAGGGCGACCTGCGGGACGATCGACCAGCTCCCATGTACCCATGGACTGTAGCGACTCCATCTCTGCATCCATCGCTCTCTTCCACTCGCGCCACTCCTCGGGAGACCTTTCCTTTGCCTCTCTGACTGTCTTGGGCTCGAGCGGGACCCCATCTTTGGTGAGTCTGGCCACATAGGCAGCCACCGCCCCCTCTGCCGCTTCCAGAAGCGCAAGGCTAACGCACGCCCAGGCGGCAGCAACGGCCGGGTTTGCTGACTTTGCTTGTAGTCTCGGGCTTCTCCTCTTCTCTCGTTCTGGTCTAGGTTCGAGGAGATCGGCCGTGGGACCGTCGCCCTCGCTCTCAACCTGGCCCTGATTGAGTAAGTCTTCGTAGACCTCTGCCAGGCTGTTTGGATCTGCTTCTGGACTCGGCGCGACCGGACCTTCCTGTCCGGCTTCCTCCTCTGGCTGTTCCGTCGTCGTGGGCTCTGGTTGTTCCTCCTCCACCGGCGTCGGGTCTAGCTGACGGACTTCCGTCCATTCCCAAGCAGCGGGCTCCTCTCCGTCTGTCGGTTCGTCTGCGGCAGCGGGAGGCATCTCGAGCTCTACCTCGTCATCCATGCGGGGACTTAGATTCTGCGGCGTGTCGTACCCTCCGCCCATATCATACAGTCGGGTCTCATCAAACACCACCGTCCTGGACCAACGGAAGGAGTTGGTAGCCGAGGAAGGACAAAAGATGAGCCATGCTTTCCTGGTCTCTGAACATCCGAGGAAGATTCCTCGTATGGCCCGTGCTGACAGTTTCCCCCTCTTCCTCTGCTCCGGATGTATGTAGGCAAAGGCAAGACACCCAAACGAGCGCAGCATGCCGAGACTGACGGGTCGTCCCGACCATACGGCCTGAGGGAGTCGTCCGCCGATGGCGGTGGATGGGGATCTGTTGAGGATATAGCAGGCGTGCAGGAAAGCGAACGGCCAGAACCCCTCGGCGAGTCTCGACTGGATCAGGAGTGCGCGGCCTTTTTCTTGGACGAGTCCGTTGTGCCTTTCAACAACTCCGTTTTGGGCCGACGAGTATGGGGCTGTCCAAGTCCACAGGATCCCTTTCTCTTTTGTCCAAGTCTGTGTACCAGCCGCTGCAAACTCCAACCCGTTGTCAGAGTGGATGTGGGTGAGCCTGTCTCCTGTCTCGGTCTCGACCTGCTGGGCCCAGCTCTGTAGGGTTGTCACTATTGACACTGATGTTTTGTTCGGGAGTGGGAAGACCCACGTCTTCCGCGACCATTCGTCCACCAGGGTCAACACATACACAAAGGTCCCGTTGCCGGTGAACGGCCCCATGATGTCTGCAAAGACTCGTTCCAGTCGACGAGAGGCCTTGTTGAACGTCCGTGCCGAGTACGGGGCTTCCTTCATGTTCGCCAGGGCGCAGACCTCACACACCGGGGCAGACTTCATGTACGCCTCTATGTCTTGCACGGTGAGCTTTCCCACGTCCCGAGCGTCCTCGGCTTGGACTAGCTGTTTTAGACCTCTGGCTGACAGATGCCCACACCTCCAATGCTGCAGCCACGCCCGATTAGGGTCCGGCCCCGCTGAGTGTGCGGTCCCTTCCTCATTCTCTGTTGGAGTCAGACGCACAAAGCGCGAATTGCTCCGTGCATCGGTCTCAGCAACGACCACCTGCCCTCCGGGCCCAACGAGGATCGATGCCGGGCACGTGGTGACGACCACCCATCCGTCGGCGGCGAGTCTCGTCGTCGACAGCAGATTGAGTCCGGGGGCCATCTTTGGGACCAGAAGTACGTCGCTCAGGTTGATGCGTGTGTGGGGCGAGACATTGTCGACTGATGCGACTACTGACCCCTTCGCTGTGGCCTTTGTGTATTCACCATCTGCAACTCGGATCATGATGCTGCACGGGAGCTGACGGCCGTGGGCGAGGAACTCGTGGGCGCTGGTCATGTGGTGAGTTGCCCCTGAGTCCAAGAGCCACCGAATTCCTGCTTGAGCTGTGTGTCCGTGGCCTTTCATTGCGGCGGGTTCTTCCTTGCTTCCACCAGGGTCGAAAACGGATGGCGGCGCGATCCTTGGACCGGCCGCCGCGAGTCCCTAGTGGCTCATGTCGAGGACGGCGAGGGAGGCCGATGCCTCCTCGAATCTCCCAGCCGCATCGAACGACTCTTCCTCTTCGTTGTAGTCCGGGTCCGCTACCCACATTGCCTGATATTTGGTAAGCTCACTCTTTGACACGGTTCCGGAGTCAATGTCATTCTTCAGGCGATAACAGTCTTTTGCCCTGTGGCCCTTCTGGTGACAGTAGCGACAGTAGCCTTTGATCGTGAAGGGTTGTCTCGGTCTCGGACCTGCCGGGGTGACGACGTTTGCGGCAGCCGAGTCGAGTGGCTCTTCGACCACCACGGGCAGCGCCTCGGCGGCGCGGGCGTGCGGCGCAGAGAGCGACGTGGACTGGAGACGGGTAGGTAGGCCGATTCCGGGCTGAGACGTCATCCCCTGAAGCTGCATCTCCTCCTCGATCGTCTGAAACTTGGCCACGACAGAGGTGAAGGTGTGGTCCCCGTATGCGCTCATCATGCGCATGGCAGCAACATGCATTCTGTAGGTAGACCGAAGGCCGCTCAGGAACTGGAGCACCTTGTCTTCTTCACTGATGTCGTTGCCTCCAATCTCCGCCAGCTTGTTGTAGAGTTCTTGGAGCCGGCCAACGTAGGCGGCCACCGTCTCGGATGCTTGCTGGCGAGTGTTTCGGACCTGTTCTTTCACGAGACCACGTTGTGATGACGTCTCTCTTAGGAAGTATTGCTTCAGGCTGAGGAAGTACAGGGTGCCAGATCGTTTTCCCTGGTTCTGCAGCGGCGCAATCACGGCATTCTCAATCACTGCCGAGATCGTCAAGACCACCAGGCCTCCGAGCTGTCGGTCAAGGCTCTGATTGAATCCCGGGGTCTCCACGTCCATTCGAGCCGGGTTGACTCCTCTCCCGTGTTCCAGCAAGGTGAGATGTTCGACCGCTCCTGGGGTACTTTCGGCGTAGGCCAGTAGTCTCCTTCTCCAGGTGTCGAAGTTTGCTGACGTGAGCTCTGGGATTCTGTTGAAGGAGGCACTCGCAATGACGTTCTTTGTGTTGAAGTAGACGGCGGACGATTCATCTCTGCCGGCTCCTTCGGACCATGTCTGGCTCGTGCGAGGACGACGATCTTCTCTCGTCTGCTTGGGTTCCTCGCGTTCCGGAACAGCTGCCCCCACGATTTCGGCCGCCAACCGGACCCTCTCGTGAGCCACAGCGAACTGCTCAGCTCCTGACACGCTGGGCATCTCCCGTCTGACCTGCATCCATGTCTCCCTCCACAGTACATCCTGGGGTCGTCCCCCTTTCTGCATCGATGGCGCTGCGTCCAGTCGGAGTTTCTGGACCTTCTTGTCGGTCCCGACGGCGGGGTCTTCCATCACGTCGGCCAGCAAGGCATCCTCGAGGGACAAGTCTCGAGCCGGGACGGAAGGGGCGGATGTATGCGCCCCTGCGCTTCCAAGACCGGGCGCTATGCTTGCGCGTCGGGAAACCGACTTCTCGGGCCGCTTCGGGGCCGGGCCAAGACCGGGAACGTCGACGGAGGGAGCGGCGGCCTCTTGTTTGAACTGTCGCGTGGTGAGTAGGTCCGTGACGCTGGCTTGCCACTCTGCGTTCTTGCGGACGAAGTCTTGTTGCCATTCGGCATTCTTTCGTGCCGACTCCATCAGGTACTCGTTGTTGACTCGCATCCTCTCCTCCAGATCACGAATGGCTGCCTGCCACGGCGACTCGGGGCGTCCCTCGGAGGGGGGCGAGACCTCTTCGCTGCCCTCGCTCGTGTGTTCGGCTGCAGCATGCTCCGACGGCACGGACGGCGCATCGGACAGCCCAGACGTGTCGAGTTCGGGGACCGGGCTCGGCGGTGCAGCAGCAGCGGCAGCAGGATCGTGAGAAGGAGACGACATGACGAGATGATGACTGGATCAGGCTGTGATTGACTCTGTGAGTAGGACGAGGCGAAGCTACCATGTGAAGATGTGGAGTCAATCTGATCGCACACGTCTCCCAGACTTCAGTCTCACTCTAGGCGATGACCAAGGACGGAGGGATGCTGTGTGTATTCGATAGGGGGAGGAGAGGAATCTATGCTAGCCACCACTTCTACAGGATTGTCTTATACTGGGGTACGGAATGAGAGACCATTGCCCCAAACTTGGATTGATGAGGCAAGTGTTCTTGGGAGAGGTGTTCTCCCCGCGGAGAGACTGAGGAAGCTTCATCTGGTGAGACTCCCCTCATTCCAGACGGGTGTCTGCGGGTCTCCTCCGCCTTCCACCACCTGCTGTCCACACTCCAACACCCCGAAAAACATTTCACCACACATTAGTCTGCTCCGGCGATGCTCTCCACCCTAACCCCAATGGTGCCCACTCGGACTTCTCTCTGAAGCGTCATTTCCGCCTGATGTGCTATGATACTACTGCACACGGTCACCTCGAGAGAACACCCCCACATTCTCACATGGAACGGCGGTCGAGTCGGGTGGTGGGATTTTGAAAAGAGAGATATTGTCCAATGACGGGATGATCACTATATACCGGGTACAAAAACACTGGTGGAAACGAGAGAAGAAGAAAAAAGTCCTTGATCTTGCCAAACCGGCCCCTGCCTACATGCGCCGGTCCCTTTCCTGGTGGTGGGGGGGAAACCCCACTGGTGTTTCTACTTTGCCATGCTGGCGAAGATTCCTCCCCGTTTGGCGAGCAGCTCCTTGGGCGAGCTGACTTCGACGATTCTTCCCTCGCGCATGACGACGACGCGGTCGTAGTCCATGATGGTGGAGAGGCGAGAGGCGGCGGTGATGAAGGTCGGGTGGGCGTTGTTCTGCTGCACGAGTTTCTGAATCAGAGCTTCCGCCTGAACGACGATGGTGATGGTGATGGTGATGATGGTGATGGTGATCAAGGTTAGAGAAAAGATTTTGGGTCAACGTCGGCACGGGATGGATGTGGGCGCTTCCAGGCGAAGAGACTCACTTCGGCCGAAGCGTTGAAAGTGGCTTCGTCCAGGATGGCGATGGGAGCAGCCTGTAGCAGATCGTGCGCGAGTGATGTGAGATCTGGATGCTCTACGGTGACGATGCTGTGACTACTACTACTTGCGGCGCCTCCCAATGTGGACGATGGCACGAACGGAAGCCGCTGTGCTGGGTTTGGGACGGTACTGCTGCTGCTGGTGGTGGTGGTGCGCAAGAGATCCTTGACCAGAGTTGGGCCAAGGAAGAAGAGGAGGGTGGAGAGAAGGAGACAGCCGAGACAGATGAGCAGGTTGAGGACGAGCCAGAGAGAGTGACGGCGCCTGCTGGCTTTGGAGATGAAGGTGGGGATTTCTCTGTCCTGCAGAGAGATAGGAAACAATCGAGGCATTTTCGCTTGGCGAGGAAGAAGGGACTGAGCAAGAGAGAGAGAAAGAGAGAGAGTGTGTGTGTGTGAACTTCTGTTCTGAAGAAGAGAAGGGACGGTTCTGCTGAAGAGAGTGTGGTTGGGACGTGTGTACGCTGAAGAGTCACTGGAAGGCAAGAGCGACGAGAGGGACTGGGCTGTGAGGGTGTTGCTGTTCCCTTTTGTACGATGCCGGTCAGCCATGCGGATAGCAGCTGCGGATATAGGCAATTAGTCCTTGCTCGCGTGATGGTTCCTGTGCATCTCTGTCTAGGTCCACCCCGAACCTCTGATGCGGATGGCGCAGGACCACGTGCATCGGTGCAGTCTTGTCGAGCACGGCGCCCTCGGGGGGACCTGGTGCGGCGACGGGGGAGAGCGGGTGAGCTAATGGAAAAGGCTGTGCAGCAACGCAAGGAAGGAGGGTCAAATGGAAAGCAAGGGTCTGGGCTGTTTGGATCACATGGCCACGACAGGACACGACAGGGACTGGACTGGAACACGTCGTCTGACCTGATCGAACGATCTAGATGCAGGCGGGCTGCCGAGGATGGCGACCATGCTCTCATCTGTCGTTGCCGCGAGCATGCCATCAGACACAGAGTGCAGCCTGTCAGTTGGGTCCAGCAGGATTCGACCAGCTGTTGGGCCCACTAACACCGCAATCTAATTCCTCGTGCCGCCGGAAGTCTCCGCAACTGCGACGTTGGCTCATGCAACCAGACCACCACCAGCGTCCATCGCCCACCATTGCCCTGACCTAATACATACACACCACAACACTCTGTTTCTTCCAAGTCTGATGACTACTCACACCCGCTTCACCTCAGTCGACAATCCTGGGTGTTCAGTCTCACAACGCGCAAGACGGATAAACAGGTGATCGACGTGTGTCTCGGCCGAGATGGAAGCACATTATCAATCGTTGCGCAACGATGGCCCCTCCACTTCGCATGCCCACCGCAAAAAAGTTGGATGCTCAGATGGAAGATTGACTTGGCTGGCTGAGACACGGCTCATCAAAACCTACATACGACAGGCGGCTCAAACGGCGTCACAGCGAGCACAGCAATGGCCACTGACGCACGCACTCAAGATCCAGGGCCATCGTCCCAACCAAGGACAAAGCTGGTCCCGCCCAAAGGATGGGTCCACTTCGCTGCGGGAGGGTGAGCACACTTCTGTCGATCCTCTCAGCCCTGCGCAGGCTTGGGAATTATACAAGCGCAATCACAGCCATTCTGAACCAACAAGAACCGTCTCTTTCTGTCCATCCTTTTGCCTTTTCTTGCCTTCGTCTGCTGCAAACTCTCCCGTGTGTCAAACCAGAGTCGGAGGAATGTGCGGAGCCATCATCACGGCGCCCCTCGACTTGGCCAAGACACGCCTGCAGTCGGACATGTATGCAAGAGCTAATGTGTCCTCAGCAGCAAGTGCAGCCACCTCACTCCACAGACCAGCACCGCCAACGAGCTCTGTGCTGGGACAAGTGCGGACACTAGCATACCACTTTGTGGAGACGGGCCAGCTCATCAGGTAAGCTCTGGCAACGCGCCCCCCAGCAGCTCCCTTTTTCGGGCAGCTCATCCCTTCTCAATCACCTTTCTACCCACTCAGACAAATTGCAGTCACAGAAGGTCCACGCGCGCTCTTCAAAGGCCTGGGTCCCACCCTCGTAGGCGTCATCCCAGCACGATCCATCAATTTTTACACCTACGGCAACGGCAAGACCTGGCTGGCCGACAACTTCAACTCGGGCAAAGAAACACCCATCGTACATCTCTCAGCGGCTGCGCTCGCAGGCGTCGTCACAGGCACGGCGACCAATCCTATCTGGGTGGTCAAGACTAGACTGCAACTGGCCACAAAGGCGCGCAAAAACACTGCCGCTCGTGGGGCGGCGGCGGCCACAAACACGAGACCGCTCAACTCGTTCCAATTAACGATGCAGATCATCAGTCAGGAGGGAGTCCGGGGTCTGTACAAGGGTCTATCGGCTTCCATGCTCGGTGTTGCCGAGGGCACGATCCAATGGGTTCTGTATGAAGAGCTCAAGAGGTTGAACGGGATTGGGTCCGCGGCCCAGCGCGAATTACGTCGGGTTGGCCAACAGAAGAAGGAACCGGGGCCGTTCGGAAGGTGGTTCGGCACGGTGGGCGCGGCTGGGACTGCCAAGCTGGTCGCCAGTCTAATCACATACCCACACGAGGTGAGCAACGCAGAGCCCTCGAACAGCATGCGTTCCATCGTGCTCCATTCTGACTCACCCCGTCTTGTCCAGGTTTTGCGGACGAGAATGAGACAGGTTCCCGAACCAGGCCAACCAAATAAATACAAGGGGCTGGCGACCACTTTTCGAGTCGTGCTCAGAGAGGAAGGTGCCGCGGCGCTGTACGGGGGACTGTCGGCTCACTTGCTACGGGTCGTCCCTGTGAGTCCGACGCCTGCTGTTCCCCCTCAACTTTGCTTTCCTGATAAGTGCTGACCCTCCGAATGATCTGCCCGAATGACTTTATCCACAGAACGCAATTGTGATGTTCTCGATATACGAGTTGACCCTTCGATTGACCGCAAAAGAAGTCATCGTGCCTGCCGAGCGAGAGACCTCGACGATCTCGCCCGAGGTCATCACGCCTGCGTCGTGAGCGTGGCCATTTCTTTCAGCATGGCTTCCGCACTTGGACCCGATCCCTCCCCCTTCTGCACCTCTCACCCCTTTCCCCACCCTCGCTTTCAACCACACTTCGGCCTCTGTATCATGCTCTCATGCACCCGGTCTCGTAATCACCTCACCGCACGCCCCTTCCGTCATCGTCGCTGTTGTAGATACTCCGTACTATTATCCTGTTCCCGGTCATTGTCGCAACCCACTAATACCAAACACCACTTCTGCCCTTCGAACTCGCTTTCATGCTGCGCGGGCATTGTGCTTCGTTGTGTGTACTGTGGGAACGCCAGAAGAAGAAGAGAAGAGGAAACCGATCCTCAGTCTTCCATCTTTTGATCGGTGTCAGCAAGGACTTAGGACTCGACAGTACTCTTCTGCCTGGCCGAGCAGCTTCGGGTGACTGCGCGCTTCCTGTGTGTCCAGAAGCGCTGATGTGTCCTCTCTCTGTCTTCTGGCGCGAGATGGCAGAAAGTGAACCAAACAAAAGCCTGTTGATTCGATCCTGCTGGCCGTTGCTGTCGCTCTGCACGACAACATGCAAACTCCTGGAACTTTTCCCAGACTGCTCGGCAGATGATCGCACGCTGTCACACTTACCAGCTGTGAATACCGGAGACGGGCCTTGGCAAAGGACTTGTCGCAGCGCACTGATCCAGCGCTCGCCGGTTCATCCCGCCAACGATGGGCGACGAACACAACCTGTGGGAATGGCACCAGCCAGTATGATCATGCACACTCTGATGCACCATCCGGGCGCAGTATCTGCTTCAGCGATCGACCATACAGACACCGTACAGCTTCAGCCTGACTCGCACGCCATCCAGCTTGGGGCCTCGTATTGTGTCTGGCAGTGTTGCTGAGTGGAGTGCCGGAGGGATGCTGATTTCGTTGAACTCGAAGGGACGGTAACATCTCTCCTTCGCTCGCATTCATTCCCGTGCTCTTACACTACAAACAGCTGACACTGCCATACCGTCTCACCTGTCTTTCCTGTTCTTCTCACTCACAGCCCAGTCGACGCGACCTGGTCGGGTCCGTGAGGAGTGAGCTATCCTGTTGCCATTCAGAACGGAAGCCACGACAGGCTTTGGACCCTTCTCAAGGGGGGTGTCGGGTAACACAGCGCTCCAAGACGCACTGCACAGCCCGGATCCTTCAGGCCGTGTGCAATGACAGACCGGCAGGTCATCCACAACGATCGGTTGCACTATCCAGCTCGTATCGCGATGTTGCACGCCTCAATAATTTGCACTCCTGCATCAGCCAAGATCCGCTTCAACCTCTCAGGAGAGGACGCGACAGGCGACAGCGTCTGCACTCAGGTATTCTCCAACGAGCTCAGTCCTTGAGAAGAATGATCAAACAGAGTCTCGCACCAACAGCGCACCAGAGCAACGGTCCAGAAACAAACCAGACTTGTGTGTGGGTGCAGGGTGAATCAGCTCTGGCATGCACCTTCGACTCGCCTTCCTGCGCTGCAGTGCATGGCGCCCCCAGCTGACCGGGACATCCCGAGCACTTCCCCAGTCTCTTCCCATCCTGCTACATTGGCCGCCATATGGCTCCCCTCTAGGCCTCCTAGAGCTCCCAAAAGGCGTAAAAGAAGGCCCCCCAAGGCCCCAACCCGGATTTTCCCCTCTCCTCCCATTCGACCTCGACCTCGACCCTCGACCCTCGACCCTCGACTTCGACTTCGACTTCGACATCGGTAGCTCACGCTTACGCACTCACGGACCGGACTTCGGTTGTGCATCCCATGATGGGATCAGCGTCCGGGGGTTCTCAGCGGGGCCGACACCGACCTTCGACCCAGGCTCGATCTCGACCTCGACCTCGACCTCGACAACCCTCCGAGAATACCTCGGGCCAGCGTCCCATCCTGCCGGAAGCGGGTCGAGCGATGCTGCTGAATGTTCCGAGTACGTCCGTGGGTGTGTATTGTGAGCTGCTGACCCAGGGCGGAAGGATACCTTGGGGGGCCGTCCTTTCGTCTTAGCCGTGTCACTCCGCTGGCCTCGTCCCCCTCATCGGCTGGGAGGTCAGACTGGAAGGAGTGGCACGGCCCCTTCGGAAGGGGTGAGTCCTTTTCTCTTCTCCACTTTCCATCCTTCTTGCATACCTGGAACTGACTCGTGAAACTTCTCCTCCTCATCCCTCTCAACCCCTTCGGGGGCCCAGCGCCATCCCTGATAGTTGTCTAGATCCAACATCATCTTGTACTTACTTAGTCGCAAATGCTAGCAATCCAACTCACTTCCCTTCCAACCTCATGCCGCTGTCTTTGTGTCTCATCGAGAGACACCTTCATGCCCATGCATGGCCTTGTCCCTCATCATGTCCCTGACCTCAAGCAAGCTCATCAGGATGTACGAGGACGTCCGAGCGAGATGAGATAACTTCTGCCCTTCGACTCGCTTTCATGCTGCGCGGGCATTGCGGCTCTAGGTTCTGCAAGATGGTACGATGGTGAAATCGCTCTTCGTTGCGTGCTGCGTAAGGAATGGAAAGTACAAGGTGGGAACGCCAGAAGAAGAATGGAAGAGGAAACCGATCCTCAGTCTTCCATCTCGTCGTCGAGCGCTGCTTTCGCTCTGCTGGATACTTGCTGTTGGACGGGCGGCAGGCAGAAATAGAGCAAGAGTCAGCATCTGCTGCGCCTGAGATCGCAGAACATAGCATGTATACTCACGGCAAGCAGGTCCTTGGGTACTGGTTGGATGATATTGTTCGATTGAGGGCAGATCCAAGAGAGCTCGAGCTCAAAGTCCTTGTCCTTGGCATCGTCATGCACCTTGTAGATGATGTTGGCCGCATGTTGGATCGCCTCCTCGCATGTCAAGTTGTCCAAATCAAGCTTCTCGATCTCTGTCCGCGCCAATTGTCTGCCCTTGCCTATGGCCGTGCCGCGGTATCCCCAGAACACGCCCGAGGTCTCGAGCATGTAAAGCGCCGGCCCGTCCTGGTCGACCCCAGCTAGGATGGCCGAGACACCGAAGGGCCGGACAGAGGAGTAGAGAGTGTATGCGTGCATGTAGAGTCCCAACCGGTCTGCAAGCGCCTTGACGGGGGAAGGGTACCGGTACGACTCCTTGAAATTGCTCGCCTCATCTCTCGCCCGTCCGGCAATGTGTTTCCCATCAGCAGTGAGGCCGGCGGTGGCGAGGGCGAGGTGCCGGTCGGCGGCAAAGATGCGCCGGTTCGAGCCGGGGACGAGGAGCTTGGAGGTGACGAGCTTCTCGACGGCGAGGACGACGCCGTCTTTACATCGGAGGCCGAGCGCGGTTCCTGCGCTGTCTGCACATCGGGCTGCGTATTCTACTTGGAAGACCTTGCCGTCGGGCGAGAAGGTTGATGCGGACAGATCGTAGCCTGTGCCTTGCGATGCCATCCTTGCTGCAGTTGCGAGTGAGGAGGGGGGTTGGGTTCCGAGGGCAGAGCTTGAGCAGTTAGCTGTCAGGTTTACCTTGTTGAGCAACGAGTTGAGCTGAGCCTGTGCGAGTCGCGCGTCCTGGCGAAGATCTGGCCCCACGTGACTCGTACCTGGTGGTCTGTGCCCGGGACATCTCGGCCGAGAGAAGGAGGGCTTCACCGCTTCCCTTCCCGCTCGCTTCCCTCGTCGAGCTGGGGCAAAGCTTCATCCGCGCTCGCTCATCCTGTGCAAGGCTTGTGGTTCCTCATCGAGACCGAGCTCGCTGTCATCCGTCCTCCCCCGTGTGCAGCCTGTCCGCCGCTGCTTCCTCCCTCCTCACCACGAGCACATCCTGATCAGATAGCACACAGAATCGGGCGGATCGTTCCCCCTAGCCTCGTACAGACCATGGCCATCTCCAGTGAGCAAACACATTGGCAGAAAGCTTTCATCTTGATAGCCTCGTATCAAGCATGTCTGACCCTCCTATCCTCTCCTCGGTGTGGTAGCAACAGCAAGTGGACCGCCTCCAGGTCTGTCACGACCTCCAGGACTACGCACTCCTCCAAGATCATCAAACCAACAGCAACAGCAAGCAAACACACCTAGTGGGACTGCCCGCCAGGCACCCTCCTCACCTTCCAATTCAAGATTAGGAGCGTCACCTCGGGAAGGAGCAGGATCCACCCGACAACGAGGCCCAAGTCCGTCTCTACCGCATCACAAGCTTCCAGCAGGCGGGGCAAAGTCGGGCCATCACCACCACCAGCCCACTGGTTCGTTCTCACTTCCATCCAAGCCACAGACGTCGTTCGAAGCTCTCGAGGCGCTTTCCTCCACTGTGTCTGCTCCATCTTCAACTCCGACTCCGCCCTCTGCCTCCTCGTCGTTTCCACCAAGGGACCCAGACATGCCCCGAGTCATCTACTCGGAAGCGTTGTTGCTCCATCTCTCGCGGTCGCCTCTCATCACGAAGCCTCCCGCTATGCTACCCTTGTCGGATTGGTATGGGTAAGTCTACGATGCACTACGTCTGCGGGACAACTACGTTCGAACTGCAAACGCTGACAAGGGGACTATTTGATGCGCGAGTAGAGAGTGGAAACCGTTTACCGCTGCCGCGCGCTTCCATCCGAACGCACCACAGGGTGGTACGCAGCAGCAACAGCAGCAGCAGCCGTCCAACCGCAGCAGGGACCAATACGACGACTCCAACAACGCCTCTGGAGGCAAACTCTCAAGCTACAGTGGCTCGTACAATAAAGAGGACGGACGTGTCGGTGACCGCGCTTTGCATATCAAGGAGAACAACAAGGATGGTCACAAGGGGAACAACAGCAGTAATGCAGGCGGAGCACCTTCGTCCTACGAGCGGGATGGCCCGGAAGACCGATCGTTTGAAAGCTGGCGACGGTGGCATACTCGCCCACGTCCTGACGGTGCCGAGCTCGGGGGCTCAAATAAGGACGGCGGCTTTTTCGGTGGTGCTGAGCGACGAGGTGGAGACCGACATCACTCCGCACTGGAGTCGCCCACCAGCGCTCCCCCGCAACGGAGCAAGTTCAACCTGGACTCGTCCTCGTCACGCGGTCAACGAGGCGATCGGGATCGAAGTGATCCCTGGGATCGGGGAGACAAAGAAAGAGGAGGAGGAGGAGATCGAGAGGCCGGACCGTTTGCTGCGTTCTCTTCTGCTGGACGTGGTGGAGACGGTGGAGCTGGTGGATTTGATCCGATCCAAGCTTTCAAGGCGGAGATGCGTGAGAAGGAGCGCTTGGAGCGCGAACGCAGCGCTGGCATTAGCGGAGAAGATGCGGCTGGTGCAGATGAGTCGGGTGCTCAGAAGGACTCGGTAGATGGGACACCGGCACCACCTCCGGGCCTGAGTAAGCATGTCCAACAACGTGACAAGACTGCTGGTAGTGCGCCATCACGTCCTCCTGGTCTGTTCGGTAACGCGAGTTCGACACCGACGACGGAGCTGTCGAGCTTGGAATTTTCCTCATCGGCCACTGCTTCGCCCGCTTCTCCCGCCACGCAAAGTCAGCAGTCGTCGTCGGCTGCTGCTGCGGGTGCTGCCAAAGCTGGTACGGGCGGGGTGATGGAAGCACCTAGCCGCTCTAGTCGATTCGCCAAGTTTTTCGATGGCAAGCCTCGCCCTGGGATGTCTCCCTCTAAGAGCGTTTCCGATGTGGATGTGGCCGCAGCGCGTTTGGCGGGCGGCGCGGGCGCGACACCTGTGCAGACACCTACCGCGGCTGCGGGTCTTCAACAGCAACAGCAACAAGGGCAGGCGCCACCGCCGCCACCGCTTCAGCTTCAGGCTCTGCAGGGCCAGCAGGGTGAGATTGGTGGACTTCAATCGCCTTCAGATCTACTGCGCCAGTTGGTCGGTGGTGGTGGTGGTGGGAACACGCCCGGAACACCCGGCTTTGGAATGCCTTCGCCCCTTCCGCCTCACCAATCTGGAAACGGCGAGCAAGGCGGAGGAATGAATGCTCCGCCTCCCGGATTGGGTGGTGGGAACCAGCAACAGCAACACCAACAGCGACCTGAGGCTGGACGAGTTCCTAGCGCGGCTGATGTCGCGAGCATGCAAAAGATTCTGGCCATGCTGTCCGGAGGCGGCAGCGGTGGTGGTGGGCTCGGCGCGCTTGGTGCGCTTGGAGGGTTGGGTGGTGGCGGTGGACCGAGTCCTGGTCCCGGTGGTGGTTCGGTCCGATCTCCGATCTCGCCATTCTTGCAACAACAGCTCGGGTCCGGTGCGGCTTCGAACAACGGAGGTGCAGCACCCTCATCGCCCGGAGGCTCGTTGGGACGGGCAGCTGGGCATGGGGGACTCCATTCTGCCTCGACGCCGAACCTGGAGGGTGTTGGGAACAATATGGGTGGAGGTCCGCTTCCTCCGCTGGCTTCGCTGTTCGCGGGCATGGGAGTTGGACGAGGTGATGGTGAGCAAGGAGGATCGAACAGCCGATCAGGGCCGCTTCCGCCGGGCAGCAACCCGGGAGGAGGGCATCCGATCGGTTCTCCTCCCCCGCACTTGCCTCCTCCGGGAATGATGATGCTGGGCGCGCGACCTCCGATGGGAAATGGGTTGCCGTTCGGATTGGGGCAACAGCCAAGTCCTTCCGTCTCCACTCCTGGAGGCGGCATCTCGCCGGGGCTGCCGACCCATTCTCAAGGTCCGCCGCCTCATTCGCCTTTGCACCAATTCCACCAGCAACACCATCAGTCGCAACAGGGACTTCCCCAGTCACCATTGCATCTGCATCAGTTGCAGCTTCAGCAGCAACAACAGCAGCAGCAGCAACAGCAACATGGGGTCCCACCGCCGCCTCCTCATCACATTCAACATCACTTGCAACTGCTCCAGCAACAGGCGGCGGCAGCAGCTGCAGCAGCCAGTCATCTTCCTCCCCACCAACATCACCCTCATCACCATCCACACCACCCGCATCATCAACAGCATGGTTCGTTTTCGGGTGGCTTGCCTCCCCCACCAGGTGTCGGAGGACCGGCGCCGCCGGGTCCACCGCCTCAGCTGCCTCAAGGTCTCTCCCATCTGCTCCAACAGCATCAACAACAACAACACCAGCAACAGGGACAACAGCCGCAGCAGCAGCAGCAGCCAGGAGGCTTCCCGCCTGGGTTTGGGTTTGGGGGACGACCGTACTGAAGGTAGCCCAGCCGACGACCCTTCCCACGCACACCAATCTGCGAGCTTCTGGTACTTGCTCTTTCAATCTCTCCCCCCTCATTTCTGCAAAGGGTTCTGTTCCGATTCTTCAACACACACACTGTTCCTCTTGTTTCCTTCTTCTGAACCAAGCCGGTCCATCTCTCGCCGCCGCTGAAGTGTTTGTGTACCAACAACGCAGAACCAACTTGCCATACTCAAGCATCCAAGTATTCTTTCCCCCCCTTTTCGCCTCTCGCTGTTCCCCTCTAGTCTCTCCTCCTCCTCCTCCTCCTCCTCCTCCTCCTCCTCCTGGTCCTTCAGTCTCACAAGCTTCTCTCTCTCTCTCTCCCAATGCAAATCGATTCCATGACTGAAGCTTGTGTCGGCCGAGTGACGCGCCCAGTTTTCCCGGCAGCCTGCCTTGCTGAATGCTGATCTTGGATTCCTTTGTTCTCTGGTGGGAATCAGCGAATGGAGGAGGTCAGCATCACGGACAACCACGCGACGACGACGATCACAGTCTTGTTAGAGGACGACATGCTGCTTCCTTTTGTCCACCGCCCACAAAGGGGCCACGGTCATCAGCCGCGAGTTAATCTGATGATGAGCCGGCGTCTTCTGTACCGCGTTTCCTTTGTTGCATTCCTTGTGAAGCAATTGTCTGAGAGCATGCGAGAGAGAGATTCGTGTTGATCGTTGAGAAGGGGACAAAGCGGCGGGAAGGGGAACGCGTGTAAGCAAGCAAGGTCCAGGGAAGGGAAGGGAGGTGAAGGGGACCAGAGAGCTCTGGCGCGCTGTCAGCTTGATGATGAGAACACGGTTGAGCTCGAGCCCGTTCCTTGTTTTCCTCATCTCCGTCGATCCCGAGCATCTTGACAATCAACTACTACCAACGACGGACGCAAACCACGGCCAGTCTATTGGACAACCTCACGGCCATCCACGCGCGTCCACAACCCTCCCCTTCCTCACTCGCCATGCCTTCCACACCAAGAAGACAGGCGGGAGGAGGTGCGGCAGCCGCTTCAAACACGTTCTCATCCCCAGCCCTCACTTCCCCAGCTGACGATCCAGCTGCCTCAAAACCATTCACCATCGATTCCTTACACGCCCTCATCCATCAGCGTCCAGCCCAATCTCAACGCACATCCGATGGCGACGATGACGCAGCCTACTCTCTCGACGACGATCACGACGACGACGACGACGATTCAGCATCAGACAGAACAGACGAAGAGAAGCAGCGGAAGAAGGACGCAGATTTCGAACCTTCCCTGTCCTCACCCATCATTCCAGACATCATCACCACCACCGACACTCATCACGCTCCTCCCTCGTCCCCACCTTCCATCTCCAGCTCGGCACCCCCTTCCTCCCCAGCACAGCAGCCTCCCCAATCCCAGCTCAGCGCAAAGGAGATCAGAGCCTCCCAGCTAGCTCAGATCAGAGCTGCCAAGATGGCAAGAGACTCTGCGAACAACTCGCGCAAGAACTCTCCAGCTCCGCCGCCTCAGCCAACTCCACCGTCTCCTCCTACTCCTACCCCTACGCCCGCCTCTCAAGCCTCGACCTCTACAGCGCAACAGCGCAAGCGGAAAGCCTCGGCCGATGGCAATGCCTCCGTAACGGGCAAACGGAGGAAGCAGGCTTCTGAAGAAGAGAATAGAGAGGCAGATCGAATGGACGTTGAGAGCGACGGGTCCTCCCTCAGCTCGCTTTCCGATGCTGATGCTGAAGGGAGCGAAGATGGAGATGCACTACTCACTGCTCCTCCAGTCGCGAATCAGGGCACGCCAGTTCCTGCCCCTGCCCCTCCTGCTTCTGCGTTGAAGGCAGAGGCAGCGAAAAGTACCAAAGCAGCGGCACCTCCATCACCTGCAGTCGCAGCGAAAGCACCCTCGCCCGCTCCCTCCACCGCAACCACGAACGACTTCCCACAAGGTGAACCCAGTCTGGCGGACGCATTTGCAGCAGCCAAGGGCGAGCCTGCCTCCTCCTCCTCATTATCATCATCATCTTCCTCTTCTTTTCTGCCCTCGCAATCCAAACCGAGAGTCGATCCAGAAGTAGAACGGACCCGGGCCCGCCGGCTCCAGTCTCTCTATCCGGACCGATCCCTGGACCAGTGCATCTTGGCGCTCACCAAATCTGACTGGAACGTGACCAGCGCAATGGAGTGGTTGGACAGCACGCCGCCTGATCAGTCACGGCCGACAGCAGCAGCACCAGTAGCAGCTCCTGGGAAGTTCATGCCCTCTGCTACGAACGGGCACGGCGGCGGAAGCACTATGGGTAACGGGCTCAATGGCGTCAATGCGGGCGCTGGGGCCGCTGAAGATTACAAGCAGCAGCGTGCTGCTACTGCCGCTCCCTCCCCCTTTGCGCCTCCTCCTGCCCTCCTCGCGGCAGCTGCTTCGACGACAGCTTCGGAGTTGTCGCACAAACCTGCGAAGCGGCCCATCCCACGTGGCGCCATCATGCTGGGTGGAGGCAAGAAGGAAGGTGCGGTGATGGTGAATGGCGGGTCGGCACGGGCATCTCCGGTGACACAGATACGAGCAGAGGATATAGCGCCAGAAGTGCGTGCCTCGGCAATGCAGGAGCTCGTGGCCGCGGGTCGTCACCGCGAGATGTCACATTCCTCATCGACGACCTCTTCGACGCACGATGACTGGCTGCCCACTCCGCCCATCGTGCCCTCTTCGCCTCGAAAGGAGCTGGCTGGACCGAGCAACGGTCACGGTCACGGTCACGGCCGCGCCGCGCCCATGCCAATCGTGGTGAATGGGAAAGTGATGACCCCAGCCATGGTCGCGCTCCAAGCTCGTCGCGCGGCCGAAGAAGCCGAACGAGCACGCGCCAAACAGGCCAAGGCGCGTCGCAAGCTCGAAGAAGCCGCTGCCGCTGCGGCAGCCGAGGACGAGGACGAAGACGAGGGCGGGAGCGGGATGGACGAGGCCGAGCGTGAGGCGCGGCAAGAGCAGACTGCGCTCAACTGGTTCAACTCCTGTGACGAGACGGCGCTGATGGACACGATTGGGTGCAATGCGGCCCAGGCGAGCGGGATCGTCGGGCTCCGTCCGTTTGAGAGCGTTCACGATGTGAACACCCGGCTCGCCGATAAGAAGGTGAAAGGAGTGACGCCGAGGCTGTTCCACAACTGTGTGGAGCTCATGGCCGGATACTTTGAGGTCGATGCGATCCTGGCCAAGTGTGAAAAGGTGGGCAAGATGTTGAAGGACGCGATGGCGGAGTGGGACTCGGAGTTCTTGGGACTGGGGACCGGTGCTGCTGCTGCTGCTGCGGGTGGATCGGGGCCTAGTCGGACGGGCTCGAGAGCGGGAACCCCGGGTTCGAACGCGGGAGCAGGAGAAGCATCGACGAGCAAGCTTGTGCTTCTTTCAGAGGAAGCCGCCGTCGTTGCGCCGAGGTCGGCGGTTGCGGAGGGCAAGCGGAAGGCTTGGATGAGCGAACAGCCGGCAAGTCTGGCGCCTGGAGTTGTTTTGAAAAACTATCAGCTGGCAGGCTTGAACTGGCTGAGTCTGCTCTACGAGCGCAAGTTGGTGAGTATCCACACACAACGTCCAGAGGCTCCTTCCCTTCTTTCGAGCGCCTTTGCGCAACTCTCGAACCCGCTCATTCTTCTTTCATAACTGCATTTCCACAGTCCTGCATCCTGGCAGACGAGATGGGTCTGGGCAAGACGGTCCAAGTGATCTCCTTCTTCGCACACATCAAATCTCTCGGCGTCCAGGGCCCACACCTGGTCGTGGTGCCGTCGTCGGTGCTGGAGAACTGGTCGCGCGAGTTCCAGAATTTTGCACCGGACCTGACGGTGGTGCGGTACTGGGGCAACCAGAAGGAGAGGGAGCTGTTAAGACTGGATCTGAGGGAGAGCAATGATTTTGACATCATGCTGTGCACGTACGATACGGCTGCGGGTGGGCCAAATGACCATGCGTTCTTGAGGAAGAAGGGCTTTGATGTGAGTATTTCTCATTGCCCCCCCCCCCCCTACACTCAGGGGAAGAGTGTTGGTGTCAAGAAGACAAAGACTGACTCGGTCCTGGACTCCCCCGTACACCCCGAGTAGTGCTGCGTGTATGACGAAGGGCATGTGCTCAAGAGCCGCAAGTCGCAAAAGTACGAGAAGCTGATGCGCATCAGGGCGCGGTGGAGATTGCTCCTGACGGGGACGCCTCTTCAGAACAATCTGCAAGAGCTCGTGGTGAGTTTATATTTGGGAAGCTGAGGAACGTCATCTCCCTTTGGCGACAGGAGCTGACCAAGGAGGATTGGCCGTGCCTCAGTCTCTGCTCAACTTTATCATGCCGACATACTTCTCCTCGGCTGAGGAAGCGCTGTCGGCGATCTTCAAGGTCAAGTCGAGTGCTCAGAAGAACGAGCTGAGCCAGCAGCGAATTGTGCGGGCAAAGAAGATGATGCAGCCGTTTGTGTTAAGACGACGGAAGGACAAGGTGAGTGTATCGTGTATGCGCCGGATCTGGGGGAAAAGGGGTTCCCACATGCGATGCTGATCTCGGTTCCTCCACTTTTGCCCCCCCCCCCCCTTCTCTTTTCGCCAGGTTCTGACCGAACTGTTGAGCAAGACGGAGCGGATCGAGTACTGCGAGATGACGCGTGTGCAGAAGAAACTGTACAACGAAGCGCTCTCCCGAACGCGGACGGCGTTGCTGGAGCAGGAAAACTCGACGCAGACGCGCTCGGCAGCGGCGCTGAAGCGGAGCAAGACGAGCACATCCTCGTACGTGCTAATGGATCTGCGCAAGGCGGCGAACCACCCGCTGCTGTTCAGGACGATCTATACGGATGCGAAGATTGCGGCGCTTGCGAAAGATTATATACAGGAGCCGGACAATGCGTTGGAGAATCTGGAGCATGTGAAGGAGGATTTTGGGATCAATTCGGATGCGCAGTTGTCGTTTACTGCGGACCGCTGGCCAGTGAGTGTCCCTTGCTTCTGTCCTTTCGGACTGGTTATCGTTTCCTCCGACTGGGATCGCTGACGAGAGAAGTGTTTCTCTTTTTTGGAACCAGTACACACGCAAGCATGTGCTACCGAATCACGAATGGATGAATTCGGGCAAGATCAAGGTGCTTCAAAAGGTGCTGGCCGAGATCAAGGCGAAAGGCGACCGTGCGATCATCTTCAGCCAGTTCACGACGGTGCTCGACATCTTGTGCGTGTGTCTGGGGATCATGGGGATCAAGTACGTCGGATTCACGGGCCAGACGGATGTGGGCGATCGGCAGTTGCTTGTGGATCAGTTTACGAACGACGGTGAGATTGATGTGTTCTTGCTCTCGACCAAGGCGGGTGGACTGGGGATCAACCTGGTCGCGGCCAACTGGGTGATTCTGTTTGATCAAGATGTGAGTTTTTCCCTCCATGCCCCAGATTGCTGTTTTTTTTTTTGGGATTTTGTACTGATTTTGCTTCTACAAACTCCTCCAACCTCCAGTTCAATCCTCAAAATGACAAGCAGGCGGCAGATCGAGCGTATCGGATTGGGCAGACGAAGGAAGTCCACGTGGTTCGACTGATATCGAAGGGCACGATTGACGAGGACATCCTGCGCCTGGGTCAGCGCAAGCTCGAGCTGGAGAACCGGGTGGCTGGTGGAGGAGGAGGAGGAGCCGATGGGGAGGGAGGGGCAGGGGGCAGTCGGGATGGGAGTGTGGGAGCGGGAGGAGGAGGAGGAGGGGTGGAGGATGATGATGAAGGGGATGATGCGGAGGGGAGTGCGAACGAGCAAAAGGTGCAGAGGAGCTTGCTTACGCAGTTGCGGGACCGGGTGGAGAAGCGAGACGAAGACGGCGATGATGATGATGAGGAGGATGAGGAGGATCAAGACGAGGAGAAGGATGGGTCGGGTGCTGGAGGGAAAAGCTAGACTATTGCCACTGCTCTCAGCTGTGCGTGCAAATCTACAGTAACAGTACGATTACATGCTGTCTGTGCGGTGCGTGGAAGAGTGCGAACACGATCTTATCTTATCTGAGAGGCCTTGACGTCGTTGGTTGGTGTGTTCGATCAGGACGGCGAAATGGACGAGGGAGAGGATGGATGCTGTGTGGTGTCGGGTGTCGTTCGGGAATCGGAGTGTGGATGGTGCCTTAAATTAGAACATGGGCTTCTCCGACTTGGGGACAGCAGCGGCAGCACGAGGGAATCAGCAGCAAGGCGTCAGTCAGACAGGGTGCAGTAAGAATCCCGTGGCTCAGCTTGGGTCACGCGCAGGCTGGCAGGCTGGCAGGCTGGGGTTCCGAATGCATGCTGCTTGGAGGGGCGTGTCATGATTCAAGATCGACCTCCCACATCTCAGCCTCATCATTTATTAGCGCAGTACTCATCCAGCACAGACACTCATCCCATCCACAGCATCAGAGCATCCCACCCACACCTCATCCTCCATCCATCAGCACGGCACAGGGACAACAACAACAGCAGCAGCAGCTGCAGCGTTAGCAGCACGGTGTGCAGTCTCCCATCACCACGACCAGTCCTCAGCCCCTCGTGGCCTGCCTCCCGGCTGCCATGGGCAAACAGAGACCGGCGACATCGCCCCTCGTCTCCTCCTCCGCCTCCTCCTCAAAACTCAAAGGAAAGGGAAGAGCATCAGCAGCATCAGGGACAGCAAAGTCATCCTCATCAGCCAAAGCAGCAGCCACCGGCGCAGACATCGACATCACCGGACATGCAGGAAACATCAACCTCGGAAACACCTGCTTCCTCAACTCCGTCCTCCAGGCCGCAGCCGTCACCGCCCCACTACAGCAACTCCTAGAACACCAGTGGTACCAACAGAAACATCACCAAAACTCAGCAGCAGCAGCAGGGGCCTCATCGGACTGGACCGATCACGAAGAGGACGACCGCTCAGCTGACGACGGTGACGACGACGACGACGACGAATCGCGCATTCAAAGGAGACGCAAACGAGCCGCCATCAAGGGCAAAGCAAGAGCGCGGAGTGCGGGCGTCATCATCCCAAGCATCCCCATCGGCACCCGCGAAGCTCCTCTCTCAGACGCTCTCCGCACTCACCTCTCAAAAGCATACTCCCATCGCCCCCCATCTGCATCATCAGCCTCGACCACCGCTCCACCTGCCTCGCGCAAAAAGTCGGCCGCAAGTGCAAATTCTCTCAACCCGCGTCCCTTGCTCAATGCCCTCACCCGCAAGTTTGACCAGTACGGCGACTTTGCCCAACAAGATGCACACGAACTGCTCAGGCACCTGCTCGACGCCTGTCGCATGGAGGAGGTCGACATGATCAAGAAGATCAGAAAGGCAGAGGAACAGGAAGGAAACAAGGTCAACGAATCGGACACCGAGGCTGAGACCAGCATAGGTCGACAACGTCCAGCCGCTTCCTCTTCTCAGCTCCAAGCACCAGCCATGAGCAAAGAGGCTTCCTCCTCGGAACAGTCTACAACTTCGTCTCAGGGTGCCCCTCCTTCTTCAGTTTCCACCACCTCTTCATCCTCCTCTTCCTCCTCTTCCTCAGCATCTTCCAATCCATCCACGGCCCAGTCCAGACAATCCGATCGTCCGACACCACCCCGCCTGGTCAGACCAAGTCCTATTCCAGCCCACCTGCGCACGGATCTGATTAACGAAGACACTGATGATTTCTCCGATTCAGACACTCCCATCTTACTCGGCCCCAATCCCCTCGCTGGTTCCGGAGAGCTCACACCCATGCCAAGCCAGAAATCATCCTCATTCCCTCTCCACAAGTCTTTCTCCTCATCCTCACAATCCACACCCACCCATGCAGCCCACCTCGACCTTTCTACCCCCACCATCTCCCGCACAGAAGCCTCTCACCGTCTGTTCACTTCCGCAGAGTCCAGGAGCGCACCCAAGGAAGCGCATACATTGGCACCACACAAGGACTCTTCACAAAACAAGAACCAGGTCGAGTATCGACCACTGATCGATGTCGTCTTCGGAGGCCAGCTCGCCTCCATCATTGTTTGCGAGAGCTGTCGGAATATCAGGCATACCTATGAAGATTTCTACGATATCAGCTTACCCCTCAGAGACGAGTCCGGCTCAAAAGTCTCGGACAAGTCGAAAAAGGTGAGTCTCGCTCTC